>CAJVGC010000589.1:40796747-41309902 GCA_910822075.1 Senecio squalidus | reverse complement strand
CCCTGGTGTTCCCTCGGTGTCGAAAGCATAGACAAACTTCCCTCCTTGTCCCTCTTTTATCCCTTTGTTTCTTCTACAAAACTCATGAAATCTGACTTTGAAAAAGCTGTTCAATCCCTGAAACCCTCGGTCACATTCATGGTGACCGACGGTTTCTTTGGCTGGACGTTGGAATCAGCTAATAAGTTTGATATCCCGCGACTTGTTTATTATGGAATGAGCAACTATGCCATCACATTGTCTCGAGTCTTTCTTAGTAACCTACATCTACGCCATGGAAAAACCGACAACAACATAATCCATATCCCGGAATTCCCATGGATCACGTTGAGTAAGTTTGATTTCGATGATGTGTTTACGGGAGGTGATTTGATTCCCCTTACGCCAAATGGATGGGCGGAAATGGTTCTAGCAACCACAAATAGTTACGGTTTGATTACTAATAGCTTCTTCGAACTAGAGTCGGTGTTTGCAAATTATTGGAACTCAAAATTTGGACAAAATCATGGTCTATTGGTCCTTTCTGTCTTTGTGAAAACCGGCAAAGACAGAAAGTGTGTCGAGCCAAAAACCATCATGGATGGTTGGCTCGACGAAAAACTTCAGCATGGAAGTCCAGTTTTATATGTGGCATTTGGGTCACAAGCCGAGTTATCTCTTGGAACAAATCGAAGAGATTAAACTTGGCTTGAAAGATCCGAAGTCAGTTTCTTATGGTAATGAGATCCGGGTTGATGATGAATTCGAAGAAAGAGTAAAGAAAAAGGAATTGTGGTTCGAGAGTGGGTGAATCAAAGAGAGATACTAGAGCATGAGATTGTGAAAGGGTTTTTAAGCCACTGTGGATGGAACTCGACGTTATAGAGTATATGCGCGGGCGTGGCCTATCCTAGCATGGCCATTAACCGCGGAGCAACCATTGAATGCGAAGTTTGTAGTGGAGGAAATCAAGATTGGGTTGAGAGTGGAGACGTGTGACGGGAGTCTTAAAGGTTTCGTGAAGTGGGACGGATTGGAGAAGACGGTGAAGGAGTTGATGGAAGGCGAGAAAGGGAGGAAATGAGGAAGAGGGTGAAGGAGATTAGTGTAGGCGCCCGTGAAGGCTGTCGAAGACGACGGGGTCTTCATGGCGGACATTGAATGAGCTCATTGATGAGCTACAAACCAAGTCAATTTGCAACATAAATGTTGAATACTGTTCTAAGACGTAAAATTGTTGAAAACAATTAGTTATACTTAAACTTTCTATTAAAATAAAAAATGCAACTACTATAAATTCAATATAATGAAATTTTAAGTTTAATTAATGTATTTTTGAACAAATTAAGAAATTTAAAAATTATTTAATATGTAATATCATGTGCTTTATATACACATGGTATTAAAACATATTAAAAGTACAAATAATATTTAAATTGTCAAACTAACTACAACTCTATATACATGTGATATGTCCGGTCTTAAATTCAGGTGGAGATTGAATGAATAAACATATAAAATCCTTCAATCATCAGTGACTGAGACAAGAAGAACCTAAGGGTGTTTCGGCCCCTACGATGGATTAAATATACAAAGGAACTTTTTTTGCTTAGCTCTTTTGTATGGATGGAGACCGAATGGTAAATGTTATAGTAGGCTTTGTTTGTGTTAGGAAATGACTATGGATATAGGTTTGATTATAGGGTGAAATAGGAATGGGGAATGGTAATGAGAATCCTAAACCAACCTCCTTAGAACAAAAGATTATGATGATTGCCAACTATATATGCTAAAGATGTTTCTCTGTTGCGGTATGGTTTTCCATATGATATGTTAAGTGGGTACCTGACCTGGCAACATGTTTTACGACAACATTTTTGTTTTTGTTGGGTTTTTCGTGAATTTGGGTATATGAAAAACATAATAGTCTATTAAGAAATTGATAAAGAAGTTTCTTATCGTATACGAATATGTGATTTGCTATTTTATACTTCCGTTTTTAACACTATTATTAACTACAACAACACGTAAGATTTATGATGCTATCCAACATTATCCAAAGTGATATATCAATATAATCAATGTACCTGGTCGTTGATCTACCCATTGGAGTAGCTACGTTTGAAATAAAAGTCATACTTAAATTGTGAAGATTTATTGCGTAAGAGTAAAAATTCACCTTCCTTTGAGTCCCAAGTTAGTGTGATTCGGAGGATGTGAATGTAAAGGACCAAGAAATTGATTACATTTATAACAAATGTCACACGTATATAAGAAAACCTTATTACTAACGATTACGCTAAACACTTATTGCTTGATCTGATGCTCTAATGTAGACTAAGAAGCCGTGTATGTTTACATGAAAAAGGTTGGGGTGACCAAATGGACGGGCTGAGTCACGGGTCAAAAGGTGGTGAAATCAAAAAGTGTGATTTTTAAGATATTTTACAAGTGTTACTAATTGTTACAAAATTATAAATTACAAAAATAATTACCGGTTTGAATCATTTTCTTTTTTGTCATTTTTTTGAATACCAATTTGTTTTCATAAGCAAAAAAAAAAAAAAAAAAGTTATAGTAAAACGTACGAAATAGTTTATTAGGCGTACTTCATTTCCTTTATGTGTTGCATCTACAAACTACTAGAAAACTGTTATTTACCGACGGATTTCTCTGACGGAACAAATTTGTCGGCAATTTCCAACGGATTCCCGACGGACACTCGACAGATTTGCGTTTTAAAACTTATGATTAAATTTTCCCCTGACTTTCAACGATTTTCCGACTGAATTAAAATCCGTCAATAATCCGTAGGAATTCCGTCAGAAATCCGTCGCTTTCGATTTTTAATTTCCTTTTTTTTCGTTTTTTCTTTTTAATTTATCCGTCGGAATTATGCTGAAATTTGAATTGAATTCGACGGATTTCCGACAGAATTTATCATTTTTCAAAATAAAATGAATTTAATATATTTCAATTCAAAATTCACTTGAAATACTTTGGGAACTTGTTTACAAAACACTATGTTTTATACAATATTCTTAGCATAAGTTGTGCCATTAGTGCTTGAGAGTTAGAACTCCTTAAGTGAATATTTAAGTCGCTAGTGTATTTCATCAATGACCAGCTTGTTAATAGCATATAGGTGTTATTGTTATACAAGGAACCACTATGACTATGTTAACATAATAGATTTGTTAAAATATTTATCGTGCACAATTAGTCTACAATAAATGTTATATTGATGCATCACCACCAAAAATATATTTAATGTAAAGATAATAAAACACCTAATCTTCGGAATTTAAAGTTATGTATTCGTTCGTATCTTGACTAATCTTAACGTGAATGGATTACAACTTCGTTTATGTTGAATAACATGTCTATATGAACATCGGAAACACGTGAAAAAACTATGTGAAATGTTGGGAAATAGAAGAAGTCTTTTAAAGAGACTGACAAATGCCGAAGATCACGGAGTTGGAGATCTCGAAAATATCATACTAAGTGCTATTAGTAATTCATATATATTTAGAGGCAAAATGATCGATATAGGCAATTACTTCACACTGAATATTGATTCTATACACTACACACAACGATATTCAACACAAAGACTTAACATTTCATACTAACACCACCTTAGATTGATCATTATTGCTCTTATATTTTATTATCATCTTTTTTCTAAAGGCTAAGGGTTATTATTCATTACCGAAGTTTTATGCTGGTGGTCCAAACAAATTAAGGATTTTTATCGTATACACTCGTGTCATATTTACTTTACTCGTACTTTTTACTTCTTTTTTTTTTGTCTCTTTTACGCTAAATAGTTTCGAGATCATAACAACACATAACATTACTTTTATTGATTTGATCATGTAATTATCCCAAGTAGTTTTTGATCAAAACAATTTGGATAGCTATTTTTATATTATTGTTTCTTATTGACATGTGATCGTTCTTTTATGATCATTTGTGTTCTTATATATTAATTTGGGATAAGTGCATGAAAATGTAATAAACTTTGTTCGATTTGCTATTGTATGTATCCAACTCTCAAAACTTCTATTGTGTGTATTCAACTTTTATTTTTATACAAATGATGTAAAACCCGGATTTTTTTAAAGAAATATCCAATATTTAAATCGGTTACACGTCATCAAAAATGCGGTCCGTTACATCATTTGTGAAAAAATAAAAGTTGAATACATACAATAAAGTTTTTGAGAGTTGGATAGACACAATAGCAAATCGGACAAAGTTTGTTACATTCTCATGCACTTAGCCCTATTAATTTATGCTCGTTTAATGTTTGGAGTATATCTATATATACTCCAAAAAAGTAACTTCTCACCATTTATGCTTCGGTAAATGGAGCTCCGGAAGCTTACCGAAGCTATATCAATCTCAATTAAAACCGCCAAAAGAAGACTTGTCAGATGTCACGTGGCCACCTGACATAAAGTACTGAATCAGGCGGCCAAAAGGATCCTACCACGTGAAGTGGCAGGAAAAGTTGCAGAACCTTCCTATTACCCCGCTGGATAATAGAGGGCGCCGAAGGTGTTACTCTTGGACTGGATATTTGAAGGAAGGAAACAGAGCGCGCCGAAAGAAGGTCCAGCCTATTATCCAAGGGGCAGGAACCAGTGCACAGGTAGTATAAAAGGAACCAGACCCATTCTTGAAATGGACCTGATCCTTAACATTCTAAATCAAGAACATTCTTATTAAATGCTCTTGATTATTCTCTCACTTTATACTTCATTCAATACTCAAATCATTACAATAAATAGTCTTAAATCTCTATGACAAATACTGATTCTTACGCCCGAGCCTTATCGGGGGAATCTCCCCGATAAGCTTAGACGTTTTCTTGGTGTTTCAGATCTCAGTTAGAAGACCACTCGAAGATTATTCGCGGTACAAGATCCCCGAGGATTTTTACCTCAACATTTGGCGCCATCCGTGGGACCACAATCTAGCGACAGTTGGAGCAGGAACAGAGAGACATGGATATTCCCTCATCCTCAGGGATGTCCTCGGTAGCACCCGCTGTTCAGCCATCAACTAACGCTGTGGAACCACCACGATCTCAACCACTTCCAGCAACACCATATCAGCCATTATTTCACTACCCCATATCTCCATCATTGTCTCTATCAAACCCCATGACGCAGACGACAGGGTCTCAGGATGATGAAGTAATTACACCAGAATTCGTCGTAAAAAACTTTGGACGATTACGGGGGTTGATGAACCAAGTAGAAAGAAGAGAAGAACTTACGAGTCCGTTACAAGGACGAAATCTCTTCGGAAGAGCTGACCAAATGGTCTTCACTCAGATGCCGGACACAGGGCCAAGGCAGAGGGAGGGCACCATATTCTCCCCACCACAAACAGGCTACAGACCTCCGCAGCATACACTTCCGCCCCCCAGGGCGTTCCTTGATTTACCTCCGGGTGTTTCGGCACCACGACCCACGCAAGGGGCTGAAATGCCATACTTCTCATTAGGACACTCAGCTCCGGTGTCCCTACATCCGGCGCCAGTGGAGTACAACCCTAATATCTGGACTGTACCTCCGGAGCAAGCCCAGATGACAATTTCAAGACTTGAGGCCGAAGATCTAGCGAAACCGTATCATCGACAGAAGGAAGCAAAATTTATCAAGAAGATTGCAGAGTTCAAATTCCCCCCAAAAATTAAAATGCCTTCGAATGTAAAGATGTATGACGGAACCCAGGATCCGGATGACCATCTCAGTATTTTTGCCGGAGCTGCCGAAGTGGAACAATGGTCCATGCCGGTATGGTGTCACATGTTCGTACAAACTTTAATAGGGGCAGCCAGATTATGGTTCGATAGTCTCCAGCCGGCCAGTATTAGCGGGTTTGAGGAATTACAACAGAAGTTTAGAGTCAACTTCATGCAGCAAAAAAGGTACGAAAAGGACCCCGTGGAAATTCATAATATAAAGCAAAGAGAGGACGAGACCCTCCGAAGGTTCATGGAGAGATTCAATAGGGAAAGCCTTCAAATCAAAGGAGCAACGGAGGGAATGAGGGTCTCAGGTTTCATGCATGCAATTAAAAATAAGCAGCTCATTGAAAGACTCAACAATCAAATTCCCAGAACGGTAGAAGAATGGAGAGGGTGCAAGACTTCATCAGAGGAAAGAAGCAGCTTCCCTAACGGACGAAGGGAACTCAAGAAGGGTAGCACGAGAAGACAGACGAAGCAATTGGAAAGGAGGGAATAGGCGAGACACCCCTGTTTCGCGGAATGAAAGATCTCCTCCGAAGCAGAGGGCCTTTACTCCGCATGTACATCCATACTCTCCGGACGGCAGGCCCAAAAACATTTTCCAGCTCCTATCCAAAACCCCTTGTGAAATACTGTCTACAGAGCCTGTCGGCCAAAAATTTCCCATTCCCCCACCAATGGCGGGAAACCCAGAAAAGAAGAATGCTGACCGATACTGCGAGTTCCATCAAGGCAACGGTCATAACACTAACGACTGTTTCCAGCTCAAGAAGCATATCGAAGAAGCCGTGCGATCCGGTCAGTTACGTCATCTCTTGACAGAGGTAAGGGCAGGAGCCAAACATGGGGGGAAGAATAACCGACAAGATGGCCGAGGTGGGCAGAAAGGAAAAACCAAGGAAGTTCACATGGTCGATTATCAAAACGTAGAGACTCGCCAAGAGTTGGACGAAAGAAGGAGGAAAAGACCGGAGGTTTTCAATTGGATGAACCAGCCAATAGCTTTCCCACCATTAAGTGAATATTGCCCCTCACAAGACGCTATTGTTATAGAAGGGAGGTTCGGAAACTATCCAGTGCCGAAGGTATATGTAGACACTGGCAGTTCAACAGAAGTGATATACGAACAGTATTTCCGGAAACTTAAACTTGGAACCCAAGCCGGACTCCGGAAGACCAGGGCGCATCTACAAAGCTTCACAGGGGAGGTATCGTGTCCAATAGGGGAAATAGACTTGCCCCTCACTCTAGGACAGTATCCCAGAATGAGAACGGAGATGATGACCTTTTTAGTAGTACAGGCTCCGTCGACATACGACGTGATTTTGGGAAGACCTGGGCTATTCTTACTAGGAGCGGTCGCCTCCCCGCTCCACTCCTCGTTAAAATTCCCAACCCCGCACGGAGTAGCAACGGTAAGGTCAGACAAAAGAAACAAAAAAGAATGCCACGAGGTCCGGCCGTTAATGAAACCGAAGGAGGGAATCAGTAACCCAGAAGAAAAGTTAATCATAAACCCCAGGTTTCCGGAGCAAACGGTGGCAATAGGATCCTCTCTCTCACAACAATGCAAGGAACGATTATTCACTTTGCTCAGCAACAGCCTGGACATCTTTGCATGGCAGCCTACAGACATGACGGGTGTACCAAGAAATATAGCCGAGCACAAACTCAAAGCGTACCCTAGCATGGAGCCTGTTAGGCAGAAGAAAAGAGGCATGGCTCCGGCCATGACCAAAGTTATCAGGGAGGAAGTAACCAAGCTAGTAAAGGCAGGCATCCTTAGGGAGGTGAGATACCAAACATGGATCGCCAATCCAGTAATGGTGGCAAAGAGCGATAAGTCATGGAGAATGTGTATAGACTTCAAGACATAAACAAAGCAAATTATCCACTGCCGGAGATAGATTGGAAGATAGACTCGCTAATGGGGTTCAGGTACAAATGCTTCCTCGACGCATATCAAGGTTACCATCAAATCCAGATGGCGAAAGAAGATGAGGATAAGACAGCATTTTACACGGATTTTGGTATTTTTTGCTACCAAAAAATGCCGTTTGGGTTAAAAAATGCCGGAGCCACATACCAGAGGCTGATCGATCGGACGTTTCGGAACCAGATAGGGAAAAACTTGGAAGCATATGTGGACGATTTGGTGATAAAAAGCAACCAGGAGGAGGACATGATATATGACATCGCCGAAACGTTCAAAAACCTCAGAGGTATCAACATGAAACTGAATCCGAAGAAGTGTACCTTTGGAGTAGAAGAAGGAAGATTTTTGGGACATGTTATAACAGAGAAAGGAATTAGAGCTTGCCCGGAGCAAGTGCGTGCCGTAGCCGAAATGAAATCTCCCAAGAGCCTGGGTGAGGTGCAAAGCCTGAATGGGAAGTTAGCGGCCCTCAACAGGTACCTTTCAAGATCTGCAGAAAAATCGCTCCCTTTCTTCAAAACATTGAAGAAATGTGTGAATGTGAAAGACTTCGAATGGACCACCGAAGCAGAAGAAGCTTTTGTCAAGATGAAAGGATACTTACAGCAACTGCCTACACTAGTTGCTCCGGCACCCGGCCAAGAAATCTTGGTCTACTTGGCAGCATCACCAGAAACAGTCAGCGCTGTTTTAGTCACCGAGATAGACAAAAAGCAGAAGCCTGTATACTTCGTTAGTAGGGCCCTTCAGGGAGCAGAGTTAAATTACCCACCCATGGAGAAGCTGGCGCTCTCTTTGATACATACGGCACGAAGACTTAGAAGGTACTTCCAAGCTTACCACATCGCGGTTTTAACTGAACTACCAATTAAAGATATTCTGGCAACTCCCGAGCGCTCCGGCCGACTGGCCAAATGGGCTATAGAGCTAGGAGCATTTGCTATCGAGTATCGACCCAGACAGGCAATGAAGGGCCAAATCCTAGCGGATTTCTTGGCAGAGATACCAATACCACCACCTCCTATTATCCAACAAAAGCAACCAAGTCAGGAAGACACGATGAAGCCAGGTCAAGAAGTCCGGAAAGAAACATGGACTTTGTTCACAGATGGAGCATGTAATGCCACCGGGGCAGGCGCGGGTGTCCTACTAATCAATCCTGACGGAGCAGAATTCACTTACGCGCTCAAATTTAACTTCCCCAGCACCAATAATGAGTCTGAATATGAAGCACTCCTGGCGGGCCTCCGGATAGCAGCAAAAATGAAGATTAAACATTTGGAAGTAAGTGTGGATTCCTCTTTGGTAGCGAACCAAGTAAACGGAGACTTCGAGACCAAGGGAGAGTCACTGATCAAATACAAAGGATTGGTTGACGAGTTAAAGACGAACTTCCGAAGCTTCAGCATAAGACAAGTACCAAGAGAGGAAAATACGAAGGCCGATGCAGCTAGCAAACTTGCCTTAACTTTCCCCCACACTTCAAAGAATGTGCTAGTTGAAACATTGAAAGAAAGGTCGATAGATGTCAAGGAAGTACATGCCATCATAGAGGAAGAAGGGCCTTGCTGGATGACGCCCATCGTCCAATTTCTGAAAAATGGTTCTCTTCCTAACGATGAAGCCGAAGCCAGAAAAATCAGGGCAAAAGGCCCAATGTATGTCCTTGACGGGGAAACCCTCTTCAAAAAATCATACTTAATGCCGTTACTCAGATGTGTTGGGCCAGTGCAGGCCAATTATGTCATCAGGGAGGTACACAACGGGGCATGTGGGATGCATTCAGGCCCAAGAGCCACAGTCGCGAAAATAATGAACCTAGGATACTATTGGCCCTCTATGTATCGGGATGCAACTGATGAGATCCAGAGATGTATCAGTTGCCAGCGATACTCACCGGTGCCCAAATTACCCAAACACTCCTTGATTTCTGTCACATCAGCATGGCCGTTTCACCAATGGGGCATCGACATAGTTGGCCCCTTCCCAGTAGCCACAGGAGGGATCAAATTTTTGGTGGTAGCAATAGATTATTTCACCAAGTGGGTGGAAGCAAAACCGTTGGCCTCAATCACCGGACCACAGATAAAAAAATTCGTGTTTGAAAACATAGTTTGCAGGTTCGGGCTACCAGGGATACTAATATCAGATAATGGAAAGCAGTTTGCTGATAACCCACTTAAATCCTGGTGTAAAGAAATGAAGATCAAACAGAAGTTCACTTCGGTTGCTCATCCACAAGCCAACGGCCAAGTGGAGCGGGCTAACCGAAGCATCGTTGAAGGAATCAAGACCCGCTTGGATAAAGAAGGAGGTAGCTGGCTGGATCACCTGGCTCATGTGCTGTGGGCCCACCGAACAATGGTAAAAACAAGCAATGGGGAAACCCCCTTCAGCTTAGCTTACGGAACTGAGGCCGTTATTCCCACAGAGATAGGCATGCCTACCCACAGGACACGGGTCACGGAGACCAATGACGTAGACCTCCGCCTCCACTTAAATCTCCTAGAAGAGAGAAGGGAGATAGCAGCAATTAATGAAGAGAAATACAAAAGAAAGGTGGAAGGGTACTACAACCAGAGAGTAAAGTCTGCTGCGTTCAAACCGGGGGACTATGTCTTCCGGAGCAATGAGGCTAGTAGGACCGAAAATCAGGGCAAGTTGGGGCCTAACTGGGAAGGCCCATACCAAGTTGCAGAAGCTTATGGAAACGGAGCCTACAAGCTAAAAATGGTCGGAGGAGATATGATCCCCAGGACCTGGCATGGAAACCTCCTCCGCCGTTGCTACATATAGTTATACCAAGTCACTTGTAAAACCTCCTATTGAGGCATGTAAGGGCAACGCCCGGTTATTTATTATAATACAAAAAACCACCGTTGCTTCCTGGTTTAGGGAGTAACAATTTTCTCAATACATGGCAATACTCTTAAGACCATTGAGTAAATTATAAAAAACAAGTGATTCATGGTAATTAAAATCCTAAGAATGTTACTTTCTTGAAAGTCGAAGGGGAGAGTGCCCTCTCTAATAAACTCCATGTTAGTCTGATACTCTAATCCTAACATAGACAGGTTTGAGCAGCCTACTAAAAAAATATCTCCGTGCTAGTCTGAGAATATCCTAGTACCGTAGGGTTGAGTAACCTCTCTAATTAACTCAGTAATAACAAAATAAAATAATTATTATGACGAAGGACGCTTCTCAGAATAATTATTTGTAACTTAAAACATATAGTAAACAAACACATCGCGAAAGGCCAAACATTTTTCATTAATAAAATGGCCGAAGCCCTGACTAAATACATGTTGGCCGAAGCCATTACAAAAGAAAACAAACATGTATCTTTCCACAACCTAAAGTTCTAAATTTGGAGCAGGAGCGGGATCCAAGGCCTGGAGATCTTCAATAGAGAGGTGAGAGTTAGACCGAAGAAGGTCTAGGTAAGGAAAGGAGAGCTGAGATAGCGCAGCAACGGCCTCCTCATATTTTTGCTCAGCTTGGGGGTCAAAAGAGGGAACCGCATCCATAGGAGTACTAAGCCGTTGATAGCGATACCCTTTCTTCACCCCGTCAGCAAAACCCAAGGCAATGGCATTAACAGTCATCTGGCCGTAGGGGGAAGAAAACTCATGGCTGGCACGGAGCTTGTTGAGAAAAATCTGTAGCCCATCTCCCAAAACCCAATCTACCTTGGCCTGAAGTCCTTCCTTGTCAGATAGGAGAACTTTATTGGCTCCCTTAACCTGCTCAAGCTCGTCCTGCAGAAGGTCAATAGTCTTTTTGGCATCCGCTCCGGCACTCTGCAGTTGAGACTTACAAGCCTGCTCAACCTTCTCCAATCTACCCAACTCTCCCACCATCAAATCCCAGTCAGATTGGCTCACTATCTTCATACCTGGAGCAACGGCAGGAGTTTTTGCAGCTTCTATTAAGGAAGAATTCTCCTCTCTCACCTTATCCAACTCCGTAAGCGCGTCAGCTAGCTGCACAGTCAAATTCTTAACTTGCTTAGAAACTTTCTTCCGTTGACGATGATGAAAAGTAGCTTTGCTAGAAAGAGAAAGGCCGGTCCTTTCCAAGGAAGAGATTACCGCATCTTTCTCCTTCATTTCAGCTTCCTGCTCGGTGAATCTCTCCCTAAGCTTTGAATATTCGTCCAGGAGTCTATCATGGCGAGCCCTCAGTTGGGTACCACCAACGGCTAACTGGGTTAGCATAACATCCATCCGGCCCATCACAGCCTCATCAGATTTCTTGTTCCAGCGCTCTAACTCTGCCGGAGTTGCGAAATTATCAAGCATGCTCCGACAGATACCAGGATCTTGCATACTGCTGCTGGGTACCGCAGCCCAGGATGGAACATATATACCTTCGGTTTCGGAAGGCCCGGAGTTAGAAGGAGAAGGAGGATTAACTTCTTCCTCCACAAAGTGATCATCGCCACCACCACTACCATCACCCTTGGGGCACTCCTCAGACAGATGGCCACTTTCACCACACTTGTAACAGTTTCTGTCACCACCCCCAATGCCCGTAGAAGTCTCCTGGCTCTCAATAGTGACTTCTGGCTCAGTCATCATGGCAGAAGGAACCTCCTGATTCTCAACAGTGACTTCCGGCTCAGTCACCGTTACAAAAGGAGCCTCCTGGTTCGGAGCAGTGACTTCCGGCTCAGTCGCCATGGGAGAAGGAACTTCCTGGTTCTGGGTCATGATCTCCGGCTCAGTCAACTCCGGAGCATCAACCTTTGGCCCAGCCCCATCTACACAAATTAAAGAAAGACGAAAAGAGGCCATGTCAGCAAGAAGTCATGGCCAAGAAAAAAGTTGACGACCAAGTAAAAAAGAGCTCTTACCAGAAGGAGCAGAAGTAGAAGTAACGGGGGGTACTCTATCCTCCCCCTCCAAATTAGCAGAAGGATCTGCAATGGGTCGATCAACGGACTCTGTGGAGCACCAAAAGTCAGATCGATGAACAGATTCAGAAGAAGAGGAAGATAACTCTATAACCGAAGGGAAAGAAGAACATGGTGAAGCAGGGAAAAAGGGATGAACAATCCGGCAAGAGCCTGACCATTCCTCTTCCTCTTCAGAAGAAAGGTCAATGTGTGTACCTTTTCGAGCAGCTTTCTTATGCCGACGAGGCTTGCTACTAGAAGCTTCGGTCCTAGCTCTCTTTCTCGCCTTCGGAGCAGCAGCTTCAACCACTACCTCCTCCGTCACTGCAGCAACAGAAAGCAACGAACGGATGGTAGCAGAAGGTTCCACGAACTTTCCGCTGACTTGCTCAAGTATGCCCTTCTCATCAGCCTCCAGCACAACTCGCGGAAAATGAACGTTACTCACATCGTCAAGCTTCAGATACTCGAGCAACGTCAAAGCTGGAAAAATAAAGCAAGACAGACATAAATACAGAAGCATAAAACAACAAAAAACTAAGAAGAAGAGGAAACGGAAAAAGAAAGAAAACTTACTTTGACTCCCAATGGCAATAGTGGGCTTCTGGCACATCGGAATCCAGTTCCGGCTCACACCAGCCAGGATTAGTACCTCTGAAGGATAAGGGCGAAGATGAATGGGGTTCGCCAAAATAAGTTCTATTTGGCTCCTCTCCACATCTGTAAGAGCCGGAGCATCATCCTTAAAGCCTCCAGCAGTAACGGATCGCCAAGCCATCGGAATAGGAGCAACGGAAGCATTTATCCAAAAGAAGGACTCCTTCCATTTCTTTAACCCGGTAGGAATAAAGGAGAAGCAATCCTTGTCAACCAGGTCGTTCCTTGCCTGGCGCTCCACCATGAACCAATCGCCATTACGAGCTAGTTTAAAAAACTGACGCCACAAGTTTAAAGTAGCGTCAAAACCCAGCGCCCGGCATAAGATTTCAAAAGACATAATTCGAAGAACACCCAACGGGTTCATCTGAGCAGGGGAGATCCGGTAATGCTCAATCACTGAAAGAAAGAACTCAGTAAATGGCAGACGGAGGTTCGAAAATTCAAACCATTTACAATACAGGGCGATCTTCCCCGCGGGGCAATCCACCACCGTGTTGTTCATATGGGGTTCAGAGGCGCCCCAATTAGCAGCGATTTCATAACTAGCGCAAAACCTCTGAAATTCCTTATGAACGAGAGTGCAATAAGAACTCGAAAGATCGGATTTACCCATTATGTGGGGCGGAGTATAAATAAAACAGCGAGCAATGATGGGGGTAAGAGGAAGAAACAGAAGAAAAATTAGGGTTCTTGAGAGGAAAGAGTAAATGGGTAAAGGAAAAATGGGATTTGGGTTTAAATAGAGAAAAATCAGCGCAAGTTAGCCGAAGGGGCGCAAGATAGGCGCGAAATCCGAAATTAAGGAAACACGTGCAACTGACAAGAAGGGACATAATGGTCAAAGGAAGTCCTAGGGACAGGCGCGTGAGGAAGAAGGAAGCGGCGGCATTTATGGGAGAAGTGACATAGGTAATGATAACTGACGCAGACACTTTTTGCCCTTTGGGGTTATCAAGACGACACATAAATGACTCCATTAATGACCACGATAAGAGGCAACGGAAGCGAATAAGTGGTTAAAAAAGTCTAGTGTAACGGTGCTAAGAGCTCCGTCAAACTAGACTGGGGGGGGGCATGTTGGAGTATATATAGATATACTCCAAAAAAGTAACTTCTCACCATTTATGCTTCGGTAAATGGAGCTCCGGAAGCTTACCGAAGCTATATCAATCTCAATTAAAACCGCCAAAAGAAGACTTGTCAGATGTCACGTGGCCACCTGACATAAAGTACTGAATCAGGCGGCCAAAAGGATCCTACCACGTGAAGTGGCAGGGAAAGTTGCAGAACCTTCCTATTACCCCGCTGGATAATAGAGGGCGCCGAAGGTGTTACTCTTGGACTGGATATTTGAAGGAAGGAAACAGAGCGCGCCGAAAGAAGGTCCAGCCTATTATCCAAGGGGCAAGGAACCAGTGCACAGGTAGTATAAAAGGAACCAGACCCATTCTTGAAATGGATCTGATCCTTAACATTCTAAATCAAGAACATTCTTATTAAATGCTCTTGATTATTCTCTCACTTTATACTTCATTCAATACTCAAATCATTACAATAAATAGTCTTAAATCTCTATGACAAATACTGATTCTTACGCCCGAGCCTTATCGGGGGAATCTCCCCGATAAGCTTAGACGTTTTCTTGGTGTTTCAGATCTCAGTTAGAAGACCACTCGAAGATTATTCGCGGTACAAGATCCCCGAGGATTTTTACCTCAACATTTAACACTTAAACAAACGAACCTAAACGAACGCGAACAATCTTATCTTTAAACGAACAAAGAAAACTTGTTCGTTTAAATGTTCGTGTTCGTATTCGTTTAAGTGTTCGTTAAGTAAACTTAAATGTTCTTGATCACATTTGTTTAAGTCCTCGTTAATTAAACTTATAATATAATATTTTAAAATTGCAATTACAATCAAACTTTTGAATTTTATTGAAATCAACTTTTATATTTTCATTGATATATATATAGGGAGAGGTTCTTATAAACCAAAACTTAAAGTAAAATAAATAAAAAAATATGAAAAAATAATTTATTATATGTGTAATTTTGTATTATGTTTATTTATTCAATTATAACAAACTTTAAAAAAGCAAGTTTTGATATGCATCAAAATATATATCGTTTAGGGACTGTGCATCAAATTCTTTGTTTTTGTGCAGTAAATATTCAAATTTGATTCACAACCGTGAAACTACCCATTTTATGATGTACAACAAAACTTCGTTTTTATTTTGAGATACGGTTAAAATGAACGATAATCCAAAATATCTAACGTTATAAATTATTTTTTAATTTGTTTTTACTTATTTTACCTTAAGGTTTGTTTTACAAGAACCAACCTCTATATAGGGAGAGGTTCGTATAAACCAAAACTTAAAGTAAAATAAATAAAAAAATATGAAAAAATAATTTATTATATGTGTAATTTTGTATTATGTTTATTTATTCAATTATAACAAACTTTAAAAAAGCAAGTTTTGATATGTATCAAAATATATATCGTTTTATATATATGTATAGTTTTAATAATATTATTTATTCTCATTTTTCATCTTTAGTAATATCTAAATATTTAAACAATTTAAATAAAATTAAACATTTATCAATACCTATGGTATCTAAATTTACTTGGTAAAACATTATCCTTAATTCCTTTCCAACTCTAAATTCATTTCCCCCTTAATTCCAAATTTATTCCCCTCAAATCCAATTTTATTTCCCTCCAAATCCCCAATATTCTTTCAAATTGGCAACTCTCATTCCCCCAAATTGGCAAAGCTCCCTTTCCCCAAAATCCTAAATTGCTAGTAGACACTATCCAAAACCATTTCTACTTCAAAAACACATCGTAATCACAATCGTCAACCATTTTGGGGTCGCTAATTCATGTGAGAGCAGAGATTTGTTTCTCCAAGGACCATGTGAAGATCTACTAGTTAATTAACATTCGGTGTGTCGTGTTAACTATTTGATGTCTTTAATTAAGTCAAGTATGTGTCTCACTTGTTATGCGTTTTGTGTGTTGCAAGTTAAATATAAATTTCTTGAGATTAGAAGTTTCATCTACAACAATTAAAGTGATTGAGAAGTTGTTAAAGACTAGCTATTAAAACCCCCTTTATAATTTTCATAGTGTTTGTTGGTCTGCTATCTGTTTCGTATTGTTTCTTTTATTATCTATTACTCTATTTAATTATCAGTCATTAATTTAATTTTTGGTTGAAATGTTTGATGTGATTTATTAGGAGTAATGTGATAATCTTTCAACATAAGGTGCTCAAAATCTTTAATTTAAGAGTTGTGTCTTTTAAAAAACATATGTAAAAGTTTATAATTTTATAATATTAGTAATGATTTGTTTGGTTTTAGGTGATGAAGACATGAGTTATGTGACATTGGGAAAACAAGAAGTTGGAAATAAACATATACTCCGTATTTTAGAGAGTGCCTACTTCAAACCTGCACAATTACCATCAACTCCTCTTTGAAGTTTTACTTTAATTTTTTATTAAATTTGTCTAGAATAAAGAATTTAGAAGTTTACTTTTAGATTTAATGTACATTTTTATGACATCTTGTTGCTTTTATTTTTGAGGTTTGTATGGTTATGTTTTTTTGTTCCCAAATCACATTGTTTATGATTATTCGGTTTAGTGTACAATGCTTTGCATATAGTGTGTATGTTCATATCGATATTGATTCTAATATAATACCTCAAAACGTAAATATTATATTTATATAATTTTATTTTAATCAATTCGGTCGGAAATATGTCCGAAGGCCTACAATTTCTCTGTCAGAAATCCATTGGAAATCTGTCGATAACTTTTATATTTCCGACCGATTTTTTGACATTTTTAAATAAAGTTTCATACGGATATGTGACAGAATAATCAGTCGGAAGCTTTTAAGGTTGTCGGAAATTCCGTCGGAAATATTTTTTGTGACGCCCCTTTTCCGACAGGCTAAATTTGTAAGGGATTTGTCGGAAAAAGCCTTTAGCGACGGAATTCCGACGGATTTGTCTGTCGGTAAATGCCAGTTTTCTAGTAGTTTAACAACTTCTTCACGTAGTGATTTTAAACAGTTGCAAAAGATCAAGATTTTGACATAGTCGATTCTTTGATGGTGGTTTGAAGTTGCCAATTATATGAAAAAGTGGAAAAACTCAAGCAACAATATTTGCCTTCTATTCAATAGCGTGCTTCTAGTTATATAAGACATTTTAAGTTTTAACAAATACATGTAGGTTGTCACACTTACTATAAACAAATTATAACCAAAATTAAACGTCTATTAAATATTAGCTCAAGATTAAACATTTAACTATAGACAGATGATGTATAATGTCTAGATTATTTGCCAACTTTATAGTTTATAACAACAGATAAAAAAAGAGTTGGTGTTTAATAAAGGTAGATTGAAAATATGAGTCTAGTTATTTTTTATTATATTTAAAAACATTTTAAACGTTGTATTTGGGCTTTTATTTTTACTCGCTTGTAAAGATGTGGAAGGCCCAAGTAAGATATTGGACATTTTCTTGATTTCATTACATCATAAATAATTACATGAAAATACGATGTAACAAAAAACAAATTAAAATAAACAAAAACTGAGAAGAAATATTGAACGGAACAAAGACCCTACCCATGATATTTATCCATATAATAACATGAGCTATTTTTAAAAAATTTATGACAATTTTATTAAAAATCTCGTAAACACAGATTCAATAAATAATTATAAAAAATCTAAACGATAAAAATGATAAAATAAATAAATAAATCTATAACTCAGAAAATATATATAAGATACTAATTATGAAACATATAAACGATGAAAATGATTGGGGAAAAAAATTACATTTATCAATTTTTAAAAGACATAAGTGTAAATAAAAAATACCCGGAATATATTGGTGAGTTATGATGTGGTGATGACAAGTGACAAATAAAATTTAATTTATTTAATAGATAGATCACTCGTAATAAATTTGGTTATTGTAAATTACGGATTTCGCCCCTAAGTTTATATAAATCACCGCTATTGTTTACTTCAAATTACGAGTTTTGTCCTTAATTTTTAAAAAAATTCACCACTCGTCCACTTAAGAAAACTAATTACGTTTTGGGCCCTTAATAACTAGAGCCGGCAATTCTTGACCTGATCCGTAACAGGACCTGAACCGAACACGAAATTTGTTGACACGAGCACGATATGTACTCGAACTGCGTTATAAGTGGGTAGACACGAAGTTGACTCGAAATATTTTGGGTTGGGTTAGAGTAAACATGTTTGGCACGACATTAACCCGTTTGACCTGTTTATAAATAATAACATTAAAAAATTAATAATATAAATAGTATTTACTAAAAATATTTAAAAATAAATTGATTTGGCCTATAAAGTAAAAAAAAATAAAAAAATCCTAAAGTTTCCTCCAAAGTTTCTTTTAGTTTCCACCAAAACGTAAAATTGAAAAATTCCAATATGATAAATATTTAATAACAAATTTTCAAAATTATTTGTGAAAGTATAAAGTTTAAACATACACTGCTAATATATTTATTTAGCTAAACACAATGACGCTTTGTTATCGTGATAAAATTCGTATTTTATATTTTTTCGAAAATTTGTTGTCTAAAATGTCATGGGCAAAAAATTTATGCATGTAAAATTTTGTGCGGTTTAAAAGGGTTGACCCTTAACACGACTCGAACCTAACACAAATTAAAGTGACACGAGACGAACCCGACTCCAAATTAAGTCGGTCAAAAATAGGTCAACACGAAATTATTTGGGTCAACAAGAACACGACACAGTAACCCAAACACGACCCGAATTATCAGCCCTATTAAAAACAAAAGTTCATTATACAAAACAAAGTTTATTATATAAAATAAACATTTGAAAAAAATATATTATATACTCTCACAAATTTAACCCAATAAAATAGGGTTAATATAGAAAGAAATTACTAAATTTTTAGAAAATGTCTTGTTTTGTTATTCTATTTTTTTTTCTTTCAATTGTATTGTTTTACTTTAAGAAATGTTCTATCATAAGAAAAAACGAACTCAAGAGATATTTCAGTTATTTCAATTTGATTATAAACGATATCTGCACCAAAAAATCTTCAAAAAAGTGGTTACGTCCAGACTACAAGAACAATTTTGTAGTTAACTTTAAAGTTTAGGCTTTCTAAAATGATATAACAACCTTTCTTCTTATACAAAACTAAACTTTCTATTTTATTATAGTGATTATGATATGATGATTATTAATTAATTAGTGATTATTGTAAATATTTATTTTCTACAATGTGTCCCAATATAAGGTAGTAATTTTATAATTAACTTATTTGTCTATTAATCATTTCTCTTAATTTATTATGATTAAATTAATTGAAAATAAATTTAAAAAGTAAGTATTAAATTCTATTTTTTGAAATTAGACAAACTAAAAAACATTGATATTTAAAATAAAATAGATGGAATATATTAATTAATATTTAGTGATGATAAAACAAGAAAATTAGCTTGTAAAGCTGTTGTATTTCTTATAGAGTGATAAATAAAAATCTTCAACGAAATACAGATATCACGATCCTAGTTTTAAACGAAGGAAACATCATTTCACGTTGTCGTTTTCTAATAATGTGTCTTTTTTTTTATAGAAAAAAAAAGAATTAATTCGAATAATGTCTTCTTTTAAATTTTTTAAAATATTTAAAATGAAGAAACTTGTACTCCACAATTCAATGATCGGGTGAAAATATATGACCACAAAGCTTGATATTTTGTGTCGAGGACCACTTTCATTGTCAATCAATATTTTAAAACCAACCCTACCTATAACCATTATGATTTATCCATTCACAAGAACAAAAATGGTGTGGTTTACAAATTTATCTCATGTTTTTCACTTAGTTTTTTCTTTAAATGTGCATTTATGTATAATAGCGACGTACCCGTTTCATGTAATGTGTAGTTATTTTGCTTAAAATTTAGGAATTGCCTAATCGTAGCCATTTATAATTATTGGTTAGTGCATAGTTTACGTTCATAAACCAGTTGTACTACAAGAACTATAGAAAGTAATTGTTGAAAAACTGTCCGAAATCATTGACTAATTAACCTTCATGAGGCATGACCACTAATCCACTCTTAACCTTCTTTCAGAAAAAAGATCCACTCTTAACCTAATAATTCCGCTTCACAATCAGATGAATTGAAAAGTAAATCACGAAAACAAAAAGGAACTATAGCTTCAAGAATGCCACTCGAGCTTGAAATCAATCAATTAGGGTTGGTAATCAATTACAATTAGCGGTTAGAGAATTGGGGAATAAATCTAGCAAACACCTAACTAACCGATTTCCCCCCATAATGGCTAACTTATTTATACTAGTTGGATACTCGAACCCATCCCATTACAACTGGTTCAAGACCCATTTTATTTGCAACAGAAACACGTACTTGATCTATTTACTAGCCGTGTGTATCTAACGTAGTACTCACGTAGGGCAGAGTCGAGATTTGAACTTAAAGGGAACTAACTAAAGAAATAGATCAAGTACTCACATAGGACAGAGTCATGATAGAGGCTAACTAACTAAAGAAACTTTTTGTAAATTTACACTATTTTGATTAAACTTTACATAGAAATTTAAGCTAGTTGAAAGGGGCCGAGCACTAACCATCTCTTTACTAGCTTCGCCTTTACTCACACGACTAATATTATGATACACATCTGTTGGTCGCCTATTTCGGACCTCCTTTGAATCCTATAACAAACTAATTGCGGAATAACTAGTTTGAGTAAGTAAACGGTGAAGAACAGCAGATATAATCAAATGATTGATTCTATTAAGCTTACGTGTTTGATTACAATCACGAATAGAACCTAAACAAACGATTACAACACTTTAACACTCAAAAACAAAGAGTTACGTGATCTAAACCCTAGCTCACGTAACTAATCTCGCTATGAATGCTCTGACAACTTTCAACAACCCGCATTAAAGATTCTGAGCCAGCTATTTATACTAGACCCGAAACCCTAAAAGAGTTACGCACGTAACTCGCTAGTTACGCGCGTAACTGGCTAGTTACGCACGTAACTGGCTAGTTACGTGAACGTAACTCAGTTACTTGCCGTAACTGTTTTCGTTAATGCGTTTGGACTTTACAACTCGATCTAATTACATTCTAACTCTACGACACGTTCAAATGAATACAAATACAGACAATAATGCTCCAACAAACTCCCCCTTGGATGTAGCTTGTATTCTTCAAAATTGTCTTGAACTTTTGGTGTCGAGAGATCGAGAGTTGATTCCTTTAAACTTCATAGAGACTTGTACGGTGTAAAGTTTGCAACCGATAACTTGCGAATCTTTCTCACAGCTAATCTTCATCATTAAGCAACGCGGCTCCATGAATATCAGCTTCGAGTCCTTGACTTCCAAGAAGTGCTAGACTCTTCAAGATCCGATCCTTAACTTTGTAAAACCTGGCTTACAAAGACAAAACTGACCAAATACGTGTTTTTGTTCTTTAAACTGACAAAATTTCTCATTTTTCAGAAAACACGTGATAAAACCTTTTAATCATGATCGATACGTGACAACGAAGAAAATAAACATAGAAATAAAATATTTTTGATTTTTGTTTGTTTTCTTAACCTAAAACCGAAACTCTTTTTGTGGTTTTCAACTATAAGCTATTCACACTACTTTAGCAACCTACAAAAGGGCAAATCTTTTTGGATAGGGATTAGTTTGCTTTTAGGATCATATCGCAGAAGTCGAATCACAAGAATCAGCCGATTATTAGTATATTTGTCCTCTTAAATACAACATAGATATCATATAAAAAATCTTCCGATTATTTAAATTACAACAGTTTATATGGATCCCACTTATATTTACACTTAGCTAAATCCGAACTCCCCTCAAAGCGTCATCAAACTTCCAGTATTTATTTAGGAAACCCGTCACCTTATTCCTATTTAGTAACTACTCTAAGTATTGAAAAAGCATACATATAGTATAAAGTTTAAGCACTTATGCATTTTTCATAATTAAAGAAGCTTTGCTTTCTTTTTGTTTTTTTTTATTTTTTTTTTTATTTTTTTTTTATTTTTTGAGCTTAAAAAGCTTTATAGACTCGTGAACTCCTCCCTCTGTCTTTGCCGTTTATCAAGTAAGCATCAAGAGTTATGGAATTCTTATTTGACTCTACTCTCCCCTTTATACTAACTGCAAGGAAACTATGATTTCGCAACCTTATAGAATCCAGGAGCGCCTCAAGGATACGAGTTTTACTGTAATTATTTATAACTCTTCACCTTTATACTAACCGCACGGAAACTATGATTTCGCAACCTTATAGAATCCAGGGGCGCCTCAAGGAATTTTTGAGTTTTTAATAATTACATTAATAGAAAACTCTTTGAGTTTTAGAAAAACGATTTATTATATTTTTTTGATTTTCTCTCAAATTTTTTTTTCTTCGCTTTTTCTATTACTCTCAGATACTTATTTATATATATATAATCCTATGGTGACAGATTCCAGGCACACCGAAAGTTTTCAGCTTATCACTGAGATGAACAAACTTAACCGTGTTACCCATTAGAAACAGGTTCGGAAAATTGTTTATATGATATTGGCCGTACCTACTAATACATCGAACAAACACTTATGATTCTAAGTTTTAAAATCCGCGATGTACTATCATTTCCTAAGGTTTTCACAAACTTTCTCCCCCTCTTTTTATGTTTTTCTTAAATTTATTATTTTTATTACTATACACGTCCTAAAAAAAACTTAAAAAGAAAAGTTTCGAAGTCACGATCAAAGATTTAGGTTTTTATCATTTGGACCCTTGACACTCAATTGAGATTATTTAAACTTTGACTCAATGAGATTATTAAACTTTAGACTCAGTCGAGATTATTAAACTTTAGACTCGACGAGTATTAAAAACTTTAGACTCTTTGTGAAAAGAGTTTTGCATTTAAGCAAAACGGTTTTTGTCCGAGTTCGCAACTGTTATATGTTGCGAAGTCTAAACGCTTTAAACTTAAGATATAAGCATGTCAATTAAGCTTGAAAGTAGACGTTTGAACGCAAACCGGACCACGTAAATCAAATAGGAATCAAAATCCTACTGAATCACGCATCACACACATTACAAACAATCAAACAAGCAAAATAAACATTGATATATCAAAAGAAGTGTACATGAATTACAGACAAAAATATAGTTTGAGCTGGAATAAAGAAATACCAAAAACCAGCTAATACCCTGCAAACCACACTCTAAGCTGCTTCTTCAACCACCAATGGCAGATTCTGCGAGTGATAACCCTTTGCGACGCAAATGTGCACCACATGTGAGAAGACTATGCCAAAAGATTGCTCATTCGCTGCACAATAGATCTTCTTCTCATTTAGCCTCTTCAGATCTGCTTCGGAGAGGCAGAGAAGATGAATAGGATCATAGATCCTCAGCAGTACTTTGCCATCTTTGCCAAACACTACGGCCTCCCGAGCTTTGTCGTCAAACCCCCAAGCCTCAACGTCAGTCAAGAAATCCTGAGGTAACGAGGGCAACCTGATCCTCCTGAGCTGTTTGACTTCAGGATAGATGTGTATAAAATCTTGCCTCTTAGTCTTTGGATTCCTCTTCTCTGACCTCTGGATGATAGGCTTGGTGAGCTTGAAGTTTTCAAGCTTTCCAAAATGGATGTCGGATCTCAATGTTTTGTAGAACAGCTTGGCCGCATCCGAAGTGAGGTTGGTGGGTTCCAAATCCGCAAGACGTTTCAACTCATAGTGGGGAAGAGAGTTGAACGTCGCGTATTTCATCCGCATGTACTGCACACCATCTCCCCGCAGCAAAACAAAATAATCGGTGTTATCTATGTAACGTCATGCAAGAACGATCCTCTTGCACTGGCCCACTAGATTACACCCGACAATAACTCCCAGTTCCGCAAATACTGAATGATCGATCTTTCTCCCTCTGCTATCAATGTAATGAACAGGAGGTGGCACGAGAGGAGCGGGAACAACTGGAGTTTCCGGTGCAGCTTCGTCTTTAGAATCCCCCTTTGAACCAGCTGGGGAAGTAATCTTGTCTTTAACACCCGAAGAAACTTGGGATGCTGTAACTTTCTTCAATCGCGCGGAGTCGACCTCGTCCTCAGAGTCCTCAAACATACGACTCTCCTGGACTATTGAGGCAGCATCTCCTTCTCGCATCTCCATAGCAGCAAATGTAGGAACTACACCGGTAGAACCTTGGAATGACATTGCCGGCTGTGCGGATTGAAGTGGATGAGATTGGGTACCTGCAGAGACTAAAACAAAATCAACATTAAGGTTAGCAGTCTCCCCCTCAAGTGATGCTTCCTTGGCTGGAGATCCCTGATCTTTGGCAGAACCAGACGCGGATTCATCGTGTTGCGCCTGTTCTGAAGGATCGGCCATTCCCTGATCACCCGAGCCCATAAAGGATTGAGCACCGGCATCACCGCCATCATCAGGTTTATCCTGATCATCATCATCCTTCGGCTCATCGTCCTTGGCTTCATCGTCAGCCTTATCGCCTTTTTCAGTTTCATCCTCATCTTCGGCGTCCTTATCTTCATCGTCCTCGTTCTCCTTTTCTCGCGCCTTTAGAAGCTCATCTAGACGATCATTGAAGAGTTTATAGTCTTCCCTAACCACCTTATTATCGTTCTCAAAAACTTTAAACTTTGACTCCATCAAAGCAATCTTCTTATCTCGAGCCCTCACCTGCCCTTCAAGCTGCTTTATCCGCTTTTCCTGTTCACTCATTTGACCTTGGAGGGTAGAGAGCTGAGTTTGCATCTGATGCACCAGATCACTTAAACCGACTGTGATCTGCGGGCGAGAAGAGCTGCCTAGTGGAGTAGAGGTCACCAATGGTGGAGGGAGCGTGAATGTAGGTGGTGGAGGAGTGGTAGTAGTGATTGGAGGTGGAGTGGTGATGATTGGTGGAGGAGTTGTAGTGGTGGTGGTAATGGATTGCTTGGACCTCTTCACCAAAGGTTGTTCTTGGGAACCCTCCGGAGAAGCGGGAGAGGAGCGAGGCCGCTTGCTTGCAGAGGTTGGAGAAGCTTGGCTATATGTACCGGGCTGAACACCAACAAATGCAGCCGATTTCATTCTCACTGTGCGAATTGGATTTGGCTGAGGAATCACAGGTTGTGGTTCCTTGAAAGTAGCTTCCTTTGTAGCCTTTCCTTTTCTTTTAACTCCCCCTTGGAGAGCAGCACCCAACAAATCAACCCCAGCCTTCGTCGCTTTCTTCAACAGCCGATCATATCTTTCTTTGTAAACCTCTACCGCCAAAGTCTTCTTCAGAACTTCCAGGTCACGGAATTTCTGCTTAAGCGTCTTCGCAGTATCGGCCATCTCAACAGTTGCCTCCGAACCATCGTCACTATCATCATCTTCATCTCCTGAGCCAGAACCCTCTGAATCGGAGTCGTCAACCAGAGTAAACTGCTGCTTGCCCTTACCCTTAACCTTTCCGGAAACATCCTCAGATTCTACAACTTGTTTCCCTTTACCCTTACGTTGTCGCTTACTTGTAACCCCCTCAGTAGCCACCGACTTGGAAGATCTTCTAGATGTGGTCGGCTTTGGCGGATCAGGAGTAATGAGATCATCAAAGGCATTGAGCGCCGGTGCTTGAAAAGCAGCATCAACCAAAGCACCCTGAAGGGCTAACTCATAACCCCCTCTGCAGTCAGCAAACACACGGGTGTTTATGTGCGTTGCTTCCCCGTACGGACCGTCATAGGCAAGATCCGGCAATAGATGATCTATCATTAAGGTCACGAAGCGGGGGTACTGATCGAAAGTCCGCTTCCTATCCTCCAGATTCCATAGCATGTTGCTGAGAATGAACCGGGAGGTGTTATACTTATGCTTGAAGACTAACGACACCATCAAAGACTGACCCTTTCGATCCAGTACGTCATATCCTCCTTTCCACTTCGACAAGCACTGAATGATCGTGTGCATGAGGAAGCGGTAGAGATCCGGCATCAAAGACTTATAAAACTGAAGGGAGTCTAGACGTCCCGTATATCCCATCTTCTTGAAACAGCCAAAGATCACCTTGTCTGGAAGCACATCAGTAGAATCAGCTGAGTCTTGGAACTGAAGTACTGTGCGAATGACATCCTCAGAAATAACCACCGGAAGATCCCCAATCATTGACTCGATAGTAGGAGGATCAACCGTCATATTTGCTCTAGCATTCTTCCAGAATTCTGAGATAAGATCTAGCTTCAGTCTTGGATCGGCTCGGAGGGCATACGCTATTGGGCTTCGATTTAAGTAGTTGACAATTCCTTCGAAACCTGCGCCACTTTTCACTGCAGATAGAAGAGCCACTGAGTTGTGTCTCTTGATTGCAACATCTTGCTTTGGTGCCATTCTACACAAAAGACAACAACAACTCGTACAAAAGTTAGTACACGCACAAAAAACTACTAAAAAACATTGTAAACAACATCCTAGACGTGCAGAGACTACTTTTGATTGAAATTGGGTTACGCTGCTATCGTTAGAATCAATTACGTTAAGCAAATGGAATTTGCCAAAAACAGATGTGAATCTGTTGACAGTTACGTACGTAACTTGTCTTACGTAATGGATTTTTGAAAAATTTGGGCAGCATAACTGGACAATTTTGCAATCGAGAACATTTTGCTTTAACAATTACGTGCACGTAACAAGGAGTTACGTGCACGTAAATGATGTTACGTGCCAGTTATGGTTGCTTGAGACAAGAGTTACGTGCACGTAATTCATGAATTACGTGCCTGTAACTATGAAGACAAGAGTTACGTGCACGTAATTCATCAATTACGTGCCTGTAACTAAGAATTACGTGCACGTAATTAAGAATTACGTGCCCGTAACAGATTTCGACCCTCCGTTTTCTTACGTTTAATAAAACTCAAAATACGCTATGGTTTTATCTCAAAATCATGTTAATAGCTATATTTCGAGCAACATTAGTCTTTACACTACACGGTTTTAAGTATTTGTGTAGAAACCTTAGTCAAAATTAGGGTTTTTTAGGTTACAAACCAAAAATGTCTTTAAACCCTCGATTTTGGCCGAAAAACGAACATCAAACGTTAACATTACACTCGGAAATGGATTTAGAGTGTTTAACCATCATCAATTTGGTGTTACATTAATTGATTTTGGGTCCTTTATCAATGACTACCCAAACCGAGACCCTACAGTACCCAAACACCCTCTTTAAACCTAAATTAGGTCAAAATACACATACCGTAATATATGGATGATGATTCCGAGTAGAAGATGATGGAAAACAGATGTTATAGATGAAGTTTCACGAATGCTTAAAGAGGAAGAAAGGGTTTTGAGAGAAGGGGTTTTTGAAATTGTGTTTGGTAACTGTTAGATTCAACCTTTATATACCCATTCTCTCTTCTCAATTACGTGCACGTAATTGATGAATTACGTGCCCGTAACTTCTGAGTTACGTGCACGTAATTGTCAATTACGTGCACGTATCTCCCAGATACGTGCGTAAGTGTTTTTCGCGCGTTTTTCCGGTTTAAAACTTGTTTTAATTCATGTTTTTATCTTTAAACTATTTCCGAATAATAGAAAACAAGTTTTTAACCTTTAAACTCTTTTCAAGAGATAAGTATGATTATACACTCAAACCTTTACACTTTATCTCGAGATAAAGAGCCTTTACACTTGACGGGAAGGCATTTGATCAGTCGAGCATGTTAAGCACTCGGAGCCTTCCAATCGTCAAGAACTTTCCAGAAACCGTCCTTTCAGGAGAATTTGATCCATAAGACTTATGTAAGCTCATATGATTCCTCCTGTCACTGCATATCACTTAAAAACACGAGAACCGTAAAATTGAAAGATAAAAGCTATAAACCTAAGAAAAGTTAAAATCTTTTTGTATTTTTCATTTTTAAGGAACTTAAAGTTTAAAACTACAACTTAAACCAAAAATCTTTTTGTATTTTTTAATTTTAAAATAGTTAAGTATTTACAAAAAATAGTGGTTCGTGTCAAGCGATTTCTAAAATGGTGAGACGGTTTAACTTGATCAGTTCTTCAAATCGCCCCTTATGAAAAGCTTTAGTCAAAAGATCGGCCTTTTGATCCTCGGTGGCGATTTGGAGCAACGTAATCAAGTTCTTATCATAGCAATCCCGTATGAAATGAAAACGAATACTTATGTGTTTCGTTTTCGAATGTTGCACCGGATTGCGTATGATGCACACTGCTGCTGTATTGTCTATATTAATGGGGGTGCGAGAAACTATCAAACCATAATCACGTAGTTGATGCTGGATCCAAAGAACTTGAGAACAGCAACTTCCCGCTGCAATGTATTCAGCTTCCGCAGATGATAAGGATACCGCGGTTTGCTTCTTGCACTGCCACGAGACTAAACGCGATCCAAGGAACTGACAGCCACCAGTTGTGGACTTCATGTCAGAATTGCAGCCCCCATAATCTGAATCCGAATACGCCGTCAACTCGAAATCTTGATCGTCATAGGGATACCAGAGACCCAGAGTTGGTTTCCCCTTGAGATAACAGAGAATCCTCTTCACGGCCTTCAGGTGACATGCCTTAGGTGCAGCTTGATAGCGCGCACACAAAGACACGGCAAAAGTAATATCCGGACGAGACGCTGTAAGATACATGAGTGAACCAATCATCGATCGATACAGCTTCAGATCTACAACATCATCGTGGAGTGCTGGACCA
Organism: Senecio squalidus; assembly: GCA_910822075.1. NCBI lineage: Eukaryota > Viridiplantae > Streptophyta > Magnoliopsida > Asterales > Asteraceae > Senecio > Senecio squalidus. The sequence continues at coordinate 41,280,817 of CAJVGC010000589.1, read as the reverse complement.
AGTTTGTGATTGACCTCGAGAGGAGTGCTAACCGTTCTACAGTCTAGCATCTCGAAACGAGTCAATATGTCTTGCACATACTTGGTCTGGTGGATATAAATTCCTTTCTTCGACTGCTTAACTTGCAAACCCAAAAAGAAGTTCATTTCCCCCATTGCACTCATCTCGAACCTTGACGTCATCAACTTCTCGAACTCTTTGCACATTGAGTCATCCGTAGACCCAAAAATGATGTCGTCGACGTATATTTGGACCAGCAGCAAGTGTTCATTCCTTTTCTTCGTGAACAGAGTTTGATCAACTGTACCTCTTGCAAACCCGTTGTTTGTCAAGAAGTCAGAGAGCGTTCCATACCAAGCTCTCGGGGCCTGGTGAAGACCATATAAGGCCTTGTTTAGCTTGAAAACGTGATCAGGATGTTCGTAATCCTCGAAGCCCGGTGGCTGAGCGACATAAATGTCTTCACGAATCTCGCCATAGAGGAACGCACTCTTCACATCAAGTTGATAAACTTTGAAACGCTTGTGGGAAGCGAATGCAAGGAACAGCCGAATGGATTCCAAACGAGCAACCGGTGCGTAGACTTCATCGTAGTCTAGACCTTCTACTTGTTCGAAACCTTGAACAACTAAACGGGCTTTATTCCTTACAATCTCGCCTTTATCATCTTTCTTAATCTTGAATACCCACTTCGTCTTTAATATCTTTTCCCTCCTTGGAGCCTTGACCCTTTCTCACACATGCAACTTTAAGAACTGTTGAAGTTCCTCTTGCATAGCTTCTACCCAGAACGGATCATCTAGTGCAATGATGACGTTCTTTGGATCTATTTGGGATAGAAAGCATGCTTCGAAGACTTCCAGAAGTGCGGGACTAGCCACGAATTCATCCAGGTGTGCCGGACGTTTCTTTTCTCTCACAGATCTCCTCGGAGAGAGGACATTTTCAGCTTCAATTCTTTCTACAGCACCTTCATTTTCTTGTACAACCTCCTGATTAATCACATTTTCCACGACCTGAGCTGGAATTTCTGCTTCATCAGAAGGTGGAGCTGGATTTGATACATCAGCATTAGAAGGATGAGGAGCACTTTCGATGTCATTAGATTCCTCTTCATCAATTTCTTCAATCTGTGCTGCAGAGTCTTGAAAATCACTTTCTGAATCGTCTGATACAGCTTCTGAAGCAGCTTCTGATGCAGTTTCTGATGCAGTTGTGTAGACTGGTGAGTCTGGCCGAATCGGAGCTTGTTGAATAGCTGGAAGGTCAACGACGACCTGAATCGGAATCGGACCAGATGAAGTGGACGGTGATGCATTTTCGCTTTGAGTGTGAAACTGATCAAAGGATGTATCATCAATTCCTCCCCCTTGCATCACGACCGCTTCATTTCTTGCAACCGGAATGGAGGCAGTAGGATAATCAAGGTTGAAAGACTGAAACAACGAATCATAATCGAAGAAGTGTTCCGGACCATCACCCGGTGTAGGTGGAGTATACGGGAAACAAGTCACCTCATACGCTTCTTCAATTGTACCCGTAGTCTTATCAAATACCCTTCGACTTGGAGACTCTGCCGAGTAACTGAGAAAGTATCCAGGATGCGACTTTTCACCAAACTTGGAGATCCTTTCCTTGGTGATCATGATCTCACAAGGGCATCCGAATGGCTCGAGGAATTGCAGATTTGGCTTCCTTTTATTGATCAGTTCGTAGCTCGTCTTGTTATGACGTTTGACCAGGGAAACCCGATTGAGGACATAGCACGCCGTATTGACTGCTTTGGCCCAGAATGATACTGGCAGTTTAGAGTCCGAAAGCATTGTACGGGCTGCTTCGATGAGAGTCCTATTCTTTCTTTCTGCAACCCCATTTTGTTGTGGAGTTCGAGGAGCGCTATATTGGTGAGAGATACCCTTAGATATACAAAACAGCTCCATGTTGTTGTTCTTGAACTCCGTGCCATTATCGCTCCGAATAGATCTGACCTTTAACTCGAGAAGGGTTTCTAGTCGAAGAAGGAGAAACTTTAGTCGTTCAGCCGTTTCATCCTTCCTCGCTAGGAAGAAAACCCATGAGAATCTCGAGTAGTCATCCGTGACTACCAAGCAGTACGATTTGCCTCCTTTACTCTTTACACTTACAGGACCGAAGAGATCCATGTGAAGTAGTTCCAATGGAGTCGAGATGGAGTTCACAAGCTTTGTCGGATGCGATTTCTTATGTTGCTTCCCCTTTACACATGAGACACATGAATCGTTCATCGCAAAGCTTAGTTTTGGAACCCCCGTGACAAGCTCGTGCTTCACCAGATAGTTCATCCTACGGAAGTTAATGTGAGCCATTCTTCGATGCCACATGATTGACTCCTTCTCCGAAGCTTTAGACACCAAGCACAGATGTTCCTCGCTTGATGTAGCTTTAGACATGTCTAGATAGTAGATGTCATTGACTTGCGGAGCTCTAATCAGAACCCTGTACGGATCAATCACAAAGCCTTCTCGTAGAATCATGCACTCCTTGCTCGTGAATAGCGTAGAGAACTTCTGATCGCAGACTTGCGAAACACTTAGCAGATTATGCTTTAACTCCTTGACGTAGTTGACATTTTGAAAGGACACTACGCCATTAGAGATACAACCTTGCCCCGTTATCTTTCCACCCTTATCCCCCGCAAACAGGACATTGCCACCATCAACCTCAATGTGATCGGTCAATAGGTGACGATCTCCCGTCATGTGCCTGGAGCAACCACTATCGACACACCAAATATTCTTGCCGCTTGGTCGCTTAGATCGCCCCTGCACATTAAGATAGAGGATTAGTTTTGAATGGGGACCCAAGCCTTAACAGACTTGGGTCGTCCATTGACATCAAGAATGACCACATCAACCAATTTTGTGTTTTTCTGGTAGTTGGTTGAAGTTGATGTGTCATTCTGACGTTTGGGTGACTTTTGTTTTTCTTTAACAACTTCAGTCACGACTTGTTTTGGCCCAGTCTTGACTTGGTCTGAAGAAGAACCAACTTTGGAGATTAGTCGATCCTTCTTAGGGGATGCTTTGCGTTTCAAGATTAATCCTTGCAAACGCGGACAAACTTTGGCAATGTGGCCCTCATTTCTACAGTAATAGCAAGTTCTCGGATCATTTGACATGTCCATATGAGTCGGAGAAGTTTGAATTTTCTCCTTTGGAATTGCTACATGAGACACGTGTGGAATGCGAGGTGGTGCCATGGTCTGTGGAGCTGGTCGAGAAGTAGTTGGTCGGGACACTTTGGGAGGGAAATTTGTAGGCTTAGAAGAAGAAGCCACTCCCGAAGTGAAAATCTTGGACATAGGGGTTTGAATAGTGAGAATAGGTACCTCAACTTTTTCTTTACCCTTAGACATATATTTTATGGACTTTGACTCGGACTGCTTAGAGTCGGATTGTTTAACAGTCCGTTTTCCTTCTCGCACCTGAAGTTGTTCAAACTTCTTGTCCATCTTAGTGATAAGACGGCTTTCCAGGCGCTGAAAGACTTTCTCAAAAAATTTCTCTTGATGGTCAGTGAGTTGGACTTCTTTCAAGTCCTTAAGGTCTTTGGACAGGTCTGGGCGTGTTTGAACGACTTTAGACTCAGTGTCACTGATACTAACTTCTGGACCAGATTCTTCGGCTTTTGGAGCCTCAGAGGTCAAAGAAGCAGATTGAGCTACCTCTACGGACGAGCCATCTACTGGGACAGGGGTGAAATTCATTGGAGGGGGCATACTAGAATACCCCAGTCCACCCTTATCCTTAGTGTTCGTCCGTTGAGATTCGATCAATTGAGCCAAAATCTCTTTAGAGTTTGCAATTGCAGCTAATTTGGCCTGAAGAGTGTCAATTTCACTCTGTTTCTTGGCAACATTTAATTTTTCAGCTGCAAGAGCATCAGAAAACTCTTGGATTTTTGTAATGTGTCGAGTGATAACAATTTTTAGATCAGAAATTTCAACTTGTTTTTCTTTCTTAAAAGTAGTTAAAATTCTGTTTTCTTTGGACAAGGCATCATTCTTTAGTCTAAAATCATTAACCTCAACACTTAACTCTCTAGCCGTGGTACTCCATACAGCGAGCTGGGCCTCTAGCTCGCTGCAGTTAGTACAGACGGATGTAAAAGGATCGATATCTACCTCAGGTTTAGGAGATGTTGCATCTGAAGTAGAGGCCATTAGTGCAAATTGATCCATCCTTGGTGCGATATCCTCATAAGCATTCCAGTCAACCCGGTTATCCACAGCTATGAGTGCACTTGCATCCTTCTCAGCATCCTGAATTCTGAGATTCCGAGATGCTTGACCTTGATATCCTCCCTGTTGAAAGCTTCTTCCTTGTTGGGGGGCTTGTTGACCTTGGCTTTGTCGACCATATCTTTCTCCCTGGTCATGTCGAGGATCTTCACGTGAATGTTGACCACATTCACGAGCAAAGTGGCCGTAATTGTTGCATTTGAAGCACTTTACTCTCGACTTGTCGAAACCCATCCCTAGGGATGGCAATAAAACCCGTACCCGACGGGGACCCGATACCCAAACCCGAATTGACCGGGGAATCCCCGAGTTGACCGGGTATGGGGATGGGGATGGGGATGGGGAATCCCCGATATTAAAAACGGGGATGGGGCCGGGGATGGTAAAACCCTTTGGGTACCCGTACCCGTACCCGAACCCGTACCCGAAATAATTAAGTTTAAATGATCCACTTTTTTATTTCGTCTTAAAGTTATTGTCCACTTTTTTAGAATTTACTAATCTCGTCTTAAAGTTATTGTCCACTTTTTTATTTTGGTATATCAAAAATAGTTCGGCCCTCTCAAAATAAATGTTCAAGGTCCGTATATAGATATGGATGAAAGGCATTCATACTTGCTGTACATGACTATGAAACTAGTATTTCCAACTAGATAGTTCATTTACTCCGTAAAATTTGTTAATATTTATGTGGAGTTAATTACATGAGTCGTCCCTATGGTTTACACCATTTTCACCCGTCCTCCCTAATAGTTTTTTATTACACCACTAGTACCTAAGTTTGAAATTTGTTGCCTCGAAGATCCCTAAATTGGATGTGCCGTTAAAAGGGCCGTTAAGTGACCTCACGTGTGTCACACATGATGGGTAATTTCGTCATTTTACCTTCTCTCTCCAATTTTAATGTCCCTATCCCAAAAACCTTAAATTTTTTTCTCCTTCAAACCCAGATTCATCATCATCATCATATATCTAAAATCAAAATTTCCCCAAATTCAAATTCTCAAAACCCTAAAATCAAAATTGACAGTAAAAAATGGCGTCAGATGTCCCAAACGACAACAACTCCAACACGAAATCCGAGCAAGAAACAATATTAATTTAACTTACGTATGTAGGTAAAGCCATCGGATGTCATCATTCTGGAAGGAATTCTAGTTCTTCATGATGAGAGAGTTCGAGATATGATGAACATAAAGATCTTTGTTGATTCAGGTTCATTACTTGTCATCACTCAATCAGTTTCCCCTTTTCAATCGCTGTGTGTTTTGTGTGTTTAAGCCGCCACCAATTTCTATCTGTTCTTCGCTGCCACAATTTTAATTCGTGTCGATCCCCAATTTTTGATTTTTGATTAATTTCTGAAAAAGGGTATACCGATAGATATAGATATGGTTTATTATTAGGTTTTTATTATATATATATATATATATATATATATATATATATATATATATATATATATATATATATATATATATATATAAACATTGATTTGAAATGTCTGAATTGGTGGCCCGCTAGTCATCAGCACCTTCAATAATTCTTATATTCTCCATTTTCAATTTGCCCCAATTTGAGATTTTTTCATATACTGTTTATGATTTAATGGAAGTTGTATTTTAATTTGGGGTTTATGATTTAGTGGAAGTTGTTTATGATTGTTAGATCTAGTGGAAGGGGTTTTGTAATTTGTGGTTTTGTAATCTGGGGTTTTAAGATTTTTAGGATGTGAATATTGAAAATGAGGAAGATGATACGTAAAATGACAAATTTGCCCTCACATGTTATTCATGTGACATGACTTAACGGCTGTTTTAACGGCACATCCAAAATAGGGACTTGCGAAGCAACAAAATTCAAACTTAGGTACCAGTGGTGTAATAAAAAACTATTAGGGAGGACGGGTGAAAATGGTGTAAACCATAGGGACGACTCATGTAATTAACTCTATTTATGTGATATTGTTTATGCAGGAGCTTGATTTAGTTTTCTCCTAAAAGATTTTGGTGAATGGTCATGAAGCAACCTGGATGTATCAAGTTTCAAAGATTAAACCATAGTTGTAATCTATTGAAAACTTTAAAGATTTCATTTTGTTAAGGGTTGATTTGAATTCACATCTTAGTTTCCACAATTTGACTTGTAGTCTTGTTCTTTTGTTGCAACTGGTTTTGAATTCTTGTTGCATGTATGAATTATGCAAAACTATTTTTGAAGTATGGATGTCTAGAAGTTACTTTTTTCTTATTGTAATGTTTTATTATACTTTGTTGGTTGGTGTTACAGGAAGGCTAAGTGCCGAAAAATTTATGTAGTTGGATAGTTACAAAATATTTAATACGTGAGAAGGAAATCCCCGTCCCCGATAGGGATCCCCATCCCCGATGGGGATGGGGATGGGATTGCAATTTTACTCCCCATCGGGTATGGGGCCGGGGATGGGGATGAATATTGAGATTGGGGATGGGGATGGGAAACATGATCCCCGAAATTCCCCGACCCATTGCCATCCCTACCCATCCCACTTTTTCTATCACCCCCAACAAACTTCTTTCCTGTGCGATTGAGAAACCCTTTGATCCGCCTTGTCATCATAGCCATGTTCCATCGAATATCCATTTCCTCTAGATCATCGGGATGGATCTGCTCATAATCTTCCTCGTTGAGAGCGGAGCTTGCAATCCTTCCATCGATCAAGTCGTTATAGGCTGCGACGAAACACGACTGTAAGCGATCAGGTTCCATATTCTGGGAACTAGAAGTGCTAAATCCCGTTTCCTTTCCTCTCCCTTGAGACTTTAGGAGGGGAGCCGCAAATGCCGTATTCATTTCCCGTCTCGATGAGCAAGTTCTACAAGCAGAACATGAAGGGCAGAGTGAATCGGGCGAGCTTGATACTGGAGGACTGTCTTGAACAATCGGAAAGCTGAGAGTCGGAGGTAAGTAGCTTGAGGATGGAGGTACTTGGGTTGAGATATCCGAGAGGAAAGCAACTCCCGCATTATCCCTAAGCACCTTCTGAGCAAACGTATTGCTACCATAAGCCTTTTCTTGCATCTGCAGATTGGCTATACGAAGTTTGTCAATGAGATCCTCAAAGTTGTAGTCTCTCAGCTCAGGTTTGTCTTTCAAAAGAAGCACGCGAAACTCCCAGTGCGGCGGCAGGCTATCCAAGAATCGTAAGTTTGTCTGGAGCTTGCTGTACTCAACTTTTAACTCAAAAAGATCATTAATCAACCGACTAAATCTCGAGATAAGCATATCCAGAGTCTCATTCTCTCCACATTTGAAGTTGTCAAATTGCCGCTTCAACATGTCGGCTTTGACTTCTTTCATTGCCTCCGTACCTCCATATCTCTTCGCGATAGCATTCCACAGATCGTGTGGACTATCAATCATCCTGAAAATAGCTCTCATCTCATCAGTTAGACAGAACTGAATAGTTCCTAACGCTTTCTGATTTTTGAGAAAAAGAGCTTTCTCATCATCGGTGTAAGTAGATGGAGCCCGATATGTTCTAACACCGGTCGTTGTGTTGACGTCGGAGGGAGCTTCATACTTCGTAAGAATAGGAGCCCACATACTAGGATCTGTACAAGCCACATACGTCCTAAAGCTCATCATCCAATCCTCTACACTCCGGTTTGGGTTGTATAAAGGAGGAAGTTGAGGGTTACGGCTTGTCTCCATGTTGAACGAATTAGAATTCGTAGATAGAGCCATCACAAATTCACACAAAAAACCCAAAATCTGCAACTAACGAATACCCGAATACCTAACCTAACACCCACCTAACGTTTCCAACGAAAAACGAGCAGAGTAACGGCTAGTAAATTGAGTAAACGAACGATTTCAGAAGCTCAGTTACGTGCACGAAATTAGTCTAATTACGTGCACGAAATTAGTGAATTACGTGCACGAAAGTCACTAGTTACGCGCGTAACTTACTACTTACGTGCGTAACAAGTGTCAAGTAACTCTGAATTACGTGCAAACCTTCAGAATTACGTGAACGTAATAACAGAATTACGTGCCCAAATCCTCAGTTACGTGACTAACAGCAGAATTTTCCAAAAATCGCCGTAAACGTAGAAATACCCAAAACTAAGCTCCCATCTTCTGCAGATATGCAATACTACCAACTGTAGACGTAATATCTGAAACCCAATGCCAAACTCCGGCTAGAAATGCCTAGATCTAAAAAATCCGAAATAAAGTACACTTTACCCAAATCCTAGATCTAGTCTAAAACAGCCCAAATCTTCACCAAACGGATTCAAAGACCTCTATAGCAAGTATAGAGGCTCTGATACCACTTGTTGGTCGCCTATTTCGGACCTCCTTTGAATCCTATAACAAACTAATTGCGGAATAACTAGTTTGAGTAAGTAAACGGTGAAGAACAGCAGATATAATCAAATGATTGATTCTATTAAGCTTACGTGTTTGATTACAATCACGAATAGAACCTAAACAAACGATTACAACACTTTAACACTCAAAAACAAAGAGTTACGTGATCTAAACCCTAGCTCACGTAACTAATCTCGCTATGAATGCTCTGACAACTTTCAACAACCCGCATTAAAGATTCTGAGCCAGCTATTTATACTAGACCCGAAACCCTAAAAGAGTTACGCACGTAACTCGCTAGTTACGCGCGTAACTGGCTAGTTACGCACGTAACTGGCTAGTTACGTGAACGTAACTCAGTTACTTGCCGTAACTGTTTTCGTTAATGCGTTTGGACTTTACAACTCGATCTAATTACATTCTAACTCTACGACACGTTCAAATGAATACAAATACAGACAATAATGCTCCAACAACATCATAATCATAGCCTTAATCGCTATGTTTGTAGTCATTCAACGTTTAATTTTATTTGAAAAAGGAAAGGTTGTATTATATGTTAGTAACAAAATATTACAAACATTACTTATTGTTCCTTTGACGTTACACATTAGAGACACTCATATATCACACCTACCCCACCACAACCAGAGTGTGCAATAAGTTTAAGAAGTATATTTGTTAAATAATTTTCACAAAAAATATAATTTGGATATTATTATTTTTGTATGGATATAATGAATTGTATAAGGAATAAATAAAAATCTGATGAGTCCTATTCCAGCTTTTGCTATTAAAGCTAGCATGTCCTCCTTCTTATGGTAAAGCATCCATAACCACATTATGGATTATCTTTCATCTTCCTTCGTTTCAACATTTTCACCATCAAATTCCACTGTTTCCCACCACCCATCATTGACGACACCGACGACAAGTTTTCGTGTTCTTTGTGTTAGAACCGAAGAAAAACCTCAAAGCGTTTCTCGCGTTAGAAGATCAGTGGCAGTAGATCGGTCTCTACCGACCACGATCTTCAATGCTTTTGATAGCATTATAAACAACTTCATTGATCCGCCACTTAGAGTTTCAGTTGACCCGAAACATGTCTTGTCTGATAACTTCTCTCCTGTTGATGAAATGGCTCCTATTGAATGTGAAGTCATTGAGGGCACGATTCCTAGTTGTCTTGATGGTGCTTACTTTCGCATCGGGCCTAACCCACAGTTCCTACCACGGGGGCCATACCATCTCTTTGACGGGGATGGTATGATTCATGCTATTCGTATCTCTAAAGGAAAAGCTACATATTGTAGTCGATATGTGAAGACGTACAAGTATAATTTAGAAAAGGATGCGGGATTTCCCATCATCCCTAATGTATTTTCAGGGTTTAATGGTATGACTGCCTCTGCAGCTCGCATGGCAGTCACTGCCGGCAGGTTTTTAACGGGTCAATTTGACCCGTTAAAAGGTATTGGTCTAGCCAATACTAGTTTAGCGTTCTTTGGTAATAAACTTTTTGCATTAGGGGAGTCAGATCTCCCCTATGCTATTAAACTTTCTCCAAATAACGATATAATCACTATTGGACGCCATGACTTTGACGGTAAGCTTTTCATGAGCATGACTGCTCACCCAAAAATCGACCCAGTAACCAAAGAAGCTTTTGCTTTTCGTTATGGTCCAATGCCTCCTTTTTTAACATTTTTCCGTTTTAACAAAAACGGAGAAAAACAAGCAGATGTCCCAATCTTCTCAATGACAAGCCCATCTTTTCTTCACGACTTTGCCATAACCAAAAACTATGCTATTTTCCCCGAGATCCAAATAGGGATGAGCCCAATGGAGATGATTGGTGGCGGGTCACCCGTGAGTGCAGACCTTGGGAAAGTTACGCGTCTTGGGATAATACCAAGGTATGCTAAGGACGAGTCGGAGATGAAGTGGTTTGAGGTTCCAGGGCTTAATGTCATACATTGCATCAATGCATGGGAAGAGAACGAGGGAAATACAGTGGTCATGGTTGCACCTAACATATTATCCGTGGAACACACCTTGGAAAGAATGGATTTGATCCACGCCTCGGTGGAGAAGGTGACCATCAATCTTAAAACCGGGATGGTATCACGTCACCCTCTTTCAACCCGGAATCTTGATTTTGGTGTCATCAATCCGTCTTTCATCGCTGCTAAAAATAGGTTTGCTTGCTTTTACAAAGTTTTAAACAAAATTAATTGAAAATACTAACCTTACCTATAACTTATAGTATACGCCACAACTAAACACCGTTTAATATACCTTACCAATGAAATAAGTATTCATATTTCTTGCCAAACTATAACTACTTACCATATATACTTGTTACTAGTATATAATCTTAAAACATTATTCAATGGAAACCGAGTGTTTCGTGGTTCAAAAATGCAGAATCTCGTCTCAATCGTCATTTATCAGGACTCTTGAATACATATAAAAAGTTAGAGGAAACATGAGCAAGCCATCAATAAAATGTGTAGATAAAGTTGAAAAAGATATTATTACGTAAAGATAATGTTTCGAATTATCACATATGGATAGGAATAATCAATCATATCATATCTTTTAATCTCACAAAACTCACTTTCACTTTTTTCAAAAGAAATAAAAAAATTACTTAAAAAACCGTTAACGTATAAATCAAACAAATTACACTATTGAAATAAGTTAAACGTTTTTTCGCATAACAACCAACCATAGGTCATAACAATTATGTATAATTGTTTATTTCATATGCAGGTATATTTATTGTGGTGTTGGAGATCCAATGCCTAAAATCTCCGGGGTCGTCAAGCTAGATGTGACGCTATCGGAAGTAGACCGCCGTGAATGCATTGTGGCTAGCCAGATGTTCGGGCCTGGTTGTTTTGGTGGTGAACCGTTCTTTGTGGCTAGAGATCCTGACAATCAGGATGCGGATGAGGACGATGGATACATAGTTTCTTATGTGCATAATGAGAACACTGGTGAGTCGAGGTTTGTGGTAATGGATGCAAAGTCCCCGACACTTGAGATTGTTGCGTCTGTGAATCTACCCCGACGGGTGCCGTATGGCTTTCATGGTCTCTTTGTGAAGGAACGTGACCTTAACAAGTTGTGAAAAATGAATGGTCACTTTTTATTCTAGAAAATAGATGCAATAGATATTATGCATTATATTTGTATATAACAAGGAATACAACCCGCGTGATGTGGCGTGGTTTTAAAGTAAGTGGTTTTAAAGTAAGTGTATAAACGAAACGACATAATATTTGACAACACAATTCATGTGTTGTCTTACATTGTTAATAATTTTCTATTTACATTTACCCAATGTTTTCTTAGTTCTTTGTATAATATAAGTGAATTATTTTCGATTAAGTTCTCCACGTAAACTTTGTATATGTGATAATATATATAAAAGAAAAACTTCAAACCTTAGATGGGTTTCAAGATTGAGTTTACGCCTTTACTTGTACTGATCATAAGTAAAGATGATTTACTAATACATGACGCAAAATCCGGTCATAACTTACAGCACCAACAGATAACGATGCAACTATGGAAGAAATTAAAATAAATATGTGACACTAATTCAAACAAAACTATGTGATGTGGTTTAGCAATAATGAAACCTGATACAAAATATATAGAATATACATCTCAGCAAACTTTTGAATAGATAACGATACACGAAGCATTTTACAAGTAAAATGATCGAAATCCATGTTGTATACTTCAGTGTGCTATCAACCTGCAACAAGACTCTCACGAGCAGAACTGGTCACACGAAGGACAGCTTGTGCACTTAACTTTGAAAGATTCGATTCACAAAACTGGTCCCAAGAATAAACCTGTGGTTTCACACATGTTGCATCGGGTATTGGTTCTGTTTCTGGTTTCGGTTCTGTTTCTGGTTTTGGTTCTGTTCCTGGTTCCGGTTCAAAAACAGGATTATTTTCATATTTGGTTTGCAGCTCCAAAAGGAGGGCACGAGCAGCCTCTCGTGATTCAGGCAGTTTGTCGCTCAGCTGTGATGCAGCTATTTGGATCAGTTTCTCCATCCCAAATGCTTTTATTTCCTCCGCACCCTTTAAAAAAAAATTAAAAAGTTATTGACGAATAATGAGCATCAATGCAACACAATGAATAAAGGTTTTTCAAACTGGAATGTTTTGTACGAAATGAACAAATATTAGACAAAATCTCACCAGTCGTGGAACACTACGAGAAATGCACAATGACGCTTTTGCCCTAATCCTAGGATTGCGATTCTTAAGATAGGGTTGCAATTTTGGTAACAATAGGATGGCGGAAACCCAAGTTGTTAAAGCTACTAATGCCTTTTCAGCAGCCTCGCATACAAAACGTTTGTCTTGAGAGGATTTGAGAAGAAGTTGTACAAGCTGAAACCAAAGATAAATGACAAATTCAAATTCAAATTCAAATTCAAGAACGATCAAACATTGTCCCAAAACAAAATAAACCGATTTTACCAGAGGGTCTAATAAATCAATAATTTGGTCACCAAACGCTTTGAAAATGTCTGCACAAGTCATAATGCTAGTTTTACAAACAGCACTTCTTGGATTCTTGAGCGATTTCGCAAGAAGGGAAATCACGGAGTCCCTGTTCATTGAAATATTTGCAGTTACGGATACTTGGAACAATAAACGAGCACATTGAAGAAAAGTATAGTAAAAATAATAAAGCTCACAGTATATCTTGCAATGCTTCCTTGTGGTATATTGAAAAACGCCTTACATTATTGAGTGTCTCACACAGTAAATACCAGTCTTTAGACTCCAACCCAGGTATAAGCATCTAAATACGGAATCAGACATTGCTAATTAATGTTTAATTATCAAATATTCATAGTAAACTAAACTACCTTTAGACTCTTATCGACATCTTCTAAATCATCCAATTCCTCAGATTCAATGTATTCTACCTCCGGAGCTCCAACCTCTACGGTACAATTTACGTCCTCGTCATTCATAGGTGCTTGAACCAACATATCCATGGTTTTTGTTTGTTTATCTTCACCATTTTCATTGGTATGTTTGACACACGGTTTAGCAACTATATCCTTAGTTGAGCTTTCACTTATCTTTATCTCAGATTTCGACAACAACAAATGATCTACGACAACTTTTTCCGTCATCATTAAATACCTGAAATACATTTAATAATTTTTAACATCTATTCAAAGTATACATGCTTACTCATGAACAAGTTAAATGAAAATGTGAGAGCATTTTTTTGAAACATATGAAGTTCTGAACCCTTTCCCTTACCACTCCAAGATGTTTACAGACAACTATTCAAATTTGAGACCTCCTGTGAGGACATCAAGACGTCTAACCACTAGGTCACATTGGCGGCATATATATTCAAACCAAACCTTATATAAACAATATATAACATACAAAATCTCGAATTCTCAATTCCAAAGTCAGGGGTTCAAATCCGTACCCCAACACGGTTGGGGCGGACGCGTACATTGAAATATGTACGGAGGTAGGTGGTTAACATAGAGTTTCATACAACATTCCTACAAGCATCAACCAAAAAATAAAACAGAGTGATAGAGTTTGAAATTACCAAATGGCACCTGGAAACCCTAGAATTCAGGATTCTGTTTCAAATTGACAGATCCAAAAATGAAAACCTAAACTGCATTCAGTATATATCACATGAAAAAGACAATAAGTAGACTGATATACAGATTTAGAATCAGAATATAATAATATATAGATACATAGTTATAGTTATAGTTATATACCCCCATACCCCAATAAATACATGTATCTATATATATAAAGATATAAAATTATTATTATTATTCTAAGTATGAAATTGGTATACACCAGAAAATGTGAGATGATGTGTAATTAGCCGACCTACGCCGGCAGGTTACAAGTCGCCGATGACGCTGTTATAGAATGTAGTTACTATATTTGTATAAAATAAATTCAGTGTTGTTTAAATGTTATAAAATCGGTATTTTATAGTACGAGTTTTTGATAACCGGTTTTAAAGACATATACCTTGATATGGTACGGGTTTCGAACTTGCTATGTTCCAAACGGTATCATGAACAAACTCAAACTTTATTATATCGAGTGCCTTACCACAAAGGACGATACCGTTTTGTTACGAATGGTTTGTTGACATCACGGCTTTGTCGTTTCGTCCCATTTCAGCACACGTTTGGATGAAGGCTAAAATGAGATTTTAAAATGTTTGGTAAATGTATATATGGTAAAAGATTTATGTTTTAGTAATTATTAAATTAAATTTAAATTACATTACATGGATTTTTTTAGGTAGTGATTCTTTATAAGTTTATATCGTATAATATTTCTGATAAAAATAGTCTTGAAGTTATGTTAAAAAGTTAAGACATATTAAAAAGGTTTTATAATCGTTCTTACAGCTTAAATAATTGTCACTGTAATTTTGGATACAACTCATTTATGAACTTCTTAAACGTAGCATCGGAAGTATGTTTAACAAAACTCTAGTTATAATTGTGATAGAATTTGTACTAACAGTTACACGAATTTGTAAGAATTTATAGAGCACATTTGATTTTAATAGACTGTATAATTTTGGGGACAAGACCATGTTCTTGTCCATCACTATTGTAGAAACTTATTTGGGAAAATATCATATTCATATCAGACTCCCCACCACATGTTATGTTTGCCATTTTATTCCAATTTATGATGATATGTTGTCAATGAAACAAAACCTCAAACGGTTTCATTATCGAAAACTATTATGTTGTTGCAAAACATTACCATGAATTATCGCGGTAAATACTATAGTCCACTCATGTCCAACTAAAATTACAAGAGTCCACTTCTTTCCTTTTTCTTACCGGTTTCATGCTACTGAATCAGAACCGCATAATACAATGGGGCATTATATGAAAAACGAAACTTATTGCCATTCAGTTTGCCATAAATACACCTTAAATATTACAAGGTGATAAAACTTTTAAAGTTTTTATAACAGCTCAACTTTATTTATTCAGAAGCATATGGCACAACACACAACCCAACAAGTGGAGCTCGAGCGCCTGCAGTAAGACAGATTACCGGTACTGGCTTGCTAGTTCACCCTCCTTCACAATGTAATGTTGGGGTGGGAAATCTTCTCCCTTGAAATAGTTCTCCAGCATATCCTTCACTCCAGCAGCATATCGCAACTGCACAAATTCTGTTAATAACATATCCATTTTCAATCAAACGGAACACGAGAATCAGTGATGTGAACTAACCTGTGCATCAATGGTGGTTCCGGAAATGTGCGGTGTCATTGCTTGATTTGGCATATACCTCCATGGGTGGTCCTTTGGAGCTGGCTGCGGGTACCAAACATCTCCGCTATAGCCTATAACAGACGACACGAAAATAAAATTAACTTTGATGATATTGAATATTTCTGTCAAGCTTAAGTAAACAATGAACTCGTGTTAAAACTTGCCTCCAATGTGTCCGCTAGAACAGCCATCAACAACAGCTTGTGTATCCATGATAGCTCCTCGAGCATTGTTAACAATGAGAACCCCTTTCTTCAATTTAGCAATCCTTTCTTTGTCAAACATTCCTCTGAAACATGCATATAGATCGTTAATATAACCAAAAAGATGATATTATCTCAACTTTGACAGGAAACACGTACTTGGTTTTCTCGGTTAAAGGTGTATTGATGACAATTATGTCACATTTTGGAAGCATCTTATCAAGATCTTCCTCATAACTAGCACCAATCTGACTCTCCAATTCAGGGTCCATCTTAATACGGTCGTGATAAAGAAGATTGCAGCCAAAAGGCTTCAATCTTTGAAGTAAAAGCCTACCGATACGTCCACAACCAACTGTTCCTACAGTTTTCCCTTCAAGATCGTAAGCTCTGTAAGCAATACCTGCAACATTCCAATCCCCGGAAACAACCTGATTGTATCCAGGCAAGAAATTACGAACAAGGATAAGGATCCTCATAAGTTCGTCTTCTGCCACAGAAACAGTATTGCTTCCAGTAACTTCTGCAACAGTTAATCCAGCTGCAGCGGCGGCATTCAGATCAACGTGATCAGATCCAATTCCAGCTGTAAGCAACAGTTGCAGATTCTTTGCTTTTTTAATCCGTTCAGCAGTAATATAACCCGGGTGGAATGGGGTGGTAATAATAACATGTGCATCAGGAATATGTTTTTCTAGTTCTGCAACGAGACAAAACAACAAAAAGTGAGTCCATATATACTTGTAATAGATCTTAAAAGCTTATAAAGCAGTTACCGCAATCTGGTCCTTCTTTGTCATCAGTGACTATGTATTTGTGACCTTGTGATTCTAGCCATTTGCGAATGCCCAACGCATTTTCAACACAACCCACAAAATTCGGGTTCATTTCCGCATACTCATGTGCCTTGTAGAAAACACCCACAATCTTCTTTGGTCCAGCAGAAGCCTGCTCCCATTCACAAGAAAAAAAACCAAGAAATAAGTACAACGACAGTTCTGGTCATAACACTCCATTGTTTTTGAGATAGAGAAAGCAGGGTGCTGTAATTTGACTCTACGGGTTTAACTCACAAAGTACAAGAAATTGTTCAGCTATACATATTTATAGGAAGAACGAAAAACAGATAACTAAGTTACTTTGTACAACGAGTACTATAAGTCTAGCTATAAAATTTACTAAACACTAAAGCAAGTAGACGAATTTTTACAAGTTTCAACACTTGTAAAAGCAAATTTTAATCGAATATTATCCACATATATTATTATGCAATCCTACTAATATATTCCACAAAAATGTCCGAAAAACCCAATTTCAAACAAAAAACTGTTAGATTTAAAATAGATGCAATTAATAATAGTTAAACTTAATAAAATGGTAGTTATATTAGTTATTTAAACCATTATTAATTTGAAAATATGTAATTCCTTATCAATGTTCTCAAATGCATAGTTTGGTTATACATTTATTAGTAGAAAATGCAAATAGTATGTTTTATTAATATAAAATAAAGATTTTTGCTAACAACAGCTCCTCATGCTATTGTTAACAATTAAGATCTTCCGGAAAAAAAAAACAATTTTAGGACATGATTCAGGTTTTCACTCATATTCAACCAATTGAAATAATTAGTCGATTCATGGTATTCGGTGTACACAAAAGGATTTCGTGTCAAGTTGCTGACATACACAAACTATTATCCCTTTGCTAAACTACATGAACATAAATTTAGCTAAATCATGAAATTGAATTTCTTACATGAAGTTGTCTGGTGAGAATCGAAGTTGAATTAGCATACGAAATCGCACGAGTTGCAGCGACGGCAGCTCGCTTGATCGACATCGCCGGAGATATTAGAGATGATAAGAATCGAAAATGAAATTGTTTCAGACAAAAACAGTAGTAAGGAGTTGGAGAGTGGTAAACGTCTCTGACCCACACCCCTTTAAATAATGGGTGCATGATAACCACGTGGAACTCCAAATCAGATTTTGCCAACTATTAAATTACCAATACTAGCTTAGAACCCGTGTGATACACGGAACTTTTATAAAAAAATTTGACTTGAAAAAAATGTCACGCAATTACTGTTATAAAAAAAATGTTTATATATTTACTTTTTATAATGTTATGCTTGTTTAATGAGATTTAGCAAAAAAATATATAATAAGTTAAAATAAAACCATCCAAAAGAGGTTCATATGTGACAATCATGCAATATAAATAGAAATATGAGCCAACTACTTAAATGTCAAATTCAATAACAATATGTGCAGTTACGAACATCATCCAAACTTACATAATTAACAAACTATGATTGCATAAATACTCTAATACATAATAGACAAGTTGGTTACAACATACATAGAATTTAGGCCATTTATAAATAGTTTCACCAAGTTGCAATCAAAAGTAACCTCAAACTTTTGAACCTATGGTTATACCATATACCTTCGTTCAAAAGTTATAGCTTATCCCTGTTGATTACAAATTGATTGGAAAAATAACTGTTTCTGCAATTAGAACATGTAATGAACACATGAACTACACCCTTGAAAACAACCTTGTTTCATGAACTTGAGATGGATCAGATATTGAGATGTGACTGCTGATATGCTTGACCAAGAGAGCTTGAAACCTTTCCCTCGATCCCACTATAGAATCTAATGCATCAAAGTTGTATCTTTCCATTAACTCCATGGGCAACGACCCATTAAACTACATCTTTGTAAAATTAAAAAACAGATGATAAAAAAATAAGCCTACCGAACCGATTAAGACAAGCTACCCAAACTTACACGAGCCATCAGTTTGCCACCTCCAAAGACAAGTTACTGTGAAAATTTTGGCATAGTGAATCATCACCACATTAGATTTAATTAGTACAAAACAAATGAAATAACCACTTAATGAAAATGCTACATTCGCTCACCTTGACTATTAATCAAGGTGAGCGAATGTAGCATTTTCATAATTTTGTGATCGTATTTGACCCATTAAATATCAATTACAAATTTAATAATTTTGAAAAGAAAAATGTGTTGTGGGTCAACCCCGCATGATCCAACCTAATTCAACTTGAACAAAATAACTATGTGTTTTACTTTTTAACCCATTAGCCACCCCCACCAATTTTGCCACTTGTACATGAAACATGAAAGTGATGAAATTAGTCTACTTGGGTAGGCTGATATGTATCTCGGAAAGAAGCAGTTAGTACAAGGTGAATAAGAACAATTACAAATATGCAAGAAAGATGTTTATATATCCCATCACTTGTTTATTATGATTTGTACATACCGCGGGGTTCTGTCGATCAATGTCAAAACTATTAATGGCGCAGTTTTCAGCCAGAAGTTCAGTAGGCTTTTCACCTATATAAATGAACATCCAAATTAACTTAGTCTAAACCAAAAAGTACTCCGCCTTGCAGGTAAGAAATATAAATCTAAATCATCAAATCGCTTTCTTTCATGGAAAAAAATTATTGGATATTCTTATAGATTCCAGCCGCAAACCGAAAGCCAAAGGAAAAAGAAGACTAAAAATGTGCGTACCTTGTTTAATTACAGCGAGAATCCCATCTTCGGAGCAAATCATAGCAGGCAAGACTCGTTCGGATGATATATTAGCACGATTTGAAGCACTCATAAAAGTGTCATATTGAACCTCCCATACATCACTTTCAGATATACAAGGTGTTGACTCACCCGTATCAGTTCCTGAAAGAAGTATTGCTTCTCGTGGCCTGCGAAGATCCCATGCAAATACAGTTCCATAAGAGCCTCCTGCCTTCAAATTATTATAAATATAAATTATATAGAGATTTGTCAGTACTCGGTAGAATCTAGAATGATAAAGGGAACTGTAGGAGGAATAACATACATACAGCAGCATAGAGATATGACTAACAACAGTATACGTATACTAATAAGATAAAGTCGGTCAATTGTTTGTGATGAAAACATGAAACATCTAGATACTTACGATAATACCTGATTCCACTGTATGCATGTCATAAGCATCTACACAACAAATATGATTGGATACTAATGATAACTTTATTCTCTATCAAACAATTATTTTTTAAGAGTTAGGACAGACATGAATATGTGTCGGTTTCCTACATCAAGAGTCACAGACATATCTAACTATATCAGAGAAGGCTGATTTGAATTCAAATGCCCAATCTTTGATGCCATCTTTGTTGAAATTGGCTCGGGTAGCATTTGTGACTAATAACATAAAAAGGATCAGATATCACTGCAATGTTGTTTCCTCTAATACGCTATTTTTATCATTTTAAAGATTCAAGATATATGCAAGCATAAGCAATTACCATTATCAAAATACAACAGAAGAGAATTTGACAGTTGATAATGGCATACTCACCAGACATGTGTGTTTTCGTGATGGATGAATATCAATTGAACTAAAAAATATGTGCATAAGGTCTTCCAAACAATTGAACTATTGAACTAGTGTCTTCCAAACAATTGAACTAAAAAATATGTGCACTATTGAAATCCCATATTACTAATCAGAGTAAATACACTAACTAAAGTGTTCCACATTAACATGACACTATTTGACCACTACCCAACCACCTGACCCATCCATTTTCTCACCTATATTATACAGCTTCTAATACACATTAGCTATGAAAAAACTTCGGATTGGAAAACAACACTACATACTGCTCAAAATTAATTAATTAGCATGCTTGTTTATCCATTTTGTAATGAGTTTGGGACTGCATATCATGTTATAACAACTGTTATACTCCCCGTAGGCAATGGATCAAAAGAGCCAAAACCCAATATTCTGGTATACAACTTCCTAATTAATTCCCACCTGATACCTTCATCAAATGAACATATTAGAACAGTGGATGGAATGCAGATATGATCAAAAAGAAATAAGCGAAAATAAAATAACCCTTATTTATAGAGGAAATTAGGAATCATAACTGGGAATCACATCTCCTTTCAATCAGTTGGCAAAAACGAAAACTATTAAAATCAAAATCAATGAATACATAAATCCAATAGACGAAGATGTAACTTTATATACCATAAAATATGAACCTGGTGATTAGGCAAAGCTACACACATCAATCCCTCTAATCCAAACCTTAAAAAGAAAAAAAGAAAAAAAAAATAGTAACGATCCAGCCATATACATAAAATCATATAACGAACTTGTTTAAATAAAATAGAATGTATTTGGTGAATAGAAGAGGGGGTGATCGAAGATGAAGATGAAAGGGGCTGGTGTAGCACGTCGTTGAGCTTGCCATGTACACCATTACTAATGAGTTTGCACTCCTGTGTGAAGTCGATGGAAGAGGATTCAAGAAGATGAAGCCCAATGATTTGGAAATACAGAATATTCAAATTTCTTGAAGCGTACCAAAGAAGATTGTGGGTTTTCAAGAAAAGCACGGTTCACTATGCACTCCACATCTTTTTTCCAAGAGTATTCATTTTTCCAAGAGTATTCAGCCAATTAGATTTAATGGATTTTTATTATAACTTTTTTCAAATTAAATAGAATTTAATTAAAAAGTCTAATAAAATTACAATTAAGCTTTATGACATCATCATACTAAATCTTTTCCTATGTGGATAGCTTAAAATAATGACACGTCAGCATGATGACATCAATCTAATCTCCCATTTATTAGATAAGTAAGATTCATATTTCAAAATTTTACGATAATTTGGCAGTGATTCGGGTCATCCAATTGGACAGTATATGACCTACGAACCTTACATCAAAGATATCCAAAGAGGCTCGAAACAGAGCTCCTAGGGATGATAACCTCTTACCAATGGGGTACCCATTTGCGGAGGTAGTACCATTTTCATTATAAAAAGAAAATACAACTGTATTTATTACGTTTTATAATATGCATTAGCTTTTTATAGTGTACACTAAGGACACATTGTAGAAGATAGCTTTTTTATCAAATTAATCGGTTTGATTTTGTAAATAACAAATAAAAAAAAGGAAACTAAACCATCATGGTTTTAAACATAATGTAACGATACTTATCACAATTTTATCATTGAAATGTAAATTTATTAACTTTAAAAGAAACTTAAATGTTATTTTTTTTTAAGTTTAGACTAACTAGTTCAACTTTAGTATTAACAAATATCTTACTACTTATTAGAAAAAACTATTAATAAAAATAAAAACAAATAAATACATCCAAATGTTTATTAAGAAAGATAATATGTCACATTTCTAGCTTAGGGACTTTAGACTATAACATATATAATATTCGGTTATTGTTAACCCCATATTATTTTTCTTACAACCCAAATTCAATCCAAAAATCAATAATTAAATTCAGTTATAGTCAAATATTCGACTCAAATCTGAACAAGTCAAACTAAATAAATTATGTTTATTTGGATTGGATGGTTTTACGGGTTAAATCATTTTCCCTAGTTACAAAGTGTTATTACGCTTTGTTTTGATTTTCTTAATCTAAATAATCATGTATTTCCTAGTTGTCCTACATGAGGTGTTGTATTATTTTTTGTTGTCACTAGTTTTTAAATATGATTTATTTGGTCACTTCAACTATTTGATCGGTAAACATGTCAATTAGTTCATGGATTAATGTTGTGCCATGACTAATTGTTGTAAAATGCCTTCTACAACCATTCAAATTAGATAAGTAACCTTTCATATTATGCTTACGGTCCTCTTCTTCGGTCTTGGATCCGTCACTCTAAGCAGAAAAGTAGATGTCAAGCGAGTTCACCTTGAAACGTCATCCTATCCTAAGTTACCTATATAAAAAGATGAAACCACCGAAAACTAGAAAACTTAAAAGTAAAACCAATGTGCCAATAATCTTTCTAAACCGTCAAAATAGACCAAGGACTAAGTAGCCAAACAATTTTTTTTTGAGACATGAACGAGACAAGTGGTTGAAGACAAACTTTAATGGAGCTAACAATAATGTACTATCTTAAATAGGCGAAATGGACCATGGGATGGAGAAACACGGCCACTTGTAGAATTCTAGCCGCCTCGTGTGTTTAATAAGTCTAGAATTTATATGATTAAAATACTATATCAAAGTTGATGTAATTTTTTCTATTAAAATTACTATATGATAGGTCCCTCAATTAAACGTAAGTTATAACTATTACACTGTCGATCACTTAGCTGTTTTACTTTTCTAGATTTCTTTCTAATTAGTTAAAATTAATACTGTGTTTCAAAGATCTTCTTTTATGTAGATATGAAAAAAGAAAAAAGCGGAAGCAAAATAAAAATAAAAACGTGTTTCCGAGTTTGTAAGTGAAGAGAAGAGAAAAAAAGTGGTATGAGAAATTTGTTCAATTTTTTTCTCCAAACATTCCTTCCAAAATTGAGAAGATTTAGAAAGAAAAAAATGTTTTGAATATTTAAAAAAAAAATAATTCCCAAATTATATTTAACCAAATATATATAATTCTTACATACATGTCTATCTTTTTTCATATTTACTCGAAGTTACATCATATTGAATCGAATTGCTAAAATTACCCATATTTTGTTCCTTGATCCGTTTTTACACAAGTGATTTTTTTTTAAATAATTTATCATACACATGTTTTCTCTTAATTAATTTGTGTATTGTATAATGCTCGTTTGTGTTTGTTATTTATTTATTTTATATTGAATTGTTTTAATTGTGTTTATAAAGTTCATTATATTGCATCTTTGTATATAGATTGCACTTTGATATGAACTTATTTTTCTTTCTTTTCTCTCCAAATATTTCTAATTAGGGAACATATTTTTAAAAAAATAATTTTCTTTCTTCTCTCTTCTTATATTTTCACTTCTATTCTCTCCTTATTAAACTCAGGAACAGGGTGTAGAAGTGTCATTTACTAAGGGGTGTTTGTTTCGACTTATATTACGGGTTTATATAACTTTTTATAAGTTTAAAAGCCAATTTTTCTGACTTATAAGCTAATCAAGTTGAATTTATGATTATAAATAAGCCATAACCTCAATTTAGTAAGTTAATAAGTCTGAAAAAATAGCATTATGAACTTATGAAAAAATTATATAAACTCATACATTATATAAGCAGAAAAAAACACCCTCTAGAAGAGATAGAGTAAAGTTTAGAAAAAGCAAAAAGATTAAAGTCAAACAGTTAGAAATAGATTTTAGCAATATTTGTAAAGTTACTTTTTCTTAGCAAAACTCTTTGTTTAATGTTTGTAGAACGAGTTTTTGATGTTCCGTGTTACGTCGAGTTTAAAGCCTTAAATTTTAATTGATAATCTAATAAAAACAAAAACCTAAAATTAACAAAAGTTAGAAAACGTAAGCAAAATGTAAAAATAAAAATTAACAATTAATCTAAATCATTACATAACTATAACTACTTTATTTAATAGTCTAATCTAACAAAAATAGCGAAATCCTTACAAAAGCTAGAACCTAAAATATTAATAAGCGAAATTAGCAGATAGCTACTTAAAATATAACATATAAAATTCGGAAAAGGTAGCCCAATAAGAAAAAATATATAAATTTAAGCAGGCAGACTAGATGCTTCACGTCAAATAAAACTCATAAATGTGAGTTTATATAATTTGAGATCAAAAGATATTATTTGTATTATTGTTTTAAATACTTACATATTACTCGTAATAATTTTTTATAAACTAAGTTACCGTATATTTTAATTTAAAACATTAATTTGATCGGTTCATAGTAAACTTGTTCTTTATGGCCTATATTAAAACTTGTCGCCTTATATAATATTTTCTATTATGATTACTTTTATTTCATCATCAACTTAAAAAAATGTATTTTAATATGTATTAAAAAAAAAAAGGTTTTAATATATGTCATTTAAATATTATGTATCAAATTCATTATTTTTGTATAATAAAAGTATAAATTTAATGCAGATCAATAAAACTATAATTTTTTTTTGATATACATTGAAACTTCATCTTTTAAAGTTGTTGATAATTTAAGAAAAGAACAATAATTTAAAAAATCTCACGTTATACTATCAAATTTTATCTTATAAAAACCAACTCTTAAAAATTATAAACATATTATATATGTCGAGAATAAAAAATCCTTAGGGGATGTTTGTTTAGGTTTATATAAGCGACTTATGACTTATTGATATTTCAGCTTATGTTTCATAAACCCAGATTTTCCGTCCTTATAAAACCGTATATTAATGTATATTATGCCATAATAAACAATAATAAACCCATAAATAATTATATAAACCAAAAAATTCAAAGTTATAAAAATAAACCGAAATATTAATAAACCATAAATATATAATCACAATCAAACACCCCTTAATCAATCATTAATTTCGTAAAACGTCCGATTGTCAAAAACAAGTCCCGGAAAAACACAATAAACGGAAAACTAATTGCGTAAAACGTCCGATATGGAGCCATCGTCATCATCACCATCTCCGGCGGAGTGGGAGGCAACAGTAACTCAGGAAGAACAATGGTCACTAGAACGTCAAGTTTTTCACATCTATCAACTCTTCTGTAACATTCCCCCTAATTCCCAATCAGTCATGTAAAACTTCAAAACCCTAACTCCTTTTAAATATATATATATCTATATCTATAGGTTAGTTGATTTACAGTACTCATTCGATCTGTGTGTAATAAGGTTAGAGCTTCAACGCGAGAATCACATCGAGTATCTCACTAAAGCCCTTCGTCATCTTCCGGCTTCGTTTTCCGTCTTAGATGCAAAGTATCTATCTCTCTATGTTCCTTAATTGTAGGAGTTAGTTATTAACTTATTATGCTGTTAGTTGTTAACATAATTGTTTGTTTTCAGTCGGCCGTGGATTTGTTATTGGATATTTCATTCGATTGCTTTATTAGGAGACTCTGTTGACGCTGCGTTGGAGCATAATGCTATTGATTTTTTAAGTCGGTGCCAGGTCCGTGACGTTTTGTTGTGGTTTTCTCTTGGTTTGTGTTTGCAACTTTATAAGGTTATTGATTGTGAAACGTTTGTATCGTAAATGTCTCAGGATCAACATGGTGGATACGGCGGGGGACCTGGTCAGGCAAGTGACTTTTCGGTTATGATCATTAGTTGATTACTGTTTTATAGAGTGTTTTATCCATAGTGATAAGTGGATACTATATTCATAATAGTGTGATATCAATGTATCATTCATAATATTAGGTTCAGTAATAACTTCATTATAATGATCAATACCTTGTTTTCAATTCCCGAATTAACATTTGGGAGGGAGTCGTAGCTTCTTAGCAATCATCGCAGTGCATGTAAAAGCTACTAACATTTGGTACTACTGTCAGATGCCGCATCTTGCAACAACTTATGCTGCTGTTAATTCACTAATCACCATAGGCGGTCATAGATCCCTAGCATCAATTAACAGGTGGGGTTTTATTTTTGTGTTGTGTTGCAGCTAGTTACTTCCTTCATCCCGTTTTAACAAACCTTTCTTGCCTATTTGTGTAATTGATTTTAAATGTTTATAGAACGTCAACTGTTTTTTTCATTTTTCCTTGATAATTTATTCGAAATAACCGTCAAAGGAGTTACATACAAAACTTGTTTTCATCAACTTTCGGTTTTGGTAATAGGATGCAAGCGGGCAGTTCTAAAAGGGTAGAGTCGGATTCTGCTGACGTACAACAACTTCTTTCTGAATTTTATAAATAATAATATTTTTAATATGACTGCACAAACTTTTTAATCCAGCAATTTACGAGGTTGTAAACACTTGGGTAGGCTCCAGGTTAAGCCAGTTGACCCGTTTTCTGTAAGCTAATATCCAACATTTTAATTTAAAACCTATAAAGCTCACGTTTCACCTCTACGTTTTCCCCAAATATAATTAGCTTTCTGATTTACATATCAAAACAATAAAAGAGGGTTTTTTAGTTTTTATATTTCAAGTAAAGATCTTATTTATTTTTGCGCGTAGGGAGTAGCTTTTGTTTGTGACATTCTCGTTTATACTGGCTTGTTTTCTTTTCACAGAGGCAAGGTCTACTCATTTTTACGAAGAATGAAACACCCAAGTGGAGGATTCTGGTATGACATTACAGATTACACTTCCACGACTTATTCTTAGATTCAAGCTGTTTTAAAGTTCAAACATACTTGATTGAACAGATTTTTCTAATATATATTTACTATAACCTGTCCGAATGTTGATTTCATTCAGTATGCATGATGGTGGGGAAGTCGATGTCCGTGCCTGTTACACTGCTATCTCTGTAAGTCAGCAATTCCTCTCCGTCTCTGTATCTATTTATATTTTCGATATATCTCATTACTTAATACTCATACTTGATGTCAGGTTGCAAGTGTTTTAAATATTATTGACGAAGAACTTGTTCAAGGTGTGGGAAATTACATCTCAAGGTTGGTCTTATTCAATTTACACTTTCATTTTTATGTCTGATTGCATTTAATCGAGAGAAACTAATTCTACCTTTTCCTAGAGAATACAGAACACTATCCAATCTGTCTTTTTACGTCTTTCTTTCTGTAATGTTTAGAACTGAAGTTTTACTGAATATAATCTTTTGTACAGCTGTCAGACCTATGAAGGTGGTATTGCTGGTGAACCAGGTTCAGAAGCTCATGGCGGGTATGTTTCATCTTAGCCGATTGCCAGTAGTTAACAGTTCGGCATTTATTGCTTTAAAATGTAAATAGGAGTTCGACATTTAATGTTACATTTATTCAGTACCTAATGTATGCTCTATGAACTATTTTCACCTGGGAACCCTCTCACGTCAGTAATTTATGTACAGGTACACCTTTTGTGGGTTGGCCACAATGATTTTGATCAATGAAGTTAAC
Organism: Senecio squalidus; assembly: GCA_910822075.1. Taxonomy (NCBI): domain Eukaryota; kingdom Viridiplantae; phylum Streptophyta; class Magnoliopsida; order Asterales; family Asteraceae; genus Senecio; species Senecio squalidus. Next base: position 41,252,766 of record CAJVGC010000589.1, on the reverse strand, counting down.
CGTTTGGACTTAGCTAGTTTAACTGTAAGACGATCTAATTCTCTCATAAAACACAACTTAAATTACCCTGTTTATTACAATTTTTAATATACTAATTGTCTTTTGAACACAGGATTGGTTGGTTTTCAGACAAGGAATGGAAGGTGGCTTCCAGGGAAGGACAAATAAGTTGGTGGATGGTTGCTATTCCTTCTGGCAGGTTTAGAAACAGTTACTTTTTTTAGATACCTTCGACTGCTATATTTCACGTTTCCTAATCATACGCATTGTTCAGGGAGGTGCTGCGGTGTTGATACAAAGATTACATGCAGCCGCTAATGAAGGGCACAATAGTGTGGAAAGCAATGACGGTTCTACATCATCCGAATTATCCGATGATGAAGAGTCTGTGGAAGGTAAACTAACATTTTTTTATCTGCATTTATGTTTATTTGTTTATTTTTTGTTATTTATATATATGCATGTATGTGTGTACGTACAGAACAAAATAGTGATGTTGATCAAGTAGATTTGACGAATACTCCTGTTAATCTTATCCGAAGGCATACCGAAGCAGTGCCTCTTTTCCAGAGCCATGCTTTGCAGCAATATATCCTCTTGTGCTCACAGGTACCTTCAAATTTCGATCTTTATGAAAACATCTAATTATAGGGAAAATCAAGGTTCTAAATAACATGCCATGACGTCGAGAAATTACGAAAACATGCAAGGCGTCTTTGTTAGGCGTGACGGCAAAAAAACGTGGCTATGGCACGCCATGGCTTGCCTTAACGCGAGTTTTTTTGTAACGCGTTATGAAAAAAAAAAATTTAAAAAAAAGTTTAAAAATAGTTAAATTGGCTATAAAAATCATTTGATTGTAAATTTGTGACTATATCTTAGAATATATATATATATATATATATATATATACTTAAATGTTAAAACAAACTTTTTGATAATTTATTGATATTTATATAACTTAATAATAGTAAAAATATATATATAAATATATATAAAATTATAAAATATATTAAATTTTTTTGCCGCCTTGTCACGCTTTGAAAAACGCCATGTCTCGCCATTTCTTGCAAAGCTTGAGTCATGCTGCCACGCCACGCCTTACGTTATCTGTAACCTTGGGGAAAATAGAGATTTAAGTTAAAAAAAACCAAATAATACTAGAAACTGTTTCTCGAAACAAATATTCGTAGAAAATCCACATCAGTTATGAATTTGAAAGGTACTAAAGATCATTTGTTGATATAGGTGGAGGGAGGGTTCAGAGACAAACCAGGGAAGAGCAGAGACCACTATCACACATGTTATTGTCTTAGTGGTCTAGCTGCGGCTCAGTATTGCTGGTCCAAAGATGCTGATTCTCCACCTTTGTCGCGCTCGGTGTTGGGTCCCTATTCGAATGTTTTAGAGCCAATTAACACCCTTTACAACATAGTTTTGGAACAGTACAATGAGGCACACGAGTTCTTTACCAAAGCCTCAGCACTGTGATGCATATATATTAGATAATCTTATTGATTTGCCTTTTTAGTGTTTTAAATTATGTAGTGCTATTAATGTTGTAACATTTTTGTCTATACATCTGGATATTTATGGATCTAGAGTTCTATCATAAAAGTCTTATCTAGCGGAAACCAGGAACAAATTGGATATTACGAGTTGCTTTTATTTGCTTGGTATGGATTTAAGTTTTCGCTTAAAATTACAACTTGAGAATTTTTTGATTTCTAAAATTGTAGGTTCCACATTTTAAAATTATGGATTGTATTGATATATCAGCATTGTTGGGACTCAACATAAGAAGTCCATACACACAAAATGTAGGATAAAAAGTGGACTCATATCAAACAAAAAGATGAGGGGTATAAAGTTCAATTCCGTTATATGTTTTCATGCCAATGATATTTAGCGGCTCAATATAATATATTTACCCAAATAAAAATTAAATCACAATTTTTTTACTTTTAGAATTTTTAATTATGTGGAAACATGATCACTCCAATTGAATACCAACATAAGAAGATTTGAGTCCATGCTAAAGTATCATATTCTAAAACTTTATGTTATATGTATCAAACTTTTAATTCGTTACTGTTATATGTATTGATGCCACATTACGATTTATGAGCTATAGAAAGTCTGATATTAAATACAATTAATAAAAGGGTTAATGCACCCGATGGTCACTGTACTGTTCGAGATAATCCAATTGGGTGATTGAACAAAAAAAGTTGTAAAGTTTTCATTCTACTTTCAAAAAACTTTAAAATCATCACTTTCTATTTGCAAAATGATTAAGTTCGTCATGTGGGTCCAAAACCACCGGCTAGCAGCAGGTTACTTGAACACGTAGACCAAATCAATTTTCCATGTCATTATTTTATTTAAACCAAAATTCCACATCACTATTTCAACATTTGACTCTACCTTTCATTTTCTCAAAGCTAGTAACCTCCATTACATCACTACTACCTTTAAGAGAAACGTAAATAAAGAAGTCAAAAGTGAAACATTCAACTGATTTGAAAGTCAACGATCACACCACCAACTACAAGCATTCAACATTTGTATACTGAACAGAACAACGTAATCACACAAGTCAATCGATCATCGGTCGGAATGGCGGGTATTCTGAATCGCAGGGACAAGAACACAGCTCAATCTATACGAGGATCACGAATCGCCGTAGCAATTGTCACCGGAATCTTTGCTTTTTTGTACCCTCATGGTTTCCTCACTTCGAAACATGTTTCTCATTTTCAACCTAACCGTCTCACCAAATCATTTCTCCAGGTTATTTTAAGAAAAATCCAATTTTATCTCTTTAGTTTATGCACACCATGTGTTCGACCTTTTGCCTTATAGACACCTATTAAATAAAAGATAAGTTTTGAAAACTGTTAGAGAGAGAGAGAATAAGTATGGGTTATACGTTAGTAGCCATGTGGCATTATAATGGGTTATTTTTCTTGATGAAGAAAAGATAAGTTTTGAAAACTGTTAGAGAGAGAGAGAATAAGAAAGAAAGAAAACCAGGGGTTGGTTTTAGGTTTGTAGTTACAAGTATGGGTTATACGTTAGTAGCCATGTGGCAGGTTTTGAGTTATTATAAACAAAGATGAGTTATTGCCACGTAGCTACTGCCACGTAGATTATTCAGCCATGTCATTCGGTAATTTTGACTGGAAACCTGCTATACCCCATAAAGTGATGCTTTTAAAGTTTATTTGAAAGTAGAATGAAAACTTTACAACTTTTTTTTGTTCAATCACTCAATTGGATTATCTCAAATAGTACAGTGACCCTCAGGTGCATTAACCCATTCATATTATGTGACAGCAAATCGCACATCCCGTGCACAAGAATGATGTTGGGTATATGAGTAAGCCTTTAGCCTTTAATGACACGACGCGTTTTGGTGGCTACAGGGCACTACACCTTGGTGTCTTGTATCAGGTTATGGGATTTTAAGACATCTTTCGTTACCGATTATTCAGTTCAGGTACTTCTCTCTGTCTCTCTTTTCTTTATGGAGTTATCATCTTTATAGTTTATACGAAAGGTATCAGTTCTGTTCACTTAACGTGTATGGAAATAGCGTGAGCATTTTTGTTTATTTAAATTATTGTTGTGCATTCCAGTTCTGCTACTAATAGTAAAGCTCAAATGGTAATGAAAGATTTTGGTCAGACCCTTAATGATCTTGATAAAAAGTGTCTGATTAAGTGATTAACGCATACTTAAGGTGCTGATCGAGCTGATTTGCGCAATTTGTAAACCATGTTCTACGAAAACAATTAACTTCAGTTTCTTCAAAACAAATGTCACTAAATTGGGAGTCATATACTTTTTTTTTTCTTGAGGTTTTTTTGGCCAAACAAATGGGATACCTTTCTTGAATGAGTATGGAAAACATGATCAATACTTTCTACAACCTTTTGCATCTATTCATGAGTAATCAAGATACATGATATATATATTTTTCGCTAATGACTCTTTGAGCCGGTAAATGTCCCGAACAGTTCCCATCTTATAATTCTTATAGAACGCTTCATTCGTATAGGCATACGCCTTAATTAATCAAATCTTCCTATTATCACTTACTACAAACATGGACACATTTCAATGTTTTATTCCTATTTATCACAAATAATTTCATATATAGATAAATAGCCCAATATTTGAATTCAGTCATTCGGTTTGTTTAAGCATAGTCTTTGCTATCCAAACACCAACAGTAGAAATCGGACCTTGAGATTGCCAACAGTTCATCAGGATTCATTCTTTCGAGCTCGTTTTGTCTCCATGAAGCAAAGTTATTCTTATTTTGTGGGTCTGTAGCAAGCGGATAGTTCTCATTTCTATGAGCCTGTGATCTCATCCTCCGGTAAAGCCTCATCGTAGCAACACAGTCTTCATATGGATCTTGTATGCCACTTTGAATATCATACCTACGTAAAGATAAAACATCAGTTATTATTTTATTTAAATCAATCTTCAACGGAAAAAACATATCTAAGTTCGTCAATGATTACCCGAGGTAGGCCTTTGTGAGATACTTAAGTGAGTTACTGAGCTTGCTAGTCTTCATTAATGGTGGATAGGTTGCTGTATCCCTATAATGAAATGACGACCATATAAACATCATGAATCGTGACAAATGGTTGTGACTTTATGTTATAAACTGTAAAAAAGCGTTTACCTTATTTTAATGGTAGGGTACTCCAATTCCAAGCATTTAAGATCATGATCCAAACCATGGCCAACGAGAATTCTCGCCTTCCCACCTCTTGGCCGGATCTTCCATATGGGTTCTCCGTTGCACAGAAAATCTTGAATCTTCCGTTGGACCTGCCTAAGGGGCAGTGCCTCCCTGAGGTATTCTGGCCGTATTCCTGTTGTCTCATACCTATGAATTTTCAATACTAGTATTAATAGAAGTTAATATGAAAAGTAATACAATAAGGGTTTCAGAAAGATACCTGTAGTGTGTAATAGGAAGCTGCGGTTTGACATAGGACCGGAATAATATGTTCTCATATTCATCAATGACGCAAACTTTTGCACAAAGATCCAAGGAACCGTCACTACCACCACCAACCATTTTGCAGGCAAGTGCAACGGCTCTTGTTTTCCCACTATCGATTCTTAGGTCATCTTGAATGCCTAAGTTGGCAAATCGGTGCAATAGACCCTGGAGTAATAAGAAAAATAGATATGTTTCAAAACAAACTCATATAAGAAAAATAGATAACTTTTTAAGATTGAGGATTTAGTTATTACGTTAGTTCCATATGATTGTTGGCATGTATCTCGGTGAGCTCTTAGAGCATGTCGGCTGCTCTGGATGGTTAAGCAAATGTCACAACCACGGTCTCGGAATACCCTTTCACATTCTGCCTTTGGCAATGGTCCTGTGAAAGATTAAATTAATATGTGTATAACTGTAGAAACATAATACCTATAAGATTAACAAATATACATCATATATGTAATACCTATAAGATGCTCACGAAGAGATTCAAATGATCTGCAACGTTTTCCGCAAATACCACACATTGGCTCATGAACCGAGTGATATGAGATCCTCATGTGTTCCACTAGGTGCTCCTTTCTGTTGAACTGCCTATAGCAGGCTGAACATTTGTTTCTGACAAATACATGTGTTTAGATATTTAAGGCTGTTTTAGAGTTAATTTATAACATTATATCATTCTTTATCATGTTGTAAAGTTGTGTCATGCAACTAATAATAATTTTGTATAAGTACTATACTTAAATATAAATGCTTCGCAGCAGTATAATTTGATCGAATGCATGTTACCAAAAGCATGCGTATAGATATACCTTAGAGTGTCTGAAGGATCCATAATGCTGTCGTAAATAAGAGTTGTTTCTTATAGTTTTGAGAGAAGAAATGTTGTGAAGGCGTGAGAAAGAAATGGAAGCATGTTCAGGGTATTTATAACCCGAGAAGAGTACTGTTTTTTAAACGGATCCAAATAGCTGCAGACGTATACCAAAGAAAACATAGACAGAGTTACATTATTGGCGGATATCCAATATAAGAAGTGAAAACGACTGGATTCCTTACGACCAGTTTGTGTTAGTGTGCACGAGTTAACGTCTTAATCTCATGAATTTTGACTGCATATACTCCAGGCTTGATATATAATCCCGAGGACCCCTTCCAAATCTTATAGAATATTTGTACTCTTATTTTTATTCCGATTATTACTGCTTCGATCTTACTTTATTCTATGTTCCTTCTTCACTTATTGTCAACTTGGTACTTACCTCTTGGGATGAGATATTGTTAGTTACATATATGTATTCAAAATCGATATCATTTGTCACTTAAATAAGTTTTTCTAATTAATTTCATCTACGCATAAACTTGGCTTGATTGGTCATTCGGCACTCTGAAAACAAATCTTGGGATAGATTTGGTTCGAGCTTACGTGCATAAATAAACTAGCTTTTTTGTGAAGGGGTATAAAGAGGGATAAGATGCTAGATAACAGAGTATATTTGCATGTGAACTGTGATGATATTGCTGCATGGGGGATTAAGATAAGATCTTCGAGTCTTCGACCATACCTAGGTTTAGATCCATCGGTTCAAAGTAAGTGGCGGAGTGATGGGTACACGTAAACATACATGATGATATGATTGATGCTACATTATAGAGAGATTGAGTTTTCTAAAGGAAAACTCACAAAAGGGAATGTAAGAAGAGATTCTGAAAAGGATTAGACCGAAAAGCTTTTGACCAAAGTTGGGTCCATGAGATTCGAGCTTTGTAGATACCCCATAGAAAAAGGTGGCATATTTTTCATGGATACTTTCAGGTCCGGTTGTCGTCTTTATTTCTCTAACTATTAGCTAAATGTCAAACTGAAGATGAGAAATGTGGTGTAGAAATGAAAACAAGATTCATTTACTCGTTTATACGGTCAAAGAAGGCGATAGCTGGTTGCTTTAATTTGTAGTATTTGGGGTTTCTGAAAAGGTCCGTACATTAAAAAGATAACGAGAATGTTTTATACTACCCAACTACGTGTCGACATTTTAAGCGTATAGATTAGAAATCAACTTCAGATTGGGTACAATTTGTTTAACAAAAACATATGGAAATTTAATTATATGTGTTAACTTCTTTATACTTTTCTAGTGTCCTTTCGTAATTTATGAACTTTTGAAATAACAGCAATGTTTGATGTGCAATCGAGTTGTGTGATGCAGTTAATGATGGATATTATGGTATCATGGTCTAATGTGCCGGTTAAATGAGTTCATACGTCTTGTAGTGCGAAGCCTCTAACTTAAGCCAGCGGGTCTTATGCTATGCTGTGTTATCTACTAATCTACTTCCCAAGTGCCTCTTGAATAATTTAAGATACATGTCCACACATATTGGTAACGTTTAGAGTATTTTAATTTGGACTAAAAAGTGGATTCACCATAATCATACCAAAGAATTTTTCATTCGTTCTTAAAAACTTTAAAGACCTTTTCATAATTGCGATAGGGTATCTAATGTTATTCTGAATGGGTAAATGGGGTTTCGAGGATATTTGTTGGTCGCCTTTCCCGAACCTCGATTTGGACTAAATCTCTATTTTAGAGCGGAATGAGTAAACAGAGAATATAAAGCGGTAAAACTCACGATTTAACCAAAGATTGATATTATTAAAGCTAACGTAATGTAAAACACTACGAATAATATCAAATACAATTGATTAGAACGACTTTAGACCTCTCGGAAGTGTTTCTCTCTCTAGACCCGAAATGCACGTTCTCTCTCTAGAAATCTGCACTTTCTCTCTCTAAAAACTTGCTTACTATGCATTTATGATAACTATTTATAGGTTTGACCAAAAACCTAAATAGTTACATAAATGCTCCGAGACTTTACAACTCGATCTAAATACATTTATACTACACGACACGTTCAAATTAAATACAAACTACAAACAAAATCGTTTATGCTCCAACAAACTCCCCCTTGGATGTAGCTTGTATTTCTTTTAGCTTGTATTTCTTTTGCTAAACTTCAACGAAGATTTGGTATCGTGAGATCGAGAGTTGTATCTTGAATCTCTCTTGCAGCTAGTCTTCATCATTAAGCAACGCGGCTCCATGAAGATCAGCTTCGAGTCTTTGACTTCTCATGAGTGCTCAACTCTTCGAGATCCAATCTTTAAACTCTGTAAACCTGTCTTACAGAGACAAAAACTTTCAAAACACGTGTTTTGTTCTTTAAACTGATAAAATTTGTTCGTTTTTCAGAAAACACGAGATAAAACCTTTTACTCTTATTTGATACGTGACAACAAAGAAAATAAACATAGAAATAAAATCTTATTGTGATTAATTTTATCTATACACTACGTAACAACCTACAAAGACTAATCTTTTTGGATAGGGATTGGTTTGCTTTTAGGATCATATCGCCAGAAGTTGAATCATAAGAATCAGCCGATTATTAGTATGTTTGTCCTCTTAAATACAACATCGATATCATAGAAGCAATCTTCCGATTATTTATTTACAACTGTTTATACGGAATCCCACTTATATTTACACATTGCTAAATCTGGACTCCCCTCAAAGTGTCATCGAACTTTCAGTGTTTAGAAAAATGTCACCTTATTCCTAAGTATATAACTAAACTAAGTAATAAAATGCATACGTATAGTATTGAATATTAAGCACTTATGCGAATTTTACTCACTAGTTCATTTATTTAGACTCGTCAACCTTTATACTTACTTCCGGAAATTATGATTTCGCAACCTTATAATTCCACTGAAGCTCCTCAAGGTATTTTTGAGTATTACTTAGATTTATATATATTTATAACTCCTCAACCTTTATACTTACTTCCGGAAATTATGATTTCACAACCTTATAATTCCAGTGAAGCTCCTCAAGGTATTTTTGAGTTATTATTATTTTTTTTATTATTATTATTATTATTTTTTTTTTTTGTTTTTTTTTATTCTCACTTTTTCTTATAACAATCTTATTTTTTTTAAACACTCAAATATATATATATATATATATATATATATATATATATATATATATATATATATATATATATATATATATATATATATATTCCTATTGGTGACAAATTCCAACCGAAAGAACTCGACTTATCACTGAGATGAACAGAAGAAACCGTGTGACCCGTGATAAACAGTTTCGGAAAATTGTTTAGATGATATTAGCCGTATCAACTAATACATCGAACAAAAACTTATGACTCGTATTTTTTAAGAATACTTATATCAGCGATGTACTATCATGTCCTAAGGTTTTTACAAAATTTCTCCCCTTTTTTTATGTTTTTCTGATTTTTTTTTTTTTTTAAATAAACTATACAAATCCTAAAAACGTAAAAAAGAAAGGTATCGAAGTCACGTACAAAAAGTTAGGAATTATCATTTTGGACACTTTAAACTTAATTGAGATAAAGGTGCTTTAAACTCAATTAAGTTGTTTGAAATTCTTTAAACTCTGTTTCAAAAGAGTTTTGCTTTTAAGCAAAACAGGTTTTGTTCGAGTTCGCAACTGTTATATGTTGCGAAGTCTAAACGCTTTAAACTTACCAAATTAGGTAAGAAGAGTCTTTTGATTTACTCCTTTACACTATCACTAGATATGAAAAACCCGTGTTTTTCAAAAACTTTACACTCAACGTAGAGATAAAACGACTTGTTTTCAAACCTTTACACTCAATTAAGAGATAAAACGACTTGTTTTTCAAACCTTTACACTCAATTAAGAGATAAAACGACTTGTTTTTAAACCTTTACACTCAATTAAGAGATAAAACGACTTGTTTTTCAAACCTTTACACTCAATTAAGAGATAAAACTTGTTTTTCGTCATAACGAAGAAGACATATGATCGATTGATCGTATGTAGGCTCACGTGATCCTCCTTGTTCCTTTACACTGCTAAGCAGATGTAAACTTTCTCAAAAATGACCCTTCTGTTCGAGATTATTCCTTCACCCGTAATTGTACTACCCTTATCTCCAGCGAAGACAACGATACCCCCGTCTATAGGTAAGAAACCCGTAAGAAGGGAGATGTTGCCCGTCGTGTGCCCTGAACAACCACTGTTGACATACTACGTATTATCTACAGTTCACTTTGGTCGTTCCTGCACATCTTAGAAGAAAGGTTAGTTTGTAACGGGGACCCAAGCCTTAACTGACTTGGGTCTCCCACTTTCATCGGTAATGATCACATCAACCAATTTATGATCTTTCTGATAATCAGTAATGGTTGATGTGTCATCCTGATGTTCGAGCGACTCTTTATCATCTTTAACAGTCTTAGTCAATTTCGATTTTGGATCGGTTTTAACCTTGACTGAAGGAGAATCAACCTTTGGTTTGTTTGGTTGATTCTTCCTTTGAGGAACAGACTTAACGTTTGAAGTTGTTCTTGACTCTTTACGTTTTAAAATTAACCTTTTCAAACGAGGACAAACCTTGGCAATGTGTCCCTCACATCGACAATAATAGCAGGTTCGAGGGTCAGTTGAATTAACCTCAGGAACCTGAGAAGTTGGAATCTTCTTTTGATTGTCGTTTCGTGGTGGTATTACCTTGGTTGATTTAGCTTTAGACACTTTAGGAGGCAAAACTTTAGATTTATCGTTGAGTTTTGTCCCTTTGTGAAAATCTTGGTCATCGGGGTTTGAATTGAAAAAATTGGTTTGTTTTTAACAGTGACCTTTTCTTTCCCCTTTGACTCGGACTCAAACTTGTTTGCTTTCAAAGACTTTTTCTTTTCACGTTCTTGTAATTTTTCAAACTTCTTGTCCATTGTTTTGACAAGACGACTCTCAAGTCGTTGAAAAACTTTTTCAAAAAGATCTTGTTGAGTCTTAGAAAGATTTATGTCATTTGAGTTAACAAGTTTTTCGTCTTTACGAATTGAATCGTCTTTAGACTCTTGGGAGACTTTAGAAGTACTTCCTTCCTGACTGCGTACTTCCCTTTCAACTACTACGGGTTCGGCAGTCATCGAGGAAGATGGTATAAGCCCCTCAGGTAAGTCAACAATGGGGATCGGGGTAAAGTGCTTTGGAGGTTGCATATTATTGTACCCCAATCCCGACTTTTCTTGAGTGTTAGTCCTCTGAGTGCTGATAAACTGACTCAAAATCTCTTTTGAGTTTGCAAACGCAGCTAACTTGCCATGAAGGATATCAATTTCCTTTTGCTTTTCAGCAATAGTTAGCTTTGTATCTGCAAGAGCGTCAGTATACTGTTTGATTGTTGAGATATGACGTTTTACCATTATTTCCAAATCAGATATTTCAATCAATTTTTCGCTTTTAAATTTTTGAAAGGACTGAACTTCTTTGGTTAAATGATCGTTTGCATATCTTAGTTTATCAAGTTCAGTGACTACGAACACATTATTAGTTCGCCATACATCGAGTTGGGCCTCTAGCTCGATGCATTTTGCACAAGTAGATTTAAAAGCATCAAGATCTACCTCAGAAGTTGAAGGCAAACTGTCAGTGTTTGAGACCATGAGAGCAAAGTGATCATTCCTTGAAGAGTTGTCTTCATATGAGCCCCAATCCACTCTGCTGTCTTGAACCAGGAGAGCTGTAGAAGAATTGTCGTTGTCCTTCTCTACACCCTGAATTCTCAGGTTCTGATTGGCTTGGCGCTGATAGTTACCCTCTTGCAGATACGGTCGATCTTGAGAAGAAGAACGGTAACCTTGCCCTTGTTGGTCATTTCTTTGGCCTTGGTAGCCTCTACTATCGTCACGTGAATGTTGTCCACATTCCCGAGCAAAATGTCCATAGTTGTGACACTTGTGACATTTCACTTTAGACTTGTCGAACCCCATCCCAGTGCGACTGTCGCCACTTATGTGCTTTTTCCCAGTACGGTTGAGAAAATTCTTGATCCTTCTCGTCAGCATCGCCATATTCCAACGAATGTCCATTTCCTCCAGATCGTTATGATCAATTTGATCATAATCTTCTTCAACTAGAGAGAAATTAGAGATTCGACCTCCCACTAGATCGTCGCATGCTGTAAGGAAGCATGATTGAAGTCTTTCATGCTCGCCTTGTAGAGAGTCAGAGGCTATGTAGGCAGATGATTGAGACTTTAACAGCGAGGGTGAGGCCTGAGTTTCAATGCCATTTAACTGACAGGTTCCACAAGTGGGACATCTAATTGGAGTGGAACTTGAAGCGATCTGGTTTGCTTGTGGACTTGGCGTGGAAACATATTGGCTTGAGGAATTTGACAATGACATTCCAGCTAAAGACGGTGGTTGCATTAGTGGAAATACGACCTCCGAGAGGAAAGCAACTCCCGAATTGTCACGCTGTGACATGTCTCTATTCTGATAACCTCCACTGAAGGCCTTCTGTTGCATTTCGAGGTTTGCAATTTTCAATTTTTCAATCAGCTCCTCGAAATCCCAGCTCATCTTTGTCCTTTAGAAGAAGAACACGCATCTCCCAGTGCGCAGGCAAACTATTAAGAAAACGAGTGTTTATATCGAACTTATTATAGTTAACTTTAAGATCGAATAAATCATTCGTCAATCTGCAGAATCTTGAAATCAGCATATCAAGACTCTCGTTCTGCCCACAAGTAAAGTGATCAAATTGTTTCCGTAGCAGATCAGCCCTGACTACCTTCATGGCTTCGGTGCCCCCGTATCTCTTCATGATCGCATTCCAAAGATCGTAGGCTGTTGCGTGTTGTCTGAAGACTGATTTCATCTCATTTGCCAGACACAGTTGGATCGATCCTAGAGCTTTCTGATCCTTTAGATACGCGGCTTTCTCAATGTCGGTGTACGCTCCTATTGGCTTCAGCGTTCTGATTCCCGTTTGTACATTATTGTCGAAGGGAGCAATATACCTTGTGAGAATCGGCACCCACATTCCTGAATCGGAATAAGCTACATAGGTCTTGAAGCTTGATACCCAATCCTCAAGAGTACTATTTGGGTCGTACTTAGGTGGAAGTAAAGGATTCCGATTTGCCTCCATTTCGTACGTAGTAGCGTTCGTAACGAGAGCCATTTCAAATTCTAACTTAAAACCGCTTGAAAACCCGAAACTCTAACTCTTCGCACAAATCTTCACCCGAATCTTCACACAATCCCGAATACTCTTGAACACTGAATGAAAGACCAGAAAAACTAACCTAACACTTCCCGAACAATTCTGACGAGAAACGAGCAGAGAAACAGCTAAAAAACGCGAAAACGGACAGCAACTGCAGAACAGTTTCGTTACTTATCAAACAGTTTCACTAAATCAGTTTCACTAAATAGTTTCACTAAACAGTTTCACTAAATAGTTTCACTAAACAGTTTCATTAAATAGTTTCACTAAACAGTTTCACTATTTTCACTAAATAGTTTCACTAAATAGTTTCACTAAACAGTTTCATTAAATAGTTTCACTAAACAGTTTCATTAAATAGTTTCACTAAACAGTTTCACTACTTAGTTTCACTAAATAGTTTCACTAAACAGTTTCACTAAATAGTTTCACTAAACAGTTTCACTTAATAGTTTCACTAAACAGTTTCACTACGTAAAAGCCAGCGAAACTGTAGTTTCACTTGCTGGATTTTTTCAAACACTTCGAAAAAACGAAGAAAAACGCGAAACTAGAAAGCCATTTTTTGCAGATATCAAGTATACCATAAACCTAGTCTAAATCTTCAATTTCAGCTCCAAACACCCTTGGAATCGTCCTTGATCTGCAAAATAACCCGTCAAAGTAACGACGTTAAAACTTAGATCTAGACCGAAATACACCGTGAAATCACCAAACGAGTCCAAAAACCTCTATAGCAAGTATAGAGGCTCTGATACCACTTGTTGGTCGCCTTTCCCGAACCTCGATTTGGACTAAATCTCTATTTTTAGAGCGGAATGAGTAAACAGAGAATATAAAGCGGTAAAACTCACGATTTAACCAAAGATTGATATTATTAAAGCTAACGTAATGTAAAACACTACGAATAATATCAAATACAATTGATTAGAACGACTTTAGACCTCTCGGAAGTGTTTCTCTCTCTAGACCCGAAATGCACTTTCTCTCTCTAGAAATCTGCACTTTCTCTCTCTAAAAACTTGCTTATTATGCATTTATGATAACTATTTATAGGTTTGACCAAAAACCTAAATAGTTACATAAATGCTCCGAGACTTTACAACTCGATCTAAATACATTTATACTACACGACACGTTCTAATTAAATACAAACTACAAACAAAATCGTTTATGCTCCAACAATATTACATGAGCATATTGCAATAAGAGTCCTGAGAAGTTGTGACTATCATGCAGATTATGATCTTACAAACCAAATGGACGGACAACCACGTTATAACGTTTGACACTTTAACTGTAAAGGGGTCGGACAATACTCAGACCGTTCGCAGCCGTGAAGCACCACGGCGTTTTTTCCCCCCAGCAACGCCGTTTCCGGCTGGGGGGACGGCGTCCTCCGCGCGTTTCTCCGGTGGCGTCCTTCTCCCAACGCCGCGTTTGGTGTTTGTTTTTTTTTTTTTTTTTTTTGTTTAGTATTTAATAATGGATTAAATAAAAAAAAAAAAGAAAAAAAGTAACCGTTTAAGCCTAACGGCTATTTTTTAAAAAAATTAATTTTTTTTTTTTTTTTTTTTTTTTTTTTTTTTCCTATAAATACCCAACCCATAACACCATTTTATTCACACCAAACCATTTCTTTCTCTCTATATTTTACATTCTATCCACAAAACCCCCAAAGAAAAATGTCTAACTACAACGACTTTTCATCCGATCCCAATTCGCCTAGCTCACCGGGTTTCGCAAATTTCCAAAACCAACCCGGTGCTTTTACCTCACTACTCGCCGGAAACACCAACACACCACCTCAACCCCATCAATTAGCCATGAACGAGTGGCAACAATTCCAACAATTCCAACAATTCCGACAACAACAACAATCGTTCTCTCAACCCCAACAACAACAATTTCAACCTCAAACCCAATCATTCCATCAACCCCAACAACAACAATTTCAACCTCAAACTCAATCATTCCATCAACCCCAACAACAAGCATTCTCTCAACCACAACAACCACAAGTAGCCGAACCTAGTCGTGCTCGTAAGAGAAAAGACAAGGGTAAGAAAGTAGCTGAACCCACGGATGATGAACCTGACGCCACTCCGTTGTCTAGGACGGTTCAGTGGTCACAAGTCCAAGAGCGGCGCTTGGCGGAGAATTGGATTCATGTTTCGGAGGATCGTAAAAAAGGAAACGACCAAGATGGTCTAACTTTTTGGTTTCGTGTGATGGCTATTTTCAACGAAGGTTTGACGGAACCTTTTTCAAAAAATTCGCTAAGTTCAAAATGGAGGGCTATGAGCAAAACTGTAAAATTGTTCGCAGCATGTCATGACCGTGCCCACCGAGATCGACAAAGCGGCGAGGATGACAAATGCGTCTACACAAATGCGTTACGCATGTTCCAAGCCGAAAATGGTCGCGCATTTCGTCATCACTCTGCTTTTGAAGTTTTGTATAAAGCACCAAGGTTTGCTAATCCTGAACCCATTAACCCGATCAACCTCGACGACGATGCAGAACCGGACTTCTTTGGCCATGATAAACTTCCACGACCTCAAGGAAGGCCACGACCATCTAAGAGCGCGCGTTCCTCCTCCTCCTCCGATGTGACTTCAAAACGGGAGGACTTTAACGAAGACCTTATCCAAGAAGTTCGCGATCTTAAGGTCGCAAAAACAAAGGAGATCAACATCAGAATACGTCATCGGAAAATGGAGTTTCTACTTATTCCAACCGATAATTTGCCGCCACGGGATCGGGCTCGTATCGAAAGGCAGAAGGACAAATATCGCGCCGAATTGGATATCGAAGAAGGCGAAGAAGGCGACGAAGACGAAGACGAGGAATAGTTTTTTATGTATTGGTTTTTTATTTATTTTTACGTATTTTTATTTATGTAATGGTTTTTTTTTTATTTATTTCTATGTATTGTTTTTTTTTTAATATTAATCTAAGTTTATTTTATTAATAATGTTTTAAAAATAATATGAGAAAAAGAAAGAAAATGAAAAAAAAAAAGGTGGTGGGTCCCAGTTTTTGGTGTTATGGATGGGGGTGTTTAGTGGTGTTATGTTAAGTTGGTGTTATGGTGACGTGGCAACGAAAAATGGTGTTATTGGTGTTACGGATGGGAGTGGTCTCAGTAAGCAAGCAATTTTGTGGAAGCAGTCAGAATGTTCATAGGGGGATCAAGTACTAATCCATCTCCAAACTTTTGGAAACATCCTTATGCAACATTAAGCTATTTCTTTTGAAGGTCCGTCTGAAATACATAGCTTCAATGGAAAATCATATTAAGTGGCATTCTTCTCCTTGCCCAACGCTCTTGATTTTTTATGCTTACTTTTAAATATTCGAACAAATTATATGTCATGTCAACAAAGAAAAATATTGCTTTCACGATACATACAATAACAAAAAAATATTACTTTCACGATACATGCAATAACAACATTTTGAAAAGCTCGATACACATAGAAAATCTAACAATACAATACATATATAAAAGTAGTTTACGAATACAATTTCACGAAATCTATCACATACCTTGATATTTCTCCGAAAGTAAAATCCGCAAGCAAACACAGAATGTATATAGGACTCCTTTATGCCTCTCTTTGTAAACAAAAAAATGTTTGTATTTCGAAATAAAAACCGAAAAACGACGAGGGTGGAGGAGACAAGAGGGGAGGGATGATGATGATGATGATGGTAGAATGACGACTGATCTCCGGCCCCTCCGCAACCGTAAACAACCACTCTTCTCTCTCTTTATTTTATTTTTGACAATCGCTTTTCTTCGGTTAGGATTTGATTATTTTTATACGTTGGTGTGTGTTTCCATTTCTAACAAAAAACGGTTTTGTTTTATTTCTAAATTTATAAATGGAAATAGTTTTAAATAAACGACCGTTTGATAGAGTTTTGAATATATGGGTGAAATGGGATGATATAAATGCTTATGGTTAATATAATTTGTAATTTTTGATGTAAGTAGTTATGTTTAATGATGTTGTTATTGTATATTTTCAAGGTAGGTTAGTTTATTTTAGTAGGTTTCACAATAATTACATAATCAGAAAATCCGATCTTAAACTCTCGCAAAACTAGTATTTTTAGCTCGGGTTTGTGTTCGGTTTGGCATTATTTATAAATGGGTCGGCTTAACAATAAAAGTTTTTCAAAATAAGTGAAGATTATGAAAATGGAAAATCATATTAAGAGTGCTTGGACTTGACTGGTTTGATTTGACTCTCTTTTTAGCTTTCGGTCTATATCCATACAATATCAACTTTTCTCTTCATATGCAAAGTGTTAGAATTCGGGTATAGATTTGATAATCTGCTTGGATAAAACTGTAAAAGTGTAACGATAAATTTATTTGATTGCATAAAAACCAATCAATTTTTTAATAAACTATATCGTCCCTAAGTTTCACGATATTTTGATTAGGTTAATTTAAGGAAGCAAGCAAGAAACAGAAATAGAACCAAGAGAAATGGCTGATTCTCTATTTTTTATGAGACCAAAATCTTGTTGTATAGAATGATAATTAATTCGGTTGATAGCGGTTGATTTGGAGCTACCGGCCCCTTGACCCCGTGGTTGAAGAAGCTGCAAATCTCATTCTCTTGGATTAATCGAAAAAACAACCCAAGTGTTTCATTGTGCTTAGATTGTTTCGTTTTCTTTTGAAGTTACCTCACTTTTTAAGTATTTTTTCCGAAACTTACATGAAAACCCACTGTTTTATTATCAAAACTCTTGATAAATTATAAGAATTTTATAAAGTAAAAGATAATTATGTGATTGTATCTTTTTATCATGATTGGAGAATGAAGATTTCTTAAAGAAGGCAAGAAAAGGTGACGATGATTCTCCGGACCTTAAAATGGGTCAAAAGCAAGGTGGAATGGAATCATCCTTCTCCCATGTCCTCCAAAAGATAAATGTTCCATTTTTGATGCACTCTGACCCATAATAACGATTTTCGCATTTGTATGTGAGCTTACTCATTCGAGTCTCTCACCTCAACGTCGTCTTCTTTTAACAAAATTTTGTAAAACATAAGATTAAACTGGTGTGGTATATTCATTATTGATACTCAAACGTATGACTCATATTCAAGACATCTAAGTTAACCCACGAAAAGTATGGATCGTTTTAAACAAATCGTACCAACTTATTTTCTTTCTTGCTATTTCAGATAGAAATAATTTAGATTGGCAATAAAGGCTTTTTAAAGAGGTAAGAAAAGGAGATGTTCTACCCTTAAAATGCTTCAACCTTTAAAATGATTCTCCGATGTCGATGAATTTGGTCCCATTAAGGATGTATTCCGTTTCATGACATCTTCTAGCACTTTCAAACGAGGACTTGTCGATTACATACCTTCGGCAGTCACATTTATTTGTTAGTTGATTCATTATTGTGAGATGTCATTCAAGACATCTAAACTCTTAAAGAAAACTTGTTAATTGTTTTGAAAAGAGGTAAATGCGATTTTGGTTAGAGGGTAGGGTTGTTTGCACCATATGATTGATACGTTGTAGTTAGCTTTAATGTGATCGTTGTCTCGTGTTTTAGTTGCAAATGATGCCATCTCTTCTTATTATCTAGATTTACTTACAAAATAAAGTTCTACGATTCGCGGACCAAAGAGCATTGCGGTTAATGCTATGGGTATATTGGATAGTTGTCTCCGACTCGATGGATATCCGGATAAGAATCTATTTATAGCGGATATGAATGAATTAAATGGAAAGATAATGGATATGAATATAAGTGTTTATGTTAGAGAATGGGTTTGAGTTTAATAATTATGAATTATTCTTAAATCATGAAACACTTATTCAATAACCTACTTTGATCATGTTACTATCTTAGGTTCACAAAATCAATAAGAGAACAAAGCCAAATATTAGAGATTTAATATGTTATTGTGTCTAGGAAATGAAACTAGAAACCTGACCTAATAACCGTTAGAAGTTCGGTTTGATGGTTATTAACGAAAAGACACAATTGTTCTTTTTGGTGGGAAATACCGGTTATTTTGACCGCAAAGTCAATATGAAACCAGAAACCTGACTTAATAATCTTCAGAAGTTAGGTTTTGACAGTTATAATCGGTTGGAACGAAAAGACACAACTATCCTTTTGGCGATGAGAAATGTCGGTATTCATATTAGTATACTAAATATACCGTTTTGGTCAAGGCACTGACCTGCACCTTGCCCTCTTCGACACTCGTCCGCTCATGTAGGAGGGGGGGCCCAACTAGGGGACGCTTCTACCTAGCCCCTCACAAGGGGGCTACCCTTTGACTCCCACATATTTCCGAGACATTATCGAGTTAGCTCAAACAAACGTGCACTTTGGACTCTCTAAACTCATCATTGAGCTTAATTAGAAAACTCTTTTATTTCAAGTAAATCACAATTACCCAAAATGTTGGTTTTGATAATATTAAAATCACCAACAAGAGGATCGAATATAGACAAGGAATTCTCATTCATTGACAACGCGTTTGCCATCCTAGAACTTTTAGAATAAACAGATAAACTACGTACTAATATATACTATTACTTTAGTTTAAAATTACTAAGTCAAAACATATTTCTTTGTGTAATTGACCTTCATTATTGTACAAAGTTTAAAAGTTAGTTAATTTTCAAAATATATATTCACCAAAATGAACTCATAAGTGTAGTAACAAACATCAATTATGAGAAATGAGTTCCATATTCGATCAGTTGTAAACTCTATTTGTGATATCAAGCTTGCACGGGTTGGTCGTCTAGTTGCCCGTATCAAGGGTCGAACCCATTTAACGGGCTTACGCCACATCAAAGTTTTTGTCTACTCCGAGACATTCTTTTAGCAAATTAATATCTTCACTATTCCATTTTCATAATCTTCACTTATTTTGAAAAACTTTTATTGTTAAGCCGACCCATTTATAAATAATGCCAAACCGAACACAAACCCGAGCTAAAAATACTAGTTTTGCGAGAGTTTAAGATCGGATTTTCTGATTATGTAATTATTGTGAAACCTACTAAAATAAACTAACCTACCTTGAAAATATACAATAACAACATCATTAAACATAACTACTTACATCAAAAATTACAAATTATATTAACCATAAGCATTTATATCATCCCATTTCACCCATATATTCAAAACTCTATCAAACGGTCGTTTATTTAAAACTATTTCCATTTATAAATTTAGAAATAAAACAAAACCGTTTTTTGTTAGAAATGGAAACACACACCAACGTATAAAAATAATCAAATCCTAACCGAAGAAAAGCGATTGTCAAAAATAAAATAAAGAGAGAGAAGAGTGGTTGTTTACGGTTGCGGAGGGGCCGGAGATCAGTCGTCATTCTACCATCATCATCATCATCATCCCTCCCCTCTTGTCTCCTCCACCCTCGTCGTTTTTCGGTTTTTATTTCGAAATACAAACATTTTTTTGTTTACAAAGAGAGGCATAAAGGAGTCCTATATACATTCTGTGTTTGCTTGCGGATTTTACTTTCGGAGAAATATCAAGGTATGTGATAGATTTCGTGAAATTGTATTCGTAAACTACTTTTATATATGTATTGTATTGTTAGATTTTCTATGTGTATCGAGCTTTTCAAAATGTTGTTATTGCATGTATCGTGAAAGTAATATTTTTTTGTTATTGTATGTATCGTGAAAGCAATATTTTTCTTTGTTGACATGACATATAATTTGTTATAGCATCATAAATACTGGTTACGGGTTATAGGAGGTAGGATACATATAATAGAAACCTTTTAAGATATGATTCATAGAATAGTAATATGGAAATAGTTGGTTACATATTGAATGCTATTCTCGACTTCTCGTTACAATTACGCAATTTCGTATTGATTAACATGTTTATCATGTCACTAGGTCATCATCACGCATAGAGTTTCGAATTGATATTGCTAGATTATCTGTTACGATTTCTAGAAGCTTCTAGAACTTTCCATTTCTTCATGAGCATATGTGAGAAATTTTTGGTATTTGATTGTTTGTAGACTGTTTGAGGTAATTTATTTGTTCGTTAATTTGCGAATGCAGAAACAATAGTTTTCAGGCGAATTGTGTTTGAGGAATAAAAATGGCGGAACTTAGAAAGCTTGCTTTACCTCATAAAAACCTATTCATGATTACTCCACCAGATAGTCCATTGAGCATACAAGAACTCGATAACGATATTATTGATTTAGATCAAGCCAGTCCTCTAGCCGACGACACTTATGAGCAGTTTTATCAAGATGCCTTAAAGACAGAACCCCTAGATCGCGATGCCTTTAAGATAGAACCCTCGGAACGATCTCCTTCAACGATGAGTACAAAATCCTATGGCCAAGAATCAAAATTCGACTATGATCTACGTTCTCTTGCTTCAGTAGATTACAACAATCGAGATACAACTATGAAAAGGAGTATGATCAAGATTGATACAATGGAACCAATAGCTCCTAAAATACCTACTCTAAAGAAATTACACCAATCTCCTAGTACAAAAAGTGTATCTTCTCCAAGATCTCCCATGATCCCGAAGCCAAAAACAAGAAGTAAATCTTTTATAGACAACAACAATGTACTACCTCTTGGAAGTCCAAGAGGTAGCCCAAGAATAACCGATAAGAATCTTAACCAAAATGGTAAAGAGGATCCAGCATACTTAGGACCTTACTTACTTAAGCAAACCCGAGAGTTGTTATCATTAGGTGAAAATCCAAAGAAATCTCTTGAACTAGGTATTAGAGCAATGAAAGCATTTGAAACCAGTCGGTCTCAGAAGCCTAATTTGGAGTATGTAATGTGCTTACATATCGTAGCAGCGTTGTATTGTAGTTTGGGACAGTATGGTGAAGCGATTCCTCTTCTAGAACGTTCTATTGAAATCCCTAGAATGGGCGAAGGACATCAAAACGCACTAGCTAAATTTGCTGGATGTATGCAATTAGGTGATACACACGCAATGCTTGGATATATTGAAAATTCGATATTATGTTATACAGCGGGTTTGGGAATTCAAAGACAGGTTTTGGGTGTTACCGATCCTAGATTTGGAGAAACGTGTAGGTATGTAGCTGAGGCGCATATTCAAGCGTTGGAATTTGATGAAGCTAAGAAGTTATGTCAAATGGCTCTTGATATACACAGAGCAAATGGTTCATCGGCTTCTGTTGAAGAAGCGGCAGATAGGAGACTTATGGGGCTTGTTTGTGATGCAAAAGGTGAATATGAAACTGCGCTTGAACATTACGTTTTAGCCAGTATTACCATGTCAGCAGCCGGTCAAGACTCTGATGTTGCAGCTATTGATATGTGTATTGGTGATGCTTATTTATCTTTAGCTCGTTATGATGAAGCGATTTTTGCTTACCAGAAAGCGTTAAATGTATTCAAAGCATCAAAAGGAGATAACCATCCTTCTGTTGCTTCAGTTTTCGTTCGTTTGGCTGAACTTTACAATAAAATGGGAAAGTTTCGTGAATCGAAATCTTACTGCGGAAACGCTTTGCGGATTTACGAAAAGCCAATGCAGGGGAGCCCGAACGATGAAATTGGTAACGGGTTTATTGAAGTTGCTGCAATTTATGAGTCCATGAATGAACTTGGTGCAGCGATTAATCTATTAAAAAAGGCACTTAAGGTCTTTGGGAAGGCTCCGGGTCAACTTAGTACAGTTGCTGGAGTTGAGGCTCAAATGGGGGTTTTGTTTTACATGATGCGAAATTACTCTGACTCGTATGATTACTTTAAGGTAGCAGTTTCAAAGTTAAGAGTGGTGGCAGAGAAGAAATCAGCTTTATTTGGTATTGTTTTGAATCAAATGGGATTAGCTTGTATACAAATCGATTTGTTAGATGAGGCTGCGGATTTGTTTGAAGAAGCAAAAGGGGTTTTGGAAGTTGAGTACGGTCCTCATCATGCAGACACACTCGGGGTTTATAGTAATCTTGCTGGAACATATGATGCAATGGGCAGGTAGATCAAATTTTCATCGTCCGTCTTTTCTTTGTTTTTCTTTGTTTGTGTTTTATAACGATGAATGTTTGGGTGGTACAGATGGGAAGATGCAATTGAGATACTAGAATACGTGGTCGGGATGAGAGAGGAGAAACTTGGAACAGCAAGTTCAGATGTGGATGATGAGAAACGAAGACTGGCACAGTTATTGAAAGACGCAGGCAGAGATCGAAGCAAGAAATCGTTGTCACTTGAGTTCCTCCTTGATGGTTAAACAACACACGCATCTCTCTTTATTTAACTAACAATCCCACTTATTGATCCAAATGTATGAAATTCCCTCCCTTGTGAAGATGCTTCGTTTCTGTGTAATTGTATCATTCGGGTTGTTTAACGTAGCTATTGTTGTAATCATATCAGCTAAAACCTGAAGAGTACCAGAAATGTTTGTCAATCTTTATACTTCAATTTTCTAATGGAATAGAGGGGTTTCTTACTGTTATTTATTCATTCAAGGACCATTCATTATTAGGTCGTGTTTGGTATGTCATGATGAACCAAGGAATGGAAAAGTAGAATTATAAGGAATGAAAAAACCGTGTTTGGTTTAGTGTAGAAACGATACACAAAATCTTGTGAGGCTACACGTCCCGTGAATAACTTTTTTCAAATTTCAAACGCGAAAATCTACATCAGTTTTTTAAATTTCCGGTGCATATACATATGTTTTAAACTGGTAGTCCATCAGTTTATAACGATATCTTTAGGCTTTAGCTCTCTTTTTTTACGTTAATATAATTTTTACATGATTCCTCTTTGGTATACGAATATGTCTTGGAGTTCAAGAGGGTAGCTTAAGACAGCAGAGATGAAACACAAAACCAATTGTTAAACATTTTTGTGTAAGATTTTGAGGATGAAATGGGTCGGGAGTTGCGGAGTGCATACCCGTCGAGACTCGAGACACCCAAACCCAAATTGGCAGGGTCAAGGGGGTCGTGCTACCCGGTTCAACGTGTATGCATCTTTAATAAGTGTATAAGTTGACTTCTATTAGTATTTCACTTTGATCTTTAAAAAAGACATTTGGTCAAACATCTTACTTACTTTGATCAACGAGCGAATAATATTTTGTACATGAAAAGGTTGTTGTATATAATGAGATTCATTTTATTAGAGATTATGAAATGATAAAATCGAACACTCCAATTGAGACTATTCCGTTATTGTTATTGTATATGTACAAAAAATTTATCTAAGTTGTTACATAAAATGTCATAAATGTCATGTGTCTACATTTATTTATTATGAGATACTTATTTTGTAACACAAATAGTAGATATTTGAATTCAATATAGAGATAGTGTATGAGAATGTAACAAACTTTATTTGGTTTGTTATTGTATATATTAACTTTCAAAACATCTATTATATGTTCAATTTTTATAAATGAAGTAACGGCCCGGATTTTCGATTACGTGTAACCGGTTTTAATATTTGATATTTCTAAAAAAAATCTGGTTCTTAAATCATTTATATAAAAATAAAAGGTTGTTACACATGTAAGCTTACATGCGAAAAATGAATATAAGGTTGTTACACATGTAAGCTTACATGCGAAACTCATAAAAAACTATATCGGTTGTTAAAAATTCTTTGAATATATATAATTTTAATCCTATTTATTAAACTAAATTTACTAATTTTTTTTTATCTATTTACATCTTTTTCTTCATTAATCGTGTATTTAAACAATATAAGTTTTTTCCTTATCACTGGGCATGAAACTTTTAATAACTTCTTCATAATAAACAATAACCCCCCTGCATTTTGGAGATCATATCTCATTTGATGAATATAAGACAAATCAATCGTTGAATAACATTTAAACCACAAAACGACATAGTTTTTGATCAGTTTTGCATTTAAGTTTACATGCATTACTATTAAAAAATTAATTTAAAAATAGTAAAAAAATGTTTTTTTTCAAAACTGTTTCGGATCATCATCCTAAAATAACATCTAGAATCATTTTATGAAATTAAAACTTTTTTGATTTTTAAAAACTTGGATGCATTTTTTCGGTAGATACATTTTTTTAGAAAAGTCGATGCATTTTCAAAAATAAGGTTTATTTTAACTCAATTTTTTTGTAATATTAATAATAAGATGCAGTTTTATCCATAAAGTAAATACATATTTGAAAAAAGTTAGATGCATTTTTTGTAAATTTTAAAAAATGCATTTATCAATATCTTTTTTATTTCATAAAAAAAATCCGCAGATTATTTTAGAAAGATTCTCCGAAAAAAAATGTGAAAAATACTTTTTATTACTATTTTGTAATAATTTTTTCAAATATACTTATTGGTGTGCAGAGTTATCTATCTATCTATCTATCTATCTATCTATCTATCTATCCATCCATCCATCCATCCATCCATCTACCTACCTACCTACCTACCTACCTATCTAGCTAGCTAGCTAGCTAGAGCTAGCTAGGAACTGATTCATGCGAGAACTCTTATTTTTGCGATAACTGCGAGAACTCATAAAAAAAAATGTCAATTAACATGTAATTATGTCTATTGACATGTAAAAACTATTGAATATTAAAAATCTAGTAAAAATATAAATGAAAATTTTTAAAAATTGTATAAAATCTCGCGTATTTAGAATTATTCACATGTGAACGTTTTTTTTTCAAAAAATGAGTTCATATATGAACGAAATTTTTTTACGTTATTTTATATGATTTTTTTTTAGTTTTTTACGTTTATATTATTTGATTATTAATCTCCAAAGGAGTTTACATGTGAATGAATAAAGTGAAATGTGATTTAACACTTTTTGTGAAAGTTCTCGCAAAAAAAAGAGTTCTCGCATGAACCATTCACTATATATATATATATATATATATATATATATATATATATATATATATATATATATATATATATATATATATATATATATATATATATATATATATATATATATGAGTAGGATCATATAAAAAGTTTGAAATTTGTAAAAAGTTGAGAAAGCAGTGTGGGAGTGAAATGTGGCAATTTGGAAAAAAAAAAAAAAAAAAAATTTAATAAAAAGATATTTAAAAAATAATATTTTTTTATTTGAAAAAAAAAAATCGTAAAAAAAAAAAAAAAATTTGGGAAAAAAAAATTTGAATTTTTTTTTGATAACGTCATCTGCCACGTCATATGATGCACACACAAAATATGATGCACATTATGATGTACAATAAATATGATTCATATTAATAATGCACATAAAAAACTATGATATTTAACTATGATGCACACATAAAATATTCATCATACGTGTGCATCATAAATGTGTATCATATTTTTTTCGTACATAACCTTTTTTGAGCCAAAAAAAAAAAATTGATTTTTTTTTTAAATATTATTTTTTTATTAAATTTTTTTTTTTTCCAAACTTGCTACATGTCACTCCCACGGTGTTTTTTCAACTTTTTACAAATTTTTACAAGAACCCTCCCATATATATATATAATACCAATTTAAATATCAAATTAAAATATATCATAAATACATATACAAATATTCAAAATACGTCAACGTCGCATATAAACTTTCACATACACATACATATACATATAATAATATTTAGAGTTAATTACATAATTGGTCCTTGTGTTTGTTCCAATTTAACGGGTTCAGTCCCTGGGTCACAAATCGTTCGGGTCCAGTCCTTGGGGCATATGTTTGGTTACACGTTTGCTCCCTGCCTCTAACAATCGTTAAATTTTAACGTTAAATATGACATGTGTCCGGCATGTGATGGGTAAAAAAGTAATTTCGCAGTTAACCTTTATATAGATCCATCTTCTTTTCACATCTTTAATTCACTCAATTTACAAACCCTAATTTCACCACTTATAAACCCAAATTTCTCCAATTTCTCAAAAACCCCAAATTCCCCAAATTTACAAACCCTAATTTCACCACTTATAAACCTCAAATTTCTCCAATTTCGTGGAATGCGATTTTGAGTGCTTATGTTGATATGCAGAATGCAGGAATGAGGCCGGATGATTATACACTAGTTAACATGTTATCTTGTTTTGCTAGTGTGAGTGGTTTAAACCAAGGTGAACGGATTAAACATATGAAACAACAACAAATTTTGTAAGGATTTCAAATTACCCGGTTCAAGTAAAAACCGTTTAAACTCAGGATCCATTTGCCGCTTCATTAGTCGGTGCAAAAATAGTGATATTATGAATCGATACAGCTTGTTCCAAAGTTTGTAACAACAAAGCTTTTTCGACGAGTTCTGATAACTCGGTGTAGTGTGAATCGAGTAACACAACAAGTACTGAGTTTGAATTTATCTGATTTTGAATTGGCAAGGCTGCTGCTGATGTACAGAGTATTTGATAAACCTTTATGATTTTTTATATTTTTTGATTTTTCTGACTGTAAATTTGGGGTTTTTGAGAAAGTGGAGAAATTTGAGGTTTATAAGTGGTGAAATTAGGGTTTGTAAATTTGGGGAATTTGGGGTTTTTGAGAAATTGGAGAAATTTGGGGTTTATAAGTGGTAAAATTAGGGTTTGTAAATTGATTGAATTAAAGATGTAAAAAGAAGATGGATTAGTATAAAGGTTAATAGCGAAATTACTTTTTTACCCATCACATGCTGGGCACATGTCATATTTAACGTTAAAATTTAACGATTGTTAGAGGCAGGGACCAAACATGTAACCAAACATATGCCCCAGGGACTGGACCCGAACGATTTGTGATCTAGGACTGAACCCGTTAAATTGGAACAAACACATAAACCAATTATGTAATTTACTCTAATATTTATTAGAGTTAATTACATAATTGGTCCCTGTGTTTGTCCGGATTTAACGGGTTTGGTCCCTGGGTCGAAAATCATTCGGGTTCAGTCCCTGGGTCATATGTTTGGTTACACGTTTGGTCCCATTTGTCACTTAAAATGACGAAAATACCATTTCCTCTCTATTTATTCATTCATTTAATTTTTAAATTTATTTATGTTATTATTATACTAGAAAATATATTAATGATAATGTTTTGTTTGATTTTATTTTATAACCTCTCTCTCCTATATCATATCACATCTCTCACTGTACATGTCTTCAATCCTTAACCTTGAACAACCATCAGCCATCATTCTCAGCCACAACATAATTCTATATAAAAAAAAAAATTAATAACAAACACACAAACAACCATCTATCTTCATCTACGCTATACCCTTCATTTTCAAGATCATCCAGAACCACCTACCACCATCCCAATCATAGCTAAGTCAAATAAGAACAGAATGAAGATGATGCGTTGAAAGGTGAGATCTAGGTGTCAATTTCGTGTGTTTGTGTGTTTTTGGGGGATTTTGTTTCATGTAAACACTTTCTCTAAACCCCTAAATCCAATTCGTTTCAACCGATTTTTGGAGATGATGGTAGTTGAGAACCGGTGTAGACATGATGGGGGTGGTTGACGTTTGGCGATGGTGATAAGAGCAGAGAGCGGTGGTTTCAAGGGATAATTAACTATGTGACGGCAGTTTCTATGGATTTGCTAGTTGTTGTACCGGTTAGAATCAACGGTAATATATGGTGGTTTTTGCAAAATCAGTGGCTGATAGCCCTAGTTGAAATCCGGACACAAATTATCCGTTTTGTGGCGAATCAATATTCTTTTTTGCAGGTTGAGGGGTTTTTGGTGTTTAGATATTGTATGCAGATCTAGATCTATATATATATCTATTGAAATATAAGGGGAAAAAATAAAATTAAAAGAAAACCAATTATATTGTGACACGTGTATAACAGAAAATAAGAAAAAATAAAAAAGTCTAAACAAAAGGGTATTTTCGTCATTTTAAGTGACAAACGGACCAAACGTGTAACCAAACATATGACCCAGGGACTGAACCCGAACGATTTTCGACCCAGGGACCAAACCCGTTAAATCCGGACAAACACAGGGACCAATTATGTAATTAACTATATTTATTATGAAGGTTTATACTACTAAATAACGCTACTACTTATATAATAATGTATTGCCCGTACCTTGTTAGTAGTCATTTATATGATACTCACGACCGCGAACTAATGAGGCGGTGCGTTACTCTATTTCATTTTCTTTTTCTGTTTCAGAAAAATATATAGGCTAGAGAAGGTTCTGTAAAAGTTGCTGGTTTTTTCCCAAACAATTCTCAGAGAACTAGTTCAAATTCTTACAAAAACAAATACAAAGCAAAGATTGTAATAAAACGGTATCAAGTTCGAATCTGACATTTATTGGTTCAAATAGTCCTTAAAAAAACATAAGTGTAGAAATGGGTAATCTATGGTCATGGTACAAACAACCACCACCGCCTATGGTGTTGGTCCCTCCCCTTTTCGACTTTCCTCCCCTCGCTGCTCGCACCAGGTCCGTTCTAATTCAACAATTCCCTATTTTTTTGGTTTTGCCATCCAAAAGGGTTGTTGCGGCGCAGCTTGTTGCGCGTTTGCCTCCCATTTTATTGTAAATGATAATCACAGTAGTATGTTTTTTTTTTTTTTTTTTTGGATTTGGTGATGCAGAATGTTAGAGTCATCATATAACCTTATGTTTGGAAAGCTTGCATTGAGATGCCTATTTGAAGATTACTTTGAAGATGCTAAACATTTTACTACTAAACTTATGCTTAAACCTATTGATGATCCCAATGTTGATTTAATTGCTACTGTATCCTTCATCATTCATATTTTTTTTTTACTATCTGTCGAGTCCGAATAGAAAGTGATTCATCCTTAGCTCACATTTAGGTTTCAGGTCCATTTGACCAAAAACCGGAAGAGACGATTATTGCCAATGCGTTATTTCGTTTGCAAAGGTATTTAAAAACTTAGTAACCTCATTCTGTTTTGCTAATTTTACATATTTTGGCGTTTTTATATAACCAAAACTACTACAATGCTTCTTACAGTGATATTGATGATCCCCACACCTTTGCCGACCTATATGTATCCAGTTCTTATCCGTAAGTAGCAGTTTCCGTTGTCATTGCAAATAAAACAGCTGTATGTTTACAAATGTCGAAATTAATTCCAGGATTTTACTCATGCGGGCCTGTGCGTACTATCCTAAATATGGAATTGGAGCATTTGGTATTTTTCCCGTGCTTCAGAAAAACAGGTTTATTCATCTTTGTCCCCAAAAAATAAAGCAAAATATACCTTGTTTAACAATCTTAAACGTGAGTTTATTGTCTCAAACTTGCAGAGTATTATCAGAAGATTATGGAGTAGTCGGTTTGAGATACGGGTCATCAAATTTGTCACTTGGAGCCACACTTATACCGTATTCATGTATATAAGTGCACTCAACTTTCATTTGCAGAATGTTTAGACCAATTTTTTTAATAATAATAATTCTTGATTGCAGTGAGAAATGAATTTCCCAAATCTGTGTGGTTGGTCAGCAAGATGGGGAGGTTAAGTGTTGGGGTGCAATACGACCCTAAATGTAAGATCTGGTGAATGAAATTCTAGCAAACTAGCTTTACTTTTTTACGTGCTCTTTAGTTGACACTTTAAATCTTGTTTGAAAGTTGAAAGGAAGGAAGGTGGAAGTTATACAAATTTAAAGAACTGGAACTGCGCGATTGGCTATGGACTTGGAACTGCTAGTCCGTTGAGCCCGTCTTTCAATTTTGGTCTTGAACTTGCACAAAATTCCCAGGTTTGCCACTGACTTTTGTTTCTTGTTTCATCGTTTTTTATTGGTACACGATTGTACTAAAATACTGATTTTCTGTTTAATACTTGCTCTGCAGTTCATCGCCTCATTCTATCAACATGTGGTGGTCCAACGAAGGGTACTCTATCTGTATGTGTGCACACGTGTTTCTGTCTGTCATTTCAAAGCCGATATAAGCTGTTAGTTGTATTTGTGTAGGTGAAGAATCCGCTTGAAGAAAATGAAGTGGTTGGGATCACAAACTATATAGACTTTGGATTCGAATTGCAAACAAGGTAAGTTGGGACGTCTGATATGAAGTTAACTACCTATAGTTTGAGTAAGTGATACGAGTCTTCAAATCTGTTGACAGAATTGATGATCAAAAGGCGTCAAACAACATTCAAGATTCAACCTTTCAGGTTGCAGCGTCTTGGCAAGCCAATAAAAACATCTTGCTCAAGGTAGTGTTTTGTATTCGTTACTTGTCTGGATATGGGCCCCATGCCGAAGTTATGTGAAAGTTTTTTCTTTATTCTTTTGCAGGGAAAAGCAGGGCCTCTCGGTTCATCATTCTGTTTAGCTTTCAAGTCATGGTGGAAACCTTCTTTCACTTTTAGCATGTCAGGTAACCTACAAAGTGGTTGTAAATTGAGCGGGTTGGGTAACGGGTTCAATTCATTTTAAAAACTGGTTTGGTAGTATTGACCCACTAATTTGCTTTGTTTCCTTTTAAATTTAATGATAACCAATATATGAAATGCAATTTAGCAATGTCATTTATTAAACTAATTGCCATTCTAATAACAACCAATATTAAACTTACAACACAATGTCAATTTGATATGTTCCTTTCAATTCTGGCAGCTATAAGAGATCGAACGGTTGGAAAAACATCATATGGGTTTGGTATCTGTGTGGACAATGTTAGAGAAGCAAGGTTTGTGCTCGTTGACAGGTTTCTTATGTTTATGAATGTGATAATTAATCTAACAGTAAGATTTACTTGCAGTTATCAAAGGGCGGATCCAAATTTTGTAATGCTGACACCAAACAAGGAGCATCTAGCTGAAGGGATTCACTGGAAAAGTGGGTCGAGGCCGATGCTTCAATCCAATGTGGATTGTGGAAATTTTGATGGAGTCCCACGGGAACTAAGACCCTTGGGTAGAATATTATGATCATTTTGTTTTTTCATTATGCTTTCTGTTCTTCTTTTATACAAGCGTAGCAAATAAAAACGAGTGTTTTGCTAGATGATGATTGTAAGGAACTAATCGACATAAAATTGCACGAGTTGACGAAGAACTCATCTCAATTTATGTACTCCTTACTAAGAAATACTCTAATATCTTCGTTTCAACAACCAAGTATAAGTTTATCTATATGTTATGCTTGTAATCTTTTATCATTTAAAAGTCATTTTAGAAAGTTTACAATAAACCTAGAATAGGGACTTTGATAATAGACATAAAAATAAGATTTAAGACATATTAAAATACTAAGATAATAAGATTATTTTAATGATGTTTGATTAAGGTTGTTTTAATACATTTTGAGCAACTTTTAGCCCCTTTAATTAAGGAAATGTAAACACCGTTAATGTAGTTCGGCTCACTTTTCCTCTCTTGTCAAGGGAAAACGATAAAAATATCTATGCGGTTTATTTAGCTGAAACGAATATATACTTTAATGGTTTACTTCGGTCATGGACGAAAAGTGAAACGAACATGGATAATATAAAAACGGATACTACCAAAAATTGAAAATATAAAAAAAAAAAAAAAAAAAAAACTAACAGAAAACTAGTAGTGAAGTGAGTAGACTTTCTAATCCTGTTACTGACCAGCAATGTCTGCCAATGCCTATTCTTCACTCATTTCATCTTCTTCTTTTCCTTCCATAAACTTGACCACACTTTCTCTCTCTAAAACTCTCTCTCTAAAAGCACCTCATTCTCATAAACATACATCCACTTGCATCGTCGCTACCTACTCTCCGGTACCGGAATCTAACCACAAATCTTCCGTCAACAAATTTCTCGACTCCTGCTTCGTATTCTGCACTTCTGTAGCTCTTTCCGCCTCGCTATTCGTCACCGATGTCGATACAGCTGCGGCTTTCGCTACCGCAACGCCTCGGAAGTTGCAGACTGATGAACTTGCTACTGTTCGGCTTTTTCAGGATAATACTCCTTCTGTTGTATACATTACTAACTTAGCTTCTAGGTACTGTAGTTTCACTTAATATTTGATATAATAAGTAATTCACGATCCACTGAGATTCAGCCATGCGTTACTCACATTCGTTGATAATGTTATTATTATTTTTATTAGTTGTTGTTTAATGTTAATATTTATGTGGTTTAGACAGGATGTATTTACTCTGGATGTATTGGAGGTGCCTCAAGGATCTGGATCAGGTTTTGTTTGGGATAAAAAAGGTCATGTTGTTACTAATTATCATGTTATTCGTGGTGCATCGGACCTCAGGTTAGTTGCTTTTCGTATTTTACGTAATTTATTCAATTAAATTTGAAGTCCTCTTTATTATCTAAGGTGTGAGTTATAATGTTGTGTTACTAGGTGCAGTTGTATGGTGTAGTTTTTTAGTCATTAGTTTATCATAGCTAAAAAAGTAGCTATGCTTTCACCTTTCTATATTAGGAAGTTTAAATTGATGCTTATGATATAGACGAGAATCAAAATAATAATGATGAAAGATGAGATAGTAACAGGAGATGTGATCCGAGTGTTCGTGAGTAGCCCTGGGGATTATGTTGACTTTATATTATAGTGACTTTAGTTTCCCCACTGTGACCGAATACACGTATTATCTCCTATCAAGGTCTGTTTGAAATGCTCATGAATCTATAACTTTTTATATGCTAAGGTTGAATTGATTTATGTTTTGTTTAGGGTAACTCTTGCGGACCAGACGACTTATGATGCAAAGGTTGTTGGTTTTGACCAAGATAAGGATGTGGCAGTATTGCTTATTGATGCACCGAAAGACAAATTGAGACCCATACCAGTTGGTGTATCGGCTGACTTACTTGTTGGCCAAAAAGTGTTTGCCATTGGAAACCCTGTGAGTGTGTAGATAAGAACACATGCTTTATTTGATAGCTGAATTAATTGATGAGCTCTTTACCAATTCCGTTATACTTTGGGGTCGGTAGGTGACTTAGTCTGACGGTTAGTATTCCTTTTGCAGTTCGGGCTTGATCACACACTTACAACTGGTGTAATCAGGTATAAAATTGGTGTCGCAAACCTACCTTTAATATATCAAGCTCTTAGTTGAAATCAACCGCAAATATGTGCTAATTTAGAAGGACTTGATCCTTATAGTGGGCTAAGGAGAGAAATAAGCTCTGCAGCAACTGGTCGTCCAATTCAAGATGTTATCCAAACAGACGCTGCAATCAACCCTGGTAATAGTGGTGGCCCACTTCTTGATAGCTCAGGAAACCTTATTGGAATAAACACAGCCATATACTCCACATCTGGTGCATCCGCTGGTGTTGGTTTCTCCATTCCGGTCGACACAGTGAGTTATAAATTCTCCCTTTGATTATCCCAATTCATACTACACCCCTTGTAGACGTTTCACGTTTTCTTTCATTAATTTTCTAGGTAGGTGGAATTGTAGACCAGTTGGTGCAATTTGGGAAAGTTACACGACCAATATTAGGTATCAAGTTTGCACCTGATCAGTCGACAGAACAACTAGGAGTCAGTGGAGTGTTAGTGTTAGATGCTCCTCCAAATGGTCCAGCTGGAAAAGCGGTAAATTTTGAGTCTCTTTTTGCTGCCTTGTTAACCTTAGGAAATTACAGTGGCCTCGTAGTTCAAGTAACCTGAGTAATTTCTATCTGCAGGGTATGCTATCAACAAAACGTGATAACTTTGGCAGACTCATATTGGGTGATATTATAACATCGGTAAATGGAAAAAAGGTTGTTAATGGAAGTGATTTATACAGAATCCTTGACGGATGCAAAGTCGGTGAAAAAGTAAGTTCTCATTCACTTTTATAACTTTTATCCATTACATTTACTGATGTTAAAAGGTATTGATGGTCAACTTTTGTTTATGAATGGTCAGGTGACTGTTGAAGTGTTGCGTGGCGACCATGTAGAGAAAATTCCTGTGGTGCTTGAGCCGAAGCCCGATGAAACATAATCCTTTGAAACGAGCTCAAGTTGTCAACTTATTTTCATATATTAAAGGAATATTAAACAAGATTTTATTTATTAGACTCATCTGTTGGTTTAAAACTGCAAACAATATCTTTTGTGAGACTCGGATCGATCTCACATATTGTGTAGTGTCATATTGGTTGTAAGACCACTCCCAGCGGCAAAGGAACGCGCGTTAAAGCCGCCGAGAACGGCGTCGACGGCTGGGAGGACGCCGTCCAAGGCGCGTTCCGGCGGTGGTGTTGGTGGAAGCACGCCGCGTTTTCTTGTTTTTTTTTTTTTTTTTTTTTTGTTTGGACTGTTGAGATTGTTTAAAAAAAAAAACTCCTTAAAATCGAATTAAATTTCACACAAATGAAAACAAACAAAAAATGAAGATGAGAATTATTACCATTTTTGCAGATGATAATTGGGGATTTGGGGCTGTATATTTTGAGACTGTATGTAATTTGATTTTGGATAGGGTTTATATTATTGGGGCTTATATTTTGGGCTTTGGTATGTTCCTAGACTTAGCCCTTTTCAATTAAGATAAATGTTTTAATCTCACACATTATTATTAAACTTATTTTTATAATTTTTTATGTATTGTTAAACTTATTTTTAATATTAATTTAAGTTTATTTTTATTATTAATGTATTTTTAATATTAGTAATGTTTTAAAAATAATATGAGAAAAAGAAAGAAAATGAAAAATAAAAAAGGTGGTGGGTCCCAGTTTTTGGTGTTATGAATGGGGGGTTTATGTTATGTTGGTGTTATGGTGACGTGGCAACGAAAAATGGTGTTATTGGTGTTACGAATGGGAGTGGTCTAAATCTGAATTCAAATTGAATCTATTGTTGGACAATATAAAATCCAGCTGTCAGACGTTGTGGATCAATCGGTTTGATAACTTTTGTAAAAGTGTAGAAATGTAGCATCAAAGGAACGTAACGATGTTGCATCATGACATAATCTTAGTCTCTTAGACCAAATACCTTGCATTACATTTGTTGATTAAATTTGTGATGTATTGGTTTGCTGCAATGAATACTGTTGAGTAACAAAATATGGTGATCCGAATGTTTTGTTATGTTCATGAGAAGGTATTGATTTTACCTATCAAGGTTGAACTGATTTATGTGTATTCAGGGTAACTCTTGCAACAGACAGATGCTTACTTAACCCTGGTAACAGTGGAGACCCACTATTTGATAGCGCGGGAAGTGTTACAGGGATAAATGCATTCATCTACTCCCAGTGTGGTGCTTCCTCTGGTCTTTGAATTTTCCATTGCAATCGACACAGTGAGTTATACTGTTTTTATATTAATCTCCTTTCATTTCTTGATTCACAACTAAGATCCTTAAAGATATTTTCGGGAATTAGTTTACAGGTAGATGGATTTGGAGACCAGTTGATACAATCTGGGAGAGTCATACGACCAACTTTAGGAATCAAGTTTTCACCTGATCAGTATATAGAACAACCAAAGATCGAGGGGGTGTAGTCTTAGATGCCACTCCCAATGGCCCAGCTGGACAAGCGGCAATTTTGTCATTTTCTTTTTACCACTGAAGTTACTGATGCAATGTAGTTTATGTAACGTGAGTAACAGAAATCTGCAGGGTATGCGATCAACAAAGCGTGGTACCTTTGCCCATATATCCCATTTCTGTTTATGATCCCATATATTCTATACTGGACCAAATAAAAGATGGTATACTATTACAGGAAATGCATTAATAGATGGATTATGATGCAGTTGTGTACGAATTTATACATGTATTACAAGTATATATATATATTATTAACATTATAATACCAATCAACAAGAGGGAAATACCTTCAATCAAAGGTACATCCTCTGATCCGCAGAAAGGCCAGATGCCAAAGCTGCCATTATCTTGAAAGTTGTTAAACTTGAAGCAAATGGTGATTTGCCGACTCTTCATCAATGGCATATGACTTCAAGATGACTCATATATGGTAACTCAATAAGCAAAATCCGTTGATGATGGTCAATAATTTGTTTTAGAGACATTATATGTATGGTTGATGTGGAACTATTTGGGAGCCAGTCTTATAGGACAGACGGAAAATGCAACACACCGAGCTGCTTTTGCTAGCATAAACCGCTCATTTTCTGTCAATGGTCTCTCAATCACTTTCACAATATTTGCATCCTACAACAAATATCTAATGTGTGAGCATTCATCAGGACACAGAATTTAATTAAATCTACATCATGACATAAACGAGTTCATGATGATTAATAAAACTAGTTGGCAAAACATAATACCTTCTTTGGTTGTCGAATAGAAGGCCGTACATTTGCGGTGTCACCAACCTCAAGTATATTATTAAGGTTCCCTCGATCATCCCTTTCAGTGGGTGAAGATGTTGAATGCCTCCAATCCCCATTGACTATGAACTTATAGTAATACCTAAAGGTGGCAATTATTGTTGAATATAGAAGTGTTGAAATATCAAGATTTAATATATAATTGTCTATTGAATGATTCTAATCATGCGGAATGAAAACAACTTACTTTCCTTGTGCAAGTCGGACTTCGGCTTCATATCTTGGGCCACCTTTGTGGGTTGCTTTAATAGGTTCTTTCCAATTACTAAAATCTCCAATCAGTTCTACATTCTCTCCCTGTAATTCAATACGTATTAGCAAAGAAAACATTATCAGATAGTGGAACAAACTGTAATTGAAAGAGAACCTCATGTCCATTCCACACAAATGTCACGGAGTGAGTTGCAGGTCCGTCATGTTTGCCCTTTTCCACCATAGCTATGAGATCCCATGTTGCCCACGCAATTGCTGGTCTGCATTATATCAAACATCTTCTTGATAAAAGTGGGAGAAGATAATACATACTTCAGCATTATTTGCAAGATTGTGAACTTGGAACCTGTCTGGACGGCAAGTGTGTAATCCCGTAACATAGTTGTAGGCTGCATGAAGTGAAGTATCGGTCATCCAATGTAGGTATGCAATTACACAGGCAGGAGACCGATCAAAACCAGTGGTGCAAGTAACATAAACACAATGGTTCTTTTTCAGCAAGCGTAAAAGAAGGCCAACACAAAATGGAAGTTTGCTTCTCAAATCAAATGAATCCCCTTCCCTGCGGAAATCAAGGATGCAGATTAGCATGAGAAAGATAAATGAGTGTAACAAAAAGCACATTTGAATTACCTTATTGGATAGTTGATCATAAGGATGTTATTTTGTTGGCATGACTCGTTAATTGATTTTGAATTAATTTCCCAATTTTCCGCTTCAACTCCACCTTGGAAATTTAGTATGGCAGTGACTCCCTGGTGCAAACGTTCACCATTTCTTATCAGTAAGGGTTCTAAACATGCTAACATTGCTTTTAACCATAAATAAGCTCAAGGATTTAAGATTTAAAACTTAAACACCGATAAAGCATAAAACAACGGTGTATCTTAGCATATGTCACTAATATATTAAATGCCAACTAAATTAACAAACTTGGTATCGCTCACCGCAACATTAGCTAAAGTGTCTATATCAGCGTCAGTTTGTATGCAAGACCCCACGTACATTTGATCCGTAATCTGAAACATAGCAAGTGCATATCAATTTGCATTATATATCATAAAACACTTTTCATTTAGGTGAGAATATAGGAAGTTAACTGCACATCATCTCACCTTGCTATAACGCATACCGAGAGAATGGTTATAATAAAGTTCTCCTTTAGCGCGATCCAGGGCTTTAATATACTCCTCAAGCGGAAAACTCCCATGTGACCAATCATCTCCAGATTCTTCTTCAGAGAAAATAGTAACTAGCTGAGTAAATGGTTCATCAGGAATGTTTTTCTGTATCCTGCCGCGAGGCTGCTCGTTCTTGTTAATCAAAAGACTCCACCCTTTAGGAGTAGAAAATCTTGGTGTGAACATAATAAACCCTGAATTTCCGCTTCCCTCAACAGATGTTTTCAAACTTGATGTCAATATATTTTTGTTCCAAGTGGCAATAGGAACTCGACCTCTATTAAATTGGATATCGAGATCACTTTTTTGATGCAAATGTTGAATTGGGAAAGGCGAAAATGGTCTTTCGAGAACAAGACTACAAAGTCCTGATTTCTCTAGCATCATTTTCCTGCAAGAACCAAATGAAATTTTTAACAATATTTATCAAGGATAAATGATCAAACCTTGTGTCACACTTTACTCTGAAGTCTATTGTACGAATCCAACTTACAACGTGTCTATTGTATGTATCTAACTTTCAAATATTTCTATTATATGTATTCAACCAATTGGAAAACTTGCATAAAAAGTTAGAAACATATATTTGAAAGCTAGATACATACGATTGACGCGTTTTAAGCTAGATACATCATACATATAGTAGACTTCGGATTAAAGTTTTATACACTTTCTTATTCTTCAAACAACTACATTGTAATCAAAACTACTTCTAAATCATATAAGTCCTACTAAATACTGTCAACAAAGGTATACGAAAAGTACTCTGCATCACTAAAGTCCTTAATCTCAATAAGACTACCGCCAGAAGACGCGCTTGCCTTCTTTAAAGTATCGCCAACCATAATTATCCTGGATTTCTCAGCATTGCCCTACACATACACAATAGTTACAACATAATTAAACAATAGTGATTCGTCTGTATCCAGACATACGTGGCATCCATATAAGTTGCCACGTCAGATACATACAATAACAATATTAAAAAGTCAAATACACAATAGACGCGTTTTAAGTTGAAACGCATACCCCATTCTTCATGGAATGAACTAAGATCTTGCCATCTAAAGACAAAGCGAAACGAATACCTAACGGTTTCTCTAATGTAACCATATACTCATTCAAATTCATCTTAAATCTGGAATCCGTTGAAACAGACATCGCTAAAACCCTAACTCTTCCTGTTCGTTTTTTCTCCGTCATTCTAATCGGAAAACTGTCATTGATCATACAAACCTCATTTCCCCAAATAGAGCTACTAGTTGATCTCTGAATCAATGAAAAGCTTCTCACAGATGAAGATTGTCGAGATTGGGAGAAAATTGAGTGATTTGAAAGGTGAATCGAAGACATGAGAGATGAAATGTATAGATACAGAAATTTGTATGTATATATTGTTATTGAGATTGGAGCAGAGTGATGTGGTGTGTGTCTCGGTGCAGGTGGATAATTCGGGAAAGAGAAGCCACATAGTTTGGTCAATGTTTGACTTTTTGGTACCACGTGAGCAATGTGGGACCCTGTGTCCACGTGTTATTGCTTTAACTTTTTCTTTATGTTGCCACGCGAGAAAGTGAGTTATTTCCGTGGCATTATTATTATTTGGAAATACATTTTACATAATAAATGTGTTCGGATTAATTAATTGGAAAAACTTGTGTGATTAATTTCATTTCATTTTTATTTTAACAAATCAATTAAACATCTGGTTATCAATTTAGTTTTCAATAGTTTTGTCGAACTTTTTTACGTGTACTATGGATCACTACACATGATATAAAGTTTGTAGTATATATCACTACTTTGTTATAGTTATTTTGTTTTGCTTAATTTTAATGACAAATATTACAGTAAAATTAAATTTTCTTTTATAAATAAATAAATAAAAACTTATATAAGGTTTTGTTTTTACTCATCGCACAAAGCACTTCAAATCTGGAAGCTAACCCCTACAAGTATATATTTAAGTGTTTGAATTTAGTATATTCAGAGGTTTAGTTTGTCATGAGCGATTTTGGTTTATCACCAAACGAATAAATGTGTTAACACAAGTCAATTAACATAATTAAACAATAACTATTAACCTACCGAAGTCTATCATTAGAAGTTCTAAATACTTAATAATAATTGTTTATTAAATTTAATTTAGTATGTTGGTGTATATATGTTATTTATTAATAATATCTTTAAATAAAAACAAAATGTTAAAAGAAATCAAAAATAAATTGTCTTGAATAGGGTGACCAAAATAACCGAGAACCAACTTGAACCGAAAAACCGATCAAGTTTGGATCGGAACCGAGACTGAACCGGTTATAGTGGTCTGGTTCTTGGTTCTCAAAAATATGCAAAACAAATTCTCGTCCGGCCCGTGTCTAAACTGGCGGTCCACTCGATTTGGACCGAAAACTATATAACTTTTGTATAGACCTTGACTTTGTTTCTTTTGATATGAAATTATATTATGACAACAATTTACGTTTTTTGTTTTTCCTAATCGTATTTGGTTTCGTTTTAGTTTTTTACTATGCCTATTACGTATTTACATTTATGGTTTGTAATTATATACAAATATTTTTTGTGTTGCTTATTGGTTCGGTTTGATATTATGATTATGGCACCTATCGTTTTACCTACTTTGTTCTTAATCTTTGCATGACCTTTTTTTCTTTCTTAAAATGGATAACCTTTTTTATTACTATGTTGTGTATTGTGCGGAGTATTAAAACCGAAATGAACCAAAAAAATAAAGAACCGACTAGGAACCGAACCGGAAATGACCGGGAAAAGGCGGTCTGGTCCTCGGTCCACCGTTTCTTGATTTTTTTTTTCTCGGTTCGGTCCGTGCCTTTTGAACACCCCTAGTCTTGAATGCCTACGTATATAGTCAGTTGTTTGTTAGACTTAAAACGTATGTTAAAATTAACAAAATTATTATTTTTGTCCTTATTATAAACACTATCAACGAACATATCACCATCTTTCCCATTACATCTTCGAATTCTATCAGATTTTGTAGTATCCAAAGTTTTTCTTCACCATTTTTTTAGTATTCTCGCCAGCCGTAATTGTTACTCTCTTCCATTTATAGAAAATTTGGGTTTTGGTTCAAATTCGAATATTTTAATGACATATCTTAAGTTTTCGAAAATTAACCATAAGAGTTCATTTCATATATTTTCAGATTTTCTATAGCATATATTGTTTGATTTTAAGTTTGATCAAAATACTAAGATCCAATTGTGAGACTCCAAAATGAAATGTAGTGAGAATTTTTAGATATCAAAATCGTGAGGATAAAATAGTAATTTTAACAAATTTAATGGATGACAGGAAAAGTTTAAAAAACTAAATATTAAAAGTGAAAGTAAATAGTGAAATGAGGGACGATATTCATAAAAAAAAAAAAAAAAAAATATGGACAAATTTTGTAAGTATATACAAACTAAATGAGATATTTTGTAATTTTGTCTAACAAGAAAAATTAAAATGAAACAATTTCATAACTTATAGTAACTAGTTATGAAATAAAATTGTTTAATGACAAACAATAAGGTACGTATGATTTCTCGATAATTAAACCTAAAATTAAAATTTAGAGTAAATTACACCGTTAGTCCCCATGTTTGTATCCAAATCACTAGTTTGAGGCTTTTTTTGAAATAATTACACCAAACGTCCCCAATGTTGCAATTCTGTTACGCCGATGATCCATTTTCAACAATTATCAATTGAAAAGACTAAAATGCCCTTTTCTTATAATTTCTTTTATATTTTAATTAATTTTTATTTCTTTATGTTTTTTAATTTTAATTTTAAATTATAATTTGTTGTTCTTGATTTCTCCAAGATTTCAAGTCAGGCAAACACTCTCTGATTTGTTGTTCTTGATTTCTCCAAGACAAGCCTGAATATTACAAAAAAATTAGTCAAGTGTATGGTTAATGCAGATAAAGAAACATCGAAATGGAAGTACCAATTATATTGTACCTGTGAAAGATGCAAAACCTTTCCATCGGTAAGGTCAACCTCATATGACTCGCCACTTTTAACTTCAACACCTGCAACATAAAATAATCTATGAATTTGCAACAATAATACGGTGTTTTCAATGATACACATTAAAATAAGGGAACTGCATTAGAGGTCTTTCAAAATCAGCACCTTGTTTTATTTTAGCTTATATACAGAAGTACGAGCTAATTTTCATTTTAAAGTAAACTTGAAATCTTTTGTTGGTGTAATTTGTTCAGGCAATGGTGTCAAGGTTAGCTGACAATGGAGAAAAGATACGAAAACAGATTATTGAGTTGAATTTGGACCTTCCCCCCTCCCTCCACCACCTCCGACGACCTTCCCCCCTCCTTCCACCGCCAACTCAACCACAACCACTTATATCATAAATAGATTCAACCCAAACTAAAATCGAAACCCTAATTAACCGGAAAATCCAACTCGGACTCTTTAACACAATCAACTTGTAAATTAAAACCAAATCACAAATGAAAACCTCTAAATCGAAACCCAGTCAGCGTTTGAGAGAAGTCATGTAGTATGAATTTGGGATGACAGATATGGTGGATTTTGGTGAAATTCAATT
This sequence comes from Senecio squalidus, assembly GCA_910822075.1. Classification (NCBI taxonomy): domain Eukaryota; kingdom Viridiplantae; phylum Streptophyta; class Magnoliopsida; order Asterales; family Asteraceae; genus Senecio; species Senecio squalidus. The sequence goes on along the minus strand of CAJVGC010000589.1, from coordinate 41,209,313 downwards.
AGAAATGTAGAAGATAAAGAGAAATGGAGAAAAGAAAGAGGAGAGAGAGAATATTGTAGAAGAGAAAGAGGAGAGATAATTTTTTTTTTTTTTTTTATTATAATAAATGTAAAAGAAAATGTAAAAAGAAAATAAAAGTTGTTATAAATGGTATTTTAGTCTTTTCAATTGAAAATTGTTGAAAATGGATCACCGGCGTAACAGAATTGCAACATTGGGGACGTTTGGTGTAATTATTTCAAAAAAAGCCTCAAACTAGTGATTTGGGTACAAACATAGGGACCAACAGTGTAATTTACTCTAAAATTTATTTGTTACATCAATAACCAGTCAACGTATAGTGAATGATTGTAAATCATGGATTAAGATGTATGAAATTGGAATAATGTAGTGTCTTGCATATTGTTAGCGATATACAAGACAATTATGTTGAATATTTGTTTCCTTGTCTCTCATGCTTCCATCAATGTCGTGAAACATGACAATATTGTTGTGTGCCATGGTTGTATAATTTAATATCTATTAAATAAAATTCCAAAAGTTTTTTATGTTGAAAACCAGTGACAGAATCAACTAGATATTGTATGATAATATTTATATAAACTTATAATAAAACATCGATCAATCTGATTTAATTTTAATAAAATCATAAGTCGGTATCATTTAAAATAAATTTCTCCAAGAATCATTCTCAATAAAATTTACAATATCTAGGAAAAATCATATCACGAATAGTGAAAACGACTCGTAAACTATAAAATGTTAGGTTATCAGCCTCATGAGACATTAGACAAAGATGTCTCATCAATAAAATGTGGTTGTCTTTGCAAAAAATGACATTAGACAAAGATACATATGCAAATTCATTATATATTTTTTACTTGCTTATTTCTTACTTTTATTGTTTTCTTAAAGTTTAAAAGTAATGCTTCAAAGTTTGAACTTAAAAGATTATTAAATACGTTTCATAAGTTAAAAACATAAATTTGACATTCATCAAGAAAGAGGTAAGGTTATGGTTAGATGACATTAAGCATGCATTAAGCTAGCACCACCCATTGCACATGGCTAACCAAATCTTGAATGTGATTCGGTCGGCTCACCCACAAGACTCTTGCTTTCTACTTGAAGTCCCGAACCATGTGCTACAACTTCCACTAGATGGAACGGAACCTCTATGTTTGTCAAGCCTAAGTAGCACATCTCCGAATAATCCCCCGTCTTTAACGTTTATTTTGATTTTGAAAAGTTGACAAACTCGTTTATAATAGCTTATTAACTTATTAACTTTAAATAACAACTTATTTAAATGTATGAGTTTCAGTTAAATAGTTAATAAACTCGTAAGCCATTAAAATTAAGGTTAATGAGTTTTCTATTTTTTTTATAAGCCAATAAACTCATTAAATAGTCTAATTTAAACACCCCTAAACTATCTTGGCTTTTAGAAAAAAAACTCATTAAGCTTAATTTTAATGGCTTACGAGTTTATTAACTAGGCTTTTAGAAAAAAGGATAAAGTAAAAATAAAAACTATGCATTATGACTTATTTTTATGATTTATAGATCGTCACACTTTTTATATGAATGAAAATAATGAAAAAAGAAAAATAGAATATTTGAAATTGTGGGGATAATATATTCTAGCTTATTTTAGTTATGATTTTGATAATGACAGTCATTTGAATCGTTTTTAAAAAAACTATTTTAAGATTTATTTGTTATACATTACAAAAAATTATAATTGCATTTTCGGGATCGTTACTAAGCTAATAATCGTACAACCAAATTATATTTATACTTCCTCCGTCCCAAAAAAAATGTCCACATTTCTATTTATATTTGTCCTAAAATTAGTGTCCTTCAAACCCTAAAAGTAACCGACTTCTTTAATACATAGGCAAAATAGGTAATCTAATAGAAAAACACTTTATTAACTGCACATATCTTATTTCGACCGTTTTTTATTTCAAGACAATCTTTTTGGGACGGAAGGAGTAATAAGTTATTAGTTATGGTGTTATATTCAAAACCTAATTGATAAATTCTTGTAACAAATAAATTAATCTCAAAGTTTGAAAATAGAAATATAGAACCATATCCTTGATTTGGTGCTTGAATTACTGTTTGATGTTTCTTATGTGTATCTGCAGATTGCTAACTTTTGCTCATTTCGGGCTTATATTAATGGGACTAACGAAAAATCCAAACATAAAATTTTGAATATAGATTAATTGGCACTCTTCAAGTACATGAATGTAACTAGGAAGTGTCCTAATCAAATCTTAATGAAACATTAGTGTAAATGGGATTTCAAAAATCTAATTTGAAGAAACTCTTGCAATCTTGAGTTATGGTAATTCTAATTATGTTCATGGAGTTTTGAGATAGATCAACATGACAAGTTTTCCATGTGTACACGCTCATTTATCTCTAAATACGGAAGTTTTGTTATCTTGTCTATAAACGTATTGAATCTTTGTATAATCAACAAGTAAGGCTATATCGTGTGCGCGTCAAACTTAAGAAATAGTTTCTCGTGCACATATTTATGTGCTATATGGTTTATTTTTTGAGTTGATTTTATAATCGACGCTTAAAAGTTAAATTCTATAAGTACTTCAAATTGGTAATGAAAAACACTATACCTTAAAAACTTTGTATGGGAAACAACAAACTAGCAAGGAAAAAACACAAATGACAAAGTTAGGAGCGAAACTATTTTGAACTGAATATGTTCAACCAAACTCGTTGAATAGGAAAAGCTTTTGTTATTTTAATGTATTATTAATATTAGAGTAAATTACATAGATCGTCCTAAGGTTTATATGGAATTATGGATTTCGTCCCTAAGTTTGAAAAAAGTTGCATGGATCGTCCCATTGTTTAAACTAATTACTCATTTCGTCCCTAATTTGGACGTCCGTTAATTTCTACCGTTAGTCTGTCCCACGTGTTAAACACGTGAGGGGTATTTTAGTCATTTCCCAATCTTTCACCTACCTTCCCTTCCCTTCCATAACCAGATTCATCCTCCATCAAAATCAAAATCAAAATCAAAATCAGATTCAATCCTCCATCAAAATCAAAATCAAAATCAAAATCAAAATCACTGGAATACTGATTCAATCCTAAACTAAATAAAAACCAAAAATCCCAAAATCAAACCAAAATCAAAACCTAGATTCAATCCTAAACTAAATAAAAACCATTAAAACCCAAATGAAAACCCAGATTCATCTCTGCTCTAACGACCCAATATCAACCCTGTTACGTAACTGGTTTGTTTCAGATGGACCCGACACTGACACAGATTATGTTTCATCATTGGAAATGTCGGTTTGATCATTGGTGGATTCATCTGTTTCAACACAACGGACTTCTTTGCAGATGTCGTTTGACTCTTCTTCGGTTATCATTCCAAATAAAGTTCTACTCGATGGTGAGGGATAATTACCATTTTCTTGGTGGTGAGTTGTACCAGATAATTTTAGGCTTGAAGATTCGGATGCTGAAAATTGATCTTCATGTGTGTTGCCTTCTTGTCCATCCTAAAAAGAAAATCGCAGAACAAGATTAGCGCTTAAAAGAGAACTAGTGATTAACAAAGAAGGAAGATTTCAAAAACTATACCCATTGTTTTGAAGCTTGATCCTTTCTGACGGCTAGTAGCAATTCCTCAATTCGAGAATGAGCAAGATCTCTTTGCTTGATAAGATCTCTTCATTTGGGTTTTAATGGTTTTTATTTAGTTTAGGATTGAATCTAGGTTTTGATTTTGGTTTGATTTTGGGATTTTTGGTTTTTATTTAGTTTAGGTTGAATCAGTATTCCGGTGATTTTGATTTTGATTTTGATTTTGATGGAGGATTGAATCTGATTTTGATTTTGATTTTGATTTTGATTTTGATTTTGATTTTGATTTTGATTTTGATTTTGATGGAGGATTGAATCTGAATCTGATTTTGATTTTGATTTTGATTTTGATTTTGATTGAGGATGAATCTGGTTATGGAAGGGAAGGGAAGGTAGGTGAAAAATTGGAAAATGACTAAAATACCCTCACGTGTTTTATACGTGAGGGAAGGCTAACGGTAGAAATTAACGGACGTCCAAATTAGGGACGAAATGAGTAATTAGTTTAAACAATGGGACGATCCATGCAACTTTTCAAACTTAGGGACGAAATCCGTAATTGTATATAAACCTTAGGGACGAACGGTGTAATTTACTCTTAATATTATTTTAGCCTTATTTACTATATGAAGCTGATGATTTTGTATATAACATTACCCAAATTGTACTTACGAACTCATTAATGACGAATAAAAAACGTGGGACATGTGTAGTTGCGTGTATGAGTGCACACCTACAATATTAGGTAATCTTTTATAAACGGTGAGTTTCCCCAACGGGTGTCATTACAACTAGAGATTACTCAAACCAAATATCATCAAATAAGCATTTCCGGTCTTATATTTTTGTGCCCTTTCGTTTTCTGCTTTCCTTGTTGAACATTCTAGGTAATAGTGATCATGCATCGGCAAATAGTTATTAATTGATTAGGCCTACATATGCATTAGTGTGATAAGGATGCAACATGAGTTTCATAAAGGACACTCTTCATGAAGACATCTGGTGGGATTTGGACTTCGGGTTAAAGATCGCGATCATAAGTAAATATACTTCTCATAGATTCAAGGAACTAGATTTGATCACAAGCAAAGAATGATAATGACAATTCATATTGCTAGATAGAGGTAATTAAAAAAATTATATAAATTAAACATTCATTGTTATAATAAGTAAAAAATATAATTCGCGTTGTTTGGTAGTGAATTTGAAATAAGATATATTCCTATCAACAAATGAGGTATCTAGCTACGTTCGATTTACATTAGGATTTTTTTTATTAAGGACATTTATCTTATAAAAATAAGTGTAGTGAAAAAAGAAAACTCAAACTTCTGACCTAAAAATGTTACAAAACCTTAATAAAGATGTGATTGATGGACACAAATACCGAAGACCGAGCGGGTGGACTGGTGTCGGACAAATGGGTGGAGGTGGATGAAGCAGCCAGGGATGGTGGTATGTGACTAAAACGATGAATGGAATTTTCACCTTTTTGGCTACTTTGCTTGGAAATAAACTTTAAGCCTTTAGGTAACTTTCTAAAGCAAAAATCATAATTGAAGGATTGTTGGACCATCAACCCACCAATGGTCAAATGTTTCCCTATTGAAAATAACTTTCCATTATCATCATAATTGGTTATTTGATCATAAGAATTTACAAAGCGCCAGAAGTCAAACGGACAACAAGCTGCGCCGTTAACCTTTTTGGATTGTAAAACCAATACGTTTAAAAAAATCTTGAACATATAAAAAATATTTACTATTTACTGTTATACAAATATTATATTCAAATCTAAGAGTCAATGTGTATGCCATGATCTATGATTAAAAATCTCATAATCACGAACCGTACTTTAGAGTCTATAGGTTGCAGGGCCCTTCACGAGAGTAGACATGACCTCACAATTCGCTAACTATACAAAGATACTTTAACAAAGTTACTCTCTCAAAATTGTTTGTAAGACAATTTATTAATAGTTAAGAACGATCATATATCGTTTGATATTATTTTATGTTCACCTATATTCTTAGGGCCTTAAAATGTAAGTTGACATTCAAATTAGTTGTACATGACTCACAAAACTCATAGACGACCATGATGGGATGAAGGATTAGTTAAAAATTAAAGGTCTCATATACTCGTATATTTTGTCAAGTAGTAAAAAGGTCGACAGGATGTTATTCCTACCAGTTTTGTTTCCGTCAGAAAGGAAGTTAAAACGATCTATTAGTTATGGCATCCTTCTAATAACGAGTGGTTTCTAAATCAAAAGTGGATAGAATGACACTCCAAGGCTCCAAGTTCATTATTTTTTCAAATGTAGGACTATCTTTGAGAAATGACACACAAACAAATTGTTTTCATTTTGATTTATATATGCGTTTACGAATAAGATATAGTTTATAAGTTATGTAATTATGTTCCTTTTTAGAAATAATATTGCATCAAATTCGTTGTAAACCGAAAGCAGTCGATATAGTACCTTTGTTAGCATTTGATATGCTAATTCTTTCTACTAAAACATATTTCCGTTTTAAGGAGTGATTTTTGAAATAAATGAAACTATCAGGCTTAAAATATGTTAAATTCTCACGTTAGAGAACGAATATAAATAAAGTTGCTCTTCTAACTTTTCAAGAAACAATATTAACAAATTGTTTGGAAAAAGTAGATTTCATTGATGCACAATGATTGATCGAGTTCAACCCAAATGATCGAGGTATTTTTCAATTTTAAAAAATAAAACACGAGTTCGAATTCAACATTTAAATATTTCTGATAAAAAGTAATGAAAATTTCATTGTTTAATGGAATTATGAAATAAGGACTCGAAGTAGTGGAAGAGGGTGATATGTAAAGGCATTATATGTGTGACAAATGAACAACTAAATTGGTGTAAGTCTTTCTCTTTACATGATAACATGGTCCTTAAATAACTCCCCCCTCAATTTTCTTATCTCTTTGAAACTATGCAAGCAATAACTTATCCATTTTGTGTTGTTCTTGTTTCGACAACTCGTGTTAAAGTATATGGGTTTCGGTTAAAGATATGACAACGAGGGCGAATATGATTTCTTACATAAATGTTTGGTTTCACGATTAGCTAGGAAACCTACAAACTTAGGCACTTGGTTTTGTTTAAAGTCAAAGGGGATTGGGTATAGAATTCATTTCAACCATTTTCAAATGCATACTCATATGGATTTCATTTTGTAAATTGAACTCTTTATTTTTCCGCGCTTCGTAGCGGAGATAACCATTAAAAATTAATAATGTATAACATAAATTTTTAGTTTTTAATAAAACTTAGGGGGTAAAATGTAAAAGCTAAAAGTTAAGGGTCAAAAATGAAAAATTACTAATGAATAGTGTTTTATGAATGAAAACATTATGAGCGAATGTCACAAATTGTTCTTGCGGTTAGTCACTTTTTCACATATCGTCCTTTTTGAAAAAATTTATCACAAAGTGTCCTTTTGATTCCTTACTTTATCACTGGTAGTCCTTCCGTCCATTTTCGTTTGTTTTTAGCCGTTAAGTCACGTCATGTGGTAGTCTTTCCCTCTCATTTAAAACAAACGAAAATGGACAGAAGGACTACCAGTGATAAAGTAAGGAATCAAAATGACACTTTGTGCTAAGTTTTTTCAAAAATGACGATATGTGAAAAAGTAACTAACCACAAGGACGATTTGTGACATTTGCTCAAACATTATTCGTTAGTTTGTAAATTGTTGTTTTATGAGTGAAAACATTATTCATTGGTTTGTAAATTGTTAATAAGTTATAATTATAATTATAATTTATCTTATTTAAAATCATATAATGTTTAGAGCTTGAATAGACCTGCCTTCATAGTATTATTAACATTTGATTGGCTCGGGATATGGAACCCAGTGTTTCATTTGTGATGAGAGTGTGTATAACGAGACAAGTGATGTCAATGAGACAACTTCTTGAGTGGAGCTCCCTCTTATATTCGTTGGCAGTTGCTTGTGTTTGTTTTAGTTTTCTTGGTGTGTCAGTTTCGTCCTTTGTATTGTTACTCCTTTTTAGCCTTCTGTTTTTTTTGGTTGATGTGCGGGTCTGCTTTCTTTAGCTCCTTTGTATATTGTTCTTTTGTATATCTCTTTGTTAACAAAAATTTTCTTTCAAAAAAAAGAGAGTGTTTATAACGAAGTTAATTCACATAACGAGTAACGGAGTGGGCATGTGGCCAGGTTTAATCATTATATACCCATGCTAAAATGACGAGGCGGGAAGACTCATTGTTGTCAAAATAGTTTTGGTCGCCATCATGGAGCCGAAGTGTGAGGCAGCACCTAGGTTGGGGAAACATAGTAGACAGGAGTAATTGTGGACTAAACCGATTACACATATAAATAGAACCACGTAAAATTAACAACTTATCGATTTTTTTTCATTTTACATGTTGCATTCTCTTTGTTTGGGTAGATTTGATGTGTTTTTGAGAGGTTATGAGTCGATTTACCAATACTGAATGATGAAATTAACTTTGTAATTTGTTGAGCCCAATCTCATAAGATTATTTTAATTCTTTTAGCAGTTTTATCATATATAATTGTTTCTAATTTAATATCGTATCTAATAATATAATCATATGTGGAAAAAGTGATTATATATAGACCTTACAAACCCATATCTTTTTAAGTCCATTTGTGTCGACAAAGTCGTTTACTCGTTTATGAGTTCAATGGCTCAAAGCCGAAACGACCAAAAGATTTGCAATCTGGCTCCATAGCCACACATTTGTGTATGCGTTAATGTAAGTGTAAAGCTCCAGGGAAGGATAAAAGTCATTTTCCTAGTTTGATATAGCGATATCCAATATTTAATTAAGGTGCCTTTCAACCAAGTAGTAAGGATTCAAGTCTCGTAATAAATAAATAAGTATATTACCGACCATTAGAGTATTTTTATCAATATAGAAAAATAATTTCTATTTCACCAACACTGCATCGTCATATAACAAGTCTTTAAAGAAAGATACGACTAGAAGCAGAGGTTTGATGGTCTCTTTCTTAAAAAGAAAGAAGCATTTATTAAGGTGTTATTTTTTATACTAATTAGTAAACGAACGTCGTGGTTGTTTGTATTAAATTTCATTTTGAAACCAAACTTATAGCTTAATCATTTGGTTAATACATCGTTATCTCGTGTTGGTGACCAATAATTTAAACTACTATAACTAGTTTTATAAAGTTTTAAATTCATGGTTACGTACATTTCTTTATTTTATGGAATAAAAAAGGGAAGTTAAACGAACATCACCAATAACTTTCACACATATAAACAAAACAATTATCCACGACCAAAATATGCCAGATTTACGAAGTTGAAGTGGCTATTTTAACTTCTATTGTAGATTTTCTTTTACGGCTTATAAATCTACCAGTTTTTTGAAACGGTTAACTATAAACTTTAAGTCGTTCACAATTAACAACTATGTGAAGTTATTTTCTTAATGAATGGCCTCATTCTAAAAGACGTACAAAAAAAGTATCTAGATAATTACTCTAAAGTATTTGTTGATTATACGGTTTCTAAAGATTCTTGTTCCATTTTAAATTAATAAAACGTATTATAAACTTGTCAATGTGATAATTCAAAACGGTTCGAAATTATTAACGTGTTATGTACTAGTGGAAGAATTTTATTAAAAAAGGCATAAAATAAAGAGGAAGAAAATGGCGAGGAAGATCCCGGAAAGTAGCATGAGCATCCGGTACCTACTTGGCTTCTAAATTCTACCATTGAAATGCTCAAACAAGAATTTTTTTAAGGTTTATTTCACATTACTTTATAAGTTTATAGTATTCTATCTACTCATTTACTAACTCACATTACTTTATACGTTAGTTGTTCTATACTTAAAACCCGCTACACCTTAGGTCGATGGTTATCAGAAAACTTATAAATCAACTTAATTCCGTGTGTCATTCGTCAATTGTTAAACATTTGTTAACACCATCGTGGTTATGTCATGTATCGGTAATTTGTTTATTTGGTCTCTAATTATTTTCCATCTTTTATAGTGTTATTTTTTTTTTAAATTTGTGGAGACACATAAATTAAGATGGGAAAATCTTGATGGCTCTTTATATAATTTAAAAGTGTTTTTGAACCTTTCATCTCCTTTGAAAAGCTTTGTGGGGTAATAAGGTATTAGTATGAGTCTTACTATTGATTTTGTACTTTATTAATTTAGGTCAATTACATTTTGTTGCTTTTATAAAAATTATTATATATATACCAACCTTATGATTTATATAGACCCGAAAAAAAATCTAAGTTTTATGACTTTTGTTTTCTTTCGTTTTTTGTCAAATGTTGATATTCGTAAAGTAAAATTACATGTAATATACCTACTTTATTACATAGTTTTTGTGCTTTGGTCGATATGAAAAAATGATTGGTTTATATAAAGAAAGAGAATTAATCGAATTCATGTATGAATTATGCTTGTTTTTAGGCCTATGTATTATCCTCATGTATCATTTATCTCAGGGGTGTTTGTTTCGTCTTATATAACGGGTTTATTAGCTTATGTAAATTTTGATAAGCTCATTAGCCCAATTTTTTTGATTTATGAGTTTAACAAGTTAAACTTAATTTATTTAAGCTCATAAACTCAACTTGATAAACTCATAAAAAAAAAAAAAAAAAAAATGAGATTATGACCTTATCAAAATTTAAATAAATTTATAAGTCTATTATATAAGCCGAAACAAACGCTCCTTAATTTAATTTAATCTTACTATACACCTATGTAATTTCAAAATTTGAATCAAACTACTCTCAACCACTTTTCTATTGAATTGAAATAGATAATCCCAACTACTAAACTACATTTTTCCATAAAAATTGGGAAAGGAAATTGAATCAAACAGTTGCATTTTGTATAAGCATGCTTAACATCATAAATGAGTCTCATTACTTTTATTTTTCTTTCAATTCCAAAAAGCCACTTATTAAATTTCTTCCTATACTTAATTTATGTAAATATAAATCATTTTTATACATAAATCATCTACAAAATTAGCTATAAGTAAGCTCATTCACCGGTTTCCTAAGAGACCCGTCTTTAAAACTTCTAAAATAAATATTTGAAATAACAAGTGAAAATTTAAAAACAGTCATAAAAATACCAATTAAACGACGGATATGACAACTTTCGGGATTATATATCTTCCATAACAAATTAACAATACATATTTTCTACAGAAATAGTAATAAAAATAAGAAAATTAGAAAAACATTAATCTATACTACTTATAAATATTTTTTCTTAATGTTGAAATTTAAGAGTGATTTTTACTAAATTACCTTTAATTTTCTTCATTAATTGTAATTAATTTGCCAACTCATTTATATATTGAACAACTTTTCTTTTCAAAAAAATACATTAATTCACATTTATTTTCTACTAATTTGAATAAAATTTAAATTTTGAAATAAATTATATATACACATATTACACCTTTAATAGTTTACTACGCAACCAAAATTAATAATGTTACATATAACAATTTAAAATCAATATCTATCATATAGTTACTATAGTATAATTTTATTAAACGGAAACCTTTTTGATATCGTTGTATCGCGCGGACATCCAACTAGTATTAGAGTACATGTTTATATACATGGTATATTTGATTTATTTAACGTCGTCTAATAAATGTTTTGAAAATTCAATTTAGAAAAACTTTTTTTTTATATAATGTTTCTCTATACAAAAGGAAATAGTTATCGCAAATAAGGAAACATCTGAAAAAATATATATTTACAGTAAAAATAACCATAATCCAGAACTTGCAACATGAGATAAAATAAATAAAAACAAAATTGTATTTAATTTAATTTAATATTCCAAATAAATAATTTAAAACGGAAATCTGTTCCCCTTGCCATTAACATTACTAAACAACCCTACCAAACCTTGCCTATACGGTAAATACGATTTCCGTTTACCATCTTCACGTTTAGCTCGTTGTTGCACGTAGAACAATTCATGTACCGACGGTTTCAACTTCCCGGAAACCACGCCGCCTTCCACGGAATTCCGTTTCACAACTTTATTATTATTATTATTATTATTCCTCAGCATCACCATCGGTTCTTTGCCTTCACTATTACTCCGCCTTAATAAATCTCTTATTCTCCACCGTTTCGATCCCGATCCCGTTGAGCTACTTTTTTTACATTTAGCTAGCGGCGATGTACCGGTAGGTCTCCACGCACAAAACACCGGTTCCGAATCGTCGTCTGAAGACGACGATTCGGAACGGGTGAGGAATAAGTTACCTAATGTAGTCGTACAATCAACTAGATCACGGTTGAAAAGTGGAAAAACTCTGTGATCTTCAGAATCAGCAAATTCGTCCAAAGAAAACTCGAAATCATCGATTTGTTGCTCTTGTTGTAATTGATTACTGATTTTTATAGCGGCCGATGATGTAACGGAATCGGAAGAATAGCAGTTGAAGCTCGGGCAAAACCCTAGCTCGTCAATTTGTTGATGTTCCATTTTTTATTGTTGAAGAAAAAATTGTGAATGATAGAAATGATTTGGTTAGAGGGAGTATATATATATATAGAGAGAGAGAGAGATGTATGGATATAGATATAGGGATCTGTATGTATATATTTAGCCCGCGTGAGGTTTACACTAGAAACAAATTCTTACTTGCGCTTTCTACGCCTTAAAATAGTAACAAATGGATACTTATATAATTTTAGTTGTATAAAAAATTAAGAGGCTACTTTGACATATTAATTTTAATAAATATTTTATTAGTAGTGATCAAGTTGTTGATTAGAGTATAGTTTGTGAATATTAAATAGTATATTATTGATTTGCAAAATAAGTAAGGATAAACTAAAATCTTTAAAGAAACTAATCACATGTCTCATGGATGAAAAATGAGTTTGGTATATTAGAATTTTATAATTATAATTAGTTACACACTCACACACTAACAAATACTCTAGTAATGGACAAAAAGGAATAGTTTTTAGTTGTAATTTTGTGAAACAAGAATTTGTTTTTTGTATTTATTTGTAACAATATAAAATAATATATGTTGCATAAATTTGAAGATTGGAGAAATAGTATAACTTTTGTTTGAAGATACAAGTAATTTGTTTTCATCATAAAGTAATCAAGATTGATAATGGTTTATTATTATGGAGAATGATTTTGAAAGATCTTTAACTAAGCATGTTTTTTATTAGTTTGATTTCATTATGTTACAATTTTTTTAAGCAATATCTAGAAGTAAACATTAATCGGTTTGGTTCATTTATGGTCTAATAGGCTGAAGCAACCTAAATAATTAATTTTTCGATCAAATAAAATTATTATAGTTCAATTATAATTAAATTGGTTTAAGTAAATTGTTTATTTAAAAAATAAACATGGTTATGTAATATACATAACCGATATATCCATAATTGAATCAAAAAGTTAGGTTACTCAGTAATCCATAAGCGAGCCATCAATCACGATTGATTTAGTTTAGCTAAATCGACTTTCTCACTCTATTAACAAATAAACATTTATATTTCTTTAAAAACCATATACCATTAACACATATTCTCAATGAAAAGACACAAGACTTATGATAATAATTTTGGTCTAAACTTAAATCTATTCAAAATGAAATTTTCTTCTTACTTTTAATTTTCTTTGACCTTTCACTATTTTACCCGGTAAAACTCATTGTGTTTTCATTTCAAATTTCTTTCATAGATTTGTATCTTAAAACTATACATGACACGACCTGGTTTTACTCTTGTTTCATGAATGTGTACGTGAAAACCATCACATGACATGTCATGTCTATTTTAATTCGTGTCATCTATTTGTCTTGTGTTCTCTTCAATTTGTGATGCTTTGTTTTTGATTTAAGACATGTTACATATGTTTTTTGGCATTGGCTATTGCCACCCCTCAAATTAGTTATTTCCACCCCGGGTCCACTTATGTCACATCTATGGCACATATATATATAGATGTGACTTTTTTTTTTGTTTTTTTGTCTTTTTTTTTGTCTTTTTATTGTTGTTTTTATTTTATTTTTCAAATATCTTAAAATAAGAAAATTATACATAATTTAACGAAAAAATAAATTGTGTATTAACAAAAAATACACAAAATAAATTGTGTATTAAAATGCAACATTCGTATTCTATTATTCACATATTCGGTATAATAAAAAACAGTATAATGATGTAACGAACAAATAAATTATATATTAACAAAAAATTAACAAGAAAATTATAATTAAAAGTTTGTATGTGTAAAAATAAAATACATGTTCTGTGTGAAACAGAGAGTTATTCATATTGTTGAATAATATTAAAAACTCGACAATATTTGTTTATAAAACCTAATAATGTCACATTTTTTTTATAAAAAACGAGAGAAATATTTGTATAAAAGTAATGTGTTTTTATAAAAAAAATTTGTCGGATTTTATAAACTTTTGAAAAAAATATAAGGAATAAAAAATTTGAAAAGTAAAAACGATTAGACATAAAGTTGACATAAAGCATGCCGTGAAGTAAAAAAAAAAAAAAAAGTTATAACCGGTGATTGCAAGCTAGGAGTAGGGATAACCTCTCGGGTAGGGGTGAGCATAACATGACCATGTTTTTTTTTAGCCTTTTCTTGATTTGAGCTCATATTAATCATAATACTTTCTTACATTTGTTATGCATAATTTGAATGCTCTTTGTTTTCTATACTATCCAATAATATACCGGTTTTCATAATTGTGAGAAAACATTATCAACATTTAACTCATAGTGTTTGTTCACTTACTTTGAAACAACTAACCAATAAATTGATCATCTTGGCACAAGTCCTCTCATTTATACTATATTAAGAAAATTAAAAGACTTATTTTAATTATTAGCTTATTAACACGTTTCTTTCTTGAGCCATTTTGTGGTATACTAATAACATTTGGTAGTTCTTGAATCTAAGAATATAGGAAGGACTTAATTATATAGTTCTATAATTAGATAAAGGTTGTTAAGTAGTGAATACTTTAAATTCTATAAAATTGGTGTCAAGTTTGATTTTTATAGACTTCAGTTGTTCGGATGTGTATATTTTTGAAAGGGAAAAATAATTATGGCTACAAAGACTTAGTTACTATCAAATACTCTATATTGAGTAATAATCATCTGGATTTCATTAAATGATTCTCATGTTCGATTTCCATCAATTTCATGAATTAAGTTATATTCATCTCTATTGAGTGATAATTGATATTATAGGTTCACTTCTCGTTAAAGACAAGATGTATTTGTCGTTAGTGTGTTGTTCCATTGTAGCAATCAACCAGCCGCGATTGTCATAGTATATATGTTTGCTTAAAGTAACAAAGACAAATATTTTATTACTATTATTTTAGTCTCGTTATAGTTTTGAACCCACTATATTTACATATAAAATCACTCATTCTAATTTTAAACTTGTTCAAATAAATTTGTGGATCCGCTCGTGATTCCTAATCTACCATTTAACTTAACCGTCGTCTCAAATCGCTTTGACGTGTTACTAAATGATCTCGAACATTTTCTAGAACATACATATGTATAATGCCACAATGTATGCATATACAAGTATCTTAGAAAACTGAAATAAGCTTCAAACCATCTTTTTTCCTTTTTGTTAGTCGCTTTCTTTTTTTTATTAAAGATAGTAGCTTTAATAAACACATAACTTAAGTCGCACGATTCTTAAAGTCCAAGTCCACACGTGTCTACAACATGACCCGCGTCTCCACCATTATGAACGTAGGCAACAAGTAGTGACCACTTGCGACTTTAAAAGCTTGTACTATTCTAACACAAATGGAATTACCAAACTTTACAAGACTCGTCATGCCACTTAATCACAATTTAGTTGTTGATAGAGGCTAATGATGATAATAAGATTAATAAGTTAACTGACGCGTTTATAAATAATATATTTATGAAAAAAAATGAGAATAAGGGAAAGGAAAAATGAAAATAAAATAAAATAATATTTGATGATATAATTATTAAAAATATAAAACTGATTTTTGGATTTAAAATTATTGGACGAAATTTGCACAACTATTATAACAATAGTATCTTATATTTATTTAAGAGTTATATAACGATATAAATTCTAGTTTTTGGTTTTCATTATTGTGAAAATCAACTTTGGTCACAACTATCGAAATACGAATTTAGAGTTTGTTTACGTTTTCGTTCCGAGTTGGTTGGTCTAATAACTCTTAAATTTAACTATTCAAATCATATTTTTTTTGGAAACGGCAAATGTTTGTACATCGGGACCTACTCGTAATATTTCAACGAGCACCCCAGGTGAAAATTCGTACGCTATTGCGACGACCACAAGAGTCGAACCCCCGACCTCAGCCCACATGAGTATAAAACCCGGTACATCACAACCAGTTAGGCTGGAGATCATTTGCTATTCAAATCATATTAATCCATTACAAAAATAGCTAAAAACTTCATAATTAAGTCAAATTCAATTAAGACGGTCTCCTTTTTCTCATGTACAAACCATACTTTTATAAAGTTTCTTCCACTTTCTTTTTTGTGTTTCTCAAAACCCCAAAAGGTTATCACTAATTCAACACATTGTCATCTACAAAAATATTCTTCTATGAATCATATCTTTCTTTAGCTCACATTTTCTTTCTTTAACGATTTTGTGTTGGAAACGAATGTTTTAAAAATCGACTACGATGTCGCTTTATATAAAATTCATAAAATAATTGTTAATACTTTATGTTCTAGGAGTTTAATAAAAATAGTCTTTAATATTATATGTAATACGTTAAGACATGAATAAAAATTGTAGTATTATACGTTAACTTTCCCACTTTAATGTGAGCAACTCAAGTTGTGTAAAACGTTTACTTTAAAATTTAAGATATACATATGTGCAAGTACTCGTGTATGCATTTATGTGGAACACAACTCTCTTTAAGCAAGTGAAGTGATATTTAGAGTATCTACATGATAACATAGAAAAATGCATTTTTATAATGGATATTTATCTGAAAATTATCTAATTTTTTTTTAGTATATATGCTATTTCAAATACATGTGGGAGTGACGTTTTTACTCGAACTCAAATAACCTACACGATCCAAAATGAGTTCGGATTAAATGGGTTATGTTAAATGGATTAAACGGGTTAAATAGGTTAAACCCGAATAACCCGAAGCTTATATGAGTATAGGTCCGGGTCTATTTATTTTCATTTGGTTAACCCGCATAACTCATATAACCCGATTAAGTTAACTCCTATATAGGTATTAATAGCTTATGTCCAATTTTATTAGTTATGCTTAATGAAATTATTATTAGTTGCCTCTTATTAGTTTGTTTTTATTTTCATAAAATATAAAAGTTTACAAAAAGTTATTCAAAGATAAATATTTGTTTCGTTTTAGGTTTGTGTAAGATGAAATGGTTATAAAATGGCAAAATCGACGATAAGTTGAACATATTTTATACGTTGTAAGTTTGACTTATATCATTAATATGAAAATTATAACTAAGTATATATCTTAGTTCAAATCCAATTAGTTGTAAACCATATTTGTTGTTAATCGGGTAAAATGGGTTAAAATGGTCAAACCCGGATAACCCTAAACCCGTTTAACCATATTGTTATTTGGATATGGGCATGAGTATTTTTATCACAACTCAAAACCCAAATAATCCAACCCGAATAACCCGAAACTCGTTAACCCGACGTAATCAACACCCCTAAATACATGTATGGGGAAAACATATATACTGTTGATAACATATATGTTAGGTGCATCATAGTTGAAAACAACTAAAAAAGGTTTCATTTTAATCCCTCAACTTTTATTTATATATTAAAAATAGTTATTTTCATTTAACTTTTTGTTCATTGTTGCATATAAAAATATATGTAGCTTGCTGCATATTTATTTTCCCTAACTATATTGCATATATATAACTTTCATATACTGATAAATAATATATGGACAAATAAACACTTGCAAATACGTAAAATATTAAGTTACGAGATAACTTATATCGATGTCACATATGACAAAATACATATAGTATAGCGATATTTGAATAAGTTTCAGACTTTTATCCATTTTAACAATTTGATCAAATTAGTCCTTAGTTTTTCACTTTGTCTCAAATTTAGAATTTCAAATTTGTTTGACGTATTGCATTAACATCATGTGTTCTATTTTTTTTTTTAAAAGATAAATATTATATCCACAATATATATAATTATATTTTTTTAATTTAAATTTTTTAATTTAATTATCCAATATTAAAATCCCAATGGGTGCCCTTACCCTAACCCTCTATTCACAATTCACAATTTCGAACAATAAAATGAATTTACCAATTTTTCTTTATATGTTTTCATTCATATATCTTTGAAACAGAGAAATATGTCTTTTAAAGATGAAAAAATTAATAATTATGATAACACGACAAAGATAAACTTGCATCATATTTAATTGTAACATGTCACATATAATTGGTAAAGGGATACTATAGTTATCGCATTTTTAGACGAAAAGAATAAAACTTTATACTATCATATTAATCACACTTGATAGATTCATCTTATTAAAAAAAAAAAAGATAACTGTGTAAACAAATAAGTTATATCAACACTAAATTATACAATATTATTCACATTGACATATATTTAATATTGTTGTCACTTGTCATATTAGGTGAGAGCTTCTCATTACCTTTACGATTTGCTTTTATTACAATACAATAATACCAAAATTACAACAACTTACTAGTCTGTCTCCTATGTAAGTTTATTATTTACTCAAAAGTTTTTTTAAGAATTATATTGTTGTAATTTAACTATTGTTTAACCATATATACAATTTCCTAGTATTCGTAACTAATACTACTAACGTAACTTAGGTGGTTCATAACCTAAAAAGATATATCTTAATTATATTATAAAAAATCTTCTCATACTCTTAATCCTTTAAAATTGAAGTAGTTGAAATTACTTATTTACCCTTATTCAATTCAAACACATAGGAAATTATAATTAAGTTGAATTGCTTGTTTATCTTTTGTTCATTAAATTCGATATCTTTATCATTTATTACATAATAATGTATTTAAGGTTTTTCTGAATTCTATATTTTAAGTAATTTATCTTTTAAAGAAATATATTTAAAATATTTATTTTTATAACAAAAAAAGTAAATAATTAATATTTGAATGAAGAATTAATTTTTGGTTTTTTTTTTTTCTTTTTCTTCCGTATATGAAAAGTGAGATTAGACGGGGTTAACACTAAGAAGTAAGAAAAGAGATTGTTTTGACATTTTAAATTTCCAGATAATTGTATTAAAATCCGAACAACTACTAATAATATTTTTGCCACATTATTTCAATGGTAAATTGTTTGTAATTTGTAGTATTTGCAAGATTTGTTATATTTATTTTGCTAGAAATTGTTATGATGGTTATTTATGTTGCTTTTGTAGACATATTATGTTTAAATGTTTGTTAAGAGATATTAAGATATTAAACAAGTTTTCGGGTTTTTTTAAGTTTTAATTCTTTAATAAATATTAGTGTTGATTATATGGTTTAGTTGATAGTCATATGTGATAATTATATAGTCTTTTGTGAAAAAAAATTTAAAAGTAGATATACAATAGAAATAAAATACAATACAAATACAAATACATAATAAAATGATAACAATATGTTTATTTTTATTTATGTTGTATAATAAAGTATTTGTAAATATTTAACATTTATGTCTCAAACTACCAATAAACTTAAATTATAAAACGATTTTTGTATTATGCTTGATAGATATTAAAAAAAAATGCATAAATAAATAGACATCTCAATAATCTTTATAAAGCAGATAACAATTCAAAAACCATCAATCATAAATAAACATTTGAGATAGTGAACATAAAACGTGAACACTTGAATAGAAGTATGGTATAATAGTCATTTGATATAACTAACTAAAATAAGTTAATCCTAATGGACTAAAAGATTGCGAGTGTATAATGTTTACAAATAAAAGGTGTGTGGTGTACTTTCAAAATCAAAATGATTAAACATGTCATATTTGTCAAATCGTAAGAAACATATTTGTAATTATCTCTACTTTATATTTTGTTATACATATATGATTTTACCAAATTGGCTAATAGCGTATAATAAGTCGAATTACCCAAATAGATTGAATGACTAAAGATAAAATGGTCAGAATAAATAATCTTACCCCATATTGCCAAACTTAGTAGAGGAAATGGTTGAACAACACATAATTATAGAACTCTTTTTATGCCTCAAATTTCCAAACTTAGAATTGTTACCTTAAAATTCATGTTATAACACGAACGACCAAATAAGAAAGTATTATATGTAATATAAAGTCAGAAGTAAGGAATAATAAACTATCGAAACTCATTGCCATATCAATAATTCTTTTCCATCCTAAAGGTGAGCCGAAAATTGTTACCGCATGATTTGTTTTGGCCCCAAAGACCGTTCCATAAACCATTAATCTCACGACATAAATCACGAGACAAAATGGAAACTACAAAAATCATTATCGCATTACAACTTTTCGTCGACGCTGCATCGCGCGGGTTCTATAGTAGTATAAAAAAATGAATCACAAACACGTTCTTAAAATAGATATTTGTTTAAAGCTTTATATTAAAATCGTCATTAACTAATTACACATTTTGTTCTGAGAATGGATATTTGTTATTGACTAGAGTAAAAAATGATGATTAGTTTTCATAAGTAGCCGATTCATGTATATTTATAGAGATGACATGAATATAATATGTTGAAACTAGTGGCTCTAAATTGGACACGTTCTCGTGTCATCCTTTTTGTTCTCGCCGCCTTTAATATCTTCTCTCCGTAATTTCATATCTGGTTCTCGACCGAAAAAGATGACGCAAAAACTTTTCGTAAATTCGATAATTATTTTTAAAAAATTTTTACATCAGAAAAAGTATTTAATTGATTTTCTTATATTAACTTAAATATTTTTTATATAATATTAAATAAACTTTAGAATCGATTTACGTAATTAATTCACTAAAAAAAATATGTATTTGGTACGTGGCTTCTAAAGTACATATTTCGTATATGGCTTCCAAAGTACACTTTAGTAAAAGGTAAGAGTGGACCTCTAGAAGGAAAATCTTTTCAAGAATCACAAAATAAATAAAATATTCAAAATCTTACATCGTTCTGGTGGAAAAAATATTATTTTTTACATGTTTGAGTTAAATACCATGTTTATCCTTTATTTTTTCACTAATTTTCTTTTAATAATTATAATAATTGATTTGATTCTCTGTTTACTTATATCCAAGTAATGTTTTGTAATTTGGAAACAAGATATTTAGAATATTTAATTTGACTAATACTAAAAAAAAACATTTTATTAATAAGGACATGATATATCATGGTTAGTATAAACCCAAACAAGATTATATTAAATATTGATAAAATATGATAAAATAATAACAACAAGATTTTATTTGTCCGCGCTTTATGGCATGGAAAATCATTAAAATCTAAAAGTGTAAAAAGTAATAAATTAAGGATTAAAATGTAAGTAATTAAGTTTGAGAGTTATAATGTAAATATCTAAACTTAAGAACAGGAAATAAAATGTTGCTTTAGTAATTATGTGTATATAATCACTATTCACTTTATTTGGCAATTGATAGAAAGTGTATAATAAGATATACAATAAGAGTGTTTACACTTGACTTTATACAAATATTAAATACAATAACTTAATACACTTTAATAATAACAACAATAATTAACAATTACGTTCAAGTATATAGTTTTTAAAAATTAATTGACATGTTTTGAACTAGTAAATGTTATTGTAAGATAACATCCAAAATCCGTAAAGGAATATTTTCTATACAAAATTCAAAATACGTACTAATAACTAAAAATGATAAAACTAATGATATATAATGTACCTAATGCTAGTATAAGTGCAAGGGCAGAGCCATAGAATTGTCGAGTGTGTTCATAATCAAAATTATAGAAGTTTATGGATAACATTTGTGGTTTAAATTTAATTTTATATAAAACCAGTGACACTAAATTACACTTTAATATCTAAAGAAAAATTTGTATTTAATGGGTTCAACTAGACCAACACGAGTGTATGTTGCTCCACCCGCAACATACCACAACACTTCAAGTGAAATAGCATAATACTATAAAACTTCCAAGTTATACTTACAAATAGGAATGATATGTAAAAGGCTATTTTATATAGGCAATGTCTGTATTACCTCAAAACGTATGGTCAAGTTGGTTTCGTATAGAGGACATACTTGGAACTATCATAAGTGCATCAGAAAAGATTATTGGTGACGTTGAATTAATTGGTTGGATCACCATCTAAGCAGTTCATGAATATTCATCTCTCACGTTCTAGGTTTGGCGGATAACATACGATGTTGCTTGAAATTGTCAATTTTTTGACAGGTCGTCAAATAGGTCATATATATCTAACTTGCTTGCATTTACTTTTTCGGGCAAGAATGAAACTAGTGAGAATCGAACGTTTAATGAAAATAATTATTAAATTGTTACTTCACTAAACGGTCTGGATAGTTTAAGCCCAACTAACCCATCCTATGTATGTAATCAACTGAAGTCCTCATTAGCCCATTCACAAACAAAAAAATACTCATATTCTTCTTATAGCAATATTTTAGGCTGGTTAATTATGGTAAACTTCTAGTAATTCATAATCAAGGATTCATAAATATCTAATAAATTTGAATTTACAAATAATATAAGACACAATGTCTCAATCTCTCTACTTACATTTTCAATGTTTCCATTTACCATTCGAGTATCCTTTTTTCTTTCATCACTCTCTAAAATACTAAGATTAACATTTCTTATCGTAGATTTAAATATAGCAAAAAAAAAAACCACACTTCACAATGTCAATAAAACAAAAAGTCTGAAAAAAAAACAAAAAAATCAAAATATTTATGTTATCACTTAAAAACCGTGTCGATAAACATTCCGAAGTCATGTTTAACACGATCATAAATATTTAAGCTATAAAAAAACTTACATTCTTTTTTCAAAAAGTGATATTTTAAGGTAAAAACAAACCTAAAAATAGTAATGATTTTTTTGTCTACCACCTAAAGTACAGCTGTTTTATTAAAAGATAATACTACGTAATAATCATCATAATCATATTACACACTGCCTCAAACGACACCGTTTACTATACATTATAAAAACCCAATTTTCATTTTAGTTTCGACAGTAGTATATACTTACATAGTCAAAAACAAAAGTTGTTGGTCTCCAAAGTTGTCTGGTACGGAACGCCCTTCAAATCCCTAGGTTTGTTCCTACGCTTTCTCAATTTAATCGCTTATTTTCCGATCGATTATTATTATTATTATTATTATTATTATTCATTCATTTTTGTAAAAACTTTAATTATGTAATTTATAAGTTTAATTTTGTTATTATTTTGATTAATTGTTGAATTGTGGTTATATGTTGACTTTAGTCAATGGATTGTTTTTTTTAGTCAATTGTAATTGTGAAAAAGTAATGTAGGTATAAGTTAGTTTACAGAATTGGGGAGGAAATTAAATAGAAATGACTAAAATGTCATCCGTTTTCGTTCTAGACGGAGCCAGGATTTTATATTATCGAAACAACACATAAAACACTCGACTATTAGGCACGGGTTCGTTCTGTATTTCATTTTATTAAACAACTTTTGTTTTTATTGTTGCAGGTTGTGGACTTGTGGTAATAAGTTTTGGGAATATTATGGTATATTAAGTTATTTGTAAGTTAATTTATTCGAATAACGAAAGAAGAATGATGTTACCATGATGGAAGGAGTTTGATATTAGTTAGGGTTTGGATAATTTATTTATTTAGTCATTATATGGTTGAAAAAGATATGGAAGCTCGAAAAAAGAAGTTTCCGCTTGAGGCAAAGGAATATAAGTTGTATGAGGAAATTGGCGAAGGAGTTAGTGCGTCGGTGTATAGGGCACTTTGTGTTCCGTTGAACGAGATAGTTGCTATTAAAGTTCTTGATTTGGAAAAGTGTAATAATGATCTGGTATGTTGTTAGGCACCGTTTAGTACGTTTTGATGTTATATGTATGCACATTTAGGTTTAGTGTTTTTAATGGTTTATTATTACTGTTTGATTTAGGATGGTATTCGTCGGGAAGTACAGACTATGAGCTTGTTAAATCATTCGAATTTATTACAAGCGTATTGCTCTTTTACTACGGGGCATAATCTTTGGGTTGTTATGCCATATATGGCTGGTGGATCGTGTCTTCATATTATGAAAACGTCTTTTCCAGATGGTTTTGAAGAGCCTGTTATTGCTACAGTGTTGCGAGAAGTTCTTAAAGCTTTAGTTTATCTTCATGCGCAGGGCCATATTCATAGAGACGTAAAGGTAACTCATTTTTCATTTTCACAAAATTAAGTTTTTTGGTAAATAATCTGATTTTAGTTATCTTTTTTATTTGCAGGCAGGGAATATTTTAGCTGATTTTAATGGTTCGATAAAGTTAGCTGATTTTGGAGTATCTGCATGCATGTTTGATGCTGGAGATCGACAACGTTCACGAAATACTTTTGTGGGAACTCCTTGCTGGTACGCGTGGTTATATTTGGTATTATTTGTAGTAGATATAGTTACTTGATTGTCTTAATAAATTGTTATTGTAGGATGGCACCGGAAGTTATGCAGCAAACGAATGGATACGATTTCAAGTAAGCCGGGATTCATTTATCTATTCTCTACTATACTCAAAGATCAGTTAAATTACTATATATTGATCATTAACAGGGCAGATGTGTGGTCGTTTGGAATCACAGCACTCGAACTTGCTCATGGCCATGCACCCTTTTCAAAGTATCCACCGATGAAAGTAATATAAAAAAATCTCGAGAAAGATTTCTATTCATTTACCGAATTCCCAAAAAAGAAAGATTTTATCAATTTAAAATGAATTTACGTTGTTTATCTTACCCTGCAGGTTTTGCTTATGACTCTGCAAAACGCACCACCAGGTCTCGATTACGAAAGGGACAAAAAGTTCTCAAAGGTTTGTAATTGTGTCATCCCTCTAGGATAAATGAACTAAAATGTACTAGATTTTGTTGTTGATTTGTAATGTTTTGCAGTCTTTTAAAGACATGGTTGCTGCTTGCTTAGTAAAAGACCCAAAGAAGCGTCCATCTTCAGAAAAACTGATGAAACACCCGTTCTTTAAACATGGAAAAACAGCTGATTATTTAGAACGTACCATTCTTTATGGCCTTTCTCCTTTAGGTGATCGTTTTAAAATGCTAAAGGTGCCATCCTAATACCAAGCTTCGGCTTTTATTATCATTAATTATGTTACTGTTCATTTATTTACGCATTTTCCATGTGTTTGTTGTTTTAGGTCAAAGAAGCCGATCTTCTTTTACAGAACAAGGAATTATACGGAGATAAGGAACATTTATCACAGGTATAAATGTTATAACTGATACTGATTTTATTCGTTGTCTGTTATCCTGATTTCTTGCTATATGCAGCAAGAGTATATACGAGGAATTAGTGCTTGGAATTTTAATTTGGAGGACTTGAAGAATCAGGCTGCCCTTGTACGTGTTAAAAAATATGAGATATCAGATTTGATTATAAAACACCCGGTGATCTACTTTATAACCCTTTTTCATTTGTAACAGATTAATGATTTTGATGAAATATCAAGTATAGAAGAGACAAAAAGTTCAGCACGAGAAAACGGGATTAACGGTGTAACAATACCAGCAGTCAAGTTATCGTCTGAGATGATTGACAATCATTCGGATACTAAATCGCAGGATACCCCTGATGAAATCCCTAACTTGGAGGATTCATTTTCGGAGATTCCTATTAAGTCTTTTCAAGCACTCAAGTACGATCATATGTATAATTTGCGAGTGAAAGAAACTAATGATACTTTTTTTGTTTTCTCTCCTCTGATGTTTTATATCAATACAGGGGATGTTTTGATATCTCTGAAGATGATGTGGCAACTGTTAGCTCGACTGAATGTGATGAAAAACCATTTGAAACTGAACGGCAAAACTCTATAAAGCTGTCACCAAAAGCTCAGAACCAAGAAACTGAAAAAGATGATGTTAAGCGTCTTAGCCAAATAAAGTCTTTGCAGAACACTGCTATCTTCGGGTTAAAAAAATATCCGAGTGGTTCACAATTATCAGAGAACGTTCTTTCTCCAAAGAAGTTAGTTGCCAACGGTGAAAGGTATTAATATTCATCTGTCATTCTTTGGTAATTCATTTCTAATTTATTAGCTAC
Source organism: Senecio squalidus (assembly GCA_910822075.1). Classification (NCBI taxonomy): domain Eukaryota; kingdom Viridiplantae; phylum Streptophyta; class Magnoliopsida; order Asterales; family Asteraceae; genus Senecio; species Senecio squalidus. Next base: position 41,183,212 of record CAJVGC010000589.1, on the reverse strand, counting down.
AAATTTGGAAAGAAATTAATTATTAAAATCATATGAAGGAACAATCACCAGCCGAGATTTCGAGTAGAACGCAATTACAGTGGTCCCTTACAAAATCACTCTTTATCTGGTAAGCCATCTTTGGCTAGTCTTCCTTAATATTAACACGTCTCTTTTCTATTATATTTATTTTTTGACATTTTGTATGCTGGTGCAGTAGAAGGTGTATCAGAAGGAGCTGTTGTACGACAAAAAGGACGTTTTAAAATCACCGAAGCAGATTCAAACCCCAAGGTAACTTATTATATACACATACACGTATGTACATATACATGTCGAAGGCGTTGTAACCATTATGATTCCTTTTCCGTTCAGGCTCCAGTTGTTAATTCAAGTTCAAGCATACCGTCTGCCTCGCTTCTTCCATCTTTGCAAACCATTTTGCAGCATAATACAGTACAAAGGGTACGCACATTTATTTCTTTCTAATGGATCACTAATTTAGTTTCTAAGTTGCTACCTTTTTATTTCTATTTCCAGGAAGAAATACTTCGATTAATCAAGTTTGCGGACCAAATTTCTGGATCTCCATCTTCAGGTTTTCCATCTTTAAAATACAGCGTGTTGTTTTTACTTTTTACATCAACTTTTGAAGACCTGATTTGTAGTTCTTTTTTGCAGGCAGTACCATGGAGCACGTGGAGACAGGAATCAACGGTTTCTCACAAGTAATGGAGCCCTAAACCATTAATAACTACTATTATCATCCATTATTGCTGGCTATTCATGCCCTCGGGATTTTACTGCAACGTTTAAGAAATACATTAATTACTTATTTATAATATGCAGATTCCTCCGAGTCCAAGGGAGAGGGAGCTGAGTTCGCAGGTGATCCAGTTACAACAAAGGTAACTGAATCTCGACCACATATTGTTATGAAGTTGCATTAGTTATGATATATTTGTACACTATTATGTAATGATGTGATTCGAATATTACAGCATTGGGGGTCTGGTTGAACAATTGCAAATACAGAAGATGAGAAATGCTCAGGTTTGTTTACGTTTTATTTATTTATTAATTGCCCTGCGACCACGTATCACTTTCTGTTAAAGGTTTTAACCTATTTACTTTTGAATGGATTGATTTGGATGATGCTTTTATCTCAAATGGGTCAAATGTATAGATAACTAAAAAGAAAATTTATCGAAGGTTCCATACTTTACGTAAGTTGTATTTTTTAATTCTTACAATCGTTAAAACGTTATTAGAAAAAATAGATTATATTGAAACAATTTACTCGAATTAGTAAAATATGAAAGATAGGACAAGATATTTACCCTTTTTGACCCGTTACCCAACCCGCCCATAATTTGATGCCAACGCTTCAAGAAATCTCTTGGTGACACTAAAAGTCTTTATGTTTATACTTTTTACATTCTTTTTCAAATGTCCCATAGAAATTATAAGATTTCCTTTTTCGAAAAATGTGGCATTAGTTATATTTATATTCACAAACAAATTTATAGGTTTGATATGGCTGTCAAACATGGTTTAAAACTCATACTTTGATTCTTTCTCTTTACTATGCCCTGTATTCGTATACGTTTTTCTAGTGGACGGAAATCCACAACTAATATTTATACCGTAATAAATAAATATGTTAAATCATGAAATTTATAATTTTCCCTCTTTTGTGTCGTGTAGCTGGAAAGAAAAATGAATGATTTGGTGAAGAAAGATAGCATCAACAAATGATGATCATGGTGATAATGGGGATGATGACGAACAGTTGGTTAGATTTTTCGACACACATGGCAACTCAACTTGGTGTTTTCTTATTTTGTTTTTGAAATTGAAATTGCATATCATCGAGGTTTTGCCGATGCTAGTAGTCTGTTACATATTTATTTTATTGTGAATATTAGGAGAGGGTGGCAATTCCTAATATACAATCATCAACGTAGTGAAATGAATTTACCCGAAATGCTTAAAGTTATAGACAAAGAATGGGTGTCTAGTCCTCTACATTAGAAGAGAGTGACTGTTGACCAAAATTGGATTTGTTTCAAAAGTTTAGAAGTTTTTTTTCGGTTGAAGTTCTTATGTTCTTTCTTTTTTCTGCCATGGTTTTGGTTTATATTTTCTTACGTGATTTGCAATTCTTTCTATCTTGTTTCCTGAGTACGTTTAACAAGTTTGAAACAGATAACTGTTTGAGCTTGAGTATAGGACTTGGTTCAAAATGTTTTTTTAACTTACAGTCCATGTGTGATTTCTAAAGATTGAATCGAGGATACGTCGTGTAGGTTCATTGAGCTATTGATTCAATTTCGAACGTAGCTCAAAGTAGCAAGTCTCAGCTTTAAATAGAGATGGCAAAAAAATCCGTACCCTATGGGAAATCCTAAACTCGACCCCGGTTTTACCGGGGATGGGGAAAGGGACGGGGAATCCCCAATTTATGAAACTGGGGTTGGAGCTATTCTTATTATTATTTTTATTATTATTAGTAGTAGTAATAGTATTATACTCTTATGAGAATTATCAAACTTATAAACAAAAATGGTTATCATCATACATATTTGAGATGTAAAGATATATAAATATTTGCTCATTAGTGTTCCTAAAAAGTACGGATAGACGTTATAGTTTTATTTTATCACTATATATTTTTTAGTTTTTTTTAAATGAACTAAATCTCCGATAATTGATGGGGACGGGGACGGGGATGGGGATATAAACTTATTCCTCAAACGGGGATGGAGATTGAGATTAGGAAGCAGGGATGGGGAGTATGATCCCCTCAAATCCCCTCGCGTTGTCATCCCTATCAGCTTGTTTGCAACCTGAATGCATATTGCTACCTCTATGATATAGATCAAGTGTATACCCGATAACACCAGAAGTTGATTTTTTTGATTGATTACTTGGAATTTATGGGTATTATGTTCAACTCTTCGTAAATGCAAGCAATTCAGTACCTCATTTATATATAAAGGGTAGATTTTGAAATGAAAGATGAGAAACTATATTAAACATAAAATATGTTGAAAGGGTCGGTGCATATAACTTCCATAATCCATACCAAGTTGTCGAATCCAAGCCATATTGAAATACAAAAATTGTTTCAGGTAACTAATAACCCTCATAGATCAAGTTGGATGCGTCGTCGAGCATATTTAAATCATTTGTTAGTAAGCAAGTATCCTTCACCACAGTTTGTTCTCAATCACAGCAGCAACAATTCCTTTAAGAGTTTCCTGAAACATCAAACAACAAAGTGTAATTACTAACCTTGAATTTTTCTCCGCTAAATACAATCACTTTTTGTAATCAGAATTACGAGGTTACCATGGAATGGTCCTTAAGACCAAGTGAGAGTGTTAATGGCTTAGAAGATCCTGAATTGCTGAAACAAATCAAAAGATAAACTTATAAGGAGTTAATTAACATAATCAAAACGAGAGCCTATTTAACAAAGTACTATAAGTTTACCTAATATAACAAATATAATTCTTCCTATTTTCAGTACCAATGTAAAAGTTTTTAGTCTGTGTATAGAAACCGACCTTATATGTTCAATAAGCTGCCGAGCACATGCTAGTAGCATTGGCTGCAGATTACAAAATATTAAACGAGAACAAGCCAATATGATGAAAAAGAAAGGTTCAGTAATATCAACTTCATAAGCCAGCTTACCTCATCTCGTTTACCAAAGATCACAGATACGTTAAAAGTTGGATTATTCAACATCCCTTCCTCCTTCCTGTTGAAACAAGAAAAAGTGAAAACTTTTCAACGATAATCATATTTTTTAACTCTTTATTCTTAAATGAGAATACTTTGTATTCAAGATTCTAGTCCACAACAATTAGTCAGGTTTGTGTAACTCGAGTCTTGGAGATTCAATGGTTCAATATACAAGTATAGTAAGACGATTAAATTTAAAACCAACTTTATATTACCTTGCATGCAGTATGGTTCCCATAGTCCCAATTTGAGTAGCCATAACCTGGCAACGATAGAAAAATCAACAAATGTACAAATCAACCAGATTTTGAACGTAAAAAAATAGCAAAACGAAGTAATAACTCACCATGAATTGATCATCATGGCTACAAATGATTATATCAATCTTGCTTTCCTGCAAGAAAAGTATCGACAATTACAATCAAGTACTACCATGCGCAATAGTTCCTTTATAATTTATATGTTGTAGTATTGACAATTTTGCTTCAACAATGCTTAATCCTAAGTATAAGTTTCAAATTAATATCGAAATTGGATACCCGGAGTTGCTTCAAATGATTGTTACGCATTTCAACAAACAGGTGGTGTGCATAAACAAAAATATGGTGTTTCTTATAGTTAACTAACAATTATGAAATAACATAAATAAAAAAATGTTGTATAAAACATCAAAGTTATCTAACGTCTAATTAAAACGGGATGCTTAAGAAAGAAAGAAAAAAAGAAAAAAACATAAAATAATTAATAAAAATGAAGAAAGAATTGAGAGAGTGATAAGAACCTTTAATTGGAGTGCGAATTTTTTGTGGCGAACTGGGAAAGAAGAGTTTGAAGGATAATCAACATCCATGGAAACTTGAACAACAAGGAAAGTTTAAAGAAGAGTAGATGATGATCTAGCTAGCTCCTTTTTTGTCTGAAGGGGCTTTGAGCTTTAAAGCTGATATCTCGTTTTATGTGGCTTACGAGTTAAAGTAATGAATTAATAATCACTATCACTTACACTTTATAAAAATAATCACCTGATTCGCGACAAATTTTTCATGAGACCTTATCGTCTTGAGAAGTACATAAAACACGTCGTCGTGAAAATGAATATTGACGCGAGAAATGAATAGTGTCGCGACAACGTATCGAATTTTTATTAGTCTGATTAAAATATGTATACTTTCGCGACGAAAAAAATGTCGCGAGAAATCCGTCGCGAATTAGGTGATTATTTTTGTAAAGTATAATTGATAGGTGATTATTTTGGTAATTTGCTCTAAAATAATTTATAATTTTAATTTGATAAACTCATAAGTTCCATTATATAAGTCGAGATATTGTTGTTTTTTTCAGCTTATTTGTTTTAGACCGATTTGTTTCTTATAAATATACCTTTTTTTAGATTATTTAATAAACTAAAGGGTTTTACCAAAAGTAAAACAAAGAAAACACCAATCTTTTTAATACAAACTAAACACTAATACTAGCGGTGTAAATTTATGTTAGGTTCGTGTTAACAGGTTGACGGATAAAATTATTTAACCCGAACCTAATCCATTAACATTATCATGTTTTTGAGTTCGGGTTAATATGTTGTGAGCTTAACTCGAACTTAACTCGTATAACCCGTTTATTATATAGAGTTGGTTTCGGGCCAAATATGTTGATTTCCGGTCACTCATATCAAAATGATTTTAATTTATGAATAAGTTAAGTTATTTATATTCTATTTTTACAACTATTAACGTTAAAAAAAGACAATATGGAGTTGAACATGGCTTTGGCCTTTGGGTTTGGAGTAGAAAGTTAGAGGTTCATAATGTGCTTCCCATGAATCAAGGTGGTAACAAATAGCTTAGTCTTTCGACAATGAAGACAAGTCTTCAGGTAAACAAAGGCTTAAAGGGTGGTGGATAACAAATGTCAAGATGGTCAAATGAATAAATCGACATAAGGTCAAATGAGTCTATCCCAAAAAAATATTTTGTTAAGTAACTTCGTCGACGAAGAATTTAGATTAGGGCTTAGTACATCTTATAGGGATCTTGATTCCATATTTCATCTATGCTTTCAAGAAAGTGTGAAAACTATGGATTATTGTTTCATTCAACCATGTTGCGTCAGAATTTTTAAGTGGTAAAAATTTGAATCACTTTAATAGCGGTTCGACACATAAGATTTTTATTAGTAATTTAGTGTATGAGATATGTTTATTCACTTGATATGAGTTAGAAGTATTCATGCACAAATCATTTAGAAAGTACGTTAAAAGAGGATGAAGGGAAAAGTGTGCCTTAAAGAGATTGGTTTGCGTCCGAATTCGATTCAAGATCAGTCGAAAACTGAACTGAAAATCAAAATCCTTAATAACCATAAATCTCCGTTATCTTTTTCAATGCATACAAATTTACTAAGTTAAAATAACATCAAATCTCATGATGTTGCAAAATCGAAATCCCAATGCAAAAGCATATTTCAATAAAAATTATAATATTTGAAAATGAACAAGAGAATGGGGGAGAGCTTTTCAAATTCTTTGATACCATTGGTAGAAGTAATCATGTCGTATTCCCAATACAAAACTTCCAGTATATGATTCATTTTCCCACCAATTATGTCATATGTAATTAGATTTTTAAAACTATTTAAAAGATTAATGTAAAATGTAAACAATCCTATGTGGACAGCCTTAGGAGTCGTCAAGTTAGCCGTATGACGGAAGCGTAGACTCCCTTTTATTAGATATTAGATATTAGATTAGATTAGATAGGATAGATTGCAAATGGAATAGAAAATATTTCGTTTACTGAAATAATCAAAATATAGAACAATGAACGTTATAGATTTTTACTTTTATTAAAATAAAATTTAAGTTTCTTATAAGAATTAATTACATATATCATACCTAAAGTTTATTAAAAATTACGGATTTCGTTCTTAAATTTAATAAAAATTTCGTAAACAGTCTACTTATAAGAACTAATAATTTTTTTTCGTCCCTAATTTTTAACAGACATCTATGTTAGTGATATGAAATAAATAACAAAAATTTTAACGAAACTTTTTAATGGACATAGTTTTCGTAAGTGGACAATGTATGCAGAAAACTTTGAGACGAAATCCATAATTTAGCTTATACTTTAGGGACCATTTATGCACGTTTTAAAAATTTGAGATGAGATCGAAAATTTAGGTTATACTGTAAGGAGGATTTATACTAACTTTTAATAGTTTGAAGCCTAAGTAACTAATGAATACGAATATGAATATGACAATTGGTTCACAACTTCACAATAAGGAAACTATATACCAAATACTATATATAACGTAGCAAGTAATATCCACAAAACCACAAATAAACATTAGCATCATTGTTACGTGGAGAACAAGACCATGGCGATTAAAAGAAGAAAACTGAAGCAACAAGAAGTTGAAGTCGATGTCGCAGACACGAAAACAATGTTGGAGGACAGGATAAGTGACTTGCCAGAGTGTTTACGACTTCATATTCTTTCGTTTCTTGAAACGAAACATGCCGTTACAACATCTGCTCTGTCAAAACAATGGGTTTCTTCATGGAAATCGGTCCCTGTTCTCACATTCACTGCTGCTTGGTTTAAGCGTATCAAAACTTTTGATTACTTTGTCTATAAGGTTTTGAATGCTCGTGATCATTCTGTCAAGTTGGAAAAACTAGAATTCAACCGTCATAGATATTGCAGTAAGAAGATTTTGAAAGCGATTTTTGATTATGTGTGTAAACACGGTGTCAAAAAACTAGAAGTACACATTCATTCCATGGTCGGAGAAGAAGATGTTTGGCCGATTGGTTTTCAACAAAATGCATTGACAAGTTTGAAATTACAGAGTTGGAATTTATTAGATTGCCCGTTTCTAGGAGCTGCGTCCGGGTCGTTCACGAATCTGACGGATTTACATATTGAAAGGGTGGAAATTATACATCCTGATTCTTTCTCTGGGTTCCCAATGTTGGACAAATTAACATTGGTTAATTTTCATCTTCACGAGGATTTAGGAAAAATTTTGAATGTTCATGCTCTTCAGCTTTCGGAATTAACCATCTCCTCCGACATGAAGATTAACCAATGTGTCCTCACGACTCCAAAACTCAAATTCTTTGAGTACGGAGGTTCTAAGTTCCCGGTATTGAAAATTTATCAGCGAGGTGGTCTTCCAGTTCTTGATACGGTGGTAGTTGATTTCAGAGGAGGTCGCTACTCTGATCAGATGTATCAGTTGTTTGAAGAGTTGATGAAGTTCTGCACTGTTGTTTATAATACCAAATCACTCAGAGTTCTTTCCGCTGTTATTGAGTTACTCGCCAGGTTTCAAGAAGAACTCGTGACTAGGTGTTCACCATTTATAAACTTGAAGGACTTGACAATGGATTTCACTAATTATCATAATCAAAACCTGTTTGAGAGTAAGTGTTTTCAATTTGAATCTTTTGAAGCTCTAGATATTCCGGATGTGAAAAATTTCCTGCTCCAGAATTCACCCCAGGCGAAATTTAGTAAGATATATCCTAAGAGGCTAGGTTAATTTAGATTGTTTGAACTTCATATAGTGTATGTTTTTTAATTACTATAAATCTTTTATATTCACATTATTTTTAATCATATGAATGTTAATTTCGGGTTATTACACTTTTCTTGAATGCAGTCTGTATGGACTTTGATTATAACACATATATTTAGCTTTCATAAACTATATAACCTTCTTCTTTCATCATCACTTCCAACGACGTAAGCAACCTCTGAATAGTTTCGGTTTCAGGGTGAAAACGGCCGTTTGCTTTAAACCTATGAACCTCATTGTTAACCTCGATTGCACTTTGACCATTTACTTTACTCGTTTTATTTCTTTGAATAATCATTCTAAGTTTTTCTACATTATCCCAATCCTTATTGGCAGCGTGCATATTTGATAACAGAATAAAGTAACCCACATCACTCGAATAACTCGAATCAGATAGTAACAAATTAGTGCCCACAATCTCTCCCAATTTCGTGTTATGATGGATCCTACAAGCACCAAGCAACGTTCCCCAAATTTGAGGCTCAACTGAGACATTTATATGATTAATAACTTCCATCGCTTTATTCAGTTCCCCCTTACGCCCAAAAAGATCAATCATTACTGCGTAATGATTCGCTTCAGGTGCTATTTGATACTCGTTTAACATAGCATTGAACGTTTCTATACCTTCTTTAACCAGACCCGCATGACTACAAGCAGTTAAAACAGAAAGAAATGTCACGTTGGTTGGCTTGAGTCTAGATATCTTGACCATATAATAAAATAACTCGAGAGCGTCTTTCCCCTGCCCATGAATTCCATAACCTGCAATCATGGAACTCCAAATGACAACATCTTTATCTTTTATAGCTTTAAATACTTTTATAGCATTATACAAACTACCGCATTTAGAGTAACATTCAATGAGCGAAGCCCCGATAAAATTATTATCCTCAAATCCAGATTTTATTACATAACTGTGAACGCATATTAACTGTTGAAGAGCTCCTAATTCCGAACAAGATGTGAGGACTTTCACCATTATATTAACATCTGGTTGGATTTCATTCGACAACATGTTGACAAAAAGCTCGATGGACTTATACGCCAGACCATTTTGAACGCAACCACTTATCAAAGCAATCCAAGAGACCGCATCTTTTTTTGGCATTTTTTTAAAGAGCTTAATGGCTTCATCAGGTGAAGAACAAATCATGTACATGTCGATTAAGGCTGTAGAAACAAACACATCTAGCTCAAACCCTGTTCGTGTAGCGATTTCATGAATTTTACTACCTTGCTCTAAGTTACAAGTGGCTTCACATGCTTGAAGAGCACTAATAACCGACACTGAATTGGGCTCGACCCTTTTAGATATCATTTCATTGAAAAGATTTATCGCTTCATCAGCAACATCATTATGAGCATAACAAGAAACCATAGAAGCCCAAGAAATCACATCTTTTTCTTTCATTTTCCTAAATAAAGTATCCGCGGAATTAACTAAACCGGATTTCGAGTAAAAATTTAGTAAAGCGTTACACACTGACAGACCATTTACAAAACCGTTTTTAATCACAAATCCATGAACACAAGTCCCAGCAATCACATTTGCTAACTGTGTAACGGCAGAAAGAACGCTAACAAGTGTTACTGAATCTGGACTTACACACCCTTCCATTAACATTCGTGAAAAAAACCTGAATGCTAATTCTGACTCACTGTTCTGCTGGTACCCAGTAACCATATGAGTCCACATAACAATATCCGGCTTTGGATATTCGTCAAAAACTCTCAAAGCTTCACCGACTAGTCCACTTTTTGAATACATATCAATCAATGCAGACCCAACAAACAAATCAGAATCCATCTCAAAATTCTTTTTAACAAACCCATGAATCATTCTTCCATAACCAAGTTCTCGCAATCCAGAACACGCGTTTAAAGCAATCGATACAGTAGCCTGGTCAGGTTTTTCAAAAAGTATCATATTACGAAAGAGTTTCAAACATTCTACAAATAGTCTTTCTCTACAGTAACATTTCAGAATACTGTTCCATATATAAACATTATGTTGAGACGTTTCATCGAACAACTTACGTGCGAACTCGAGTGTTGCATGTTTAGCATAACAGTTGATCAATTTAGCAGCTAAAAAAATTTCTTGAATAAAACCAGACTTTATAGTTAAAGAATGCAACTGAGACACTGAGTTCATATTGCTACACAATTTAAAAAGATTAACAATAAACTCCCTCATGCTAAAATTTATCAAAAAAAGGTTATGGGTGAAAATGAAAAAATAAGTAAACTAGAGGGGCTGAAAATCGAATTTGATGAAGAGAAAAAACACCTTCAAACACTTTTAATACGGTTCCACCATAACAAAAATTTTAAAACCCAGCAAACAAACATACCATATATGAATTAAAACCGGTTTAGAGCCGATCCGATCAGACCGCCCCCAAACCTATTATGGTACACAGAATATGAGAATTCAATGTATGTAGGGACGAAGCTTCATGGGGATGAAAGTGGACACTGGCCCCTCCTAAAATTTAGGAAACTAATGCAAAATTTATGTTTTTGTAATGTTAATTTTTTTGTTTACTTTTTTTACCCACTCTAAGATTATTGGTTAATAATTTGGCCCCAAAACAATTATACTCAAGGTTCGTCCCTAAATGTATGTGTTTCTCATTAATCAAGTGTCAATATATAGATACAAATACAAAATGTGGGTTTTGCCTCTAATAATAACAAGTGGGCTAAACTAATACGAGCTATCTAAGATGCTTTTGCAGATTGAGTGGGAGTGTGACGAACATTTAAGCTGGAACAAAAGTCATAAAACAATGGAAACGGTAGTCCATTGTAAAAATATTTGCATATTGATAGAGTGATGGAATATTGTCATAAAAAATAACGGAGGCAATGATGGAGATTTATGACGAACGTTTTAGCTGGAACGAAAGTCATAAAACAATGGAAACGGTAGTCCTTTCGTAAAAATGTTTGCATATTGATAGCGTGATGTAACATTGTCATAAAAAATAACGGAGGCGATGAAGGAGAATTGTGAATCTCCAGAAGTAAATTCCTCAACCACAAAGTTTACGTTTTCCACGATACTATGCCTTTACACTAAAACGGAAACTGTAGGTTGCGGTTTCAAAGACCAGGAAAGAAGGTTAGTTCTTACACACAATAACCAGGTTTGGACAAGTCTTAGACCAGACTGGACCGAGACCCGAAAAACATAAAAATAATTAACTGAGGACCGGACCGATTCTCTACGGACGCGTTGGGTTTGGGCCTTCCATCAGGTATGAGCCGGTTTGGACCAAATTTGCACAAGCCTTAGACCGCAGAGTGTTTTATAGGACGATGACATTTTTTGGAAAGCATATAATGAATTTTATATATTCACCGAAAAAAGAGAAAAATAACACAAATCAGACTAATTAAAAAAAAGTAAAAACATAAAAAGGTCCTAAGACAACAAAATCCCATAAAAACATACCCCTTGTTGATTAAGGCATGTGCCCTAATTCAAGTTGGGCTATTGTGTTTTTATTGACGATAATCTCATCTTTTGGTATTCTAAACGCGGAAATGTTGTGTCTTGTTTTAGTGCTCTAACCGAATATCATGGGGTTGCAAATGACGTAACTGAATCTTATTGCCTACACAATCTTTTTCGTGAGCTACACATAACGCCTCCCAAAGACCACCATTGTTCAATGTGATAACATCAACTCGGTATATATACTAGCAAAACCGTTTCAACATCAATGAACCAAACACATCTAGATATATCTTCACTTTGTTCGTGACTCAATGACTTTATGTCAGGTTCATGTTCTCCATGTCCCTTCAGATCTCAATATGCATATATCTTTACGAAGGGTCTACCACCTTTTTTATTTACGGATTCTAGCTCCATTTTGAATGTTAGAAATTCACCTCGTATAGTAGTATATTAGTTTATTTCCCGCGTATATTTGGATAATTTTATCGAGAAAAATATAAATATAATATATAGAAACTGAATAAATATCGTGGGTCATTAACAATATATAGCATAACAGTATGAGTTATTATTTCAGATATTTGTTGTTTCGTTTATATATACGTGTTTTCAACTTTATTTTTAAATTCGTATACGTATAGAACTATCGAAAATAATACAATTATAGAAGGTGTCTCTTTTTGTATACGAACATTAACTTTTTTTTTTCTTACAGTTATCGTTTTTATTTTTTCTTTAAAAGAAAAAACCAAAAAAAAAAAAATTTAAAATAAGAAATCGTTTTTTTATTTATTAAAAAATGTTTAATATATAAAAATATTTAAGATTAAAGTACAGGTTTCAAACTATGTTTTTTTAAATAAATACTAAAGTTAAAGGGTAATATTGTATTTAAAATGGATGGGGCTAAAACGAAATAGTTAATTATGATATGATATTGATCTAAGAGTTTAAAATTAATTTTAAAACTTATCTAACAGTGAAGTCTTCGCCAAATGCCTTTTAATACATCATATTTAACATAATTGTGGGGGCTATGTTTAACAAAACTCCTCTCAAATGACAACACTTTGATCCAAATTGTTTATCTTAAATGAATTAGAAATCAAAATTTTATTTGTGTTTTAGGAATATTTATGTGTTTCGAAAGAGGAAAGCATGCTTAGAAGTATACCATCATCCATGACTGGAACCAAAACTAATGGTAAGTAACGCATTTCCATTTTTCAACAATCCAAACCAACAACTTCATTAACTATTTGTTTGGTACGTAGATGTAGTTCCCAAGACTTTAAGCCGTCTCATTGAGGATGCAGTTGCTTTCAAAACATATTTGACGAAACACATGAATTCCCAGCACGATAGCTTCTTACTAAATTCTGTTGCGAACGTGATTCACCTAGTTGATACCTACTGTCGGCTGACCACGACTCCCCCTTTTAACTGGAAAAGGTACGTTTTAGTTGAATACAAGTAGTAATCAACAAATTCTAAACGGGATTTTAATAAACAACAAAGAAATAGAAATGCGCATGTTTTCACATTTGTGATTTGTTTTGGATTTGCAATTTTCTTGAGCAGGAACCAATTTCCAAAATCATACAAGCAAAGTTCGGTGAATTCTTGTGAGGATGTAAGAATTATTATATTATCTCGTCATTTATACTTGTCATCATCTATCATTTGCTAAGGTTTTGAAACCAACGAGGTTTTATAATGCGCGTACATTAAGGGTTAATTTCTTAGAAGTTTGTATTTGATGAGGTTAGTAGGATTACCTATGTGTATATATAGGTAATCCCTAACACCTAAAACCTGTGTCAGCGTCTGTCAAAGTCAAACTATGTCGGCGCCTGCCAAAGTCAAGCTATGTCAGCGCCTGTTAAGGTCAAACTATGTCAGCGCATGTTAAGGTCAAGCTATGTCAGCGCCTGTCAAGGTCAAGCTATGTCAGCGCCTGTCAATGTCAAGCTATGTCAGCGCCTGTCAAGGTCAAGCTATGTCAGCGCCTGTCAAGGTCAAGCTATGTCAGCGTCTGTCAAGTCAGCACCGCCTATCAAGCGTCTGTGACTACTTTATTATCGTAATAATAGTAAGGCGTTACATATACGGGTGATTAATGATTAAGACAGTTCAAGTATTCATGATCATCATTAATGGACAACGTTCCATATACTTGACACTGGTCATATAAATACATGGTCCAAATCAATATCGCTGACACACTTTTCATCTCATCTCAACACATACTCACAAAACCTTAAACACACCCTGGTTCGTCAAAAACCACCTAACCTTCGTGTTTGATTGTGAATTTTAAAACAAAACAATATCGAATACGATTTAATCCATATAGACCGGATTAAAATCAGAAATTGACGATTTTTTATTTTTCCATTTTTGGACAAATGTTCATATTCATAAGATACATATGATTCGAACATTAAATATGAATTTCAAAACATATTTATTATATTATATGCATTCTACTACAATAAAAAAAAAACGCAAAAAATTTAATATGTCAAACTACAAAAATCATATATGATAAAATCGTGATTTTATAATATAAAATTTCAAAGCTCATAACAAAAGAAAAAACTTATATCAATCGGATACTATATAAAAAAATAATTTAATGCTCGCTGATGTAATTTATTCGTGATATTTAATTGGGATGTTCAATTAACTATGATACAAACGTAAAAATAACTCATTCGCCTAGTGTCCTAATAACTTTTGTTAGAATTAAATTTCAGCTAATTTTAGCTAATGAATTTTTAACAAATTTTAAAGGGATGAAATTAAAAACAAAGATATATATAAGAAAAAGAATGTAGTATTGCTTACTAGACCAGTTTCATAGAGTAAATCTCAACAAATCTGAAGAGCAACACAAGTTTATTTACGAACAGAATAACACCTACCAATTGACCATTTTTCAATAGGTGGTTGCCTGAATTTCTGATCGATAAATCAAATAATAAGGTATGGCTCAGAGTTTTGCTTTATATGCTCAACGAACAGCTTTTTAAGGCCATTCTCATACAAGAGGTGTCAGAAATATTAAGCTATTATTCATCTTTGCCAATAAAATAAAAAATACAGAAATCGAAACAGAGATTTTTCAACAAAAAAGTATATAAAAAATACACGAAAACAAGAAAAAAATATATGTCGGCTGCTTAAAAAAGTGCTACTAGGGTTTTAATAGATATGATAACAAGGTATTGGAGTGGCTATTTATAGATTTCTAATGGGCTTTTAACATAAGATATGCTGTAGACAAATTGATTATAAGGCCCAATATGTTTAGCTACACCTCCATTATCTTCCTTACAGCTTTGGTACCCGCCGGCCGCCGCCCAATAGAGTATCAAGACCAAACATTTTTAGGGGCCGTTTGATTACACAACAGATTCGGATCACGCACTTGGTCCGTGGTCTGCAAGTTTGATAAGTTCATGAAAAGCTCGGATCACGGATCGAGTCGGTGATTTTGCCTTGGACTCAGTCTGTGATTTTTCTAAGAGGACCGAGTCTGAGGCAAAATCACGGACTTGGTCCGAGGTCCGAGTTTTTCATGAACTTATCAAACGTGCATACCACAGACCGAGTCTATGTTTAATAAATATAGTTTCTCCTTGGACCTATTAGCTACTAGCTAGCAGAAAAAATCAGAGTTCTTTACTTTTATAAGTGTGTTTTAAAAGAAGCTAAATTTAAAAATTCAAAATATAAAATGAGTAAATATTATTAATAATATAACGATACAAAATTTATGAGAAGTATTTATGTGTTTGGAAAATTTATAAGTTAGTAGCAGAAAGTTGGGGATATGTTAGGACTTATGTTGAAACCATCATGTCATGCGAGCCAAAAGGTGTCGGGAAGTTAAACTGTAACTATCTTATCGACGGTAAATGAAAATTTGTTAGACAAAGGGTCCTATCTCCATGAGACAACTTTCACTCGCATGAACCATAAAAGCGACCTATGTCCTTTACCAATTCGCTCATCAAACGACAAACGTCTCAACCAGCTTTACCCAAATAGTTTGTGTGTAGATAAAAAGTGTCGTCATTAACATTAAGTTAATCCTGTAACTCTTTTTATCGTATTGTTTCAAAAAACAAATAACATGATGACCATCTTACCACCATTATTGTTATCTCGACCGTTTGTGTCTCTCTTTCAACTTCGCAAATCAACCACGAAGATTAGTATCAAGTCCATCGAGCACTAGGATTTATTCCAAGATGACAAATAAAGAAGCAAATATATCAATCATATAATGGTTTGATTTATTTAATTTAATAGACATTAAACCTTATTTTTGACAAATATCATGTCATTATACATATTTAAATACATTATCGATTGAAAAAACCCATAAAAATATATATCAAAGATTCTGCTGGCTTATAATATATTGTTGCCCACATTTATATGTTTAAACATGTTTTTAAATTATTTTCAAATACAAAGAATACCACGTAGCTATTGACTTACTGATAGAGACTGATATGATACGGTGGTTGCTGACGGCGGAACACGGCGGACCATCGTCACCGGCAAATATTAACTATTCTAAAATAATATAAATTTATATATCAATCAATATTTCCTTCTGTCATGATAATCCTTTTTAAATCAGTATACGTATTTCTTTTTAATTAATTAAAATACATACATCTCCTCCGTTATATTAATCCAAGTTTCATCATAACATAAACAAGAAGAACAATGAGACATTTATGTATTTGCAAAATGCGGTGTGATCGACTGTTAACTAACTAGTTCCTGATTCGATGAATGGTGATATTTGAGGTAAGTTTTTTTTAAAATTGTTGCTATTAAAATAAATTACATTTTATATCATTTGCTTCCGAATTCAGTATATAATTGATCGTCTTGAAGGCAATATAGTGTTTTTGACTGTTAATGTATCTCAAAATAAGTTGGAGATTAAATTGCGATTATTTGGTCGTATCATGTTTATGTTGATGATATTATATTTTTGAAATGTGAATGGTCAAATGGTGTAGAAATCAATCTTCTTAAGAAATCATTTGCCTATTCATCTTGAAAACTTGTTTAACCTGGTAGGATAAGCTGAACGGGTAAAACCTTAAAATTATAAAAATTTAAAAGAATGTTAACTTAGACTCCTTTAGGTTATGTTGGTGGGTTTCGCTTCCTTTGTGTAACCGGGTAAAGATTTCAATGACCGGATATCTCTTACAATCGTGGTATCACTTTCCGAAAACAACAATTCGATATGTCTGGGTTACACGAACTTTGTTTTGGGATAAGAATAAGAGTATGTTCTTGATTTTGGCACAAACCAAGAACCCGTTTGCTAGAGAGTGTTTCGTGTTGTGTGTATGTCCCATGAATAACAATGTCTCTATTTATAGAGCACCCAAATGTAATGGACATTATTGGTATTAAATAACCATAATGGTCCATAACTCCTAGCGGTTACAAGACCAATACATTATGGTCATAAAGCTACTAGCGGTTACAAGACCAAGACATAATGGTCATAAAGCTACTCCATTATGACAGGAGTTACAAGCTTTAAGTGACCAATGATCTTTAATTTAATGGGCAAACGGTTACAAGACCAAAACATAATGGTAATTAACACGTTTGTAACTCCCCATTAATTGTGTCTTAAAAGAAGTGGTTGTAAATCTACCACTATAAAAGTTGTAGTCCTTTATACCCGCTTTTGAGTCCGAGATGTTATTGACTTAACGGGCGTACACTCCGTACACTCCTAACCCGTTCCCAAGTCAAATAACCATTTCTCCAATTACACTAAATTAGTAACAATCCTCCCCAATTTAGTGCAATTCCTTTTCATGAAATAAATAAACAAAACAAAACTTATGCATAAATGAAAATGTCTTGAAGATTGAATTTTCATCTTAGTACATTACACATTTCAAATATTCGAGAATCGGGGTGTTCTAAGAATTGAACCCTTCAACCCATTTGAATAACTGAAGATAATATACACACAAGTTTTCAAACACTTTAAAGCTATCCTGACACTATATAAGCCATGTGTCCATATCCATTCATGAATGTATCCAAAACTAAAAGTCCAAAACTTTCTTGAAGCGGCAAAACTTCACATTCACATAGGTAGTTCCTTTCACTCGTGCACCTGCTACTGCACTTTTTCAAAGAAACTATTAAGAAGTATTACTTCAACCTAATCCTGAGCAGGACCGAGCACATACCTTGGGATGATATATATTAACAATGTGCTCCAATTTCTGAGTGCAAGCTTTCCACATTGAATTCAGCTCATAATTCATATTAGGAGGGAATTGGGTGTCTTACAATCAGAAATTAAGGTGGACTTTAAACCCATCCCTTTCACAGACTTAATAGCCAAGTCTCTAGCCAATCCCTTCGTCAAGTGATCGGCTAAGTTTTGTTGTGACCTCACAAACTCTACAGAAATCACCCCATTCATGATAAGCTCACGAATCATGCTATGTCTAACACCTAAGTGTCTAGACTTCCCATTGTACATATGGCTATAAGCCTTTGCCAATGTTGCAGCACTATCACAGTGGATAGACATGGGTGCTATAGGTTTAGGCCATAACGGAATCTCATAAATCAAGTTCCTTAGCCATTCCGCTTCTTTACCAGCAGCAGCTAAAGCAACAAATTCAGACTCCATTGTTGAGTTAGTAATACATGTTTGCTTCTTGGAAGCCCATGAAATTGCACCTCCCCCAAGCAAGAACACCCAACCACTTGTTGAAGAATGATCTTCAACATTGGTTATCCAACTCGCATCAGAGTATCCTTCAAGCACCGAAGGAAATCCAGTATAAGATAAACTATAATCCATAGTTTTCTTCAAATACTTCAGTACCCGCCTTATTGCTTGCCAGTGATGAGTACTAGGGTTACTAGTGTATCTACTCAGTTTTCCCACAGCAAAAGCAATATCAGGCCTTGTACAAGTCATGGCATACATCAAGCAACCAATCACCTTTGCATACTCAAGTTGAGACACAGCTTCTCCTTGGTTAGGTAGAAGCTTCATACTTGAATCCAAAGGAGTACTCACTGGAGTACAATCAAAACAATTGAATTTCTTTAACACCTTCTCAATGTAATGAGATTGTGAAATAGAGATTCCTTTGTTTTCACGTATAATCCTTATGCCAAGGATAACGTCAGCCTCCCCCATATCTTTCATGGAGAACCTTGATGACAAAAAATCTTTGGTTAAATCAACCTGATTTTGGTCAGTCCCAAAGATCAACATGTCATCAACATATAGACAAATGATGACTCCTTTGTCGGATTCATCAAATTTGCTATACACACATTTTTCATATTGGTTAAGATGATAACCATTAGACAAAACAACTTCATCAAACTTTTGATGCCATTGCTTAGGTGCTTGTTTCAATCCATACAAAGATTTAACAAGTTTACACACCTTTCTTTCATTACCAGGCATAATAAAGCCTTGAGGCTGGTTCATGCAAACCTCCTCTTCCAAATCACCATTCAAGAATGCTGTTTTCACATCCATCTGGTGAATAACCAGATTGTGAATTGCTGCTAAGGCAATCAGCAGTCTAATCGTAGAGATACGAGCTACTGGAGCATATGTATCAAAGTAGTCAATCCCAGGCTTTTGTCTAAAACCTTGAATGACCAACCTTGCCTTGAACTTTTCAATAGTTCCATCCACCCTCATCTTCTTTTTGAAGATCCACTTGCAACCCAAAGGTTTGCAAGTAGTTGGTAGATCAACCAACACCCAAGTGTTGTTTCCCATGATGGAATCCATCTCATCAGTTATTGCTTCTTTCCAGAAAGCAACATCCTGAGACCTCATTGCTTCTACAAATGTCTTAGGATCATCCTCAACAATGAAGCGATAAGAATATTGGGTAGAAACATCATCCCTAGAACCTTCTATTAGATATAATTGATAATCAGGTCCAAATGATTTAGGTTTCCTTTCTCTTTTGCTTTTCCGAAGCTCAATTGGCTGATCATCAACCCTTTCAGAGACTTCATCATTACTATCCTTATTGGTTCCACTTGGAGTTGGAACCATATCCTTTGGTCTAGGTATAGATGAGAAACGATTCTCATCAAAGATTGCATCCCTTGAATCAATTATAGAGTTAATTGAGACAAATTCATTAGGTTCTATGACATAGAACCTATAAGCCTTGGAATGTTCGCTATATCCAATAAATATGCAATCTATACCTCTTTCACCCAAACTTTTCTTCTTGGGATCAGGGAGTCTTACAACTGCCCGACAACCCCATACCCGAAGATAGTTCAAATTGGGTTTCCTTTTGTACCAAAGTTCGTAAGGAGTCATCTTATTCCTTTTGTTAGGAACCCTATTAAGCAAATAGCAAGCTGTTAACATAGCTTCCCCCCAAAATCCATCACTCAAACCAGAATAGGATAACATGGAATTAACCATTTCCTTAAGGACTCTATTCTTCCTCTCAGATACACCATTTTGTTGTGGTGTATAAGGAGCAGTGGTTTCATGAATGATGCCTACGGATTGGAAATAGGAGGGGTCAATATATTCACCTCCCCTATCCGTTCGTAGCCTTTTTATCAAAGCATTTTGTTGCAATTCTACTTCAGTTTTAAATATTTTAAACTTATCTAATGCTTCATCTTTACGATGTAACAAATAAATATGGCAAAACCTAGAAGCATCATCAATAAAGTCACAAAATATTTCTTGTTCCCTAAAGTAGGAGTTGCATGCAAATCACATAAATCACTATGAATTAATTCCAACATTTCAGAATCTCTTTTTACATTTTGAAATGGTTGCTTAGTGATCTTAGTTAACATACATGTTTTACACTTTTCATTGTTAATATCAAAGGGCGGTATTAAACCATCTTTAAACATTTCTAACATTCTTTTAAAGTGTACATGTCCTAGTCTAGCATGCCAAAGATTAGAATCATTTAAGCTAGAAGTAGACATAAAAGCAGAATTAACATTAACATGATTAATATTAAGTCTAAACATGCGATTGCATAAATATCTAAAACCAATAAATAAACCATGTTTTGACAAAACAAATCTGTCACACCCCGCTAAAGCGGAAACACGGAAGTGTGAAGAGCAAAGATATCATTACACGAGTTATAATAAAAACCTACGGTTTCAAGTCATTTAACGATAAATAAGAGTTTACAATTTAAAGATAACCAAGTATTGAAAGGTACATCACGACATAACATAATAAATTGTTTGATAAAATTCCCAAATAAACATGTCCAAAACAGGTCTTCTCCCGATTCATGACTTCACGTGACGTATCATGACCCATCCAAGTAATGCATTCCGTGACTTACACTTGATTTCCTGAAACAAGAGATAAAGTGTCAACTACAATAAAGTAGTGAGTGAGTTACAGTTTTCTAGTCCTCGACTAAAAAGGTTTGAGCTAAGTATATCAATACTTACAAGTTTCTAAAAGTAGATTCATACTTAAAGAATAGTTCGAACCAAAACAGTTGTTTGAAAGATAGATGCGGAAGTCGTATAACTCTATACGCGCATAAAAGTAAACTATGATTGATTACATGTATAACGACTACTTGGCATAATAACTTAAGTGTTCACACTAAACCGATTAACCAACCGTGATGCCTCTTACCCCGACTACTACGAGGAGTCATTTCTGATCGAGTAATATGTAATTAAGTCGCCACTTAAGTAAGGAACGGTCATTTCCTAAGTATCGATACCCATAATTACTAAACGGCTTAACAAAGCTAATAGTGTGTGGTGAAAATTAGGCACTGAATTTATTTTAAAACTAGTAGTTGTCACTTAGAGTAGCTATATTCCTCAAGAGTCATGGTAGTTATACGATCAATCAAAGTACATGTGAGTGCCGAGAATGGCATTAAATAAGTTTAACATAGTTTGAATCAAGAGCCGAATAAAGGTGGCGAACCATTAGTTTATCATAGGCCAATCGGCCATAAAACTAAATAAGCATAAGTTTGTCAAAATTGTTCAATAGAGTTCATAAAAGTTCATTTAGATCTCTTGTTTCCCCCAAAAGATAATTGAAAACAGTAATTAAGTAGGGGATGTAACTCACGGTTTGCGGAGATAGAGATATGACTAGCACAAAGAGAGCGGAACGCGTCGGGAATCACAAATGACCTAGAACACCGGAAAGTTGTATAAGTTTTATTGAGTTATGTTAAGTTTCAATTTAACATATTTAAGTCTCAATTTATCATGCTTAGATTCTGTCCCAAAATTTTAATACGGAAGGTTTGTATGTTCATGTACGTCTTATAGTCCGATAAGTCCAAATATGTCCAAAAGTGTCAAAGTTCCAAGTTAAAGTGTATAAGTCTCGAAGTTATTAGGTTTCTGAATTTGAAATGTTATTTACGGTGAAAATTGGGCAGCGCTTCCGCGTTATAAAAATTATATCCATTTTCAAAACACTTTCCCGCTTTAAATGCACAATACAACGTTTAAATATATATATCACACAAGTTTCAAGTCCAAAAGTTTTTCCAACAATATAATACGTCAAAACAGTAGCTTATTATCGTATATAATCTGTGATAATTTGTTTGAGCTTAAAATCACGTTTACGACCTTTAAAACGACGAAAATAGTGAACAGTGGCATTCTGGCGGCGGCTGAAGGAAGACAGCCGCCGGCTGACCTTTAGCCGTCGGCTGAAATCCTTCAGCCGCCGGCCAAAAGGCTTCGGCCAGTTTTCAAAGTTGTTGTTTCTTCGATTTTAAGCTTATTGAACGGTTAAATTTTACATGCAAGCAGATATAACTTAAACATATGTATTTTCAAGGTAAAATCTCAGTTTTCTTTTAGATTTATAGGTTAAATATATAGATCTTAAATAAAAACTCGTTTTTAAGCAAGAAAACGTTTTGAAAGTTTTTGAAAACATATTTTCAGTGTATGGATCGAACATGCAAGTGAAGATAAGTAATAAAATAGCAAAAAGAGAGTGTTATACCGAAGAGAACAAAGATGTGATGGTTTGAACAAGATTTAGCTCCAAAAATGACTTGGAAACCCGATTTAAACCTTTTCCTTTATCACCCTTTACTCCTAGAACGATTTGTATGGATTAGATGGTTGATTTTTATGGACGAAAATGGACTGAAAATGATGTTTAGTTTCTGTTTTGGTTATGTGTTCTTGAGAGAAAATAGAGAGAGTATGTGTGTGTTTTATGTTTTGATTCAAACAAAATGAATGCAAATGTAAAGTGATGTTGTTTTCTGGCCTAGGGGTTCACAAATGGCAGTTATGGTTGCCCAGTCCCGAGCCAAAAATCGTTGGTCCAATCAAAACGCATGCAGAAATGAGTCATCAGCCAGCTGGGCAGCAGGTTTCAGCCGTCGGCTGGCTATAATCAGCCGTCGGCTGGTTTCAGCCGCCGGCTGAATTGAAAAATCCAGCTTTTGACGTTTTAAGTTTTCCGTTATAATTAGTTAAGGACTAGAATCTTTTTGGTTACCGTTGTGAACTTAGTCAAGTTCTTGTATTGATTATTTGGTGTTAGGATTTATATTTTGATTCCGACATTTGTTCCGACAATTTAAAAGTACAATCGAATGAACCCGAACATTATGAACACGATGAAAGAGAACTAAAGTTTCGAACCGAGTTAGTAATTGAGAATCACCTGAAATTTGGACGGTTGTCACAAAATCTATCAGATTCAATTACTTGTTTGTAACCACAATTATTTAAAACACTACTAGAAACTAGATTTTTCCTTATTTGTGGTACATGCAAAACATCAAATAAAGAAATAACTTTTCCCGAACTAAACTCTAGATCCACACATCCTCTTCCATGAACAGGGGCCGTTGACTCGTTTCCCATATGAAGAATTGATCCATCATTCACCGACTCGTAAGTCTTGAACCAAAATCTATCCTTACACACATGGGTAGTAGCACCCGAGTCAACCCACCACGCAACATCATCATCCTGCACAAAATAAGCTTCAGATATATATGATACATAATAATTCTGATGTGAATCATTAAACATAATCTGACCTTTCGAGTTTTGGTTGTTAAAACCATTTCCCGAACCGCTTGTGCCATTGGTATTTTTATTACCAACACTAACAACCTTACAATCCCTTTTTAAGTGTCCAGAGTTACCACACTTCCAACAAGTCAACTTTGACTTCTTATTGGGATCAACCTTGTTGTTATCATGATGTTTACGTTTTCCCTTCTTGTCATTGTAACCGGTGGATTTTTTATGTTCCACCATGTTAACCGACGAGGTACCAGCAACTTCGTTGCTCTTTGGCTTGTCAATTTCTTGCGCCCTGAGGGATTCCTTTATACGCAAATGACTGCCCAACTCAACAAGAGTTAACACCTCCTTCTTATGTTTCAAAGTATGTTTAAAATCTTTCCAAGAAGGAGGGAGTTTATCAATGACACTAGAAACCGATGGCCTCGTCCATGTTCATTTTATGTTGTGTGAACTGACCAAGTATACGAAGAAGTTCATTGTATTGTTCCATGACCGGTCTAGAATCGACCATCTTGTAATTATTAAAATTACTCACAAGGAACTTTTTACTAGAAGCATCTTCAGACATATACTTGGTCTCAAGAGAGTCCCAAAGTTCTTTAGCAGATTCATGGTTTTGGTAAATATCAAAAAGGGAATCAGCCATACCGTTGAGGATTAAACCTCGACAAACGTAATCGTCGTTCTCCCACTTGCTTCTCCTACGAAGCTCATCCACGGTAGCATCATCTCCATCGTCAGGACAAGTAGTACTCAATACATAAACCACGCTCATGCTCGAGAGAAAGAAGTGCATCTTCTTTTGCCATCTCCGAAAATCAACTCCTTCAAACTTATCAAGTTTGGAGAAATTCGTCATCATGTGCTTCATCGTAGCCGCCATTGAAATCACACAAAATTGTTGTTTTCGATTGTTGGTGGGTTTCGCTTCCTTTGTGTAACCGGGTAAAGATTTCAATGACCGGATATCTCTTACAATCGTGGTATCACTTTCCGAAAACAACAATTCGACCCTATATGATTGGGTTACACGAACTTTGTTTTGGGATAAGAATAAGAGTATGTTCTTGATTTTGGCACAAACCAAGAACCCGTTTGCTAGAGAGTGTTTCGTGTTGTGTGTATGTCCCATGAATAACAATGTCTCTATTTATAGAGCACCCAAATGTAATGGACATTATTGGTATTAAATAACCATAATGGTCCATAACTCCTAGCGGTTACAAGACCAATACATTATGGTCATAAAGCTACTAGCGGTTACAAGACCAAGACATAATGGTCATAAAACTACTCCATTATGACAGGAGTTACAAGCTTTAAGTGACCATAATGATCTTTCATTTAATGGGCAAACGGTTACAAGACCAAAACATAATGGTAATTAACACGTTTGTAACTCCCCATTAATTGTGTCTTAAAAGAAGTGGTTGTAAATCTACCACTATAAAGGTTGTAGTCCTTTATACCCGCTTTTGGGTCCGAGATGTTATTGACTTAACGGACGTACACTCCGTACACTCCTAACCCGTTCCCAAGTCAA
Source organism: Senecio squalidus (assembly GCA_910822075.1). Classification (NCBI taxonomy): domain Eukaryota; kingdom Viridiplantae; phylum Streptophyta; class Magnoliopsida; order Asterales; family Asteraceae; genus Senecio; species Senecio squalidus. The sequence continues at coordinate 41,157,776 of CAJVGC010000589.1, read as the reverse complement.
ATAACTATTTCTCCAATTACACTAAATTACTAACAGGTTAGTCGTCCAAGAGTGCATGGAGTCGAGTTTACATAGATGTAAACTTAGTATAGTTACATTTTGAAATGAAGCAATGGAGATTATGTTATATAAAAGCAAGATTACAACTAATATAAGACGTGACATAACGTCATAAGTAAGTCTTAAGTTTTGTAAAAAGTAACAAGACAACGAAGATAAAAGAATATCCCAAAGTTTGAAAAGCAACAAAAAAGGGGTGAAAATGAAAGTTGATGGGATAAAAAGAGTAGATTTGTAGAAAGGACAAATGTACGAGCAATAAAGAGATGATGAAACAAATGAAATTGTGATTTTGTGACACCACCAACCTTACTTTCACTAACTTGGCTTTCCTATTCCCACGTGCGGAGGTCCCACGATTCTAATTATTCTCATTATTTTCACATTTTATTCCATTACCTTTTTCTATATCTTTTCTTTTGTTTTTTATTAAACGGTAACTTTTTTATTCGTGATTTTTTATACTCAAGTATGAACCAGATTAATGTGAAGTCTATATTTGTTCGAACTAACTCGATATCATATTAAAAAATAGTAAAAGTTAAGGGACAACGTTCCTTATCTAATTGTTTCGTCAAAATACCAAATGGTATTCCTTGCCAAAATAAAAGATTGTGATTTACAATTTTGTTTCTAATTGTTGATAACCAAAACAAACTAAGTCCTGACTATTATATGTCAAAAATTGGTTTCATACAAAGTCATATTCACTCTAACATCTATGTTTTGATTTCGAATCTGCCTTGAAATAAAGTGTTATTTAATTACAATTTTAATTCCGTGATACTGAAACGGTATAGGATCAAAATACGTGATTGAGAAGTGATTTACGATTTAGTAATGATTTAAGATTATCATTTATCAATTTCAAACCATTTCTCTAACATCTTTTATTTTAAATCATCATATTCATTAAGAAATATATTCAAATATCTTTGTTATATCTCACAAGAACAAAACTATTATGTCATTGTAAAATATACTATCGTATTTGTATCTTTCTTTTTTAAAACCATTTTATTGTCGTTAATTAAAGGACTACAACATTCGTATAAACCTAACATCCCTTTTATTCGCGAAAATGTGATATTGGCTATATGGTAATAACTTTTAACTAAAATAATTTTGGTTTTTTCGCTAATAACTTTTAACTAAAATTTATATATAGGAATGCTTATAGATAATCAATATTTATATGGTTAAAAAATGTGTTGTCAATCATATGTACATCTTTTTACATATGCAGTAATAATTTTTTACTTTTAGTAAAACCCAAAAAATTATTATTTCAGGAAATAAAATGACAAACAAAGGAAAATTGTAAGAACGCTGTTGGTCTATTCTCATCATAGGATGTCCAATAGTTTTCTTCATCATACTTTTTTGTTATATTTTAATCACTATATATATATGTATTTTAGTTATTGCTATCCATAAACATCATGGTAACTTTTACAAAATAATTCTGTCAAAATTTTGAATGCTCTCTATTATGTTAAATGATACAAAATATTTCAAATTTGTTATGCTAAATAATTTGTTAAATGTTATAAAATCATTCGCACGAGTTTATTATAAATTAGGTTATGATTGTAAACGAAATTAATAAGTTCATATATTAAGTAACTAGATTATTATCCCGCGATAGCGCGAACAAAGATAAAAACTTGAATCGTAAACTTTATGTTTATATAGATGTTAAGTTATTATGAAAAGACAATGTTATACATATAATAATATATATACCTTTAAGTTTATACAATGTTGTTTATAGTTATAATAACATATTAACCTTTACGTTTATACACATATTTTGATATTTTTTATTAGGAGATTTTGCACATTTACGTTTATACACATGTTTTGATATTTTTTATTAGGAGATTTTAAAAATAACAATAAGGTAAATCATAGTCCAAGTTGAGTGATTTTATAAATAAATTAGAATTTTGTTTTTATTTTAGTGGATATGAGAATTAAATAGAGAATGTAAATATTTATTGTAAAAGAGTGTAAAATAAAAATAATCTTTGATTACATCATCAATTTGATCTAACGGTTGAAATAAAAGAAGTTAATTCATCCAATGGTCCTTAATTTGTCATATGACATTTAAGTCTAATCTTTTATTATATATTAAAGATGCTAAAATTATACTACAAATATATTAAATTATAAGTTCTTTCTTTTTGTGTGGGTTCAGTTGAACTCTCTTGAGCATTGAGGTATACGTATATTAAATATTACAATTTTTCTCTATGTGTTAAGTAATTAAGTAATAATTAATAGTTATATTTTAAATTATATGTAAAATCTTATGTTGATTGTTACTAAAAATTATATAAATTATCTCTGTCTATTTAACCACACAATGGTAATATTATGAATTTTCTTGTTTCAAAAATCTTCTTTTATATACATTTGATATATACATAACAACATTTTTCTATCAAATATTTAGCAATATTATTAACTAAACTTTAAAAATAATGTTTTAAAAATTTAAGACTTTTCATATAGCCCAAAACTTTCAAATACAGGTTCTGTTTTTATAAATTTCAGGAAAGTGAAACAATATACAAAGCATATAAACTAATAAATATATTGGAATTTGTGACTTTTTTAAATTTAAATTTATTTTTGTTGCTGAATTTGCGTTACAGTAAAGAGTGGCTTCAAAGTTTGTGCCAATTTTTTTTTGTCTCATGTATAAGTTTACTGTCTCGTTTTAATTTTATTTGATTTAAAAAATGTTCTCACTTTAATATAATTTAAGAAAAAATAAATAATCAAGTGATGAAAATTTGCATATATAGTATTTTAAGACTCAAAATATGCAAATATGTTTGTTGTACATTTTATTTTTCTTAAGAATGTTCTTTAGTTAAGTTAATTAAACTTAAGAGTTTAAAATACAATGTCGAAGTTCTTTTGATTACAATATCGGGTTACTTTTAGTAAAATCGTTATTATTCATTATTTTATATTATAAATATATCATAAATTTTTTATAACATTAAAAGTTAATTTCTTAATTACTGTATATCATATGAGTATTTAAATTAGTGATGAAAAAAACAAGTTACAAATATAACAAAGTTCTTTATTATTAAAGTTACTTAATATACAAGTAATAATCAAATTTGTAAAAGTTTTAAATACCCAATCCAAGCTTCTTAAATTGTTGTTCTACTTTTTGAAATTTGCCCTTTAGACATACTTGTTATACTAATTACGTTATAATCTAATCGAATCACGAATTGTTTGCTAACAATAGTCATAAACGCTATTATTTTGTGTTTTCGGTTTTGTTATGAGAAACTAATAAAATAAATAAATATATTTATTTATTTTACTTATATTGTAAACTTGTAATTATAAGAGAGCGCGTGATAGTAGAGTGCACAAAAGGCGCGTGGATGTAATTCACCTTGTTCCATTTTTGGTATATACTTTAAGCCCCAGATAATTAAAATTACATGGACTTCACTACCACTTTAGAAAATCCAAGAATCAAGATTTTTTTGCATGCCCAATTTTTTTCATAAAAATATATAAAAAGTTTACATTTTTTTAAAAATCTGCATAAAACCCACTTCACCCATCTTCATTTCATCACAATGCAATTAATAATTTTTCATCTTTTTTTGTCAAATTAGCAAAAAAGTTACAAAATTCATCAAGAATCCAAGATTTCAAATATGGGTCAAGAATTACAACAACCCACCACCAGAATCATCACCAAAAGACCATGCCATCGTACCGAATTCGACAACGAAGACGGGCGAGGCGGAGGAGGAGTGGAATGTTCAGGGAAATCATGCCAATCTTGCACGGCACGCGTAATCGCGGACTGCGTAGCGGTATGTTGTTGTCCATGTGCTGTTGTTAACTTCTTCACACTCACATTTGTTAAACTTCCATGGATTATGGGGAAGAAATGTTTGAGTAATTTGAGTAAAAAAAATTCAAATAAAAAAAAGTTGAAAAATGGAGGTAAGGGTAAAGATGTAATTTCGATAAAAGAGCAGCAGGGAGAAAATGGGGATTTTGAAAAAGTGTCAGTTATTGAAGAAAATGAAGAAACAAAGTATAGTGCAAGATTTGAAGCTGAAAGGGTTTGGTTAGAGTTGTATAGAGTTGATAATTTGGGTTTTGGTAGGGTTTCTTTCAATGGGATTCAATCACTTGGTTAGTTTTCGAATTACTTTTAGTCGTTGTTCTTATAAGGGTAACGTAAATGTTTGAATTTTTCGATTTAATATCTTAACGTGCATTATATACAGTAAAAATAAAAATGTATATATAATGCACGTTTAAATAAGATCGAAAAAGATTCATATCTAGCTAGCATTGTACTTGTTGCATATTAGACAGACGATTTGGGTGAAATAATTTTGAATGTGAAGATCAATCGCTTTTCGGTAATATACTCTAGTAGGGAATTACGTGTTAATTATAGATATTTAGTTGTATTAGTTAAACAGCGTTATCAAATTATGTCGTCTTTCTGATTTGTTCACGTGTAGATCATCGAACATATGATAATTGCGTTTTCAAATTCAATTATCATATTTTGGGTAGTTTTCTGCGATTGGGTGAAAAGTGATTATTTCAAAATGCATAATCTATTTAAAACGCAATATCTAACACCCATTCTAAAAAAGCCATCATCGACAACTTTTTGGCTTGCCATCAATCAGAAACGTACCTAGGCTATTCATCCAATCATCGCACCATGGACGGCTTGAACATTCAGTACACGGCCACTAGCAAATTAAAATATGTTGGAAGAAAATCACATCATATATCAATTGTCATTCTGCCGGGACATTTTTTCGTTTCCATACAAACATTTCTCTTTTATGTATAGACATATTCAGTAATAATATGTGACTGATCATGGGAGAGTTAAACTAAATCTGATGTTGGTTACTAAACAGTGGAAAATGACTAGCATACCCCTACGATGTTTAAAGCGGAATTTTTACTTGAATTGTTCAGTCAGTTCATACCCGAGTTATGATTTATCAAAAAACTAAAGTTGGACTGGATTAGTTGGTTGGAACTGTCAATTCGGTATGATACAGAGGGAAGGAGAATATGATTATTGTGTATTATTTCCAATATCGATGGGTACATTTATACAACTCTAATGCTAATCAATCTCTACAATTACTCCTTAATTTTAGGTACAAAATATTTGACAGATAAGTATCGATCCTTTCCTAACTAATGAGTCCGAAAAATACGCTCTCTCCAACACTCCCCCTCAAGCTGGAGAATGTATGTCGAACATTCCCAACTTGTTGAGAGAGCCTTGTAATGCTCTTCCACACACAGCTTTCGTTAACATATCAGCGAGTTGGCTACTTGTGTGAACATACGGAAGTTCCACCGTCTTCTTTTCGAGATGATCTTTAATAAAATGCCTGTCAATTTCCACATGTTTCGTCCTATCATGATGAACTGGATTACTAGCAATCTTGATGGCAGCTTGGTTATCACAATACAACATCATAGGAGACATCAAAGTTATACTTAAGTCCCCTAAAATTCGCTTTATCCATATCAATTCACACACCCCTTGTACCATTCCTCTAAACTCCGCTTCAGCGCTCGACCTAGAGACTACCTTCTGTTTCTTACTTCTCCAAGTTACTAAATTTCCACATACAAAGGTGAAGTAACCCGAAGTGGATTTTCCATCGGTCTTATCTCCCCCCCCAATCTGCATCAACATATCCGCATACATTCTTCTCCGGATGTTTCCCGAAAAACAAGCCCTTACCAGGAGATGATTTTAGATACTTCAGTATTCGGTAAACCGCCTCCATGTGCTCTTTGCTTGGAGCATGCATAAATCTACTAACAACACTCACAGCATATGCGATATCGGGTCGAGTGTGGGATAGATATATAAGTTTTCCAACTAATCTTTGATACCTTTCTTTGTTTGTTGGAACTTGATCATCTTTGATAGATAGCTTGTGATTAACCTCGATGGGAATGTGACTCGGCTTGCAGTCTAGCATTCCAGTTTCGGATAACAAATCAAGGATGTATTTGCGCTGACACATAGATATTCCCGAAGATGATCTTGCTACCTCGATCCCTAAAAAATACTTCAAGTGTCCGAGATCTTTTAATTCAAATTCTTTTGCCAAAATCGCTTGAAGGTCTTTCATACCTTCCAAATCATTTCCCGTTACAACCATGTCGTCAACATATACTATAAGTGCTATAATTTTTTCTCCATTACGTTGTATGAATAATGTATGATCCGCATCGCTTTGTTTATACCCAATTTCCTTCATAAATTTCGAAAATCTTCCGAACCACGCTCGGGGAGATTGCTTTAATCCGTATAATGCCTTCTTCAATCTACATACTTTTCCGTTGTTATTAATTCCTGGAGGTGGTTCCATGTACACCTCTTCTTCCAAGAATCCATTTAGGAACGCATTCTTCACGTCAAATTGTTTTAAGGGCCAATCCTGGTTCGCAGCAATGGAGATCAAAACCCGAATAGTGTTCATTTTTGCCACCGGAGCAAACGTATCACCATAATCAATCCCATACTTTTGAGTGTATCCCTTTGCCACAAGCCGTGCTTTATATCGATCGATATTTCCATCCGAATCTAGCTTAACTGTAAACAACCACCTGCATCCAACAGTTTTCTTTCCTTGAGGGAGATTTACGAGGTCCCACGTATCGTTTTTTATTAGAGCCTCCATCTCTACATTCAAAGCCTTTTTCCACCTTTTGTCTTTGATAGCTTCATGTACATTTGTTGGTATAACAACGTTCGACAATTTTCCAACCATATTAGCACGTGTGTTTGCCAATCTGTGAAGAGACACATAATTCCCGATTGGATACCTTGCTTTGGACTTGAGCTCGGGTACATATTGTTTCTTCGGGGCTCCTCTATTTTTTCTCGTTGGATATCTCGGAGATGGCATGTTACCAGCTTCCTGAAATTCACCTTCATGTAAAATATTAGGAGGAATAGAGTTATTTGACATACCAGTATTTTCATGCACATTATTTTCATTAGATGGCATGTTACCACCTTCCTGAATCTCCTCCTCCTCATGCACATTATTTTCATTAGCTTCTTCATCTCCGACTTCGATGGTATTTTCTTGTTCATTGATGGTGGTATCTTCTTGTTCGTTCCATTCTGGTCCATCATTTAGCATATCCTCGCCATCGGATAATTGCATTCTATTTGGGTTTCAGTTCCAAACTCGGGTTCAGTCCCAACCTCGGGTATTTCCGTGTTGTAAGGCATGTTCGTTTCATATTGACTCTCCCCCGGAAACGGACTTGCGGCAACAAAGTATTGACTTGTTTCATGGAACGATACATCCCTTGTAACATACATATTTTCCATGATCGGGTCAAAACATCGATAACCTTTTTTGTTGCTTGCGTACCCCAAAAAAATACATTTGATGGCTCGTGGTTCTAATTTTCCTATGTTCTGATGGACATACGCAGTACACCCGAATATTCTTGGCTCAAGTCCTTCATTTAGCGGCATATTCAAACAAGTTTGTAGTTTCAGTAACGGAGTTTGGAAATCGATTACCCGTGAAGGAGTCCTATTCATGATGTAGGCTGCGGATCGAACCGCTTCACCCCAAAACTTTCGAGGGACATTCATATCAAATAGAGATGCTCGAACAATTTCTAGGATTTGTTGATTTCGTCTTTCTGCGAGACCATTCTGTTGTGGCGTCTTTGCACATGAAGTTTGATGCTTAATTGAGTTTTGTTCACAGAAGCTTTTCATATCTTGATTAATATATTCACCACCATTATCCGATTGTAATATTTGAATTTCTTTTCGATACTCCGTTTTAATGATGTGGTGTAGTTCCTTGAAGGCATAATAAACTTCATTTTTTTGTTTAAGCAACGAAATCCAAATCAACGTGTGCATTCATCAATAAACGTCACAAATATCGAGCACCACTTGGAGTGGGAATTCGAGCTGGACCCCATACATCGGAGTGTATGATTTTGAACGGAATTAGAGTTTTATTCAAACACGGAGCATAAGTAATTCGTTTGTTCTTTGCTAGTTCACACGTACCACATTTAAAATCCTTTTCTATTACATTCAAAAACAAATTTGGTTTAAGTTTCCTAAGATAATGAAACGAAACATGTCCAAGACGGCGATGCCATAACCACGCCAAGGACTAATTAGTTTGATTTATTCCCGCAAGATTAGCTTCTCCCTGTCGTTCTTCAAAATAATATAGGCGTCCCCTCTTAGTACCATAACCAAGAATCCGATGCGTTCTCATATCCTGAAACACACAATTGTTTGGCCAAAAAATAACATAACAGTTAAGAGCTTCAGTAACTTGACTAACGGAAAGTAAACTTGAGGATAACGATGGGACAACAAGTACGGAATCAAGATTCATGGAATCCGAGAGTTTTACTGAACCAACCCCTATCACGCTTGCGGTGCTTCCGTTAGCAGTACTTATGCTATTTTGTTTTTTCAAAAAAGAATTCATATTTTTCGTGTTATTCGTCATGTGATCCGTAGCTCCTGTATCAATGATCCAACTATTATGCGAAGTATTATTTGTATGAGACGTACCTTGGGCCGAGGATGTATGAGCAGCCATAGGGATGTTTTTGTCTTCAAGTGGAGAGGTTGTAGCCATGGCTGCTTGGTTGATCTTCTTCCTTGGTTTCTTCGAAAAATCCCACCATTCCGGATACCCAATAATTTCATAGCAACGGGTTTTAGAATGACCGTCTTCTCCACAGTGGGTACAATTTAATGGTTTTCCAGGCACCTTCTTGTCTCTTGGATTTCGGTTTCGTGTGGTCATGTGTACCGCATTATCTGGTTCAAGTTTCGGTTCTTCCATGGTAATTCGTTGGTTTTGATCCTTTCGGATATAGGCAATGATTCAAGATCGAGTGGAGGGTCTTTTTCTCAACACCTCGCTTCTAGCTTGGTTGAATTCTGGGTCCAGGCCGGCTAGAAAGATGTGAACACGAAGGCGAGATAATGTTTGATTAAGAGTTATTGTTCCAGCAACAGTGCTTTCTTGAGTCGTCAATCGTGTATCTATTTCTTGAAAGATACTCACCAGTTCATTAAAATAAGTAGGGATAGCTCGTCCGCTTTGTCGTGTTGTAAACGACCTTCGATTCAGTTCGAACAACTGAGTTTCATCCGTACCATCATAGAAAGTTTTTCCGACCGCTTCCCATATTTCTGCGGCTGTTTGAAGACGTATAAATCGTCTCATGAGCGGTGGACTCATCGAATCAATTAACCAACTTTTGACACGGTGGTTATCGATGATCCATGCTTCGATTTTTTGTTCGTCACCTTCAGGTTTCTTCGTCTTTCCGGTGATATACCCGGACTTATTTCGAGCTCCGATCCACATCTCCATTAACTGAGACCATAGCGGGTAATTCTTGTCATCAAGGATGACTCCGGTTTGGAATGGTGCATCTTGAACGTTTTGGACTATCACTGGAGACGACTTCGATGCTTCCGACATTGTGGGGTTTTACAGAGTTTCGAATGGCTTCGAGTTTTATTCGATCCGCTCTGATACCATGTCAATTCGGTATGATACAGAGGGAAGGAGAATATGATTATTGTGTATTATTTCCAATATCGATGGGTACATTTATACAACTCTAATGCTAATCAATCTCTACAATTACTCCTTAATTTTAGGTACAAAATATTTGACAGATAAGTATCGATCCTTTCCTAACTAATGAGTCCGAAAAATACGCTCTCTCCAACAGGAACCCCATCCGAGTGAGCTGTTGGGGCGGTCTACTAAGATGATTCTTACGAAACTTAATGTGCAATATTTTACATATCATTATTTGGACAAAAGTCGTGTTATTTTAATACCTGTGTTTAAATAAGAGGAGGTCAAAACAGAAATGTACATATCATTATTTGGACAAAAGTCGTGTTATTGCAATACCTGTGTTTAAACTGTAGAGGTCAAAACAGAAATGTATAAAATTATAAAGACAAGGGGCATTCCGAGAATCGAACTCGGGACCTCTCGCACCCAAAGCGAGAATCATACCACTAGACCAAATGCCCAACTTGTTGATTATTTGTATGAAAAATCAATTTAACAAGTGTATATAAAATCCATGAAATGAAGAATACTTATGGAGCTTTAGGAGAAGTATAAGTCAGTACACGAACCAGAGGAAAAAAATATCAAATGTGTGTTCGAATTTTAATCAAAATGAGTTACTAAATGAATAACGCGTTATTTCAAGCCTAGTAATGTTGTAATGGACAAAGCCATTCACAAACAGATGGTAAACCAAGCGTGGGTCTAAAAACCGACCAAATTTGAAACGATTATGAATTTTATTTTTATTTTAAATGGCAATTTTCAGTTCAAAAACATGAGCCATATCGGGGTTTTTTTTTTTTTTTTTTCCTCAAGGTTGAAAAATTGATTAATTCTTATCGAATTAAGACGTTTCAAAGTTTTTCGTTTAGTGCATGATTCGGTTTGAAGCAGAACAGGTCATAAAATCATAAATCATAGAAACCGGTTCAAGCCAGAAAGCCTTCCTACTCCGTTACAGTGTTGCTTTTGGACTCATAACTCGTTCTGTACATTTTCCCACACAAACCACGAGTGAAAACAACAAACTAAAGGAGTATCTTACTATTGGACTCATAACTCGTTCTTGAATCTTTTTTGTTATCCTTTTAAGATTTGAAGATTAGCAGTAGTAGGCCTATAGCCACTTGAACACCAAGGGTTTCAAGCAACTATCACTGAAAACAACTTACATACACAATGCAAAGAGATTCTCGGGTTAAAAAAAACCCATAAAAGAGCAAAATATATATTCTGAATCTATTTGATAGAAACAGTAATCATGGATTCTACATTGTCTCTATAAAACTAACTGCCTAAGCGTGTTCTTTCAAAAGATAACGAGATAAGCAGTTCTTAAGCAAATCCCAAACACCCTCAAACTAGTCACATCTAAAATCATGACCTTAGTTATAATTACGCAGTTTATACAAGAACCATTTCGGGATGAAAGAAACTATATTGACAAGGAGAATATGTAGCATTACATGAATCAAAAGTATTGATTCATAACCATTCTGAAAAAACAAGTTGAAATGAAGCAATTGAGCTATAAAAACAAAAGAGCAACGGATTGGATTTCTAACTCGTCCTTATTGTTTACCGTTGTCCTTTTAAAATTTGAAGATTAGTAGTATGTCTACAACCAATTCAACACAAGAATTTCAACTGTAATAGCAATAACAATATATTTAGCAAAGCTTCAATTAAACATACGAACTTAACATAATATCGGCATATGAATTCTTCAATTCGTAAAACAACGATAACAATTCAACTACAAAACTGAACAACTAATAACAACAATGCATTACCAAAGTATGAAAAAGTTTTACCACAAATTCATTCTCAAACAATCGAAACTTTCGCTCCAGCTTCTTCAAGCTGTTTCTTGGCCTCTTCAGCTTCATCTTTCGATATTCCTTCCTTAAACTTCTTCGGCAATCCTTCAATCAGCTCTTTCGCTTCCTTCAATGCCAGACTAGTCAACGCCCTAACCGCTTTAATCGTGGCAATCCTGGCATTACTCGGCACCTCATCGATCACAACATCGAATTCCGTCTTCTCCTCAACCACCACCGGCGCTTCGGCAACACCGCCAGGCGCAGCAGCAACGGCAGCAGGAGCGAATGACGCCGCGGTGACTCCGAGCTTGTCCTGAAGGTACTCCACTAGCGTTTGAGCTTGAGCTAGGGTCAGGTTTGAGATTTCGTCTCCGAGCTGGATTACTTTTTCTTCTGCGGCTACGGCGGAGATTGGACGGAGAAATGAGGAACGGTGGGAGAGTTTGGGGGTTCTAATGGCGAATTCTAGGGTTTGTTTTGGGGAGAAGATGGAGGGAGTGGTGGCGCGTGGAGGAGATGAGAAGGAGCGGAGAGTGATTGTGGAGAGAGATGAAGACGCCATTGATGAAAAGCTTGAGCTTGAGTGAGAAGGTGAAAATGGGGATTGGAAAGATAGGATAAGGGGATTGCAAGGTTTGGTTGATTTTTAGATAAACTGTTATGGGGGGTTCAATTTAAGTTTCTTTTATTTACATAACAAACCCTTATGTTTCAATTTTTGGCTTTTTTATTTATTTAGGACGTCCAATCTCATCTGCTAGCGCTTCTTCGTTACGTGGTATCATTCCCGTATCGTACCGGTTTTATTTTGATAATTTTTTTGGTACCGAATACCATATCGAAATAAACCGGTTCGGTATCGGTCGATACGGTACCATATAAAATACCGAAAAAATCATTGGTATCGAATACCTAACTTTTGAAAAATGTGGTACCGAGTACCGTACCGCTTATATTCGGTTGGTACCGGTACCGAGACGGTACCAATACGGTACCGGTATTCGGTCTTTTTTCTCAACCCTAATTCAGGTTATTCGGGAATGACTAGTCTTTGACTCAGATATACGCGACCTGATCGACGTATCTTTGTGACCGTTTTGAACCCTTGTTGGCAATCTTAAGATGTTTACCTGCATATATTCAAACCTTAAATATCTATAAGGATATCATAACGTCTTACCGATCATCAAGATGTTTTAAATGTTAGTTGAATGACAATCATATTGATACTACTGTCTTTAGACGATTGTAATACCAACTAAAAATGTTGGTTGATGAATCATTGACAATGTTTGTGACTACAAGATATATTTCGATAAGCATCTAGAAATGTAGTTTACTAAACTGAGACGATAAATGTCTTTCGAGAAATAATGTGGTTTGACATGTTTAGATTTCGAATTTGCTTATGCAATCATGCCATGAATTAGATCTTTTTCTGCTTTAAGAAGTTTTTGTTTGTGTCATGTTAAAATAGTGTAAGAAATGGGCTTTCAATGCTTGATTATTCTAGAGAATCAGCCAACTTAGATGGCGGCTTGAGGCCTATAAACAGTAAGGAGAACTTGACAACTTCAGTTATGATGTTGTTCACACACACACACTCATACCTGATGAACAATTGAACAAAGTTAAACAAAAGTTACATTTTCGAAAATGCAGATTCTTTTTATAGGCGTGTAATGCCAAATCACACAGAGACAATTTATTGAACATATATAACTCGAGATAAACCATAAACGGTTAAACACCTGATTTTTAGGGTACTATACAATACAAGTCTACAAGAAACAGTTTAATCAATATGAACCGTACAAAGCTAATATGAAAAAAACCAGGCTATGGTTGCATGAACGGGTTGACTTGTCAAACGGGTCAACCTACCAACAAGAATATTTATCTGTGTCGTTTCCAGGTTATGGTGGTTTTGCCTTGTATCAACCAGGGGCGGATGTGTGTTGGCAATAGGGTATGCACATGCATACCCTATAAAAAAATTTAGTAGTGCTAAATTTTGTGAAAATAGTTTTTTATAAATTATAGAGTAAATTACGTCGTTAGTCCCTATGGTTGTACCAATATCACTAGTTTGGGGTTTTTTTTAAAATAATTACATCAGACGTCCTTATTATCACCATTTCACCACACCGTCGGTCCTCAATATTTTCATTTTGTAACACTGGTGATCACAAGCCAACTTTCATGACTAAAATACCCCTTATCCTCTAATTTCTTTCTATTTTCTATTTCTTTTATATTATATAAAAAAACAAAGAAAAAAAAATCCAAAAAGACCAACCACACACAGTGACACAACCACCATCTTTTTTTCTTCATTTCTTTGTTAAAACCCAAAATTGAACCCACCCACTTTAATTTCCACAGGGAAAAAAAACTCACCGCTCGTCACAATAGAGAAAATATAAACACAAAAATTTTAATCGATATAAACAAACGAAATCTTTCAAACAAAATTTTGAAACTCAAGAGGCAACTACATAAATTCGGATCTGGGTTCCGACACAGACAATTTTGAAAAGTTCTTTTACCAGATTTCTCCATCATCATGGTCATCATCATTTGTTTTTGTATTTTGTGAGTTTTGAGTTTAATTTTAAAGTTTTGGATGTTTGATTTGTTATGTTTTCAATTTTTTTTGTTAAAGTTGTGATTAATGAGAGTGAGAATAGGGAGTGTCAGTGACAGACATACGAGAGAGAGAGAGAGAGAGAGAGAGAGAGAGAGAGAGAGAGGGGTTTTATTTTTTATTTTTTTTATTTTATTTCATAAAGTATAAAAGAAAAATGGAAAGAAAATAAAAAAATAATTTCCAAAGGGTATTTTGGGTATTTCATATGCAGAAGGATCACCGGCGTAACATAATTACAACATTGGGGACGTCTGGTGTAATTATTAAAAAAAAAGCCCCAAAGTAGTGATATTGGTACAATCACGGGGACTAACGGCGTAATTTGCTCTAAATTATAATTTGCCTGGCTTAACTTGCAGAAATGACATTTCGGTCTTCCAAACATTAACCCGCCAACCCAAAACATTGAACCGTTGACAAAATTAACCCACTAACACGAAATTTTGACCCGCCAACCCTTTTTTATAAATAGGTTTGTGTATCATGCTCGGGTTAGGGTTAAAGTTTATGAAACGAATAATTATTCATATCGTGTTCAAACTGAGTGTTTCCAACCCACCAACCCGAATACGACACGAATTACCATAGAACATGAACCTTATAGATAAAAAAAAAGATAGCAACATTCAAGAAAATTAAACATGTTTTCCTTGGACACTATACATGATAAAATATTGATTATATTAAGTAGTTTATCAAATTTCTTACATTGGTATTCTCTGAGCCTCCTAATGAAATTGCACAACAAAGGTATAAGGTATCAAATAGTGGAATCAATGGAAATAAATCCCCCCACCCGTTCATAACTCTCACCATCTACGGCGTCTTCTTCCATACCAGTAAGCAAATGCCGCTATTGAAGCTGCCACCACCACCCCAGCAGCCGCGTGCCAAGGATATATAGGTTTCTCCATAACAAGTATTGAACTCGAACCACCCACATCTATTAGAGGCACTACTGGCTGTTGCTGGCTCAACGCCACTACAAATTGCAAACCTTGACGTTCAAGCTCACTGACATCATCAATCGTTGGTTTAAGCCTTGTCACCTTGGCTATAGCCTCGTATTCCTCTTTACTTCCACCTTCTAAAAACGATCCAACTAGTTGACCTTTATGCACCCAATAAGCACCGAAACTAGTCCCTGAAAAATCACCAAAATAAATTGCTTCCCCAGAATTATCTCCGTAAAACTGCCATGATAATGAGAAAACTCTTGAGTAGAAAAATGGTAAGTAATCGAATTCAGGTGCTTTATCTGGTTCTATTATTGCAGCGACTGCGTGCCGTGCCGATTTCCTGGCAGCGTCGACGTGTTCAAGTCTTCGGATTTCACCAAAAATCTTGACCGGAAATGATGCCACGTCACCAACTGCATATACTGAACTATTGCTTGATTGTAACCGGCTGTTAACTTTGATTCCTCCTTTTTCTAAAGTGAGTTGGCCTTCAAACAGACTCGTGTTTGGACGTATTCCGATTCCAACTACTACCAAGTCAGCAGCAAGATGGGTTCCATCCTTGAGATTAACTCCAGTAACCTGTATACAATCAGGTTAACTAACATGTTATCTAAAAAAGTTACGTTTAATGTCGGCCAGCATTAAAACCTTCTGAAATCATTTTATTTAAAAACTAGACGATTGTTACTGTTTGTTTGTTTTGGATTATACCAAAAAATTTGCAATAAACACCCGATCTCTTTATTGTTTTAGTAATCGTATTTGAAACAGTGACTATTTATAAAAGAACATGTAAAAAATTAAAAAAAACTGCAAAAGAAAAGTTTTGGGTCAACCCGACTAGATCTGTTTTGACATGTACAAAGAATTACTCATTTTGCATCTGCCAAATAAGGTTGACATTTACCTTCCCCTCTGGGTCGAAAACAAATGATGCAAGAACTGTTCCTTTGACAAAATTTACACCCTTTGACTTATAAAAATCTTCATAATAATTTGCAATCTTAGGGGTAAATAAACGGCCCACTGCAAAGAAATTGGGAAAATAGGTCAGCTGACGAGAAATTGAATGAAAAACAAATATATGGAAATAGGTTCGAAAATAGAAATGCTCACTGCAATGTGGCTCGGGGAACACCATTGAAACATTTATCTTATTTATCACCAAAGAAGCAGCACACTCCATTCCAATGTAGCCACCACCGATGACCACTGCATTTCCTCCAGTAGCGGTTTGCATCACGTCAACAAGCCTGGTTGCATCAGCAACATCACGTAGATAGCACACATTTTCAGCATCTGATCCACTTACACCAAATTCTTCAAGCTTCAAAGCCTATAAAAAAGCCATACAAATCGTTTAGAAATAAAACCCATAATGAAATGAAATGAAATGAAAAAAGAAGCACAATAGTGTTTGAGAACTAGTTTCAGTACCCGAGCACCTGTTGCAATGATAAGATATTTGTAGCTGATGGTTTCTCCTGTTGCAGTTAGTAGTGTCTTTCGTCTCACATCAGCAGACTTGACTCGAGTACCCAGAATCAGTTCAATTCCTGAATAATTTTAAAACATTAATGAATTTGTATGTATTATGCTTTAGATGAATCTATTATTTTGCTATAATAAAAAATACCATGTTCCTTGTACCACTTTGGTGTTAACCTCTCTTCATTGGCACCTACACATGTGTGAAAGGTAGGGAGGCGTGCAGGATCTGAGCAAACAATTACAAAACGCAACAAAATAAGGTAGAATAGACGGATAATCTTATTCTTGAAACAATTAACGAATCGGTTAGCTAGTGGATACCTTCTGGTAGAAGAAAACCTTTGCTAAGCGCAGGTCTCTCATAAGGCGCCACCTTGACATAACATGAAAGTATATAAATATTACTGTTATAAAACACGTTGTATAAACATGAAAATGGTTTTCTACTAATGTAGTGCAATAAAAATGGTTAACGATTGGGTGATGAAAAGATAAAATAAATCTCACATCATGTTCTATGTGAATGCCAAATTAAAAGTGACATCTCACAACCTTATAACAGTTTCCAAATACTGAAGATCGACGGCTCTAACAAAACTTCCGATTACACCTAAAGTCAGCATAGTTTTCAGCTTCTTGGATATGTCTCAAACTTGTTCTGCAGTTAACTAAACCTAAATAGGCTATGAAAGTCAACGACGGTTACAACTGTGTACCTAGTACAACTGTAACTAACTAATGGCTTATTCTAGTGTACCACTCCCACAAGGCACATGTTAAAATTTTTCTCTAATTTAATGTGTATTAAACGCATATTTCGTTTTAAAAAGAAGCTTTAACTTTAAATTAATGTCGATAACATGTGTGGTGTACAAATATTACAAAAAACTTAACTCAATTACTAAGTAGTAATTAATCGTGTTACGAGTTAAATCAAGTTGAAAGTAGATATTTACACTTGAAGTCTTGACAATCAATCAAAATAGTCAGTTTTAAAACACAAGCAAGTTAGGCAAAACAACAAACAGTTGGCGTGCAAGAGATCGTAAACGATTGAATTCGATGATCAACACCAATTCCAGATACTAAATAAACGAAGAAAATAGAACTACGTAACTTGTTAACTAGAAATTAAATTAGATAAAAAGGATTACAGGCTCTTCGGAGATGATACAGAGTTCGCCATGAGATACACCTTTTTTGGTGAATTCAAGAGCTGCGTAACCGGCGGCGACTCCCCCGCCCAGAATTACATAAACAAATGCTCTTCCCATTTCTCTCTCTCTCTCTCCCGCCCTCTTCCTCAAATTTTTTATCTCTCTCTCTCTACAAATATTTGAGTTTATTTTAAGGCTAGTAATTTTTTATACATTTTTTTTAGTGATTTAATTTAATAAGATGTCATATCGTATCATGTTTAAACGTGTTTGTTTCTTACACTTAATAGTAAAGCAAACAAGAGTTGTCAACATATATCATTAAAATATATGAAATGAGAAAAATGTTGTTAAACATTTTTTTACGCAACTTGTTTAAGCATTAGATGAAACCTCATATTATAAATAACAGAGTGTGGATTTGAATATAAGAATTCGAGAAAAACACTTTTAACAAATTGTTATATGAGGTTAAATTTATATTAATATTTGAGCTACTTGTTGGTTATTGAGCGTCTTTTACCATTGTACTAGCTCCTCCCGTGATATTAGGATCAAACTTAATATTTCAAAAATCATTTTCTTTTTGTTGCATATCCTAAACTTTTCCAAACAAATGTATTAGATTAGAAACGAAATAAGGATTTTGAGTTAAGGTGGAAACTATGAATTCATATTGAAGAAGTTATAGTGTGGGATCGTTAAAAGAGCCTAGTTCCCATCCCCTCTCCTGATTTCGTCACCGGATGCGGCCATTAAGTGGTTAAAATCAAGTTCTTATTAATATTAATTATTGGTAATATTGTTTTAGTATTTTTTTTTTCTTAATAACCCAAATTTTTATTAAATAATACACTGGCCACTTAATAACACATATCCAAAGTCTAATGTTAGACATCCGTCGATTTTATAATAACTGTATAAACTACATAAAAAAAATGTCTTTAGCAAGACTTCAGACTATAACACATTAGTTAACAGATTAATTTTATATCGTTAGATCAAATGACAAGTCAGTATCCTGTTATAAACAAATCAAAACATTTGTTAGAAAAGAACAAAATGGGTTGGTTTTGGTTGGAGAAAACTGGAGCGACAAGTGGGTTATCCAAAAGGAGTGGGCAAATGAATTTGTATATAAGATAAGAGTGGGGTCAAATGGGTTAAGCCAAGATAAAGATGGAAATGCAATTGGCATCCATTCTTGGGAATTGTGAAGATTGAATACCAAAATATATAACATGAGATGAGATTTGTATCAAAGTGGTTGTTGTTGAATTATGACCAATTTCTGATCTGTTTGTTTCTTATTTTTCGTTCACATATAATAATATGATCTCTCATTGAATAATTCCAACATGAATTCAAGTCTATCAACTTACTAATGATATAAGCCCAAAACTACTATTTTTATAATTAATTGCTAATATTGTGAAAATTTAAACAAATGATGAGCTGTAACAATTCATGTTGGGTCGGGTTGGTGGGTTAAAAGTACCCAAATCCAAAGTCGACTAACTAACATAATCGGACTGAAAAATTCAATGCTAACACCTTAACATGCTAACCATGACTCGACCTGTAATTAAGTTTAATAAACGGTTTGAAGAGGTTGACGGGTTGATATTGTGTCAAGGGGATCAAACTAGGGCTGTCAATGGGGCGGGTCGGGGCGGGTCTTTTGTAGATCCAAACCTGACCCAAGATCCAATTATATGGGTTTGGGTCTGACCCATTAGCTATTGGGTCTTGATCCAACCCAAATCCAACTAATTTAATAGGTCGGATCTTGACTCGGATCGACCCAAATAATAATAATTTTTCATATTTATTATTTTTAATGTCTTATCCGCTTACCTGCTTAACCACCATGACAACTCTAAAAAAGATGAGTTTTTTTTGTTCTTAAGAAACGCTCAATAGTTTTACTCCGCCCGTAAAAGTAAAAAGTCAAATACGTAACTGCTGATGGGAAAAACCCATGGACATAGGTGGGGGTAGAAACATTCGATAGATATACCATTTTGCACTTGTCTTCAAAGATCCAGAAAGATCGAATAACAAAATATGTCAAGAAAATTTCTCATATTTAATTAGCAATATGTGAGCAGATGATAAGACAAAAAGCAAAAACTTTAACATTTCAGTCATGTCCTAATCTATAACAAACTTACATAGGTGTGCAGAAACATTCATTAATTATTGATAATTTGATGGATTCATTTGTTTTTTTTTTTCGTACGCTGCCTCTTTTTCTCATTTCCTTGTTCTAAAATTTAAAACACTTTATTTTACGTCGTAGATTAAAATGGTTATATTTTTTTTTCTTTTACAATTAAAAAAAAAAGTTTTTTTCATTAATATAACACTTTTGTTTTTATCAAAATATCAATAATAGATTTGTTTTTTTTAAGTGGGTCGACCTGGACGGGTCATGGATCGATCCATATAAAGATCCACTAAAATGGGTCGACCTATTGGATCATTTTTTGGATCGTTGGGTCCTATTTTTAAATCCATTGGGTCATGTTATTGGATCGGGTCTGGGTCCAGACCTGCCCCATTGACAGCCCTAGATCAAACTTTTTAAATATGAATACATGGCAAAAAAGAGAAGATAAAAGCTTAAAAGCCTAGCTCCTATGTCTTATTGCAACAAAAGCTTTTTACAAATATAATATATATTTTTATTGACGTCTAATGCTCCATTTATCAAATATGTACAAATTATTATTATTTTTTTTTTCGAAAATGAAAGTAAACTGTAGAAGCCCAAGCTACTGAGTGGTCCATTACCATTTATATAACCCAAACAAAAACCGCATTTGACCAGCCCTTAAAGAAAACATCAAAAATGGGTTAGTCCATAACCAGTTAGATGATTTTTTATTTATTTCTTTTTTAATTTAATATTCTTTATTTTATTCTTCGACCAGGTATTTTTTTTTCTTTTTCTTTTAGCATGGGTTATTTGGATAATTTAAGTTTTATTCGGTTTTCTTATTTGATTTCACCTTGAAAAATAAAACCAAACCAAATAACAAATAAATAAAATAATATATATATTTAATCTAAATAATAAACGCTCCTACTAGCTTGTTGGTTATGGTTTCAAGTTTTCTAAGAAAAAAAAGTAAGAGCTATTCTGTGTTTATTATGTGTTTTGGTGTAATTGAGCCGAATCGAGTTGAATACTGCCAAGCTAAAACTTGACTCGACTAGAAAAGTTCGGGTTCGAAACTCGATTCAAACTCGGTCGAGCTTTATATTTAAAACTTGAGCTCGACTCGACTTCTAGAGCTCGAAACTCGACTTCTATAACCAGAGCTCGAAACTCGACTCTAGTCCAATAGATTCTACGTAACAAGATTGTACTCGATAAAAATTCGTTAGATTAAGATTGGCTAGACTCATTTCATATATGATATGTAAGTTATTATATATATAATTTAAATTCGATAAAACTCGTGAGACTAGTGTTTAAATCGAGTCGATTTCAAATGCTTTGTAAGTCAATCTCGTAAATCGTAAAGTCTTGTTTACACCCGTACAAACACCCCCTTCCTTCGGATAATTTGACAGGGGGTGTAGCAATGGCCTGTACGAATTGGCTACACTCATCAACAATCTCTCACACTACTTTCACTACTACTAACCACCGGCGAAATTCTCCGGTAACAACACTCCGCCCAACCAATTCCTCCGATGTTCGGCCGTTATTCAATTCCAATCACCAATTTAAACCTCCAGCCATGGCCGTACAAGCTCAGGCCAAACGAGGATTCTCACAAAAAAAACGAAGTAGAAGCAGCTTCTCGTAAGTTTTTATTAAAGTCAGTTATAGTATAGATAATACTAAGTATTATTAACAGCATTATAATTTTTAGAATTGTTGAAATTAAACTCGTAATTAGTAATTCTAGGTTTAGGTTATACGATATCGGTTCGTTATATGGAAAGATTAAGAGTTAATACTGTTGTTATATTGTGGTTGTTATTTTAGCTGCTGATATGCAATTTGAAGCTCCGTTAAAGATTGTGATGTATCCGGATCCTATACTTAGGGCAAAGAACAAACGTGTTGTTACATTCGATGAGAATTTGAAGAAATTAGTAGACGAAATGTTTGACGTAATGTACAAGTAAGTTTCTGTCCTTCGTTTATTTGTAGAGTGTTGTAGATTGTAATTGCTTGTGGTTTATGTGGGTAGAGGAGTACTTTTAAGTCTGCGCGTTGCAGCGGGTTTAAATAATTTCTCAATTACATGTTAAGTTGAATCAAGAGGGATTTAACATATATAACTAAACACCAGTTTATTTTCATTTTTTCTAAAGTTTTTTTTTGTACCTTTTTTTGTTTTGTTTAAAAGAAACGATTATAAACTTTAAACTTATGTTTCAAACACACTCACATAGTAATTGATTCTTAAAAAGTAACCTACTCAGTTTCAAACATAAAATATTCGATTAGAACCAATAATGACTTGACATCAAATTAACTTAGTTTTGTTATTATTTTATTCCGATTTTAAGTTTACTCAAAGTTTGAAAAAAAAAAAAAAAAAAAAAAATTTACTATTCACCAAATAGTCAAAAAGATCTTGCTAAATGTTAGGTTTTTAATGTGGACCGTTAGTAGATGAAATGTTTGACGTAGTGTACAAGTAGTGATTGGACTTTGAAGTGTGTTTAAACGTTGTTGAGTCGAATGAGTCTCAACTTTGCAACTAAACGTATTTTCTCGTAAGATAAGTGAAGTGCAGCCTGGTGATACGAGTATCTAATTATTAATGTAATTTGCTAGAAGTAGGTACCTTTTGAGAATAATTGATTCTCACATTATTAACAAAGTACTTAATTATTTTGGCTTTTTGGGGCAAAAAAGGTAAAGTTGTCTACGTGTTGTAGGATCACGGTGTATTAAGGGAGGGCCTGAGAGGAGTATCCATGACAGATAACATTTTAGTTTTGGGAAAGACGTAAACCTTTAACTGAACTGGCAGCCTACATTCCTCCGTATTATATAGTGTTGCAGAGTTTAGGTATTGCATCAAAGGCCTAGTTAATTTGTGGACATGACTTGAAGTTTTTTATGGTATATTTCTATATATAACCACCTGAGTTCTCCAACTTGCATCGGATGTCTGAAGTGTCTTTCTTATTGAGTAATTGACGAGGTGCAGCAGGATTACATACTTAGGACTTCGTAGAATAGAAGGATAAAATGTTGTGTTCGATAAGGTGGTGAAAGTGTACTGTTGTCCCAGAAAGTTGATTGCCTTATGTTTTGGGGCTGACATACTAGTAGAACTAGAAACAAGTAGTTAAAGGTAGATTTTGGTTATTAACTCGCATTATAAAGTTGCGTCGTTTTCGTATATATTGTCCCACAGATCATTTTACTTGTCATCCTCATTTCTTCCATCTGTGTACCAATCATCAACCTGCCAAAAGACCCTGTTACTTTTGCTTACATCTATCATTACTTGCATAACAATCAATTTTTTTGGTTAATTGCTGTAACCTTAAAATAATTAAATATTTAAGTGTTCTTGAAGTGATATTTTCCCGAGTTTTCTTAATTGTCACACATTTTCCTTTTTTATGCTTATAGCGAACATTGTTATATACAGTAGTATGTATAATACTTGTTGGTTTCCATGCCCACAGAACGGAAGGCATCGGGCTCTCAGCACCCCAAGTTGGAGTTAACGTTCAACTTATGGTGTTTAATCCCGTAGGTGTGCGAGGTGAAGGAGAGGAGCTTGTTCTTGTGAACCCACGAGTCGTCAGTTTCTCGAAAAAGTTAGTTCCATTTACAGAAGGCTGCTTATCTTTTCCAGGGATAAATGCTGATGTGGTGGTAATAACATGTACATTTCTTTAAAGCTTCATATTATTAGTTAAACCTGTTCATTATTCTCTAATGATCTTTCATGCACACTTTGGTGACTACGTGCTCGATATGATATAATGAGCCATAATCAGAAGAGAATAAGGAGTCCTTTTTGCTCTCAGATTAAAGTACTTTTAAGAGTTCTTCAAAGCGATTTCTAATGCTTTTGAATTTGACCTTTCAGAGGCCAGAAGCTGTTAAGGTTGATTGCCAAGACATTAGTGGTGAAAGGTTTACAGTTAGCTTGTCACGCCTCCCTTCACGGGTTTTCCAACACGAATTTGATCATCTGGAGGCAAGTTAATTAATATGCACTACTTCTCATTCGACTACAACAAACATATTAATTTATAACCATTCAATATGATTATATAAAAGGCTTTTTTACTGTTGAAGTTTCTGTATATTATGAAATGAGTTCCATAAGTAAAATATTCGTTACAACTTGTATGTTATAGTTCTCCTGTAATGGCATAACGAGAATTGCTAATAATTTCTATCCCGCACTTCACAAATTTGCAGGGAATTCTCTTCTTTGACAGAATGACTGCAGAAGTTGTTGATAGCATCCGTACAGAACTACAGGTGAATAATTATTTTTATTAAAATTGCCGACATCCAATGTAATCAGTAATAAGATATACCATGTGTTCTTTAATGCCACACTCTATATAATAGAGGTGGCAAAATGGGTGGGTTAGTAATGGGTCTAAATATGTCCGGGTCAAACAGGTAATGATTAAGCACCAAATCAAGACAGCTCATGTTTGGTCCGGTTGACCGACCATCATTTTTTCATTTTCTTTTTACTTTCAACATGATGTTAGCTTTCTTATGGACGTCAATTAATTGTATCTATGATACTAGGAATTGGAAAAGAAATATGAGGATAGGACTGGATTGCCGAGGCCTGAAAGTGTAGAATCACGCAAAAGATGGAAGGCAGCTGCTGGATTTGGAAGATCATGATACGAGTTTGTGCATCATCACACCCTAATGATCCCGAAGGTGGTTATATTTAGGATTGGAACCGGACCGTGTTTTAATTTCATGTATCTGTAAAAATCTCATATAGATCTTCTTGCCCAACCAAAAACAGTGACTAGCATACCCAGCCTGTGTTTGATCCTTTGTTTATACATATCAGAAACTTATCCAGATCACATTACAGTTGGTTGAAATTAAAAAATACTAAAAGATTTATAACTATAAGTCTATAACCTGTTGCTTGTCTTTTCATTAATAATTGAAGTCTTCTTTTTGTATTTGTGTAAGTAGGTTATAAGTACACTATTATATTATTTTAAATATTAATCATCGATTAAATTATAATAAAATGTAAATTTATCTTCGTTATAACCTATTGGTAATTCATATATTTGTGTTCGAACCTCTTAGATAAACATCTTTGAAATGAAAATAAAATATATTCGTGTTCCAACCTCTTAGATAAACATCTTGAAATGACAATAAAAGAGTTCAAAAATATCACAAACTCACTACCACTTTAAGTGTTGTTTGTTTTAGCTTATATAATTTTCGATTTATGAACTTATCAAGATGAGCTTATAACGTTAAATAAATTATAAGTTTAATTTTATAAGTTCGTAAACCAACAGTTATAATATAGAGCATCAAAAATTACATGAACTCATAAATCGGCTATAATCCGAAACAAACACCCTGTAATAAAGCTAAAAACTTAAATAGTACAAAAACAACCTTCATCTAACCGTTAAAAAGCTTTCTTCAACAACCTAAACAAGCAACATTTATACCAATCCCACCAATCACCAACTTCCACGTGTCCGTAACCCCACAACGGCCTCTGTACCCGGACCTGAAACTTATTTAAAAAGCAAATTCAACAAAACCAATTCAAGTCCGCCCTGCAACAAATCACGAAATTGGAAAAACAATTCACCTGCATCCCAAGAAGAGATACAGATAGATTATTGACTCTCGCACATGCTCCAATTTTTTTAACAAAAATATACCTCTAACTCATCATAATTCATAAACACCGAATTCACCTTTCTCGATCAAAGCAATTTCAATTTTTTGATTTTTTTTTTTTTTTTTTGTGTTGAATTTGATCGGAGATTTGCAGATTCCGAGCTGTTTTAAGCTACACCGGATAGGTATATATATGTTAATTTTGATTGTTTTTGTGATTTTGTAGATAGATCAGAGCTATCAATTTGATTCTGTATTAGAAATTGTTGAACCTTATTTTCGCTCGGATCGATTTTGCTTTCGAGTTTTTATTTTAGAAAATATGAAGAGGTTGTTAAGCTCTACCTGCTTAGATAATGAAATTATTTAGGAAATGTAAACTTGCAAAGTATGATTAGTTGATTAGCTAGGTTTACGATGATAATTAACAGCTCGGATACGGAAAAAATGATAATAAAAAGAAGTAAGTAGTTTGTTGAACGGAATTTGCGTTTGTCGTTTCTGTCTATGTGTATATTCTTAAGATGTGATTGATTATCTCGTACATGTCTATGTGGTAGAAGTTTTTTAGATGCATAAAACTAGATGCGTAATGTAGTTATTGGATCCCTAGGCAGCTGGAATGTATCAGTGATTTTTGGAGACCAGAAGTTTTTAGATTACGTATTTCAACCATCAGGCGTAGTGGAAGTTTCTGAAAATTAGATGGAAGAAATGTTTTTGCTAAGATGAGAATCTCGTTTGCGTAGGTACCCGTGCTGCTTTGCCTAGCTTTTCAAGTACATTTAACCCAAATAACTCATGTCACCTAGCATAGATGCACTTGATTAGTAATTTTCTCAAATTGCATTAAATCTCTTTGGAAAACTAAGAACTTCCAATTAGCGGCACATACTAAAGTTTACATGCCTAGGAAATCACGATTATGTATCGTTAGACATAAATCTCATCTCCTGTACTGAACTATGCGACATTATGAATCACTGGACAGCACACTAGAAAAGTACGATTTTCTGGCACACATTATGTTCGTTGAGGGCCAAATATTGATTCATGCTTCTGGATTGTAGTTAATTCAATATATGAACATAGTTGTTATTGTGAAGTCGATGTTATTTGATTTGTTACGATTTTGTTATACAGATACTTTATAACATGACTGGTGCGTAAGTCATATAACTACATTTACTCAATTTAGTCTTCCACAATATGGCTTCTGGTGGAATGGCTACTTCGACAATTACTCAAGTTGACGATGACTCGATGTTTGTTGACAAACTGCCCGAGGAAATCAATGAAATGAGAATCAGAGATGACAAGGTGGAAAAGGTTGCTCCCCGTTGTCTTTCTGCATTATATTTTTATATATTTTGACTTATGCTCATTTGGTGCATCTCTATTGCAATTTTCACATAAAACGAGCCTCTTGTAGGAAATGGAGGCAACTGTGGTGGATGGAACTGGAACTGAAACTGGTCACATTATTGTTACTACTATTGGAGGAAGAAATGGTCAGCCTAAACAGGTAACTAACTGCCTATCGCTTTGTTATTCTGCATTTGTTCGTGTTTGTTTTTGCAAGTTGCTTATTGAAGTAACCCTCGCTTTATCTCACGACAGTTGCTTAATTCAATGACCCTACCTTTATGTGATGGCAACAGATGAAAATAGTAGAATGTTTACTGTCATATAGACCTTTGGTCAACTTGAAAAAATCTGTAACTTCTGTAGCATAAATAGATTGAAAGATCGTACCGAGTTGAGTTACTCAGGTTTTAGAATCTTAGTTCTCGGTGTTTTTTATGATGGAAGTATGTGAAGAAATTATTCTGGTCAATCGCTAATTATATGTACTATTTGGTTTGATAATGAAAGCGATCCAAGATATTGTGCTTAGAATGCTTTTATTTGCTGTTTAAATCCCTTCTGTTGTGGTTCAGTTTTAACTTGTTTGACTGTTAATTCAGACAATTAGCTACATGGCAGAACGCGTGGTTGGTCAGGGTTCTTTCGGAATTGTGTTTCAGGTAAAAAAACTAGCAAAAACTCTCAACTCTGTATTGTGTATTGTCAAGATTAGTATTTATTAATTGAGGTGGCAAAATGAGCGAGTTGGGTCAAAACGGGTCGGGAAGGATGGCGGGGGACATTTTTCCCAAAAAGTTACATTCTTATTAACAATTCTATTTCAATTAAGATCACAATAATTATACTATTTTATTAATAATATGCCTTTTTGAATAATATAATTTTGGAGTATCATTCACTTTGAGATACTTTTGTCCGATTTCCCTTTTAGCTATTTTTCTTATACTAGTTTAACCTATTATAGATAAACTGAACGTCCCTCTCATAGTTAATGATGTAGTGGAATGACGCTTACCCACAATAAATTTGACTTTGCAGGCAAAATGCTTAGAAACCGGAGAAGCTGTTGCAATTAAAAAAGTATTGCAGGATAAACGATACAAGAATCGAGAATTGCAAACGATGCGACTTCTTGATCATCCCAATGTTGTTTCACTTAAACACTGCTTCTTTTCAACTACAGAGAAAGATGAGCTTTATCTCAATTTAGTTCTAGAATATGTGCCTGAGACAGCTTACCGTGTAGCAAGACACTATAGCAAGGCTAATCAACGGATGCCCATGATTTATGTCAAATTATACACGTATCAGGTATGTATTTCATGCAAAAATCCCTCATTTTCTGAAATCCATGTATTTTTAGCTAGATGTTTTCCTTATCTCTTAAGGATAATAATGAAAAGCAATATATTTGTGTCTTTCAGATTTTCAGAGCACTGGCATATATTCATGCAATTGGCGTTTGCCACCGAGACATCAAGCCTCAAAATCTTCTGGTTTGCATCTAATATTTTTTACTCCCCACCCCACTCGGATAAAAAGGGTTTGAAGTTTACAGTTAAAAAATATTATAATCTGAACAATCTGGCTTGCAGGTCAATCCTCATACTCACCAGCTCAAACTCTGCGACTTTGGAAGCGCGAAAGTTCTGGTAATATGTTTATTTTCAATTTTTCTTACTTATTGTTATTATAAGTTAACCTTTCTGTAGCTTGTATATATCAACAATTTGTTGGTTTTTGCAATAGGTAAAAGGTGAACCAAATATATCGTATATCTGTTCTCGATATTATCGTGCACCTGAGCTCATTTTCGGGGCAACTGAATACACAACTGCAATTGATGTATGGTCAGTTGGTTGCGTCCTTGCTGAACTGCTTCTAGGACAGGTTCTTTGCAAAAACAGTGTCTTTAAATTGTTTAATTATGATGTATTATACTGTTTGTGTTATTTACAATTTTTTTTCTTTGCCTTTTTTGCCTACTTAGCCTCTGTTCCCAGGTGAGAGCGGAGTTGACCAACTTGTAGAGATCATTAAGGCGAGTTATAAGCATTCCTTCATGCCAAAAGAATGTCTACTTTTCAAAATTGTAAAGAATAATGTTTTAATTTGTTTGTTTCCTTTCCATCATGTAGGTCCTTGGTACACCAACCCGTGAAGAAATCAAATGCATGAATCCAAACTACACAGAATTCAAGTTCCCACAAATCAAAGCTCACCCCTGGCACAAAGTGAGGATCTTGCTTTTCATACTCAGTTGTTCTTACTCCTGCTCCCGCTGTCATTTTTTAACTGTAATCACGTAATTGATATATATTTGTCATGCATAGATTTTTCACAAGCGGACACCTCCAGAAGCTGTAGATCTTGTTTCAAGACTCCTCCAATACTCTCCTAACTTGAGATGCACTGCTGTAAGTCCTTCTTACCTTTTCTCATTCTTTTACCTTTATGGTAATTAGATGCACTCCTGTACGTACTTAATTTTGATAGCATATTATGTATGCGACTCACCAAATCATAATTAATTTTAAACAGTTGGAGGCATGTATCCACCCGTTCTTTAATGAACTTCGTGATCCAAACACTCGTCTACCAAACGGCCGTCCTTTGCCTCCTTTGTTTAATTTCAAGCCTCAAGGTTAGTTGTTGTTTCCTTTTCATTTAATTGCGGTTTCCATTGATGTCATTCTTTTAACAGTTTGTTTGTTGGTACATTAACAGAGTTAAAAGGTGCATCTTTGGAACTTCTCGCAAAACTAATACCGGAACATGCTCGGAAGCAGTGTCCCTTCCTTGGATTTTAAGTCACTGAAGTTGTATTCGGATAATTTATTGTGCAACATGTTTATCTTATAAGATGATTATTTATTAGCTTTTCGTTAAACTATATATTGCCTTTGTATTTTCTGCACACTTGACACCAGGACTTTATGACTATGTTGGTGAAAAGTGAATTATGTAACCTTGTATGGTATTGTTGACATCTAATATATGCAAAAAGTCTGTTGTGGTTGCTTACTGTTTTTATGCGTTGTCGACTCTCCTGTTAAGATGTGCTCTTCATGGTATCTAAGATCGTAGATGTTAAAGGTGACAAAGTGCATAGTGTTTTAAAATTTAAGGGCTAGTATAGTTATTGTTCTTTTATAAAACTATTGAAAACATGTTCTCTAAAGGTTTTTTCAGAGGATTCTCCTTCTTAATCAAAAAACCACCTCTGAAATGAACAGTTCAAAATTCTGAATCCGAATCATATTTATGCAACCTGATTATGTTTCTGAAAATAGCAAATTGCGTATTTCCATGTTCTACAATCAAGAATTTCCATGTTCTACAATCAAGCGACCAAAATGGAAGATGAAAACAGTTATCATTCACCTTAATTTCATTATTAGAAAACATATTTCATTTACACAATCTTCAAAAACATAACCATGAGCAACAAAAAGCGAACCAACAGAATCAATCCACTATTGGTAAAAATGAAAGCCACACATAATTCGTAACACAGTAGTACGCAGAAGTGCAATGTATGGAAATACAGATTCGTTTTGCATCCAATCATAACAAACCATTACTGGTTTTCACTACATATAAAAAGTAATATTCAATATCATGCCGGACTTGATGAGTCCCAAAAACACATATGATGAGGTCCTTTATATTGTTGATCAGTAATAGGATTTGCGGGGGTTCCCCTGCAAAAAAAAAAAAACAGCATTGAAAACGTCATCAATTGAGAGTTTTATTATATAAAAACGAACTGTGATGAGTTGGGTAACTTACGAGTGGATTTGGTCTATGACGGTAACCAAGCATCATACGCTTTTTATACTGGTCATAGATATCATCATCAGGTGTGACTTCACCTGGTTGAGAAGCACCAACACCCAAGTTATCCTTCTTAACATTACCGGCCATAATTGGGTCAGCTATCCCACTTCTAGAACTCCCAAGCCCTTCACCTGAAAAGCAATCCCGATCAAGTTGATTGAAATACCGAACAACCTCAAGAGCATATATTCAATCTTATGAAAGTAATAAATTAATTGTCAAGGACAATACCTTCTTTCCAACCCATTTTGGATAAGAGTCTATGACCTACATTGTCGGCCTGAATCTTTGCTCTCTGGGCAGCCTCCTGGGCCGCTTTCTGTGCAGAAACATCATTACAAGTGGCCATGAATTTATCGAGCTCTTCCTGAGGTATATAATCCCCCATATGATGACCTTTTTTAACATGACCTGCCAATCACATCATATGAGAAGTAAGGATCCGAGGTATCATTCCAGTGTAACAAACATTTACGAAAAAAACACCTACCTTGTAGAGAAGCAGGAGGCGGCATCTCATCTTTAGAGTGCTTAGGTTGTCTCCTCTTCTCTTCTTGTGCAGCCTTCTTCATATAAAACTCCATCATTGCTATCGGGTCTGAAGCTGATGGAGCACTAGATTCAGCTACACCATAACTACATCTATCATTTGATGAAATGTGTTCATTTTCAGTAGCCTCGTATAAAGCTGAAGCAGGAATTTGATAATTTGATTGTTGCTGACTACTGTTCGCTGCATTACTCTTTCCAGGAACAGTTCCTGCCATAATTTGCAGAGTGTTAGACCAATATAAAAATAAACTCCGACATTATAATATATCTATCATCGATAATAATTTAAAAGAAGAAGATATATATTATATAGAAGAAATTTTTTCAGTTTATGAGCACGGTGCAACAAAAATGACAGTATTTGTGGTAATGCACAAACCAGACAGAGTTTTTTCCTCCTCAATAAGACGATATTGATAGTATTTGTAATCAGCACAACTTTCATCAAAAAGGAACCTGCAAAGAAGTCGATATGATGTGTAAGAGAAGAAGAAAACCGTCTGTAAACATGATAAAAACATAGATTTCCATACTGGAAAAAATAAATTATAATTACAGAACATACTTGAAAGGGGTATCTCCAGGATTCTTCTGTCTTGTGATATGCTCAATCTGCCTTCCGTTTTTAGCCACAAAACTAGCTAAATTATCAGCAGCCTTCTTAACTGAGGCATCACTTGGGCATGATGGAGATGCTGCATGTCACTTAAAGAACTGATTAAAACCAAGAAATCTAAATTATTTCTGTAGAAGGCGTGCCACAGATTCCAAATCTGTTATTCAACATCTCGTTCCACCAATGTTGACAGAGGTAATAAGTATAAGCTGCATTCATCAATCATCAGACACGACTAATCAAAAATGTTTTGCCCTTATCTCATCATTATAGAAGTAGAAGCTTTAATATATTTTTTTAAATAGCTAATACATAGACGTGATAACAAATACAAGATTATTACAATAATAATTTAAGTCTTTGGGTAAAGTATTTTAGGAGGTTGAATGTATTAAAAGACAATTTAAGGTAACATTCAACCAGTTTGACCCAATCAGCTTATTTGAACTGTTCCAGTAGTTTTTAGATAAAAATATCGCCGTATTTGACCCGTAAGAGACTTAGAATAACCCCACTCGATCGATTCACAAGTAAATGGGTGGAAATCGCCACTTTTAATATCAGGGATTATGCTCTTGCAGAAATTCATATACATACCAGCAATTGGAAAAATAAGCAACATATGACAATATTATTATTAGGCAAAAGAACATGAAACTATGACTTGAAAATACGACAAATAGGTAGTCTGAAGAAAGAAGCAAATTACCAACATAAACTTGTTTTAAGGACTGTCCGGAAACGAAATCCTGGTCCAGCTTTTGCCTTTTAACTGGTTCATCACCTAAAGTGTTACCCTCATCTTCTTCCTCGTCTTCACCGAGTTTGACAGCAGGTGTGACAAGTTTTGATTTCTGTTTGAGGCTAAAAGCAAGTTTTCCGGCTGAAGGAGGTTTGGGTGTTGTACCAGGCTCGGGCTTAGGTTGTTTTAACTTGGAAGAACTACTGCTAAAAACAGGCTTAGGTTGTTTTTGGGATCCCGGGCTAGATGTAGAATCTTCTACTTTAACACCCTTTTCCTTCTCTTCTTGAAGTCGTTTGAACCTTTCCATAAATGAACCATCATTAACGAATAAGCTAGAAGCTTTTCCTTTCTCCATTGGCAGGAGTCAAGGTTCTTTTAGCTGTTTATAGAAATCACTGCTTGACAAGTAAGCTTACAGATGATTTAGGATGCAATTAATTACTTAAATATTAGAAAAAAGGAGTAAATACGCCGGAGTAGACGTGAATAAGTCAAAAACTTTTACTAAAGGCCTGTAACTAAACTTTTACTCATTTATTTAGTCTTGAAAATGTAAGAATGAATTCACTTAAAAGTATCATAGTCCAAGACGTGTACAATCAATCAATTAGGCAAGGTACAAAATCCCTTTACTTTTGTTAGTAGCATAGATTATTTTGCTTCGCATACTAAACATTTGCACCGAAATAATATTAACAAATTCTATAAGGTTGTCTTTTTAAAATTAACCCGAATAATACCACACAATAAACTAAAAGTAAATCCCACAGGTAATCTTTGCTAAACATTTGTATCGTTATGTCTACAGTTTAAGCAACAACCAATGATTATTTAAAAACAAATGCCACATTAACAAATCTTAGAAAAGGGTTCTACATTGTTGGCACAAATATCTCATCCATGATTCCAACAAGACAGCATCAATTCAAAGCTCCGTACATGAGCTTTCTCATGGACCCATACAAAATTTAATAATGGCTAAATCAAATCCGTTATGAGTAGCATCTAGAACACCACGGAAAGACAATTAATTGGTACTTATTCAAATGTCAAAAGCTACAATTTACAATTCTTAACTTAGTTGAAATGCTTTTTCTATCTCATTTTCATAACCTCGAGCAGTTTATAGGCCTGATTGTTAAGTAGATACCTCTGTCACACTCTTTTAGGTCGACTTTCCTTTTCACCATTATCTTACGAGAACCTTATTTAATATGATTATAACAATTATAACCATAACATTGCACAATCACGTAAACAACACATACGTCATAACATATAATATATATAATACCTAAAAACACACATACTTTAGCAACAGAAAGATTTCACTTACCATATTACATTACATTACGATAACATTACACGATCAATATTCCTCTGTAATTATCATGTTTTTGTATTTAAGCTGATAATTTCAAAATCCTACAAACTATATATAATGAATAATCACACAAATTTAATCACTGAGAACCTATTCCTAAATTTTGATTAACAACATCGATAATAACTTGTATGCAAAATCGATCGATGCGAAAATAAGGTTACGTAATTTCTGATATAAAATTAAATTAATAGTTCTGATCTATCTCCAAATTATATAAATGATTAAAATTAAGATATATACATATATATACCTGTATCTATAGGAATCTGAAAATCTCCGATTGAATAAATAACAGAGAAAATAAATTATGAAGTTAAAATTGATCCGATTGTGAATGTACAAGTCGGTGAATTGCTTTTCCCCTTTTCCATAATTTGTTGCGGGCCGGACTTGAAAATAGTTTTATGATATCTTATTTTGGAACGACTTTAGGTCCGTATACGTATTGGGAGGTGTTTGTTTGGGTAAACAAGCCTTTTTAACCGTTCGTAAAATCGGAAGGAATTAAATCTAATGAAATCGGAAGGAATTGAAATTCTAAGAGTGCGTTTATTTGTAGAATATTTTCTTTACATTTTAATTTTTATTTTTCTAGAAAACTGAAAGGTTTTTCTTTTCTAGAAAACTATTGAAAATTTAGAAAATGTGTTCAAATGTTGTTAACTTTTTCGGTTTAAAAAAAATACATTAATGTAACTTTTTACCATCCTTTTATTTTACATTTTATTAAAAATATACAAAAGACAATATATTGGCTCCATTATTATAAGGTTTTTTTTTTCTAATTTACTCTTCGTATACATAACAATGAACGATCATATTTCTAACAAAATGATCATGATAGTTTTAAAAAATTTATATATTACTGCTTCTATATTATAGTTATGTTGTTAAACATATATAAAATTTACAATCGTTACATTAAAAATGTTAATTTTGATTTATTATTATCATGAATAGAAGTTATTAAAAATATAATACTTATAGTTTAAAATAATAATAACAAAACAAGATAAATACATAAATGGTGAGAGAAAAAAATTTAAACATATAAATTTATTTACCTATTTTGTTAAGAAAATAGTTATTTTATTTAAAAGAAAACATATTAAGAACATTTTAATATATAAAAAGTTTAACAAAATTTGATATTGACTAAACTTAATGATATTAGACAAAGTAAAAAAAAAAAGAAATCATAGATATAAAAATGGTTAAGAAAAAAGAAATTATATAATAAATGTAAGAAAAATATGTTGAATTATAATATAGAAAATTGTAGGAAACTACCAAATTGAGTTTTTAAAACGTAGAGAAAAGATGATTTTCGGTTTTTCACGAAAAAATTTTCAGAAAATTAGGATTTAAACACGTTACCGTTTTTCCAGTTTTCGCTGAAATTTTTTATAGAAAAAAGCTCAATTTTCCTCCAACTAAACACCCCTAAATTTCTTTTGCAATCTGTTTGGTTAAACAACTGGAGGAATTAAAATATGCTCAAATTTCATCAGATTTCTTCCGTTGTAGAATTCATAATTTCTTTCAGTTTCGAAAGGAATTCAAAATTTCTGATTTAATTAAATTCAAACCAGATTACTAAAACTTCTTTTCAAACAAAATTTTGAACCATTAATATAACTGTCAAAAAAAAAAATTGTAGCTGTGTTCGATAATGTAGTTAAAGTTCCAGCTTAAAAATGTAAAATAATAGTAGATAATAATTAAGTAAGATAAAATAGTAAATTACATGAAATGTCCTTGTGGTTTGACCAAAATAACAGGTTTTGTCATTTACGTTTAAAAGTTGCACTTGATATCCTTTATCTTAACAAATTTAACACTCGTTGTCCTTTATGTGGATGACAGTTAAAAAACACCGTTAAATCAAATTATGTGTGGAGCACATAAGGGTAAAATTGTTATTTACTAATTTTGTTCTTTTATTATTCATCTTCATGGTTTTTTCACTTGCTGCTGCTAGTTCATAGTTTCAATATCCCCATTCATGGCCACCAACTTTACTAACGAAATCTATAACCCTTTTTTCTATAATAACATCACCACCATCATCAAAATTCACATATTCCTTAAATATAATCATATTAAAAAAGAGTGGAAATTAACATCGAACCAAAATTTACATTTGTAAATTATAGGTTGAAAACAAAATTTGACCAATTCATTCTCTTTGTCTCTCTCATTAATAATTCAACACCGCCAAATCCATCATCATTAACACCATAACAATATGCAAATTTGTAAAAAACTTATCCTAACCCAAAAACAAATATATTATCTTCTTTAGGTTGAAACCTAACTAACAAGAAAAATAATCTTATACCCTATTTTACTTTAAATAAAAACATAAACCGGTGGATACGAAGACACAATCACATACAGGTAATCGAGATCTGAGTTTTGATGGTTTTAGTTCATATCAAGTTTCAAAATCGGAGGTTGACATCGGTTTCAAAATGAGTTTTGGTTGTAGAATTTACAATTTCCTTTTAAGGTATGACAAATTTTTGGGAAAAAAATAGAGTTGATTTTGGTGATATAATTGTTTGATGCAAAAGGGTATTTGAGTTTTTTTTTTTCCTTCTAATTATTATTGTGTAATTAGGATGTTCATTATAGTTGAAGAAAAAAGAAGGTACAAAGATTGATGGAGGAAGAAGATAAGTAGGTCGGGAAAATGACGGTTTTATCCTCATGTGCTTCATACATGACATGATTTAACGGTGTTTTATAACGGTCACCCACATAAAGGACAACGGATGTTAAATTTGTTAAGAGAAAGGATATCAAGTGCAACTTTGAAACTTAAATGACAAAATCTGTTATTTTGGGCAAACTACAGTGACATTTCATGTAATTTACTTAAGATAAAATTAATTAGGGGTAATTATGTAATTTACCATATTATAAACTAAAAATACTTTTATAAGCTATTTTAAGCAACTCGTTTTTTAAACAATTGTGTTTATACTAAATAAGTTTCTCAAAAAATATTAACCAACCAGTATTATATTAAGTCGTATAAGTTTTTCACCACACATACGTTACAAAATTTCAATTAATTTAACATATTTACAAATTGATCTGAGCTATATGCAAAAATTGAAAACTGAATTCCTTTGAATTATGTCAATCAAACATGACAACTTTTATAAGTCAAAGTTAAAACGATAAATAAGCCGAAACTAATAACTTTATAAGTCACATTCATTCCGTTCATACGCTCAACTTAATAACTTTATAAGTAAAAATGATAAATAAACCGAAACAACACCCCTTCTCCTATAGTTTATATTAAATTATGTTTTTTCCTCTAAAAGAAAAGCTACGTCAACATTGTGGTTACCATAATTAATTAGATGTATTTTAGTCGTCCGTTATTTTTATTAAAAACTAATTACATAATGAATCATTTAAGGTGAAAAACAGGGACAAGTTATGTAATAATCTAAAACTGATTATTACATAGTTAAGAAAAAAGTTTAATAATAATTTAATTCTCAACTTTCATACTAGTATATGTTTAACTAATTAATTTTGTTTGTGTCAAAATGCTATCTATAAGTTTTAATTATGATTTTAATCATTAACTTTAAATAAGTTATCATTTTTAAGTCATGAACTTACAAAAAAGTTATTTTTAATCCTTAAGCTTACATAAGGAAAGAAATTCATTTTAAGAGGACCCGTAATGATTGTGTGAGTTCAATGTTGCAATTGCTCGACAAAGAAAACGACTTGGGAAGTCTATGGCGATTTTTTCTTCCAAGTATACCATTGCGGAGATAAAAATGTCAAGGAGGATGGAGTGTGTCGTTAGTGCACGTGGTACTAAAATTTCCTCCCATGATTCTCAGGTTTCATTACTTACCTTATTAATGACATAAAAGTGGATATTCTTTGATACTAGTTGTAAATTTAGACATTGTTAAGAAAGAAATAAAAAAAATAATTAAGGGGTGTTTGTTTTGACTTATATAAGAAGTTTATGACTTATTAATATTTTTGTTTATGTTTTATAAGTCTAGGTTTTTCGACTTATATAATCGTTTATATACTTATTATTTATTATGATATAATAAATAGTAATAAATTTATACTTATTATTTATTATGATATAATAAATAGTAATAAATTTATAAACAGTTAGATAAATAAAAAAAATTAGAATTATAAAACATAAGTCGAAATAAAAATAAAATTAATTTGAGATGAAAAAGAAACTAAAAAAGACACCCCTCCATTTATATACACGAAAACATTCGCGTCACTCCGATCGTTCATTTCCCTCTTTCTTTCTTTCCATCTCTCCGGCGTCGCGTTTTTCTGTCTCCGATCGTCGTGATATGAAAACAACAACATTTCTCGAGAGATAAACGCGATTCTCCCCTTATCCTTTTGCCATTTTAGGCATTTATTCCACATCCCTTTTTCAGGTAACCTTTTCATTTAATTAGGGTTTCTTATCTTGATTTTTCTATAAAACCCTAATTGTATATATTGCATGTTGTTTTTTAATTTTCTATGTTTTAATTATTATCATTGTTTCTCTCTAATTTTTTTATAGGTGTTGTATGATATACATTTTGTGTATATACGTTGTTTAGAAAATAAATGATTTTTTTTGTTGTTGTTTGTAGTTTAGAGTATAGTTGAGAGGTTAGTATGGCTACTGCTGCAACTGCGGGTCCACGATATGCACCGGACGATCCCACTCTTCCGAAGCCTTGGAAAGGGTTAGTTGATGGGAAGACTGGGTATCTTTACTTTTGGAATCCGGTGACTAATGTTACGCAGTACCAGAGGCCTGTGGAGGTCAAGGAATTGCCTACGCCGCCAAAGGAAGATTCACCTCCACCGCAAAAGCAGGATTCCACTGTTACTTTTGAACAATGCCGTGATGAGGGTGTTGCTGGTGATGATGTTAGACAGGAAACGACTGGAAATGGTAATGGGAATGGGAATGGTGGGTCGATGTTTTCTTCTGAAGTCGAGGTTTGTTTTTAACCCGTCTGTTATTGCTGTTTTTTTTTCCTGTAGGATATAATTCGTAGGTTGTGTAGTATTATTGTTTGATAAAAACTTATTATATGCTATAATCTTATTGTAGACTACAAAAGGTGGGTCTGATTACGGATATGACGCCCCCAAAGAGACGGTTGTTTCAGAACAGGAAGGACCTCCTGCTCAAACTAATATGCCATCAGCTGGAAATGGTTTAACCCCAGATGATTATCGCAAGCGGCATGAGATAACTGTATCTGTAAGGATCAATTATTTTATATGAACGGTTTTCATAATAGGCCAAATTTGTTGACACATGGTTGTACATTTTCAGGGAAACAATGTGCCTCCGCCTTTTATGTCATTTCAAGATACTGGTTACCCACCTGAGTTACTTAGAGTACTCCAGTCTGGATTCTCTGCGCCGACTCCTATACAGGCACAATCGTGGCCAATTGCTCTCCAAAGTCGTGATATTGTAGCGGTTGCCAAGACAGGTTCTGGAAAGACTTTAGGTTACTTACTTCCTGGATTTAT
Organism: Senecio squalidus; assembly: GCA_910822075.1. Classification (NCBI taxonomy): domain Eukaryota; kingdom Viridiplantae; phylum Streptophyta; class Magnoliopsida; order Asterales; family Asteraceae; genus Senecio; species Senecio squalidus. Next base: position 41,118,049 of record CAJVGC010000589.1, on the reverse strand, counting down.
GCATCTTAAGAAAACTCGCAAAAGTTCTCAGTTAAGTCCAACTGTTTTGGTGTTATCGCCTACTAGAGAATTAGCCACACAGATACAAGACGAAGCTGTCAAATTTGGAAAATCGTCAAACATAAATTGCACGGTATATGCTGCTGTTAAACCCGTTGCTCTTTTGTAATACCTTATAAAGTCAATAAACTAACGTTTTTTATTTGAAGTGTTTATACGGTGGTGCACCAAAAGGTCCCCAACTAAGAGAGCTGGAGCATGGCACCGACATTGTGGTTGCGACACCGGGTCGTTTAAACGATATACTTGAAATGAAAAAAGTCAGCCTTGGCCAGGTTACGTATTTGGTCTTGGATGAAGCAGATCGAATGTTGGACATGGGGTTTGAACCTCAAATAAGGAAAATAATTAACGCACTTCCTGTTCGCCGTCAGACTCTTATGTACACTGCCACATGGCCAAAACAAGTCCGCAAAATCGCATCCGATTTTATGACTAATCCAGTTCAAGTCAATATTGGAAATATGGACGAGCTTGTTGCTAATAAATCCATTACACAGGTAACATCTTAAACTTTAAAATAATTACTATATTTGGCGATTGATTTAGATGTTTGATTTACATTTTCTCTATTTGCAGCATGTTGAGGTTTTGACTTACCCGGAGAAACAGCGACGACTGGAACAGATACTGAGGTCTCAGCAACCAGGGTCTAAAATAATCATATTTTGTTCAACGAAAAAGATGTGTGATCTACTGTCTCGTAATCTATCACGCCAATTTGGTGCTGCTGCTATTCACGGAGACAAAAATCAGAGTGAAAGAGATTCTGTGCTGAGTCAGTTCCGTTCAGGGAAATCTCCTGTTCTCGTTGCTACTGATGTTGCTGCTCGTGGTCTCGATGTTAAAGATATCAGGTTTGTGATTTCTTATATTTGATATTTAAGCAAGTATGAACTTTTATTGATTACGTTTATTTTTTAAAGGGTGGTGGTGAACTTCGATTTTCCTACTGGAGTTGAGGATTATGTACACCGTATTGGTAGAACTGGGAGGGCAGGTGCTACAGGGGAAGCATATACATTTTTTGGTGATCAAGATTCCAAACATGCTTCTGATCTTGTTAAAGTTTTGGAAGGAGCAAATCAGCGTGTCCCTGATGAACTTCGTGAGCTGTCTTCACGTGGAGGTGGAATGGGTGGGCGGTCTAGACATTGGAGCTCCGACAGTGGTGGTGGCGGTTCTAGCTTTGGTGGTGGCCGTAGTGGAGGATACAATTCAAACTATGGTGGAGGAAACAGGTATCATAAACAAACCCAGTATTGTTTACAACTTTTTTTGTAATACAGTATATGATTTGATTAAAACTCGACTTACGCAGTGACAGAGATGGCGGTGGTGGCGGCGGTGGTGGTGGTGGTTTCGGGTATCAGCCTAAGAGCTTTCATGATAGCATCAGGAGCAAAAGCCCACCCAACAACGGTGGTGGTTCAGGATGGGGCGCCCCTCCCCGTAGCCGTAGTCGAAGCCCCGAAAGGTTTGACAATGGTCCACCTGCACGTATCAGCTTTCACCAGGCTATGATGGAGCGTTCCCGTGCTCCACCCAGCTCCTAGAAATTAATTCTATTAGATCACCGCCTACCGATAAGTATATTTTAAGGGGATATTTATCTTTTTTGGGTGAACGCGAAACTGTAATTGGGCGGTCGATGTGTCTATTTTGTGTTCTAGTTACTAAGTTTATGATAGTGTTATGATGACTCACTTAGATGTGCCTAGCTGCTATATATTACGTTATGGGAGCTTCTAACATAGAAGGGATGAATTATTGTAAAGCTTTGTATGGACTTCGATGTTTGCAATGCTAAGGTGGTATCTTTTGCCTATTTTTGCTGTTTTTCGGTTGAAAGTTATTTTTCCGCCCAATAGGTAATCGATAAACATAAGTTGAAGTACTTTAATTACATTACACGGTAATTGAATTGTGTTTTTAGGAACCAAAGAGCATATAAAAGCTATTGAAGATACAAATGACACAACGACTACCACTGGCTTCGCGCAGTTCCCTACCTCATGTGTTACCGGTGATACCAATTGTAGTATCATATCCGAAACCTGTCTGTTTTGTAATCATCCAATGCCAATAAAATATTGAGCATCGAAACAAGAAATAAATGTGGTAAGAGTACCATTGATAACTTCGGAAGCAGATATCAGACGGTACAGATTTTACACATAGATCTCATACTCACAACGAGACAGATATTGTCCAAAGCCTCTTGTCCATGTCAGCTTCTTAGGTAAAAGTTCCATTTTACCATCAAAGAATGGTTACATACCTCTTTCCTGACCATAAACTTTTTGCCAAGTACATTACGCGATTGATTAGAGTGACATTGGTAGCCATTGCACTACCAAAACCGACCTATATTTGTTCAAAACTTTCAGATGTCATGGTGAAGTCCGATTCTCTTTAACTTAATTTGACTTAAAGAGATTTGGTTTGAAACCAGCTAAATGAAGTCCCGGTGTATGACACCAATGCTACACCACCCGTCTTGGCCAGTCCAGTTTTGAACCGTGCAAATAAACTATCAACCACTTATTCATCCTCACCAACATGGTCTTTTCTTTCAACCCAATCGAGCTATGTAAGTTTCTTTGGCTTCATCGGGCACAAAACAACACAACAACACAACAATCACATTACATATTTTAGACTTGAACTCACAACCTCTATGTTGCCTGGTATTTATGATCTATGTCCACACCTAGTCTTCTGGAATGAAGCCATAACTGCGACATTTTGGACAAAACCTTAACTTTTTGAAGCGGATTGAGTACCTCCAAAACTTGTCCAGCAGTATGCTGTCGAAGATAGTCGGCATTTCTCATCACCTTCAGCATTGCCGCCTCCAATTCCTCAACTGCATTTTTCATATCAGTGACTTCCCCATCAACAAGACTCGAGCTCGCTTCACGTTTCACCAACTCACAGAAGAGCTGTGCAGCCACTCTCTTGTACACTCGCCAACGCTTGAGCAATGTCTCTCTCTTTTCGCCCTGTCTCATCTCTGACAACGCCAATTCTACACTTCTGCTCGTCATTCAATTCAACACCAACCGACTCATTTAATAACTGAAACGAGATAGATGGCTTAAACCCCGAAGCCCATAAAAGCGTTATCTCGAAACTACTAAACCACGGAGGAGAAAACATCGGATTCAGCTGCTTTGCTTTTCTCGTCAAAGTACACTTGGTAATGACACAAAACCTGTTCCACCAAAGCATTCAACGACTCTTTCGACTCGTGCTCGTTTCGATTTGCTAAAACTAGAAGCTTGTCGAGAAAGATTTTGTGTTCAACCTCCCAAATCTTCACGCATATTATAATTATAAATAATTTAGAACTCACATTATATTTACTTTTTATTACGATAAATAGTAATATAGGATAGCTCTCACTTACTAACTTACTTTTTTTTTTTTTAACTTTTTTTATTTATTTATAAATATTAGGTTTTAAGGTGAATATCTTTTTAGTTAGATTAACTTTAAATTGCATGTTAGTTTAAACATTCTTTTTCTGGGTTATACTTTTTTTTTCTTCCAAATATTTGATTTATCATTTTATTTTTTAAGTTACGGTATTAAATAAACTAGGGGACTCTCGTGCGTTGCACGAGGTCCGGTATGTTGCTGAATTTCTTTGCTGTTTGGGTTCGCTACGTTTCCGCTCGTTTAATCTATGAAAGCTGTTACCTTGAATTATCTATTTGCGTTTTTATAATATACAGTAAACAGTTTAAAAATATGCCAAAGTCAAACTTAATTTTATATACAGTCACAAAACTTAATTTTTTGTTGAAAGACCGGACAATTATTACAAAGCCAATTTAGCTATTTGGATTTTGGTTTATGCAATAGGATAGAATAGTGTAATAAAACTGAATAATAATTTAGATGCAGGTGACTTTTTCATTGGTGCTTTTACGATATTTCTGGTCCTGGTGTCTGCTCCATGAGTTTTCTGTGACGTTTGTCGCTGATATTTCTGGTCTTGGCGGCTGGTCTATGTGTTTTCCCTGTATTTAGATTTGGTGAGAGTTTCGTCTAGTTGCATGTTGTTTGATGTTTTGAATATTCGATTTTTGGTATGTCAATGTAAAATTTATAACAAAGGATGTTCATACCATGGTGAGTACGATATTTCCGTTTTTGGTGCCTGCTCGATGTGTTTTCCATGACCGCTGTCACTGCTGATCGTGTTTCTTTGGATACCGTTAGTCCCAGGTAATTTGCAAAAATATAAAAGAATATTGGTTAGATCGTATTGAAAGCAGATTAGAAAGGAGACCTATCAAAAACAGATTGTCAAAGAGACTGGGCTATTGAAACTGACTTACATTGTTTTAAACCATTCGAAGTGCTAGGGGAAAACGGAAAATCCCAACATGAAACTTACTCCTTACATATGAACGAATTTATTGCAGTGTCGTCGGAAAGAAGATAAGTATCCAGTGAAGCTGGAGAACGGAGTACCGAAGATCAAATAGGTAGATGAAATGACATTTCACCCAACTATTGGACCTGCTGTCCTCCGTCCTAAGGTTTCGATGGGTACTGATGTTCGTTCCAACGAAACTCCAGCAAATTCGTTAATATGTGAGCGGTGAGTTTCACCTTGGGATTTTCCGTTTTCCCCCAGCAAATCAAATGGTCTTAAAAATGAAGAAACTCGTAAAAAGTAACACAATTGTCTAAGAGCGAAACATGAAAACAAACAACACAAGAGAAACCAAAGATTTAAGAACTGAAAAAGATGGATCACGGGTAAGAGCGGGATGTTAGACCTTCGGAAGAGAGGTGTTTGGATTTGAGCATTAGAGTTCTGTGTTTGAAAAACTTGGGTAAAGAGTTGATGAGGGCGTAACAAAAAAAGTGAAAACAAATTTTTTTGTTATTGGCTTGTCAACTCTTTACCTAAGTTTTTCATACTCGGAACCCCAATGTTCGAATCCAAACACCTTTCTTCAGAAGGCCTTACATCCCGCTCCAACTCGTGATCCATCTTTTGCAGTTGTTGAATTTTGGTTTCTTTTGTGTTCTTGGTTTTTATGTTTTGTTTCCAAACAATCGTGTTATTTTTTAGGAGAAACTTTTTCTTTTGATCTTTCTTTGCTGGTATATTTTATAATACTTTTTTCTCATGGTGTTTGGTTGTTGTTATGTATTGAGTGAAGAGAAGTATTAGTTAAAGTCAATTGAATAAATGTTTTTAATTGAAGTAGGAAGCAAGAGTGAAATGATTACCTACGTCTGAAATGCTGAGGTATAATGGAACGAAAGTCAAGCAGCTCCATCAGCATATAAGCAGTTATTTTCATTTTTTCCAAGTAATTCAAACGCCTACGAAATCTGATTATCAATTTCTACAGTTCAGCAATCTTTTCGTATATAAACACTATCAAAAGATTACGTACCTATAAAGTCTAAAGTTACCTTGAATGCGGTATGCCATCAGATCACGGGACCAAATACAGTTATTCATGTTGCTGAAAACCATTTGAATTGCTTGGAGAAAATGGAAATTTCCAAAATTAAACTCTGTCCTTACATGTTAATGAAGTAATGCAGGGTTTGCTAAAAGAAAAATCAGTATTCGTCGAAACTGGAAAACGGATTACTCGAGGTAAAACAGGTGGATGTAAAAAAATTATCACCCAAATATTTAACTCCTTGTACCCTGTAGTAAAGTTTCGATAGCAACTAATGTTCATTCCAATGAACCTCAACTGACCTCATGAATATGTCAGTAAAGAGTTTAACTTCGGGAATTTCCACTTTCGCTAAACAATTGAAGTGATAAGCAGAATGTTTATATGTACTACGTCAGTTAAAGCTAAGCACCTGCCCGTAGTTAAAGAAAAAAGTGAAGGCTAGTCAGAAGTAGAAACAGTAACATCCGAAGCCACAGAGTACACCGCACCCTATGACATACGTGATTTCTGTTCTTAGTTCCTAGCAGCTTTCAATTTTTCCTCCAACTACGGGCAGCTGCTCAACTTCAACTGACACGTGCCTAAAAACAAAACGCGAAAACAAAGAAGATAAAACAAACTAAAAATCGAAGAACCGAAAAAGACAGATTATATAAACTACCTCGAAGATCAGTCATTATCCATAGTTGTAACATCAAACCTCTAAATGCAGACTGAATATACATTCCTAGACAATTGGATTTGAGTTCCATATAGGTGAATATTTGTGATTCAACCAATTTCATAGAAAAGATTAGAACAATAAAAACATAAGTTTCATGAAGTTTCAGGAAGTAAAATGATTATGGGGCTCAGATTTATTGACAGTCAAATAATGTGGACTAATCCGCCATGGCTGCAAACCCACTTATCGGTTGCAATGTAACTTCACATTACCATCCGAGTTGCCCTGCCAAGATACAGATAACCCCAACTCTGCTTGAATTCACACAGACGTAGTAAACAAAATAATCATCATAGCGTCCATTTTAAAAACCCAGCGATCTAAAATAAGCCAAAAAACAGCCAAACCCGAAATTTAGAGCCGGCGGGAAAAACAGAGGGACGGGGTTAGCGAAAAGACGACACGGAGGAAACACGCGTCAAGAAGCAGGACACGTACAGCCAGATTACCCAAACCTACCCAACCCGACCCAATGCTGTCCCGAAATAAAAAAAAAAAACCAACCCGTTTCTACACTGTAAAAGCCGGAGCCACAGCCCCACCCGAACCAGCCCCTGGCGCGATTCCATAGGCAAATACGAGATTTGAATTGAAGATGAATAAAGTGATTATGGGGCTCAGATTCGTTAACAATCAAAGAAAGTGGACTAATCTGTCATGGCTGCAAACCTAGTCATCGGTTGCAATGCAATTTGACATTACCATCCGAGTTGCCCCGCCAAGATACAGATAATCTCAACTCTGTTTGAATTAACTCAGACGTGTTAAAGAAAGTTATCATCATAGCCTCTTTATAAAGATCATCAATCAAATGTATTCGCAAAACAAAATATAGGTAGAACATTTATATACACTGTTCAGTTAAAGCCGAGCATATGGCTCAAGTTAAAGAAAAAAGTGAAAGATGGTCGGAAAGAGTAACAACAACCTCCGAAGCCATAGAGTACACCGCACCCTATGACATCCGTGGTTCCTGTTTCTCGTTCCTAGCAGCTTTCACTTCTTTCCCTAACTCCAACCACACACTCAGTTTTAACTGACACAATTGTCTAAAAAGAAAACACGAAAACGAAGAAGACAGAACAAACCGAAATTGATGAACTGAAAAAGTTGAATTATGAGGTTGAACTGAAAATCAGGGTTTCCGAAAAGAGGTTTTTAGATTTGAAGGGTTTTCGGTTTGAAAAAACTGAGTACAGAGTCAATGAGGCAACAGCAAAAAAAAATGTCTCATCATATCCGGACTGCTATATGGTGCGAAAAACACACCACAGCCCGCGACAGTCCGAAAACTCAAAGACAAAATTCTTTGCTGGTGACTCAACAACTATGTACCCAAGTTCTTCCAACCGAAAACCCTAATATTTAAATCGAGAAACCTCTTCTTGGAAACCCCAATTTTCAGTTGATACTCATAATGCATCTTTTTCAATCCTTCAATTTCCGTTTGTTTTGTGTTCTACCTTTGCATATTTTGTTTTTGGATAATTATGTTATTTAAAAATAATGATAAAGAGAATAATTTACGCATACAATACAAAATAAATTAATAACCTCCGCATTCTCTCTTTTCAAGCTAAGCTTTGACTGGAACCACATCCTAGGGAGCTTTGACTGGAACAACATGCCATCCATATTTACTTACCGGAACAAATAAAAATATTACAAATCATTAGTCGACTAAATTTAGAATAACAAAATTCAAAAAATATTACCAAATCTGCGAAGGAGGACGTAACTCTACATTCTTCATACGCCACTGTAAAACAAACTAACAAATGCAATATCGCAGGAAATCCAAAGCGCATGAAATCAAAAATCCTCTCGACTCCAACAACCAATGAGGACCTCCTGTTTTGCTGATTTACAAAATCATAACAAAGAAATCAGATATCAATGTTTGAGTTAATTGCATTATTCAGTCTACTATATTATATCTTAACAAAACAATATTATATATTTTTATGTGGTAAATTACTTCATAACAGAAATGAAAAAGAACAGCAGAAAAAAAAAGAAGGTATTTCCATACCTCCAAACCGACAGCAAAACCTCAACACATGTTGTTAGAGTCGAGAAGATGTTTGACCTCATCCACTCTAAAGTAACTACAATTCTTCCGATCGAAAAATCGCCGGAAAAACACAATCCGACAAAAAATATCATATCTACAAACCAATTAAAAAAAACAAAAACAACAATTACCTAATGTCCCAAAAATACTAGTCGGAGACTATTTAAAAAAAAAATAGACGTACCCACACCGGAGAAGATCGCTAGTAAAACAGGTAGAAGACCGGCCGGCGACTTCGATACGCAATCCATCGGAAGACCAGCCGGCGATTTCGACATGCAATTAGGGTTTCACCTTGGAGAGAGAGAGGGTTTCACCTTGGACAAAGAGAAAGAGAAAAACAAAAGAGAGGCGGGAGAAACAGAGAGACAGGGGTAGAGAAAAGAAGACACGACGTAAACACGCGTCAAAAAGCAGGACACGTGCAGCAAGATTACCCAAACCTATCCAACCCGACCCAAACTCGATCCGAATCAACATACCCAACCCGTTTCTACACTGTAAAAGCCGGAGCCCCATCCCGACCCGAACCCGACCCTGGCGCGATTCCATAGGCAAAGACGGGATTTGAATAGAAGAAGAATTAATCATGTCCTATTTTAAATATCTATTAATTTTAGGTTTTATATCTTCTTTTTGAATTACATTATTTTACTTTTATTTGTGAGTTATGGTATTAAATAAAATAGACTCGTCTTTATTTGTGTTTTGTTTTACACAATTATTTATATAAAATCTACATTTTCAGTTTATTATTATTATTTTTTTGATTTCTACAACTAATTTGTGCACCAATTTTTTTTTCCCGTCACAACGAGCGGGATAAAAGATCTAGTTCATACCAAAAGTAAGAATAATAATAAAAAAACCAATTAGACAATCTTGATATGGATATATCTTGATCGATATCACTGATTCATTCACCTAGGTATAGTTAGTAAAAAACAACTGGGTTGATATGTGTCGGGTATATATCTTCTCAAAGTTTTCATATCAATTAAAAAATATATTTAACAAAACTCAAATTTTGTATTTATTTACTATTTATTGTTCTTTAATTAAGAAAGGTTTTAGTTTAATAGGTGAAGGGATATAACAAAACTCAAATATAATAATAATCCATGAAAACAATGTGTAATGCATAAAAAAATTATCTTTTCACAATTATAAAGGGTTAATGCACCCCAGGGTCACTGTACTATTCGAGATAATCCAATTGGGTGATTGAACAAAAAAAAGTTATAACGTTTTCATTCTACTTTCAAAAAACTTTAAAACCATCACTTTCTATTTGCAAAATGATTAAGTTCGTCATGTGGGTCCAAAACCACCGGCTAGCAGCAGGTAACTTGAACACATAGACCAAAAACTATTTCCATGTCATTATTTATTTTTCTCCTTAATGCCACATCACTATCACCATCACCATCTCAAACACCCCTTTTTTATAAATTAGGTTTTTGCTTTCTCTTTCTAACTCCTTAACCAATCACTTTTTTCACACAAACATTCAACCGATTGATGTAAAAAATTGGGTGAAATTGGGTTATATTTTTTTCCCTAACAGCTCCGATGAGCAAAATTAATGAATTAACTAGAAAGAAAGCGAAATGGAACAGTTAACCACTTAAAGCAAAAGAAATGAATATATTTGCTCTTTGTGATATTAGATAATGACAACAGAAAGTAATCCAAAAACTGTGACTCAAACCGCCGTTATCACCGGCAACTATATTCAACAAAAAAAAAAAAGAACTGATTAAACTATATTAAAAACCGCCGTTATCGCCGTCGCCGGATTTTTTCGCCGGAGAAATAAGTTCCACTTTTTTCTTCGTTTTTTCTTCAACCTTTTGCTGTAGTTTAACCGGATCTAGGTTTCCGATCACCGTCAGCTTTCATAACTCTTCCGTTATCGACGTCGCCGGATTTTTTCGCCGGAGATATACCATATAATAGTTGTGAAAAGTTCCTCCTTTTTCAGAAAACCTTGCAACGGCGAAAGCCAGGTCTTCAACTGGTCGATAAGGAACATGATACCCAAATGAAAGAAACCTGTAAAATTACGTTCGAATTATCATATAAATATAACTATTGCAGAGGCTTTCATTATGGAGGTGAAAGCAAAAGGTTGAGAATGTACCATCCAGTGTAGTCTTCTGTCTACATCTTTGGCTTTAAAGGAGAATTAGGGGTGAAAGGGGAAGAAGAATGAGAGAGAGGACACTGGGAATTTTGATTTTGGTTTAATAAGGTTTTAAGATGAAGAAATGGTGGGGATATGTGAAAGGGGAAGAAGAAAGAGAGAGAGAGAGAGAGAGGTGATGATGTATTAAATAAAACACGTTGGTTGCCACGTATTAAATAAAAAACACGTCATTCGGTAAAAGTAACTGGTAACCTGCTATAGCCCATAAAGTGATGTTTTTAAAGTTTATTTGAAAGTAGAATGAAAACGTTATAATTTTTTTTTGTTCAATCACCCAATTGGATTATCACGAATAGTAGAGTGACCCTCAGGTGCATTAACCCCAATTATAAATATGTTTATAATAATATTGGAGTGTTTTAAATTATTTTAATACATCATATATATAAAGGTAAACTCACATATTCAAGTTTATGCCTCCATCAGTATAGTTACATACGATGCATAAAAAAAAAATAAGAAATTTGGTAGCTTAATGCATCAAATTTGCATCGAAAACTATCAAAATAAAATTGTGTATTTTATAAAACTTGTAAACATCCGGTATAAAAATTTGTAGAATTTTTACGGTTTTTATTAATGGTTAGTTGTTATTTAATCCAGTTTATCGCTTAATAAGTGATAAACATATGTCCCAACAAATACTAGACAACCCCAAAATCATAATAATATGATCAAACTTAGATGACGTTGTTAATATATTAAATACCAGGAACAATCAAAATTGGTCATGCGAAGCGGGCAACATCTCAGGACATCGTAACGATAGGGCATCCAATGGTTGGTCTGTGTATAGTATACTACGCTCATCAACTGGAAGAACATAAGCTCAAATATCGAACCACATACACTTTCATATTTCAATTTGTAAATATATCGATAAAATAATATCTAATCCGTTTTTGTCTATTCTGAGAGTATGACACCACTTCATAGTCTAAAAGCATATATTTCTTCTATATTTATCACTTTGACCCTTAAATTGAAACTTCCGTAAATGCATGTCACGGGTCTTCAATGAAGTGGCTCGGACGGGTCACTCTCCTACTTATTCCAGGCCCGACACACAGATTTTTGCCCCGTCTTTTTGACTAGAAATGTTCATTATTTGGATTAACCGAATAACCCGTCCAATCCAATTAACATTTGGGTTATTCGGACTGAGTTTGGATTTTGGGTGAAACCGAATAATGTATTGATATAATGGTTTGATTTTAGTTTTGTTCATTTTAAATTTGGCCCCATCCAAAAACCGAATAAGCTTTTATTGTCAAAAAAACGTGCCTAGTTATCTAATCCAAATAACATAAATACTATCCTAATAGCCTAACTCTAAATCCAAATACACATAATTATCTAAATAGTCTAATATGAATTGTTAATAGTATAAATTTGCATTGGGGTAATCCAAAACCCGATCAAATAAATCGAACCCTTATTTTGATGGTTTGATTTAGGTGTCACTATATTCGGATTGGTTTTTGAGTGGATTATTAGTTGGCAAAAATCCAAAATCCGACTGAACGAACACCCCTATTAATATGTATATGTGATTAACACACAATGCATTAAAAGGTCTCAATATAACATAATTGAGGTGTAAGATTTAACTTACTAAAACCGTATATAATATGGACCGATGATGCTTCTACATGTCTATAATATGAATAATTTGTTAAGTTTCTTCACATTTTCATAAACTGTGAATAATTGATAATTTTCTTTTAGTTTAGCTTAATTAAGACGTTGGTGACCATAGGAGACTATCCTTCAACAAAAGTGAAAGAAGTGTTTTAAGACCGAAGAAGATTATAATAATACGAGACAAAATTCCAATTTAAAAAGCCTTAAGAGTACCTGGAGTGGCTGATTATAGCTTCGTTCTCGCATGATTCCCCCCCTCCCCCCCCCCCCCCCCCCCCCCCCACAACGAGGCGTTACCACTTCGGGTACCCTCGTTGTGGGCACTCGTTGTGGTGGTCGCTGTCCCGCTAACAACCCGTTCTGATTTTTTTTTTTTTTTTTTTTTTTTCCGATGATTAAAACAATTATAAAATCGACTTTTTTTGCAGGTTTGGTGTAATTCGTTTTGTTTTGTCCTTATTTTTATTTGCAAGTTTGGTATTTTCATTTTTAGGTTTGGTGAAGAAGATGATTATTTTCATTTTTAGGTTTTTCTTTTTCTTATTTGTAATTTTGTCCTAAATTTTTTTGTGTTTTTATTATTTATCCTAATGTTTTTGTATTTGTAACTTTGATTTATTTTTAATTTTTTCTAAGATTAGCTTTTATTTTAAAACATATATATTAGTTTTTAATTTAATATAATGTCTTTTTAATTTAATATAAATGTTTTAGAATTTTTTTTTTACAGTGGATCCCACAATCACCACAATCCTCATTATCATACCACCAAAAATCTCAGAATCATGATTCTCACTGCCACGTCTGATGTGTAAAATCTAGTCTAATAAACTCGACCTACTTGTAGACTTAATTACACACTTATAGGCAGTGGACCTATTCGTATATAATATAGCTTTAAGTAAGTAAAGGTTCGATCACATGGACTAATTTAGATTTTAAATCTCGAATTAATAATACTTGTTTGTTTTGGGGTTTTTTGTTATTACTAATGGTTAACTACTTAAAACTGAGATTGATTATAAAATCGTTTTGAGAAAAGAATTGTTTGTTATCAAATAATGGAGAAAAACACTCGTTTGATACTTCACTTGAAATCTAGTTAAGTTTACATAATTGAATGTATATTTAACTTCTAATGTATAGTAAAATTCCTCTCGAATACCTTACTAACTTTAACTATTTCAAACTATAACGTTCCTCTCGAATACAGTTATAATTGTCAACAATTAAGCATTAATTAACAAGCCGGTGTTCTATGATTTAATCTTATAAAGTTTCCTTTTGAATAACTTTTCTAATTACTAAGTCCTCTCGAATCTTATTAATTAGACTTACTCGTTCACGTTTAATTACCTAAGTTGTTATTACTAGGTCCTCTCGAATCCTAACAGTTTTAAACCAATTAAAGACCGATTGATTATTTCATACAATTTATTTAACCTATTTAGATCCCTCTCGAATACCTAGAATGTTGATTAATTAATTTGTATATAAACAACTTTATGATAATATATTAAAACTTAAATAAGTAAGGATCTACGATTAAACATAAACACCTAAACATTCAAAAACGAAACAAAACCGTTAATCAAGATCCATTATTCAAACGAGCATTCAAAAGTGTTTAGCTACTCATATTAAAGTTCAAAACAGCAAATAAAAGTAGAGAAAACATACTAAAAATCTGGAATAAAAGAGTAAGAAACAAAATAGGAAAGTTGCAAAACGTGTCGTGATCGAATTGTAATCGTACTCCGACTCTAACTCTTTTCCTTGCTCTCCAAGCTTCCAAACCAAGATCTCCAGCTCCAAATATGTGGTGGAATGATTGATGATTAAACCTGGTCGTTTGGGTTGGTATTTATAGGCAAAAATCGATAGAATTCGTGTTCGAGTCGAATTCCAAAAGCTGAAAATCGGGTCACTGCGTCGTCCTACTTGACCAGGACGGCGCAGTGGGTGCCAAATTTCCCAATATTCAAAATTTAAAAAATGTAGCTCTCTCTTTCTTCTTTATTCTCCAATTTGAATCACCTAAATCGGATATCGTATGAAAAAGTTATGATCAAAACGGTGGAGGTGCTACTGCGACGTGTTCTTCGTCAGAAATCACTATTTTTCTTCTTTTAAGCTCATTTCTTCCACCATTTCCACTTCCCAATCATATAAACCTATAAAATAGACAAAACAACTTTTCCACACGATTAAATGCAAAAACCTATCATATCCATCATGTTTAATATGAAAAACGACCAAATATCGCATAGAAATAAACGTATAAATATGCGATATCAACGTCAGCAAAAGTAATCTCAGAATCACCAGAATCGTGATTATCACTCCGGGTGCTCTAACTGTGAGGTATAAGATTTGCCATGCGATAACAAACCCGAAAAATATAAGTAAAATAATTAAAAATTACAGGAGATTTAATGTAATTATATCTATTAATTAAGAGATTAGTTTAATTATCTACGACGATCTAAAACTTAATTACTTGAATTCGATATAAGACTTGACTTCAAGTTAATTACTCGATAAACTCGACTTATTTTGTGCTAGAATATGTGGTGGCTATTCCTCAATTTTACGAATTTTGACTATTTTATTCAATAAAAATTTACTAATTTTATATAAATTTAGTTGGTTTATTATCTTGCATTTGTAGTTTGCGATAGTAATTTTGTTAAAATATTATGTTTGAGAGGAGCTTTTAAGGGTAGGGACTTTAAGCTTTTAAATTTAAAAATAAAGGCTTTAAATATGAAAGACTCGTTTGGTGTCGAGAGCTTCAGAATTCTAATTTGAAAATAAAAACATCAAATTAAAAGCTTTCCCAAGAAGCTTCGGGCTTTTAGAAAATGAAAGTTCCGAAATAAAAGCTTCAACTTTCAGCCTTCAGCTACACCATATAGCTACAACTACTAGCCCTATTTACGTCAAATATACCCATTATGATTGGTGAGAATGTTTGGTTTAGTTTTTTTTTATCTTCATTGTCTATATATTATATTGGTGAAAAATTTATTTGTTGGTAAGGTAAATTTTCTTTATCAAATAGTTCGACAAGCGGGTCTAATTTAGCATAAAATAAATATTATATTACTAAAAATTTATCCAGTTGCCTGGTAAATTTTTTATCAAATAGGTCAACAGACGGGTCTAATTTAACATAAAATAAATAATTTTGATAAAAATAAATAGATAGTTATGATTAAAAATTAAATTAATTATTCGTATATTATCAATAAGAGCTATGCATGCATTCAATATATAATATATAATTTTAAGCTTCTGAAATGGCACAACACTCCAAAATAAAATGCATATGGCCTATTATGGCGGCATCGACATCGAGTTCCATGCATTTAGACATTTTCTTGCTATTTAAGAAGAAATAAAAAGGAAAGAATATGTATACATATACATATACATAGATTTTGAGGTTTGCTTCCTTCATTGTCATCTTTCAAAAAGATTTTCTATCGAATCTTGTGCTCTCTCCGCAAGAGTGTTTTAATGAGACCAGACTTCGTCCAGACTGGATCGGTCGGTCACAAAATACTCGGGTTTGGACGGAATCTGCCAATTACATATAAGTAAATAACGGAAAAAGAAAAGAAAGAAAGAAAACCGAGAATGGCTACCACCTCCAATCCTTCACTTGAAAGATTCACGACGTTTTATGATGGTTGGCTTGTCCGACACCAACAACTTCAACAAAACTTATTAGCACAAATTAATGTTAGAAACGACCACGACGACGACGATGATAATAATAAACTAGTCTTAAAGCAGGTGTCGGATCATTACCGAGAATACTACCAACAAAAATCATTGGCAATAGAAAATGACGTTTTCTTAGTCTGCTCTCCGCCATGGTACACCTCGTTCGAGCAAGCGTTATTCTGGGTAACAGACTTCCCTCCTTGGATGTTTCTTCGTTTCGTCAGAAATGTGAATCTCACCGCTGAGCAGGAGAAGCGATTAGAGACGGTTAAAGTGGAGACGACGAGGAAGGAACGGGAGATAGGGGAGGCGATGGCGATGGTACAAGAGAGTTTAGTGACGGCGCCATTGTATGGGTTGATAAATAGGACGGAGAGGCTTGCAAATGGTGAGGTTTCCAAGCTGGATGAAGCTATGGAGGAGTTGAAGGAGGCTATGAGGTTGGTGGTCATGGAGGCTGACGCTTTACGCGTGAACACGGTGATGGAAATATTGGAGCTTTTGAATGTCATTCAACGGGTCAAGTTTTTTGCTGCGGTTGGAGAGTTCCGTATTAGAACTAGACGGGTCGGGATGCAAATGGATACGCCTCCAACAAATTGAGTCTTTTGTTTCATACTTTTTTCTTGCAAGATATCAGACAGGTTTGAATATATGACTGTCATATATGGTCTTTAAGCTGTTTGTTATTGTAAAAAACCTATGCAAAGCTGTTATGTCTATGTCTGAGCAAATCAAAAATTTAAAAGAAAAGTTTAATTTGGAAAAAAGTGAACAATCAATTATTATCCTTATTCAGACACGAAACCTTCTAAAAACACAAGCTGCGTTTTGAGGATATGTTATGTACATTGGATTGTAGAACTAGGTGGGCAAGTGCTACAGGGGATCGGAGGCGTATGGGTGGAAATAACTTGGGGGCAGTGTATCAAGTTGCCTTATCCTCAATTCTGTCATAATGTAAAAATTAATATATTGATGTTATTACTAAAATTTTGCTCCTTCAAGAGTCAATATGAGAAAAACATGAACCATGGAATGAAGTTCTACGCATTATGTTGCGTAATACGTTTTTGGGTGATCAAGATGCTGAAAATGGTTCAGATCATGTTGAAGTTTTGGAATGAGTAGATCAACATGTCTTTGACAAACTATGTGAAATGGATTAAAATGTTAAAATAAATTCTGACGACTGACATGGTTGTTCTGTTTTTTTCGTGGTGGGGTTGGGTTAGATTTGTGATAATCGACCTCTTTCTAAAATTTAACACTATTAAGAGTCACTGTTTACATTGTTAATCTCAGTATTGACAAGATTAAAATTTTGACTGCTTATTCTAAGAGCTTTCATGAAAGCATGACGAGTCCTGGTGAGGTTTAAAGATGTTCCATATATACGCATCGTCTTTTACCAGGCTATGATGGAGGGTTCCCAGACCACACCTAGCACCTAGAAATCACGTCAGGTCCCCGCCTAAGTGCATTTTAAGGGGATATTTATCTTCTTTTGGTGAAGGTGATAGTGCAATTGGGCGTTTGATGTGTTTATTTTATGTTTTAGTTACCAAGTTGCAGAAGTATATGAAACCGTGATGACTTCCTCAGGTGGGTTGAATTATTGTAAAGCTTTGTATGGAGTTTGATTTTTGGCAAATCTTGCTGTTTTTATGCTTAAAAGTGTCTTAAAACTGTTATTATTCCCCATAGGTAGATGATAAACGAAAGTTCGAGAATGATGTTTTATGGGCAATCATATGTATTTTTTAAGACTTAAGAGCATATAAAATCTATACAAGGTACAAAATAAATATCGAGAATATTTCAATTTGCGTGTTTATTCTCTGACAAGAAATGCGTGGTTGTATAAATATTTTTGATCACCAATATATCTTGGTCATGATTCTTCATGTCTGCCGTCTTTTTTCCAATCACAGGGTGATAGGTGATAAAAGACGATAGATATGAGTGTGTAATGTATATAAATTATTAGTGGTTTCAAGGCAATCTGCCATTTCATTTTTAGTTTTTTCACAACTATTTCGCTTGTAACACGAGTCAATCAGCCTTTGATTTTGGTTTTATCCGCTTCACCCTTGAATACAAGAAGACTCCAGCAAGTGCCAAACCCGTTCCTGAAATAAAAACAACATGGTTTTATACTTTTATAGAAGATAATCGTAGCGATAAACTATAAGCATTTGTATGTAAAATCATTCTTACCAAGGGAGTTAACGGGAGAAACTGGTGTTTGGAAGAAGATAACAGACGACACAATGACTACAACTCGTTTCACGCAGTTCCCCACAGCATGCGTCACTGGCGATACCATTCCTAGTATTATATAGGAAACCTGTCAGCCCCACACCTTGTTACTCTACCATCTGTAAAATTGGAGAAAATTGTATAACACGAAAGAAATATGGTCGGGTTTTTACCTGTTGATAACTATGGAAGCAGATGCCAGCTAGGACAGATCTCACACATAGCTCTTTTACATTCACACCTTGACTTGCCTAACGATAAAAGTTACAAAAATCCCTTATTTTCAAGATATTAAAAGCCGTTAATAAATATTATATCTAAACCACTCTACTTCTATGACTATACTAACCGCAAACTTCAGATATTCTGGGGTAAGCTTGAAGCCTTCTACGAAGAATGCAACAGGGACCAAGAAAATAAAAGAGATGATTGTAATAACCGAAAAGAGATTGATATTGTCCAAAGCTTCCTATCCACGTCAACATTTTGAGTATAAGTTCGGTGTACAACCAAATATCATTAGCTAATGAACAGTTGCATACCTCTTTCCTGACCATGAACTTTTTGCTAAGTACATTACGCGATTGATTAGTGAGATTGGAAGCCATTGCACTACCAAAACCGACCCTGTATATATTTGTTCAAAATATTCACATGTCATGGCAAACTCAAGTTATATTCACTTAATTTGACTTGAAAAAATTTAGTTCCAAACCAGTTAAACGAGGCCTCGGTGAATGATGCTAATGCTACACCTCCCACAATAGGGATAAGAGATGAAACAACCCATAATGTCGGTCTCTGTGCATTTTCATACCACAAGTAAGAATTTGAAAAAAACATTTCGATTAGAAATCTTTATTGCTACTATTGATTTACTGACCTCAGAAAGGAGCAGGGCAGAGAACAGAACAGTGAAAAAAGGCTCCATCGCTTTGATTGTATGAGTGAAAGAAACCGCAACTCTTCCCAAACTTATATTAGTCAAAAGATTACCCATTGTGTGCGCTACTGCCAACATTAAAACAGGTGCAATCTGACATACAACCATTGCGACATCAGATACTATATGGTAACACTAATAAACTTTTAACATGATAAAGTAATGAACTAGTTTAAGGCTAAAAAAAACCTGCGATTTATAAAATTTTGGTTTTGGATGAAGTCTAAGCGTCCAAATTATCAAAATCATGAGAGTACCACACCCGAATTGGAACGTTGTAACTGTCGTTGGGTATGGGAAAACCTTAAGAACCTGTACAGAGTAATAATCTCATAGTCATATCATGCTGTCACTTTTCGTATACATTTTTAACCTTAATTTATTTACCGTTTAATTCTGCATCTACTCGGGTTATTCTTTTATGAAGAACATAATTATCCTCCCATGTTACACAACTGTATATGGTCCTCCAACCCGACCCCCCACTGACCCGATATGAGAGCGAAGACACAAACATTATTGGTTACTACAATTGTAACTAATATCTTTATGTGTTAGTTAATCAGAGCTACTTTTTTGAGTTTTTTGAGTATAAAAATATAAATTAATATTTGAAATGGTTAATTATGTCTGAATTTATGTTTCTGTAATAATAGAGCATACCCTGGTTAACAAACTTATACTTGTCATTGTATGTAAGTACTAATGTTCAAAATGAAAATAGTACTTTCACGGTATGTGAGTTGACCTATATCAATCCAGTAAGTGACAAAAAGTGTGAATAGTTGCGTTGTGTGATGTATAGTACTTGGGTTTCTAACAAAAATGTCTAAAAGGAAAAAAGAGAAACTAGTAAATGAGAGATCGAGAAACCTGTTTGTTGAAAATGTTGAAGTAGATGTTCAATAAGTACCAAACTCCAAACATCATGGCAAGTTGCAAAGTTCGGCTAATTTTAGCAGGATTAGTGGACTCATCAGAGTTTTCAGGAGCAGAAGCAGCAGCGGCCCTAACAACCTCCAAATCATTGCGAGCTCGTCTAGGAAACAAAAAGGAAGAACTATTGAGGTTTGAGTACGAGCCCAAAGAGATATTTGAACTATAATTTGCGTCTTTATAGTTTGTGTTACTTGTCGAAGAAGATGAACAAAAACACCGGTAGAGTGGTGCGATTTTGGGAGTGTAACTTCTAGTGATTTGGTTTAGTGATTTTAGATTTAGAGTTGAGCTAGAAAGAGCTAATGCATAACTCTCCATTGCTTGTTTGTGGAAGGAAATCAGAGATTTTGATTGTGTAATGTGTTATGTGTATATGTGGGCTGCATACAGATATTTTTATTGTGGCATAGTTTGCATGGGATATATAAATCCAATAAATTACATGTCTATCGTGGTGGGGACATGTTAGTTTAATCCACAATTATAGTCTTAGAGAAATAAAGTATTTTTTAAAAATTATTTGCTTTACAAAAAGATCTCGTGCACAATAAAATTTATTTTATTTTTATTTTTAAGAAAGACAAGTTCACAATTATTTTAAAGACATAACAAAATAGTAAAAATGGATAATAATCTTTAATATATAATAAAGGATGAATCTTAAATGTCATATAGCGAAGTAAAGGCCTTTGGATGGGTTAACTTTTTTGATTTCAACCATTAGATTAAATTGATTATGTCATCAAATACTACTTTCATTTTAATCAAATACTACTTTCATTTTAATCCCTCTTACAATACATAATAACATTCTCTCTTTAATTCCCATCTCAACTAAAATAATAACAAAATTCTAATTTACTTTTAAAATAACTCAATTTGGACTACAATTTACCTTATTATTATTTTAAAATCTCCTAGTAAAAAATATCAAAACCTATGTATGAACGTAAAGGTGTATATGTTATTATAATTATAAACAACATGTGTATAAACGTAAAGGTATATATGTTATTATACGTATAACATTGTCTTTTCATAATAACTCAAAATCTACCTTATTGTTATTTTAAAATTTCCTAATAAAAAATTATCAAAACATGTGTATAAACGTAAAGGTGTATATGTTATTATAATTATAAACAACATGCGTATAAACGTAAAGTTATATATGTTATTATACGTATAACATTGTCTTTTCATAATAACCTAAAATCTACATAAACATAATGTTTACAGTTCAATTTTTATATATGTCCGCGCTATCGCGGTACAAGAATCTAGTTTTGAAACAAATAAATATCATATAATGATTAGTTAAAAATAAAATTATGTTTCAGGATAATTGTCAAACTTTTAAACATAAGAAAGTAAAATTAATTAAGTTTAGCTCTAACTAACATTAATATTACAATTCTGAAAGAAATGTTAAATAATAGTCAAAGGGTAAATAGAAAGATTTTCCAAAATATAATGTATAAAATTATGTTGTGTTCATAAGAAAACATTTCAGATTTACTGGATGTCATAATATTTGATCGATAAACGAAATGATTCTCATATCTCAATGTAAGTCGAATGTGTGTAGACGTAGGAAGATGTTGATTTTGTTTGGAAACTAACTATATATAGAAGACCATATCTTCTGTTTTATGAAAAAATATAGTGTCTAATTGCTTATAAGCTAACAGTTTATTGCATTCTTTTTTTGCAATGACAGAAGTAAATGCACAAAAAGTATTCATCACAAAAAATCATGACTAATATGCAACACACAAGAGTCGTGCTACAGGAGCGTATTAAGTATGGTCCGACTGAGTACGAAGCTAATCCTGATCAGTAATTTTGTCGCAATGTAAATAAATATTATATTAAGATTATTTTTGTGGAATTTTGCCTTCACAAGAGTCCATCATTAAACAAAATACATGAAATCTCACTCGTTAAAATGAGAAATTTGGTAACCCAGTACATGAGTATTGGTCAATATAGTTGGGACAGGTGGTTAGGCTCTTGGTCCAGAATGCTCAAAGAAATTGAGCCATTGGTGGCAGATGGGTTCTTTGTGGTCATCATTCCGTTTTTAGATTTATTTTTTGTTTTATTATGAAAAATCAACATAAAAAGTATTACTTTTATTAAATAGTTTTGAAAGTAGAGAAAAGTGTGTAACCTAAAATGTATAAAGTTTTCTTAAAGTAGAGAAAAGTGTTTAACTCTAAAATGTAGAAATGAATGAGAAGGACAAACTTTTATATAATAAAGTCAAATTATGTAAACATTCTTCTACTAATAAAAAAAGACTACATTAATAATAACATTAATCGTGATACCGCCTTGTTATGTTATAATTAAGCATGACTGTTGAAGGTTAAGTCTCACACATTTGGTTGAAGAGTCGGCTCGATACAACTAGTCCAAATGGATGTTAGTTACATACGTCATATTCGAGCTTTTAGTTTAATACGGGATGAACTATAACCAACAAACATTTTTGTTTTTTCTCATTACTAATGAATTTAGGAAAATGAACTTTTTGTTTGTTCTTGTAAACATACATATGTATAGCGTGTCTAATAGTGTCATAATTAAAAACTTTTATTTATTCTTTAATCATTCTAAGTAATAAGTTTGTAATTTCATTTTCTAGGGATAATTATAAAATTAATCTTTAGTGATACTAAAAAAAAGTATTATTTTGTTAAAAAGAAATCCAATCACTAAATCCTCTTAATCTCTATATCAAAATGTCACATTCCGCTCAAAACAAAAACACTTGGTGTACAGTTTAATGGCATCAGGAGTTAATGTTACAATATTTATTAGGGCTAATTGTTTGGAAATGCATCGAACTTTACATCAAAAACTATTGTATGCATACATCTTTAAATTGCTCTATTGTATGTATCTAACTTTCAAAAATCGATATTTTATATATCCAACCAATGAAATCTTAGCAAAACGATGATGTGGCAACTTACGTGGCACATTATATGGATGACACGTATTGTTGAATACATACAATAACAGATTTTTGAAAGTTGGATACATTCAATAGAGATTTTTGAAATTTAGACACATACGATAGACCAATTTAAAGATGGATACATACAATAGTTTTGGATGTAAAGTTCGATACATTTCCAAACAATTAGCTCATACTTCAAAAGTGTATCACAATACAAATCCGAATACAATAACAAAACATGGATCTCATAGGAACTAATTAAATCGTAATAGTTCTACGAAAACAGATTAAAGATCCATGCACAAGCATGCCATTACTAAAACTTCAACCTCAAAATCCTGAAAAACGTTAAAACGGCATCAACAACATGTTGATGAATTATTCGCATTTAAGTTTGAAAGTGAAGTTTGACCCAGTTTAAACATATATAACAATAATAATAATAAGTTCCAAAGATATCTTGTTTTACAATACTAGTACGACATATATTGTCTAAATAAACATACACATGATGCTAACCAAAATAAATAATCCCAATAAAAATTAAATAATAATATATATCAGCACCATACCTTTTATTATAGGCTTTAAAAAGTGTGTTGGGTAACAAAATAAAAGGTATTTAAATAAGAAAAAGGTAGCTTTTGGTAGCCAATAAAAACATTTTAAAACATTCTCTCTCTCTTCTTTTATAATTTAAAAATAAACAAAACCTTTTAGTTTTAAAAAAACCGGTTGATATATAAACCTAAAAGATAGACATAATGTCTAATCAATTCACTTGATGATATATGTAATTTTACTAATTTATTTATCTTTTTTAACTAATCAATTTTTTAATTGAGCAATCAAAATTTTAGATTCATATTTATACTTATATAGTTAGATCATCTCTAATAATAGTTTTATCTCTATAATCTTTTGAGCGTATTTTTTTCTATAAATATTTTTACTCCAACCATCTACTTTAAAAACCTTAATTTCAGTTTTAATTAAACTTTATAATAATATATAACTAAACATTTTATAAAAATATTTTTTTAAATTTATTTACTTAACTAAATTTTGACCGAAAAAAAAAATTATATATTTTTTTTTCATTTTTTAACTTTAATATTAAGTATCTATCAATATAATCAATATATATAAAAAAAAATATATATGAAAGAAATAGATTAATGAATTAAAAGTGATAAATTAAGGTATAGAAGAGTGAATAGTATTCCTCTATATATAGAGGAAATTCAGTTTTTTCTAAAAGTTTCTTTATATTTAGAGTAGCGGTTGGAACACAGTTTTTCTTCTCTATCTCTATATTTAGAGATATATGAGTGTTATAAAGGAGACGTTATAGATGCCCTTAAGTCTTAAAATGACTGAGTATCTTATAAGCGATCTTTGCACATCATATCATTTGTTTCACTCAACTTTTAGACATACATTTGTTTTATTTAGTTAAATATATTTATAAAAATATTAATTTGACGAATTTGAAATCAGATAAATACTTTATAAAAATATAATTACGATTTTTATTATATGATGTTTAACTAAAGACATTTTTACGAATAAATCTACCAAAAATAAACAAATAAAAATAAATAAACAATTGCAAACTAGTGTGAGTAGTTTCATAAGATGATAACCACTACTTATTGACTCATAAACATGTTAAGTCAAGAAACAAATCTTAAAAGTATAATCTATACAAGAATATAGGACTATATGAATAAATAAACGTGTATTATTTTTTCCCAACGATTTCAAGCAACTAATATACTATTGACACATATGGCCATATGGGGGATTGTAAAGCGATATAGAGATTGTAAACAAAAACAGATTCACTGTTTATTAGGGCTTATAGCCAAATGATTACAAAGACTCAAATGATTAAGAAAATGAAAACAATCACCGATTGCAATACTCAAATGATTGAATTGACTAATAAGCAATTCAATCTTACAAAACACCCACTTTGGGTAATATGATCAAAGCAAATTTACACAGAGAATAAGGAATAAGACTTTGATGATGTAACTGGGTATTGGCCCGTGTGTTTATACTAGTTTCCAGCAATCCAGCTGTGCCCCTCTGGCTTCTATCTTTGGCAACTCTAGCCCTCCAACTGTGACTTAGCTGTATTACACGAATAGTCCTTGTATTTTGGGAAAGCTAGTAATGACACATTATTAACCAAATCAAATTAGACAAATACAAACAAGGTAAAGATTAAAGTAAACAAGGTAAAGATTAATGATTTTAACACCCCCCTTAATCTTTACTTTGGAACATGTCAAAAAGGTTTAGTTTAGCACATAGAAATTGATGTTGTGTTTTTCCCAACCCTTTTGTGAAGATATCTGCAGTGTTATTTATAGATTCAATTTTAATGGTTTGAATAACACCTGCAGATATCTTCTCTCTTATAAAATGGAGATCAATTTCTAGATGTTTAGTTCGTTCATGAAAGACTGGGTTGGCAGCTATTTGAAGGGCTGCTTTATTGTCACAAAACAGTTTTATAGGAAGCAAATTTTTGAGGTTGAGTTCCTCAAGTAGTTTTAAGATCCACATAACCTCTGTAGTGACAGAAGCAAGGGCTCTGTACTCAGATTCAGCCGAGGATCTAGACACAATGTTCTGTTTTTTGCTTTTCTAGGAGATCAAGTTTCCATTTAGGAAGACACTAAAACCAGTGACTGATCTCCTGCCAGCAAGACACTTACCATAGTCAGCATCAACAAATGCATGAAAGTCTAAGGCTTTATTTTTCTCAATTAAGACTCCCTTTCCAGGTGACTGTTTGAGGTATCTCAACACATGAAGGGCAAGTTTTAGGTGAGATTCTAAGGGATTATGCATATATTGACTGAGACAGTGCACAGAGTATGAAATGTCAGGTCTGGTGTGAGTGAGGTAGATCAGTTTTCCCACCAATTTTTGATACTCAGTAATATTAACAAGTAAAGGGTCTTGGTCAGTGGCAGTGGGATTAATGGGAAGGTTTTGTTCCATGGGTGTGTTGAGTGGTTTGCACCCAAGTAGGCCAAACTCACTTAAGAGTTCAAGGCAATATTTTCTTTGATTCATGCACACACCATGTTTAGTTTCAAGAATTTCAATGCCCAAAAAGTATTTTAGAGTGCCAAGGTCTTTAATGGAAAATTTGCTACTAAGGAACTGTTTGAAAGAGTTTATTTCATGCAGGTTGTTACCAGTTAAGATAATGTCATCAACATACACAAGTAGGACTAAGAACATGTTCCCATCTGTTTTCGTATAGAGGGAATAGTCATTCTTGCTTTGAATGAAGCCATTTTCAAGGAGAGTATGGGTAAGTTTTTGATGCCATTGCCTTGGGGCCTGTTTTAGACCATAAAGAGACTTCTTTAGTTTGCAAACCTTTTTATTATCTTTTGAGACATAGCCAGGGGGAAGGGTCATGTAGACTTCTTCACTGGGGTCACCGTAAAGAAAGGCGTTGTTTATGTCAAGTTGAAAGAGGGGCCAATCATTTTGAATGGCAAGGTTAATGATGCACCTTATGGTGACCATTTTGACCACAGGGGAGAAGGTCTCTTCATAGTCAAGACCTTCTCTTTGGCTATAGCCTTTGGCAACAAGCCGGGCTTTGTACCTTTCAATCTCCCCATTGGCTCTGTATTTAATTTTAAAGAGCCATTTGGATCCTATGGCCTTTCTCATGGCTGGGAGGTCACATTCCTCCCATGTGCCATTTCTTAAGAGAGCCTCCATTTCAGCATTCATGGCCTCAACCCACTGTTTGAATTTGCAAGCTTCCCAATAGGATGATGGTTCCACACTTTTATTAAGATTAGTGATAAAGCAAAAAGTTTCAGTGTTTAGTTTATAGTAATTGATGACTTTGTCAAGGCCATATTTAACTTTGCTGTTTATTTGAAAACCATCTAGTTTTTTGGGAAGGGAAGTGTGCCTGCTAGACCTTCTAACAGTGGTAGGCTCAACAGGTTCAACTGGTTCCTCTTCAGCAGTGTGTGTGTCTGGATTGGTTTGATTTTGGTTACTGCCCTCAGGTGAGTTAGATCCCTCATTTTGCGTTGCTGTGTTCAAGTCATTCACTGTTTGAGTGAATGGTTGAGCACTGCCTTCACAATCAGGACTATCTTTCCCTTCATCATTGGGACTTGGGAGTTTTTGTTGCTCAGTTTCAAAGAAGTTGAAGAAATTAATGTGTGTTTCTTTTTCATTTAAAAAGGTGCTCAGTTCAGAGTGACACATTTTGTAGGGGAATATGTCTTCATAAAATTTGACATCTTTTGAAAAGATGACATTTTTTGAACTGAGGTTTATAAGTTTGTATGCCTTTTTTGAGGAGGCATACCCAATAAAAACACATTTTTCAGATTTGTTTGAGAACTTGTCACTAACATTTAAGTTTGTACAGAAAGCTAAGCAACCAAAGACTCTTAAGTGGGAAAGGTTTGGTTTATAACCATAGATGATTTCAAAGGGACATTTTCCAGACAACACTGCTGAGGGTAACCTGTTTATTAGATAAGTGGCAGTTAGAATGCATTCAGTCCACATATTGATTGGAATACCACTATTAAAAAGAAGGGCTCTAGCCACATTAAGAAGGTGTCTGTGTTTTCTTTCAGCCACCCCATTTTGTTGGGGTGTGTAAGGGCAAGATGTTTGGTGCAATATACCATGTTTGACACAAAAATCACTGAGTTTTTTATTAACAAATTCTGTCCCATTATCACCTATTAGAGTTTTAATGTTTTTGTCAAATTGAGTTTTAATGAGACTGGTAAAGTTAATGATGTTTTCAACAACTTCATCTTTAGATTTTAAAAGGTATACCCAAACAGCCCTGGAATAATCATCAACAATGGTAAGAAAGTATTTGACACCTTCTTTACTTGTGACTTTGTATGGACCCCAAACATCAAGGTGAATAAGGTTACCCAAGCTACTGGTTTTATGTTCACTTAAAGGGAAAGGTTCCCTTGTTTGTTTGGCAGTGTGACAAACATCACAAGGGGTTGTTTTTAAAACTTCTTTGATGTTTAAGCTTTCTTTTAGGGTGTATAAAACTTGTAAGGCTGGGTGACCAAGTCTGTTATGCCATGTATCAGCAGATACATGGTAGACTTTGATGTTATTGGACTTAAAACTGGTCTCACCATTATTTTCATCAAATAGGTACAGACCTCCAGTCATACTACCAGTCCCCTGATTGGTCTTGGTGGCCAAGTCCTGAATATAGCATTTGTTTTCATTAAAAAACACAGACATTTTGTTATCTCTAGCAAGTTTGTGGACAGAAAGGAGATTAACACAATACTCTGGAACAACTAACACATCCTTTAGGGTGATTTTATTTGAAATTCTTAAGTTTCCTATTTTATTTATTTTGGCCAGAGTACCATTGGGATGTCCCACAGTGAGTTTCAAGTTTGAAATGTCCACAACCTCTTCAAGGTTGTGTAGGTCAGATGTCATGTGTTGGTTGGCTCCAGAGTCAATAATCCAACCAAAGTTGTGATTTGACACAGTGTTAAAGGTAAAAAACTTGTTGAAGTTTTGATTGAAGGTGATGTTAGAGTTGAAAAAGGTACCTGCCATATTGGCATTGACATCTCTAGGGACAGTATTGTCTATGAGTTTCATGAGTTTGGCTATTTTCTCATTGGAAAAAGGTGAGTTGGGGACACTTGTGGAGGTTTGCTCAGTCATAGATTGATTTCTAGTAAAAGACTTTTGATAAGGTTGACTTGTTTTCTTTTTATACCCATTTGGATATCCCACAATTTCATAGCATCTGTCAATAGTGTGTCCCTTTTTGTTACATTTATCACAGCTTAGATTAAGGTTTGGACCTCTGTTTTGACCATAAGTTTTATTCTCAAAGGTTTTGGACACAAACGCAGATGGTTGAGTTTTAGATTTAGAGGAGGTTCCTCTGTGGGATTCTTCTCTAGAAATGATAGAGAATGCAGTTTTGATGTTGGGTAGAGGATCTCTAGTCAGAATGTTACTTCTAATGGATGAATAAGTATCATCTAACCCCATCAAAAACTGCATAAGTTTTAAAAGTTGGTTGTGATTACAAAAGTCTTTAGAGGCATGACAGGTGCAAGTGGGGAGTTTGACTAATGCATCAAATTGTCTCCAAAGTGAATTCAGTTTGTGATAATATTCAGAAACAGTGGCACCATTTTGAGATAGAGAGTTAATTTTATGATGCAGATTAAAAATGACAGACCCATCAACCTTATCATAAGTTTCTTTAAGTTCTTGCCAAACAACTGTAGCATTTTTTGAAAAAATTTGACCCAAGTAAACCTCTTCAGTGACAGACCCAAGTATCCAAGAAAGAACAACAAAATTACACCTGTCCCATTGTCTGCCCAACACAATATCATCCAAGTTTTTTTCACAAGATCCATCAATAAACCCAATTTTGTTTTTAGTTTCCAAGGCCAGGATCATAGCACAACTACAGACATTATAGTTTTCTGTTCCTTTAAGTTTAATATTAATAATAGAGTGTGTGCTGGTGTCACTAGCATGTAAGAAAAGAGGGTCACCAAAGTCAAGGTCACTGACTTGAGTGACCTTTCTCCCACCATTAGCAGGGGTTTCAGGAGGGCACATAATGGTAACAGATAGTCACAAAAGAGATGTAAATGCAAATGTACTTAGAAGGCAATCCTGGTCAGGGACAGGGTTTGGAACAGTCAAGCTGTCCAATTCAAGTCTTAACCAAGGACCTTATCTAGGACAGGTTTCCCCAAATGACAAATCCCCTACTGAAATTAGGCCAGGAAGTTGATATCGCATATTTATATAGATATTTATATGCGATATTTGGTCATTTTCGTATTTAATCATGATGGATAGGATAGGATTTTTACATTTAATTGTGTGAAAAGTATTTTATTCAAGTGACAGGTTGAATATGATCGGAAAGTGGACATTTGGACGAAGAAATACAAGTAAATGAAAGATAAAGATAAAGATAAAGATAAGGATAAAGATAAAGATAAAGATAAAGATAAGGATAAAGATAAGGATAAAGATAAAGATAAGGATAAAGATAAAGATAAGGATAAGGACAACATCATCTTTTAATAGATTTGTAATTCGACTCAAACACGAATTCTATCTAGTTTTTTCCTATAAATACAACCCTAAAATATCCAGAAAATTCATTCATTCCATTATTATTCTAAGTCTCTGGAGCTGGTTATTACGTTTAGAAGCAAGATTCAAGCTAGGAAGATCATATTTTCGGCTAACGGCGGTCACGACACGTTTTGTCGAATTCTTCGTTTGTTTATTTCCTTTTTAGACTATTATTCCAGTATTATTTCCATGACTTTATTTGCTTTTTCAGACTTGATCATGAGGAGCTAAACTTTCATTATGCTTGTTTGAATAACGGATCCTATTTGAAGTTTAATTAACGTTTTCGATTGTTTATGTTTTTGTGTTTAACCGTTGATCCTTATTTGCTTAAATTTTATTATATTATCAAAGTTGTTTATATATAATTTGACTAATCAATATTCTAGGTATTCGGGAGGAATCTAGATAGGATTAACAAGTTATATGAAGTAATCGGTCGGTCTATAACTGATTTGAAATTATTAAGATTCGGGAGGACTTAGTAATAACAACTAGGTAATTAAATTTAAGTGAGTAGGTCTAAGTATTAAGATTCGGAAGGACTTGATAGTTAGAGGAGTTATTCGGGAGGAAATTCTATAAGGTTAAATCACTAAAACGGGCTTGTTGCTTATTGCTTGATTGTTAATAATTATTACTGTATTCGGGAGGAATGGGGTAATTAGAGATAATTAAAGTTAGTAAAAGATTCGGAAGGACTTTTATTATATCTTAGAAGTTTTGTAAACAATCGAGTTCGTAACGTTAAACGGAAAATAGGTGAAGTGTCAAACAAGTATACTTTCTCATTATTTGATTAAATCATTAATCTTTCGTTCGATTTTAATTAATCATCACTTTTTCTTAATTACTTGCAAGCTTGTGTTACGATAAAAAACCCCCAAAAATACTCAGTATTATTAATTCGGAATTTAAAACAAATTAGTCCCTGCGAACGAACCTTTACTTGCTTAAAACTATATTATATACGGATAGGTCCACTGCCTAGAAGTGTGTAATTGCGTGAAAAAGTAGGTTTAAATTAAGACTAGATTTTACACATCAAGTTTTTGGCGCCGCTGCCGGGGACTGATTTTTCGTTTTTGTTTCGAATTTGTGATACGATCCTTTTGAGTATTTATTTACTTAGAAGTTACTTTTTATTGTTATAACACCGGTACGTTTTACGCTTTTCTTGTTTTTTTTTTTTTTTGTCTTTTCAGGTATTTCAGGTAGTTGTTGAACACAAGGGCTTCGGGATTACCACTCGCGAGTCCAAAGTCAAATCCAGGAGTATCAAAGAGGCGAGGCAAAAGGAGAGGCAACTTATCACTTCAGACACCACCAAGTTTTGATCAAGTTTCACCCGTCAAGTTTGAAGACATTGCGTCGTCAGAAAGCGGAGGAAGCGATTCAGAACCAGAGGTCGAAGAAGTATTTTGTGAAGACAAACCGGAACCGCAACCAGCTATGGACCCTTTGGACACACCAATGAACCGACGGGCCGCAGCTGTAGCAGTGCCACCCACCCGAGGGTCGGCAATCACCACCCCGGAATTGGGTGATGATTTCGTTGTCAAGGGTCACCATCTCAAGATGATCCAAGACAACACGTTCGATGGGCGATACAATTCAGATCCACATAAACACATAGCCAAATTCAACGAGCTGTGTGAGATGTTCAAATACGGTCAAGGCAAGGGCGATCCTGTCAAGCTGAGGTTATTCCCTTCGTCTCTCACCGGAGATGCGAAGGTTTGGTTCAAGGAACTTAATGAAAATTCAATAACCACATGGACGCAAATGCGCGAGACTTTTATCAAAAGATTTTTCCCACCCGCCTTGGGTAGGAAATTACTCCGAGACATCACAGGATTCCGACAGGAAGATGGAGAGACTTCCACTGAAGCATGGGCTAGACTTAAGGAGTTGCTGAGAAGTTGCTATGGTCACGGATTGGGCAAGGAAAACATCATTGAAATTTTCTTTTACGGATTAACCAAGGAGTCTCAAAACGAGTTGGATCTAGCTGGAGGAGGAGATTTCATGTACAAAACCACCAACGAGGCATACAACTTAATGGAAGACAAGCTGGTCATAAGCCTATCCAGGGATTATCGAGATGATGGTCGAGGCCGAAAACACAGAGGACAAGTTGCTCAAGCTGAGAGTAGCCATGAAACATACTCGGTAGTTCAAGAGGTCAAGACCTTAGCGGACATAATTGATAAGCGCATGGGACGGATGGAGAAGGACATACGCTTGGTGAAGAATGGATGTGAAGGATGCGGGGGACCTCACTATGCTAGTGAGTGTAATCAAGTGGAGGATGCCAACTACGTACAGTATGGTTATCCTAATCGGGGGTCAAATTGGCAAAACCGCGGAGGTAATTACAACCGGGGTGACAATCGAGACAACAGATGGCAAAGAAACAACACACGTTCCCCACCACGACAAAGATACGATCCACCGAAAAACGAAGATGAAGATCCAAGCATTAAAGATCTTTTGAAATCGTTCATCAATACCCAAAAATCAACCAATGACGATGTCCGTAACCAATTTAACGATGTCCGTAACCAATTTAAAGTTTTAACTGAGCAAATCGAGCAAGGACAGAGAAATCAGCAGGCAGCACATCAAGACTTGGAGAGACGGTTCGACAGGATGAACGAGCGGATCTCAAATCGGCAACCGGGCCAAATACCGAGCAACACTCAACCAAATCCACGACCACAGAATCAAGGAAATACTTCCAACAATCAGGGACCGAAATATCAACCTCCTAACATGAGAGAAGAGCATGTAAATGCAATCACTACACGCTCGGGACATGCTTATGGAGGAGATCAAGACGAAAATGGAGGAAAACAGTCAGGTGGTGCGCAGCACCAACCTACCAGTGCGCAGCACCGACCAGAAAAGATGCCCGGTGCGCAGCACCAAGGCACTGGTGCGCAGCACCCAGCCTCTGACCAAAGTGGTGCGCATCACCTAGGTACTGGTGCGCAGCACCGATCTGCTGAACCGATTATTGACGATTTCGAGATCGAGGACGATGAGGATGAGGCACCACAAGTTCAACCCAAGGCCAAAATACCTGAACCAGTGGAGGAAGTTCCAATCAAAGCTTATAAGCCACATGTTCCATATCCTCAACGATTACGAAAAGCGAGAATGCGGGAGCAGTACGGTAAATTCTGTGACATGATTAAATCTGTTAATATTAACGTTCCTCTTGTTGATTTGATTGCAGGGATGCCAAACTACGCTAAATTCATCAAGGAGTTGGTCACAAACAAGGGAAAGTCATCGGAGGAGCAAGCCGCTTTCTTAAACGCAGAATGTTCGGCTTTGGTGAAAAATTCGATACCACCAAAGTTGGATGATCCAGGGAGCTTTCTTATCGAGTGTAATTTCAGTAACACTTATAGTTGTAGTGCATTGGCCGACTTAGGAGCTAGCATAAATTTGATGCCACAGTCATTATATGCTAAACTTACTTCGGGAGATTTAAAACCTACCAAAATGAGTATCCGATTGGCCGACCGATCATTTCAATATCCGTTAGGAATTGCTGAGAACATGCTAGTAAAAGTAGGAAAATTCACTTTCCCTGTTGACTTTGTGATTCTAGAAATGGATGAAGATGTCACTGTGCCACTTATTTTAGGTCGACCATTTTTAAACACTGCGGACGCAATTATTCGTGTAAAAGACAGGGAAATTTCACTGGGGATTGGGGACGAACGAATTTCATTTTCTGTTAATAAAGCCCCAAAACACTCATACTCCACTGATGAAACCTGTTTTCGTATTGACGTTTTTGATGAAATTTTTGATTTAGATGTGCAGGAAATGCTTGGAGGACAAGTTGCAGTTGACGATGAGGGAGATGAAGAGCTCGAGGACTTTGATCCAATCTTGAAAATGGAGTTGGAGGCATTTGAGAAGAATTCTACAAGCATGACATTTGAAAAATCCGACCCGGATTTAGACTTATTAGAGATAGAATTTTTAATAAATAATCCGGGTGCAACATTTTTGGTTGGAAGAAGTTCATTAGAGGAAAAGCTCGAAGACTCTGACTCGATGTCGACAAAGGGGCTCGCGAACTTTGACAAATCGAACCCACACATGAAGCGTACAATATCCGATTCAAGTTTGGGGGAAAATGGTCACGGTATCTCTCATGACCCTTTTGATTTATTTTCTTTAACTTGTCGAGAAAAGGAAAATATTTTGCAGGAATTTGAGGATATCGGAGATGACACCGCATGGGAGGAATTTAAGAAGACAAAATTCAATGGAAGCAAATATGACGATGTTTGGGAAATTGAAGATGCTTTATTACTGATTACTGAGGCTCGAGAGTGGCATGACGCTTGGGTGAAGCGAACCAAGATG
Source organism: Senecio squalidus (assembly GCA_910822075.1). Lineage (NCBI taxonomy): Eukaryota > Viridiplantae > Streptophyta > Magnoliopsida > Asterales > Asteraceae > Senecio > Senecio squalidus. The sequence goes on along the minus strand of CAJVGC010000589.1, from coordinate 41,083,479 downwards.
TTCGTTGTCATGGAGGAAACGTTGACTTTTGGAGATCATGACGGATATGAGTCGAGTGAGAAATTCGTGGATGATGGAAAGCACGTGGGAAAGAAAGGCGAGAGAAATCTCGATCTTAACATGAAGGCATAAGTTGGAGCATATCGAGTCAAGCTAAGGACTCGCTTGAAAAACAAGCGCTTCTCGGGAGGCAACCCGGGTTTGTTTTTCTTTTCTTTCGTAGTTAATATTTCATTTATTTTTATAAAAAAAAAAAAAAAAAAAAAAATTTCAAAAAAAAAAAAACGAAAATTTAGAGGCAAAAATCTAAAGTTATTGTTTACACATGGTTTCCAATTAGAAAATAATAAATAGTCTACTATTTTTTTACTATTTTTTTTATTCCATCGTAATTTTTTTTTCTTCCATTTTTAAGTTTAATTTTTATTTCGTCACCTTTTCTTTAGGACTTTTTAACCTTTTACTTTTTAATTTTTATTTAGCTAGGTATAAAAAAAAAAAAAAAAAAAAAAAAAAAAAACGAAAAAAAAATCTAAAATTTTGTAAAGTTATTGTTTACCTTTCTCCTCTATAAGAGTTTAATAAATAGTTTACTATTTTTTATTCCGTCGTAATTTGTAATTTTTATTTTTTATTTTTATTTTTATTTTTATTTTTTATTTTTATCTTTTGTGTTTTTAATATTTGTTTTTAGTTTTTCTCTTTTAGTTTTTTATAGATTTGAAGTAAGTTCAACAACCGGTTTTGGGACTAGCATTCAGATCAGTAAAGTATTTTCACAAGAAATATTCGATATCTACAACCGGGTTCTATTTTCTTCTTTTCTTATTTTTGTATATTATTTTTCTTTTTAGATTTTATTTTTGTAGCAATTTCCCTTAGTTTTGAGTCGTAAACACATTAGGGACAATGTGTTACTTAAGTTTGGGGGGGTCATCGGGAAATTTTACCTTTTATTTTTCGACCCTTAGCTTAGTTTCCATCGTGTTGAATTGTGTTATTATTGTACATTTTTGAGTCAGAAAAAAAACTAGAAAATCCAAAAAAATTGAAAAATTGAAAAAAAGAAAAAAAAATATAACGTGTCTAGTCGGTAACTACCTTAAACTGTAAGCATAACCAGACGCATTTTTACCCCACTCGAGAAAATAGTGAGATTTTTGAGCCTATTGAAAGCATTTATTTTTAATGCTACGTTTTCATTTCTTTGAGTGTGCCGATGGGGATGACTTTAGAACTTGACATTGTTATACATTTCGAGACCACATATGAGCAATTGCATTAGGGTAACTTAGTGTGATTTGGTACAATGATATAGGCATTTAGGATTAACCCATTTGTTAGCCTTTTCGTTTCTTTTTATATATTTTCCGCCTAACCCTTGTAACACTTACTTTTAGTGTTAGAAACTCTAGTTAAACCACTTTGCGCCTAAACCGTTTCGTTTCTAAACACTATTATATTATTTTGTACACTCGCCTTATTTTCGTTTCTTTTTAGATTAAGTCCGAACTTAGATTATTGATTGCTATTATATATTAAGTGAAGTTGAAGCTTATTAAGGCAGAAAAGAAAAGTAGATTATTATTGCCTTGTATTATTGTATTTGGAGAAATAGTAAAAAAATATATATATAGTGATTATTAGCCTTTTGAGCATGTGTACTTACTACGAGAAAAAAATTATTTTGTAAGGCATGTACTAGGCTGAAAGAAGAAAAAAAGTGAAAAAGAAAAAAAATCGGAAAAACAGAAAAGCGAAAAAAAAATTAGTTGTAGATTTTAAGAGAAATAGTGTATTATGAGTCGTGTATTATATACGAAATTTGTGTATTCGGAGAAAACGTATAAGTTGAAGAGAAATTGAGCAATCCAGTTCGTTAGAGATTATATTTAGTTCGGATTTAATCTAAGCTTTTTGTATATTTTTATTTAACCCATTTACACTCCATATTATATATTTTCACATGTCTTTACATGTACGTTATAACCCGAATAAAAGTCCCCGTTTAGTTGTACCTAGACTCTAGTGGTGGAGATTTGATACATTATCAAGCCTATGATAGAATATTCACCATGACTGAGCAATTAAGCGATTCTACAGAGATATTTTACACACCCTTTTAGATTAGTTTGAGAGATTGTGTGATTTTACTTCCCATAAAAATCGTGAGGTGTTTGGTTATGTTAATTTTTGGCTTTGACAATTACTTTTAAAACAGTTTTTGCATGAGGGCAAGCAAAAAGGCAAGTTTGGGGGGATTTGATATCGCATATTTATATAGATATTTATATGCGATATTTGGTCATTTTCGTATTTAATCATGATGGATAGGATAGGATTTTTACATTTAATTGTGTGAAAAGTATTTTATTCAAGTGACAGGTTGAATATGATCGGAAAGTGGACATTTGGACAAAGAAATGCAAGTAAATGAAAGATAAAGATAAAGATAAAGATAAGGATAAAGATAAAGATAAAGATAAAGATAAGGATAAAGATAAGGATAAAGATAAAGATAAAGATAAAGATAAGGATAAGGACAACATCATCTTTTAATAGATTTGTAATTCGACTCAAACACGAATTCTATCTAGTTTTTCCCTATAAATACAACCCTAAAATATCCAGAAAATTCATTCATTCCATTATTATTCTAAGTCTCTGGAGCTGGTTATTACGTTTAGAAGCAAGATTCAAGCTAGGAAGATCATATTTTCGGCTAACGGCGGTCACGACACGTTTTGTCGAATCCTTCGTTTGTTCTTTTCCTTTTTAGACTATTATTCCAGTATTATTTCTATGACTTTATTTGCTTTTTCAGACTTGATCATGAGGAGCTAAACTTTCATTATGCTTGTTTGAATAACGGATCCTATTTGAAGTTTAATTAACGTTTTCGATTGTTTATGTTTTTGTGTTTAACCGTTGATCCTTATTTGCTTAAATTTTATTATATTATCAAAGTTGTTTATATATAATTTGACTAATCAATATTCTAGGTATTTGGGAGGAATCTAGATAGGATTAACAAGTTATATGAAGTAATCGGTCGGTCTATAACTGATTTGAAATTATTAAGATTCGGGAGGACTTAGTAATAACAACTAGGTAATTAAATTTAAGTGAGTAGGTCTAAGTATTAAGATTCGGAAGGACTTGATAGTTAGAGGAGTTATTCGGGAGGAAATTCTATAAGGTTAAATCACTAAAACGGGCTTGTTGCTTATTGCTTGATTGTTAATAATTATTACTGTATTCGGGAGGAATGGGGTAATTAGAGATAATTAAAGTTAGTAAAAGATTCGGAAGGACTTTTATTATATCTTAGAAGTTTTGTAAACAATCGAGTTCGTAACGTTAAACGGAAAATAGGTGAAGTGTCAAACAAGTATACTTTCTCATTATTTGATTAAATCATTAATCTTTCGTTCGATTTTAATTAATCATCACTTTTTCTTAATTACTTGCAAGCTTGTGTTACGATAAAAAACCCCCAAAAATACTCAGTATTATTAATTCGGAATTTAAAACAAATTAGTCCCTGCGAACGAACCTTTACTTGCTTAAAACTATATTATATACGGATACGTCCACTGCCTAGAAGTGTGTAATTGCGTGAAAAAGTAGGTTTAAATTAAGACTAGATTTTACACATTAGAAGTCTCCTAATTCAGTAGTGCACAGTAGATAATCACCAAACAATAAGGAACACAGATTGATATAGAACAGAATTGCACAAGTAGTAAGTAACACATAAACAAATAGGTGCAATTAGGATCCAAGTTTATGGTCCAAGTATTCACTAGGGGGCAGTTGATCCCTGTCCGACACAGAAACGCCCTAGAGAAGGAACTTGCCACAAATCAATGGTGAGAAAGATGACTTACAGTGATTGCTTGAGAAGACTACAATTACCCGTTAATCTTGAGAGCGCAGCGGAGATGATTTTTTTTTTTTTTGCTCAGTAGTAACACAGGTTAACCCACGATCTGGTTTTTTTTTTTTTTTTTTTTTTTCTTCAAAATTAGGATTTTCAATTAGGGTAATTCAGTGATTAATTTAGGGAAAATAAAAAGAAACTAATTTTGATGATTTTTTTTTTTCCAATTGATTTTGACAGAACTTTAAAAAAAAAAAAAACTAAATCGATTCAACAATCAATTTATTTGATGTGGGATCAATTAGGTTATAGTAACGAGAGCCGTAGCTCTGATACCATGTAAAGCGATATAGAGATTGTAAACAAAAACAGATTCACTGTTTATTAGGGCTTATAGCCAAATGATTACAAAGACTCAAATGATTACAAAGACTCAAATGATTAAGAAAATGAAAACAATCACCGATTGCAATACTCAAATGATTGAATTGACTAATAAGCAATTCAATCTTACAAAACACCCACTTTGGGTAATATGATCAAAGCAAATTTACACAGAGAATAAGGAATAAGACTTTGATGATGTAACTGGGTATTGGCCCGTGTGTTTATACTAGTTTCCAGCAATCCAGCTGTGCCCCTCTGCTTCTATCTTTGGCAACTCTAGCCCTCCAACTGTGACTTAGCTGTATTACACGAACAGTCCTTGTATTTTGGGAAAGCTAGTAATGACACATTATTAACCAAATCAAATTAGACAAATACAAACAAGGTAAAGATTAAAGTAAACAAGGTAAAGATTAACGATTTTAACAGGGATTTTCTTTTCTAAAAGTACTCCCTTTTTAATAACTACAACGAACGATGCGATAAAGACTATTTTTGGCCCAACAACAAGCCATTCAGCAGCACGTTAATTTTAACGACATTCAACAAAATCTAGTAACATGACTAGAGAAAGAGTTCAGAAGTAGTCATGGGGATAGCTTGCTTAACTCACGTATACATAATCGCCCTCCCCGAATAACATGACCAAAGAAAACCTTCTCGATATTATAAATATACCCATGCAATGGGCAACGTCGAAAATAAAAAGGAGGTGATGGTCGGGTCGAACCCATTGGTCATTGGTAAAGAAGAGGGATGGAATGGAATGGAAAGGTGCTAGTTAATTGTTTTGTTGTGTATACTTAACAGTGAAACATTAAAACTATTGTATTATAACTATTTTCATGTAGTGAATAATATATTATTTATAATTCTATTGAAAATAGTATATTATGAACTAATAACATTTCATTGCATTGAATTTTGTTTTGAAAGTTGAGAGACAATTTATATTGAGTTGTTAAATTTAGCTTGTATTAGTTCCATCTTTTTAATAATACTTGCTACTAGTATGACGTTATACATGAGTTATAAATTGAATGATCTAGGTTAAAACGAAATAAATAAAGCTGGAGATTATATTTAATTAAACTTTATATTTTTAAAATAAATGCTTTTATTAAGTAGCAATAAGAAGTAGGATAAGATACGATATAAAACCGTACATAAGCATAGTTCCCGAGTTATCTTGCTATGATATTAGGTCTTACGTTCTATCTTGATACCAATTTTGTGGTTTGTATTACTATATAGAACATTTATCATTTTAACATTGCCGTTTCAAGAGCAAAAATGTCGTTTTAGTCATTAAAAAATTATTATTTCAGTTTTGCAAAGTCAAAAGGTAAACAAAACACGGCTGCTGTTATATTTTTTTTTGTTTTAAATACAATATTTAAAGAAAAAGAAAACAAAGGAGTCTCCTGTCAAAGTGGTTGGGGCCAACAACTATTTAACCAGAGGTTGGGAGTTCGAATCCTCCCTGTCTCATTTCCTTTTTCATTTTCTTCTCAGTTCCTTATAGGATTACTTTTTCTTTTCTTTTTGATTCAATATAGCTACAAGGTGCAATGTTCAAAACTTAATAGGATTACTTTTTTTTTTTCTTTTTTCGAATGGATAGGTTTTGCATTGGTGTTTATTATATTTTGGTTTATAAAATGATCGAGTGTTTTTTTTATTCAAAATTATGTAGTTGATTTTTTTTTTTGTTCAAATAAGACACTACTGCAACGAACGGGTATCGACTATTAATATATTTTGCTTGAAATTGGGTAAACTAAATAAGTAGAAAGTTCAATATCAAGATAGAGTCTTAAACAAAACATGTTACTGTTACATGTTTTTAACACTACCATGTACTTAATTTTTTGTAAAACATCTTAATCTTAAAACTAGACAGAGTAATTTAGGGTGTCTTTATTTTATATGTTTTTAACACTCTCATGTACTTAATTTTTTGGAAAACATTCTAATCTTAAAACTAGGTAGAGTAATTTAGGGTGTTTTTACCTTTTAGTGTCAAATCTAATTATTTAAATTGTGACCTGATTTTTAACCGAAAGCTTACTTTATAGATCCAAATACTCTCTTTAGTAATCCGCCGCAACGCGCGGACGAAATTTCCTTGTTAGTTACAAAGCTTGAAGTATTATTCAAAAATTATTTTTTATAAGGTTGACTTTTCTATCACTTCTTACAATTGACTTTTTATAGAAATCAAATCCATATTTTTTTAATTTCGACCGCAATGATGAGAGTGGACGCTTGAAAGATGAACATGATAAGCCTCATGCTTAGAAGGAGAAGATAATACATATATGATGATCAACATTTTTTACATGAACATTGAAGGTACATTTTTAGTATTTTTATTTTTAATTTGCTATTTCCCAAAAACATATATAATAAATGTCTCTAAAAGAATGGTGGGTCGGGTCCGGGGACAAAACATGTTCATGTTAAACCGTTTTTATATGTAATATACCCGGTTTATGTTCATGGTATAAAACAGGAGTTGGATCTAATTGTCCTTTCCATGGATGAATACAAATAGTTCGTATTATTAAACTATCTCTGACGGGTCAAGGGATAAACTAGGTTGATTTGGATGATGAATGTATTAGATGGGTTGGAATTTGTCCAAATAAAAACTTTCTAATTGCCTAATAAAAAATCTTTAGCAACTTCTTCAATAATATATTTTTGTAAACATAGTATGCATGCACATTATTTAAACATTGTGTGTATTGACTCACCTAATCCCTATTCGTGGACATAACAACTTGGCCCATTACGCATCAGTCCAATTAGTCGCCTCCATACTTCCTAACCAATACATGAATTTGAAGTTGCAGTTCTTTTGTTTCGTAATTTGCTTTTTTTTCTTTTTCTTTGCCTAAGTGCCTAACCATGTTTCAATTGCATAGGAAAGCTTAAAGCACACAAACATATGTCCACACCATTTATGAATCATGTTCTGTATTATCGCTTTCAGGTGCATTGGACCTTTGTAATTTAGTATGCAGTTTTATGTGCAAGATCATTGTTTTGTTTCTGTTTCATGTATGTTGTCGTGTTGATATGGCTGTGAATATATCCTATTTATATCCATATTTTGCATTTAGGTCCGCCGTAACGCGCGACAAACCTCCCTAGTTAGTAACAAAACATAAGTTTTTTAAAAATAAAAAAAAAACATTTTGAGATTAATAAAATTCCTCCAAATTTTATACTATTGAAATAAATTTTTAACATTTTTTTTTGTTCATACCATTTTTTTAATATATAATTGTCGCAATAAATCTATTGGTAACACCATCAATGATTCAATAATCATCGAGGATGACACGGTTGATCGCATTGCCAAGAAATAAAAAGGAGAACAAGACATGAAAACTGGAATTGGAAGTGCGAATATTTGATGACATGGTCATACCTTACACAAATGAACGTACATCAAAAATGATACGATCGATGCTATCTTTCCATCTTTGCATGTCAATGGTGGTTCTTCCGATTACATCATTTCTAGGGAGATATTATCAACAAAAAACAAAAACATTGACGAGATTAACGAGAAGTTAATAGTTTCGATGAAGCTATAGATGATACTAATAACTATTATCCGCTCGAATTCGTAAACTCACTAATTGTTAGTGGTTTGCCCCCTCATTACCTTCATAGACTCCCTAACAGTTAATATTGACCCCTCTAATGGATTATGCAAATGCACGAGATTGAAATGTAAAGCTTTTCAGCCAAACGTCATTGACACAAAAATAGTTGTTGATCAGCATGCTGAAAAAAGAGTATTTGTTACCAGAGACCGTTATGCCTTTCTGGAAGTGACATGTTTCCGTTCAAGCTGAAAAGGAAGCAATTTCTGTCCGACTTAGCTTTGCTATGGCAATTAACAAGGCTCAAGGATAGACAATTCCAAATGTCGGCGCGTATGTAACAGAATCAGTATTCTCCTATGGACAACTTTTCGTGACGCTATCTAGAGGGATTTCACGTGAAAATACAAAGTTATTAGTAAAACGTGCCAAACAAATTGATCGAGATGGAGTGTACACGTCGAACGTAGTGTATCGAAAAGTTCTACATAACGAATAAAGTATACATGTGCGTAGTTGTTGAATTCTACAATTTATGTTTTTATATAGATTTCATATATATTTTTTTAGTACCAATAATTATATTTTACTATTACGCAATTCTAAAAGAGTTGTGAACCATTTCACACACTTTATCTTAACATTAATCTAAATTATATTTATGATAACTTAGAATTGCGAACCATTTCACACACTTTATCTTAACATTAATCTAAGTTATATTTTTGATAAGCAAAAGTCATAGCTATCCGTTATCCATTTTCATAAAAAAAAAACTATAACCAAAACAAATCAAATTACATATAATTTAAATAAGTGTAGAGGCCGCTATAACACGGATGTATCCTACTAGTGCCGATAAAAAACAAACAAAAATCATGGATGGAATTGTACGGTCGAAATTATAAGTCAATGAGTGAGTTGGTGATGGATATGGTGGATATTCATCGTTGTTTGGATTCTATTATCCGAAAGCTTTGAATTGTAATTAATTTTCCATGCAATGAGTCATCTATCTTGGTTACGTTGCACGTGTACATTGTGGTCAGATCATTCAATAGGCCATGCATTTTTTAAACATAATTTTTTTTTCGAATCTTCCGATCTCTTATTGTCGGAGACATTTCTTCGACGTTGAGGTAAAATCTTTTATATTATTTTGTATTTGGGTATTTGTTTTTGTGTTTATTTAATATGTAAAATGAATGAAATTCTTGCATTTGGGTGTTAAATTCTCGTAATTTTTCTATCTTGTTATCGAATGTTATATTGTTATGTAGTTTGGTTTTGGTACCCATTTCTGAATTTTAGAATGTGCGTTGATGTTGTCTTTGAAGCTTATAGTAGGCCGTTTTTTAGGGCGGGCGAGAAGGATGACCGCCTCTGAAAACATAGTTTTAGAGAAAGGGTTCTTGCATTATTCTTGAATCGTAAAACACTTTTTCAATTAGGCAGTATTTCGGCCCGGCCTTTGCATCCTTAGGTATCATGAAATTGAGGTTAGGATAAAAGAACACACTTTGTATCTAGGCAATTCGAAATCAAAGCAAAATATTAGAGGTTAGTAATTATATGTGTTCTAATGAAACCAGTTTACATCCCGTATAACCGAGAAAAACAGTAATCAGGATTCGGTTAACAACCTTTCATTTTGGCGGTTGGAACTAAAAAGTCACAACCTTTCATATTGGCGGGAAAATTGTTCCCTAACTAGGGGACATTGCCCCCTAGACCCATGCAAGGGGGCACTAAACCCCTTTGACCCTCGCTTATTTCCGAGAGGGCATTGAGTATGGTCGGCGTGTACTCCACACTCTCTTAACCTGTCATTGAGTTTAAATAGTAGTTACACGCATAAAATAAAAATAGTAATATGTTTCTATTTAACATTTATTATCAGGGTCTAATATGTGAAGAGGGAATCCGAAAATATGTTATCGTGATTATTAATTGCAGAGTGCCTCCAAAAACGCATGGGCGCTTGTCATGCTTGATAGTAGAATTACATTAAATAAAGGTTTGCTACCCGTGATTGAATAATAGATATGATCGGTGTAAAATGCACTATAGGAATTCACTTTTACCCAATAAACTTTTGGAAACATTTTACAAAAAGTTGCCAAAAATTGAATTCGATCAAAATATGCAACGTACTTGTAAAAACATGAGTAGAAATGTAACATAATCGACTCATCGTAAGGCCAAAGCAAAATTGGCCTAGAGGGGCTAGAGTTTATTACCTTTCTATGCACCTTTTACAATGTAGTTTGATTCAAGTTGTTATGCATCTTCACATTCCTAATGTGTATGGTCCAATATATATGGTTTACGATCATAATATCATATCAAGAGTTTTAAAGGGTCTTTTTATGCGAATGCTGTGTTTTGCTAATTATATTCATGTGTTTTCTATAGGATGGATATTACAATGGCTAGTGATAGTACTAGCCTAAGTTACTGGCTAAGATGGGAGTTCTTTTTCTGTTCACTATCAGTTTTGACCTCCTTGATTATAGCGTCATTTCTGATCCGGAAATACGAAGGTTCAGACAACGTAGAAAGAGCTTGTTCTTTGTATGATGGTGAATCATGGATGCCATGTATCAAGGGACTAAGCCCTGTTTGGTTATTGGTTTTTAGAATTATTGCGTTTTGTTTGCTTTTAACCGCTTCCATTGCTGACGTGGCTACTCACGGAACCAACTTATTTTACTATTATACTCAGTAAGCCATTTCAATTTTCAACCCATTTACTTCAAAACATATTGATTTGGGGGTAAATTTTTGGTTAATGCAAGTTTTAATGTGTTTCCGTCTTCTGGATAGGTGGACTTTAATTTTGACAATCATCTATTTTCTGGTAATTTCCGTATTTCATCTTCGAGTATGTAACTTTTCATTTCCTTTATAATAAATATAAATAACTTTTTTTTCTTCAGTTTGGATCGGTGTTATCCACTTGTGGATGTTTCCGGAAAGAGAAGAAACACAACGATATGGATACAGAGAAAGGAATTTACGTGCCTCTTAACAATGCAGGAACAGAGAAGGTAGCTGATCAGCTCGGAGAATGTTATTTCTCACAAAAAGCTGCCCGTTGGGGGTACATATTTCAAATTGTTTTCCAGGTATTTTAACCCCTCTTATAATTAACTAATACAATTAAAAAAAATCTGTTTATACAGGATTCTCGTACTATTTTCCTAATATTGGTCATCAATAATTTATTTTTTTCTATACACAGATGACGGCTGGTGCAGTGATGCTGACTGACGGGGTTTATTGGATTGTAATCTTTCCGTTTCTTAACATTACAGACTATGAAATGAGTTTTGTGAGTGTTCACTTATCATTCGTTATTACTCCGTATCTATTACTACTTCCCCGTACATGAAGAATAGACAAGCTTACACCATTTTAGTTTTCTTATGTTCTCTGATGATTTTGTTATTCTTTCGGTGCCAGTTGACTGTTGTCGTACATTCACTTAATCTTGTTTTGCTGCTAGGAGATACGGCCATGAATAGCTTGGTAACTTTCTCCACCATTAATTTGTTGCAGAGTTCACAATTTTAACCCATTTACATATGAATGGGTTGATTTGAGTTGTGTTTTATCTCAAAAGGGTCGAATAAACTTTTTAGCTAATAGGGGAGTTTCAATTTAACCCCGTTATCCAAGGCCCAGATTCCCCCATCTTGCAACTTCTAATTTATTTCACTAATGTTTTCCGGTAACAGAAATTTGAACATTATGTGAATTCTTGTTTCAGCGATTTCCATGGTTCCGAATTTCATATTTCATCTTATTCACTGCGGTTTACGTGATATTTGAGTGGATTGTCCATGCCATTGTGGAAACCTGGTATGTTTAACATGTTGTTTGAAATTTAAATCGGCAATTCAAACTCAAACTTTTCTTAATTTATGTTTTCTTTTTACGCTTTTAGGTGGCCATACCCATTTCTCAATGTATCAGTTGAATATGCTCCAATGTGGTACGTTTTATCAATAAACTCTATCTTCAATAAAGCTAGTGAATATTGCTGCTTACCTCGGGAATATGTTGCCCAGGTATTGGATGGTTGCGATATTGCATCTTCCATGTTATGCTTTATTCACGCTCTTGGTGAAAACAAAGTATTACATATTGTCTCGGTGGTTTCCTGATTCTTATCAATGTTTAAGATGACATCTTCTGGCTCTTGTTTAAAGGCTCAAAACGTCTTTAAAATTTTCCGACTGAGGAGGTAAATAGTTGAACAAATGCTAACAACTAGAAGGGGGTGGGTTGTCACCCTTATAATTTGAAATTTGAAAGAGTATCCTGTCTTAATAACCTTTGTTATAACTTTTGCTAGATTTCGGCGGCATGTTCTTAAAACGAAAAATTGTCAATTTGTGTATTGTAATGTAATTTTTGTGAACTTTTTTCTTTAATTAAGTAAGACATGATGTACAACATGTTTTATTACCTCCCTAATGTTATCTTTGAGATCGGGAGCTCTAGTGATGACGTATATCATTATTTTTTAATATATTATTTTAATCAAACAGAAAAGTTAATATGTCTCATAGAATTGTTATTATGATACAGAACATCTCACATAGAAATAATGGTCCATCAGAACACAAGTGACAAAAAACTAAAATGTCGGTATATGACACTTTTACCCTTCTACGCGTACTTAAACATCAATCCAATAGTATCACCTTAAACATACCTTTCAACATTAATATAACATCTTGTTCACAAAAGTATATTACGTCAATTCAAATACATATACATATAGGGTTGAGATCAAGAAAGACTACTAAAAAATTTGAGACCAAATAGACCAATCACAACTCTTCATTTCAAAAACTCATCATAATTTCTTTTTTGTTTAAAAATTAATTATCTCATAAATGGTAAATGTATTAAACGAATAAATTATACCATTAAAACGAGCATTTTCTCCTCTTTCTATAGAGCACCCACTCGATATACTTTTGACGAAATTTATTTTCGGGTTTTTTTACGAGTTTTAAAATTTTATATTACAAATCACTGTTTTATCATATGTGATATTAGTAGTTTGACATATTATTTTTTTGTTTTTCTTTTTGATTTAAGTTGAATGTATGTAATATAACAAATCTATGTTTCGAAACTCGTATTTAGTGTTCAAATCATATGTGATATTGTCAAACGAATTTCAACATTTGGCCATAAACGAAAAAATAAAAGTCGTCAAAATTCGAACTTTTTTCTGGGTCTATATAGGTTATACATTGTATAACATTGTTGTGTATTAAAATTCATATTAGTTAAAATCATGTGTGTTATTGTCTTTTAAGTTTTAAACTTTTTACATACATAATATCATATATAATTTATATTTATATCATATATGATTTACAGTAATATTATATATGATATTGTATTATCATATATGATTTTAGTATATATCACATATGATTTATATTCATATCATATATGATTTACACTAATATCACATATGATATAGTATTATCATATGTGATTTTAGTATATATCACATATGATTTATATTCATATCATATATGATTTACAGTAATATCACATATGATATAATATTATCATATGCGATTTTAATATATATCACATATGATTTATATTCATATCATATATGATTTACAGTAATATCATATATGATATAGTAATATCATATATGATATAGGAGTATCATATGTGATTTTAGTATATCACATTTTATGTCAAAAAACGAGAAAAATTAAAACTAGTTAAAATTCAATTTTTTTTCTAAATTTAGGTAGTTTATACATTTTATAGTAATTCTCTTTTATAAAATTTTATGTAATGATGTAATATCATATATGATATTATTGTTACAATTTCAATACCCATAAAAAAAAAAAAAAAAAAAAAATCGTCGAAATTATATAACACCACTGCTCTAATTAAAGATAAAAACGAGACGATCGCAACGGTGTATTTTGTTTCGTCTAACGATCAACGGTTTGTGAGATAAATTAATTTAAAAAAATAAAAGAAAAATGAGTTTTGGTTTTAATCTTAACCATTAGATTAAAATGGGATGAAGGGCCAAAATGATGTCTTTTTGTCTCAATAAAATTATTGGTCTTAATTGATAATTTCTCTATACATATAATCTAACTATACTCAACCATGACATGCTTCAACACGATCCCAAAAAGGATGTTACGTAAACTTTGATCCACGGAAACTTTGCCACCGATAGCTTCATCAACAACATTTTTTCTTTATGAATTGAATACATGGTATTAAATGGCATAAAACATAATTTTCAAGAAAAGAAGTAGACAATACGAAATTAGATACTTATAACTTGATTTTGAATTTTAGTCTATTATGCGACGGTTCACAATAAGTTGGAATTGTAGTGCAAGTTGTAAGGATTGGTCAGAAAATTATTGAATACACCCACACCACAAAATATTCTCTATTCACTTCACAACAATCCCACTTCCCAAAATTATTCTTCTTACATTCCCCCATATTTTGTTTTTATTTTACACCAATTTTAATGATAATAAAAAATATATATATAATTACAATTCAATTATAACATGTACAAAAATGAAAATCTGAACTTGGATATGTTAGTGAATTGCATGTTTCATCGTTGTCTTTGATCGGAAACTATGGCTCATGTACATTACCCTTGTCGTTATAGTTGGTTATTTGTAACAATTTCGTTATTAACCATAGTTACGAAATTTTACAAAGACCTAATTATGGATGTGTGATGTAAAGTTTAAAGTTAAAGAACTTGGTCAATAATGTTTAAACAAAGTATCAATTATTTGGATAAATTTGTTTGATAGGTTTGATATTATTATGAATCAAGATAAGATAGTTACATCGGGATAACTTCTATACATATATAGTAGTAGATGCATAATTAGTGTAACTTAAATTATTGCTAAACTCATGTTTAATAGACGGAATTCTTCTAATTTATTTTCAATTTAAATTTGTGTTAGATAATGTATTCTTTGCATTAGGTAATGTATTCTTTCAACTATTTAGAAATTTTGTTCAAGAGACAAAACACAAAACGGTGATCGAGTTTTCTTAATGAAATTTTGTTAAAAGTTTGTTTTAAGTCTCACTCAATTAGCAAATTTTGATACACGAGACAATACACCTAATAGTAACGGTATTTTTGTCTTAATGAGGTGATACTGGAATCATAGTTGTAATGTCCACAGACTCATACCATAAAATCTTTAAATTTGGGGTCGTGTAAAATTAGCGAATTAGACCTAAGTAGTTTTCCTTCTACTCATGAGATCGATTTTTTGAAAGTTATTTACAACATATATAACTATGAACAAAATGTTAAAAGTCGTTGTACTCGATGTCTCCATGCGATAATTGATAGATATAATGGAACATGAAGATATAATAGACTTTTTGAAGCAATGGTGTTTGATAGACATTGATGTTTGAGAAATGAGTTTGCTTTAGGGTTTCTTCCAAAAAAAAAAAATGGGAATCAAGGTAACCATCAATTGACCTAACAAACAATTATTCATGTTTATTTTCTCAAAAATCTTATATGTGATTGTCTTACTTTCGATCATCCTATAAAAACCATTACATGCCGTTTCCACATATAAATGAAGCTAGAAAGATCCTCCTAATCACGTTCGTAAATTTTACGTTCAAAAACCCAATTAGATGTTGATTAATTGACTAAAAGACCAACAATACGTCGTCTTTTATTTTTGATGTATGAATATATGTGTCACTCAAAGGGTTTACTTGACACGAAGAGAGATATCATGTTGTCACATCTTTTTGTTTCTTATATGTAATAAAGAGTATGAAATATTACCGAGGCGAAGCTTTTTGAAGCTTTTCTGAAAAGTAAGCTGATAAAAAAGGTTGTGTTTAGATCGTAAAATTTGAACTTTTTTCTTGGCAAAATAAGCACATAAAAGCTCTTCAAAATAGAATTAGTATTCAAAAAAGAAAAAGCAACTTCAACTCTATGTCGTATTTACAACTACTTGTGTTAAATATATTTATTATCGTTTAGCTAACGTATGCCTTAATTGAAAAAATGAGGCAAAACGGAAAAAGATTTAAAGGTTTTCATTTATACAAATTCAAGTAATTTTTAAATAATGCACACTAGAGTTAATTGAATGTGATATTGATAAAGATGTACAAGGAGGTTGTATTTGGTGGTTGCGTTATCTGCCTCTACCATATAAACCTTCTATCTTCTTACAAATCAACCATTCATATCATACCCTTCAATTCCATTTTGGCTTCATTTTTTGTGTTTGTTTTTTTCACACATATCTTAAATAATTTTAATAATATTTCCTTTTTTCGTATTATTTTTCACTCGATTTTTTGAATGTTCTCACTATTTTTGCAATACATGTGTTTCTTTTTTGAACATCATAAAACTAAACATGATTAATATCAAATAGTTAATAATACTTTAATTAAGATGCTCCAAGTCGAGTCTAGCTGAACTCAAAAGTATCGATTCGGTTAATTATGTTCAAGTTCAAGATTAAAAATAAAGACTAGATCGATAGAGTTATATGTATGCAATCTTCTGATTCTATTTTAAGAGCTCTAGATCCATTTTGAACTACTCATGTCATCCTTACACAAATTCAAATCTAAAAAAATGCCACACTATTATAATTATATTTCCAATTTCAGTATACCCCTTAACCTAATAGTCAAACAATGATGTGTGCATATTTCAAACCTTAACCGTTTACGTCAATAAAACTATCTATTTTTTTTTGTAAGAACTTTGAACTTGAAATATGAAATTAAATAGACTGCAAACTTCGGTAAACTAGACTATTAACTCGTGTAGATGTAAATTACAAACTTCATAATATTACTATAAATTATGGCAAATAATCTAAACACAATTGTTTTATTTTGTTTACTTACATTTTGTTATATAATTTATATATTTACTTAGCGAAAAGTGTATGACAAAAAGTGTAAATTAGGTAAATTTCTTTTTCTTTGAATTCCCACACACTACCTATATAAATACGTATCCCATGTTAGGCTTAAATCTTCATCCTTGTCCGACAATGGAACCCAAAATTTTCTCTATTGCTGTCGACTCCTATCACAAAGCCACCGAATTCCGCCCATTTTCCCTCTCCTCGCCGCACATGCGAGCTTTTCATCTCGCATGGCTCTCTCTCTTCTCGTGTTTCTTCTCTACTTTCTCAATCCCTCCACTTCTTCCCATGATACGTGAAGACCTCCATCTTTCCCCTTCAAATGTTGGCACGGCTGGAATAGCCGCGTTCGCGGGCTCTATCATCTCTCGTTTAGCTATGGGTCCCGCATGCGATGTTTTTGGACCACGGCTTGCTTCCGCCACACTCTCCCTCATCACGGCCCCTATCATCCTTTGTGGGGCATTCATTTCTTCACCTTTATCATTTATTTTGCTACGGTTCTTTGTTGGATTTTCATTAGCAAACTTTGTTGCTAATCAGTTCTGGATGAGTTCCATGTTTTCTGACTGCACCGTTGGACTAGCCAACGGTGTAGCTGCTGGATGGGCCAATGTTGGAGCTGGCTTCACCCAGTTAATAATGCCAATTATTTTTACTATATTAAACACAAACCTTAGTCTAACACAATCCGTCAGTTGGCGGACTGCGTTTATAGTACCTGCAGTTTTCCAAGCAATAATGGCACTTATGGTCCTGGCATACGGTCAGGACCTACCAGACGGTAACTATAAAAAATTAAAAAAACACGACAAAGACTCAAAAGATAACGCGGTAGGAGTGTTTCTTAACGGAATTACAAATTATAAAGGTTGGGTTTTAGGTCTAACCTACGGATATTGCTTCGGCGTAGAACTCACAATAGATAACATAATCGCGGAGTATTTCTACGATAGATTTGGTGTGAATGTAGAGACCGCGGGTGTGATAGCAGCTAGTTTCGGGTTTGCAAATTGGGTGTCTCGTCCAACGGGTGGGGTGGTTTCGGACAAGTTAGGGAGACGGTTCGGGATGAAAGGAAGGTTATGGGGATTGTGGGTGGTGCAAACGGTGGCTGGCTTGTTGTGTTTATGGCTAGGTCGAGTTAACTCGTTGTGGGGTTCGATTGTGGTGATGTGTTTGTTTTCGGTTTTTGTTCAAGCTGCATCTGGTCTTACATTTGGTGTGGTACCATTTGTTTCCAAAAGGTATAACCAATTCCTATATATGCTACTTAATTATTTCATCTCTATTTTCAAACTAATAATGCAACATATCAACTACGAACATAAGTAATATAAGGAAAACGGTAACGGAAATATCTTCCTTCAGTTAGACTACGTATATTTGAATCAAATACTCGTTTTTTTAAATATTTAAACACGGATAACAGAGAAAAACCTCTTTTATATTCCGTTTAATTAAATATAAGGTTAAACTTGTCATGAAATAAAATGAAAGAATATGACAAATGACATTTATTAAGTGACCCAATTTTACTACAACCGCTTATTTAATTAATTTAGCATTTATGAAATGAAATGAAATAATAGGACAAATGACTCTTGATTTATCAGTGCAATAACTACTCCAACATATACGTGTAAATTTCGTTTTTATATCTTCACACACTTTAAATAGGAATTAAAAAATGTTATATTATTCTAAAAGTGGATTATATTTTTTATTTTCCAAAACATGTAAATACCGCTAAATCAAAGGTATGTTGACGAAAGTAGAATTAAACAAATGACGTACACTTGTGTCGGTTGATCAAGTGGTTCGTTATTCTTATTTCAACCCCTCTTTAACATGGTTTGATGAATTTTGAGATGATCATTTATATTGACATATTACACAACCAACTAAGTAATGTTTGAATAGATGATTTATAATTTTGCATACTTTGGAGACCTTAAATTAAAATTTTGTTGATGCAGATCAATGGGAGTGATATCAGGAATGACCGGGAGTGGTGGGACAGTTGGAGCGGTAGTGACACAACTCTTGCTATTTTCAGGCACAACAAAATTTTCAACACAAACCGGGATTTCACTCATGGGGGTTATGATGATTGTGTCTACTCTTTCACTTACCACCATGTATTTCCCTCAATGGGGTGGCATGTTTTGTGGCCCTTCTTCCGATCACCAAAACTACCAACCGCTTGCGTGAGATCATGCACCGAACCACAATGGGTCCACTCGTCGAACCAAGGGAAAGTTACGTGGATTTTTTAGATTAGCTAGTGTTGGTTAAAATTCATTTGACAAAATGTGAATGAAAAAAAACTGGTTTCCGTTGCCGGGACTTGAACCCGGGTCTCTCGGGTGAGAGCCGAGTATCCTAACCAACTAGACTACAACGGAATTGTTGTTTCTAGATTTCTTTTATTATTTTTATTAATATTTTTTATGGGTATGGTGTTTAAACATTTCATGTTGATTTTGATATTGATTTGATTTGTCCATTCGATCTCCTTTAGACGACATTTAAAGCTGGATTGGTATTGCATATTTGCCTAGATTAAAAGCAGTGAGCCAGTGAGGTCGATGTCAAACAAAAATACATCTCGGATGTTAAGTTACCGTGGCTAATCAAATCATTGTCAATCAATATAAACACATTTGAAATAGAAATAACGGTTAATATTGTGCAACTTGGAGCTTTATTGCTTTATTCGTCATCAAGGAGTAGAAAAAGACTATAGTTTGTAGTTCTAGCTATGAAGATGGATGTTAGTTTTGAAAGACTCGCAAGACGACTACTTGCATAATATTATATGAACGTGTATACACTTATTATTGAACAACTCGATGATACAGGACATAAAAGTAAACTTGTTAAAGTGTCAATCGGTGAGAAACTTAAGAGTCGAGTATTTTTTTTGTTAAACTTTAAATGTTGCAAAATTCATGGTTGGTGCACGAAAGAAGAAATAATAATACAATTAAAACTTAACTGACATCCCCGGTGCTAACCAAGGTTTCATAAGTAATACGTAAATAAAACAAGTTAATATAGGACACTAAGAAGTTCCAATTACAAAACAATTCAAAAAAATGTCTAAAAACGATATCCCCTTTTCAACAACAGTCGCTGAAATCCAAGTGGCTTCTACACTGCTGCAGCTTGCAGCAACCACCATTCAAAATTATGGTGCTCCGTGATGGGGAATACTATTCAACTGAAAAGATCAAAAGGGCCACTAAGATATATAAAGAAGCATAATACACATTTTCAAGTATACTTGATCAAAATGAATGAAAGTACAAGGTTCTAAGTCCTGAAGTAACGTTCAAATTTATTTAAAGGTGTTTTGACAGACGCAGATACAATTTACTGTTACCGACCAAACAATTATCCCTAACTGCCAATTAATAACTAAGTTTACTCTTTGCAAACTGCAAACATGAGATAAAAAAAGATTGCTTAATTGCTTGATCATCTCAGATTATATTTAAGGCAGACTTGACATACCATTTATCTCGCTGTACAACTCTGACAATTAAGCCATCGTCAACAAAATCAGAACAAGGTTACTCGTTTGAAATGCAGTTCAACTGGCATGATTACTTTCATCTGGTTCAGTCTGCTCTTTTTCAATGTCCATTTGTTCAACTTTTTCAGAGTCTCCATCTCCGGATGTAGCCGGTTTTTGGGAATCAGTGTTAGGAACTTTAACCACGGGCTCAACAGAAGCATCTGAAATTCCTTTAGAACTGGATACAGGACTTTCACCATCTTTGCTGCGATTACTAGATTTTAGCCATGAAAATTGCAAGTTGTGACCGTTCCAACATTTACCACTTGAAAATGCCTTCTCCGCTGAATGTCGGGTTGTGAAATATACACGAGCTGAATATTTGGCTGTTTGTGGATCCTTTTTATCCTCAACATGCTCTAGATCATCCAGTTCAATCTTAGAAAGATCCCCGAACGGTGAAAAGTGTTCCTTCAAAACTGCAATCTGAAAAACCATATATATTAATTTCACTTGCATCCAACAAAAAGTAAGTAGAAAATTAAGAAATACAGGGAGAATGAGGTTTTACATTGGCAAGATCATTTGGCAGAGTTGAAATGATCTTAAATGCAGTTGGGCGGTTGTCCAGTTTGAACGGATTGGTGACAACTGACGTACCAATAGGCACTAATGGACGAAGTGATGGTTTCAAAACTGGCGTTTCTGGTAGTGCAACCATAGCCGTTGTTTTGGAACTTTTTGGCACAACAGACTCCATAGATTTGTTACCATTACCTATCACTTGAGCTCCTGGTGAAGATAATACGGTTTCAGGATCAGTGGAAATTGATGTTGCAGCTTTTGAGGAATCAGCTACTATTCCTAGTTTTGGTTTTTTAGCCACCTGTTCGGGTTCTATCTCACCTTTTAGAGCTGTAGCCTGCATACAAGAGATGAATTAGGTCAACATCTAAATCATATACTTTTTCATAGAATAACTCATGTCAATGTAAAAAAGAAGAGGGAGATAAGTGTTTACCTGTTTCGCAAGTTTGTCCAACTTGCGTTTAAAGTCGTTCCTCTTCTGATCAAGCATTTCTTGCTTTTTGCGAAGCTCTTCCTTTAAAACCTCTAAATTCTCCATCTTCTTTTGTGCAGGTGGTTGTGGTTTTGGGCCATTGATCACAGACACAGCAGTGGTGGTAGGGGCACTTTTGGCATTATGTAATGTTGATGAAACTGATATGCCACGGGGAGGTATTGGTGGCATAGTATTATAGCTATTATTTGGTCCATTAATGGGAATGTTATCCCGATTACCCCAAAATAGTTTAATAAAGCGATTACCCATCACAGCATCAGGTGCCATAAGAGCAGCTTCTGCTTCTTCTCGTTTAGAAAACTGGACAAAAGCCCGTTCACTATTTGAAGGAATGTAAATATCAATAACTTCACCGAATTTGTGAAAGTGTGAAAGCAGAGTCTCCCTTTTGTTCTGTTGGAGGGGAATACCATTGACAAATAATGTACATTGTGCCTTCTGAGAAGGCTTACGGACACTTCTTCCATTTCCACTTTGCATTTTCAATGATGAATTCGCATCATTGTGTTTTTCAACTGAGGGACTTGATTTAAAAACAAGATTTTCTTTCATTTCTGTTTTATTTTTTGAACCACTTATTCTACCCAACATAGCAGGGGTGCCGCCACTCTTGACCACATGTTCATCAGAGCCATCAAGCGGACCAACACGGTGATCACCAGACGGGCCAGGATCAAACAGAGCCCCATTTTCCTTCACATTAGATTGATTTATCGATTGCAAGGCAGATGATGTTTGAGAATCATCACCCCATAGAGGCTGATCGGGATCATAAAAGTCAGCATCATTTGAGCCATGTCCATTGGGACCAACACCACGTTTGCTAGATTTCCCATGTGAAGGTTTAAACGAGTTTGCCTGGGCACCTGATGCTCCAGTCATATTTGCATTTTGAAGCGATACTGGGAGATTAAACTGTGAAAGGCTCTGTAAGTTGAAAAATAACCAGAGAAATAACAGCAATTTCAGATATGCACTTGAAAAAATTTGATATGCAAAGACACAGTTTGCAATAAAATTAAAAAGACCATAGAGACTCTAAAGCTTTATATTTCAGAGTTTTAAATCAAATTTATATTTATTTATAGATGTACATATTACAGAACACATCATACCTGAACATCTTCGACAACAATACGATTGACACCATGCTCCATAGGGCACATGTCACCTCTTAAACAAAAACCTTGTTCCTCAAAGTCTCTACACCGTTGGCGTGCAAGTCCAAGACCCATGTTCATAGAAGGATTAATAGATCTGTATGCACCTTGTAAACCAAGTGGATGTAACGAATCCATACTGCCATTTGACATTCCTGGAACTAATCCAAACGCACCCCAATTTGCACCATATGCATTTGAAACATTCGGTAAACCCCTCCCACCAAACAAACCAGGAGGAACAGGTTGGCTCCAATGACCCGGGTCTCTTCCTCTACCTCTTATTCTCTGGTTCAAATCCGAAGGTCCTTGGGAAGATTGTAAAAATCCAGGTCGTCTTTTGTCAAACTTGGAATCCATATGATTAAAATTGTTATTTTTCCATGTTTCACTGGACTGAGAACCTGTTTCCCTGTAATTATGCCCGTTATCAAAAGGTTTGTTTCCCTTTCTATATGATTTAGTAAATACTTGTTCTACAGCATCTCGCTCCTGTGATTGAGATCTTGCATCATCTCTTCTACGATGCTTATGGTTACGATCATCATCGTCATCATCACTGATTTCTTTCTCATCAGGATTGCTTTCGGATATAGAAGGTGAGTGAGCTGGTTCATGGGCTGAAACTTTAAGCTCCATATTCTTTTAATAAGACAGCTGACAATACTTTATAGATGACAAAAGCTATCGGTTACTGGTTGAGCTAATGAACCAAATGAAGCAACCTGCAATATTCCTTTCGCGGAAAGGGGACGCTGAAGAACAATTCAGATATTAATATTAGTGAAAAGACATCAGAGGTTAAGGTATTGACAATAAATAAGTTCCGTAACCTCGTTAAGTAATTTACTCATTTATATATGTGCAAAAGCAGAGGTTACAATATATATTTCTGGTGAAAGGTTTGCAACCAAATGGAACAGCAAATTATATATGGAAAAACCACATTTCGCCATACAGAAAACTAGTCCAGAAAAGGACATGCGAAGGTGCCCTTTGAGAACAAGAAAAATCCTATGAATCATTTTGATTTGACTAACAACACGTATGTGAAGTAATAACTAGAATGATAGCGTGCGAGATTAAGAATAATGGTTTCTTAATTATTCCACCCTTACCTTTTAAATTTACATTCATTGACATGCTTAAAAAGGATACGATTTGAAATCCAATGTTGTATTCTCATTACTTAGGATGTAGCATTGATTAAAAAGACTATACCAAATTAGATACAATGCAAAATGAAGGAATTAGACTAGTGACCACTGTAATGTAGAACACTAATCATGCAACTTTAATGATGCTGCTAGAGAGGATGAGAACGTGGTAAGTTTAAAACTATTGTGATAAAGAATATTAAAAATAAAGTAGCAACAAATATGACAACTCTTAAATAATAAAATCCCCCTAGTGTGGACACTGAGACACGTCGTCAACTAACATATAATATGTACACTGAGGCAAAATAGTGCGAGTTGAGTAGGATGTGTGGACATATGATGGTGAACGGATTAGAATTGACAATATATGGGCCAAGACTAGGGTCTCTAAACAAAGATAAAACGCCTTAACAGCACCAGGGAAGTCGTGTCAACAAGACTTTCAAATGAGATAATTCTTTATAGTAAAGGACATTCAAATCGATGGACAAGACTCAAGTTTTGTGATAATGATAGTGAAATAAGAAAACGTTAAGATGGATGAATAATTTTCAAAAGTTTATAAACTATTCGAAATCATTTATATCCATTTCATAATAGTTACAACTTTGCATCACATAACATACATCAATAAATAAATGTAACACGTCACACTTTACACAATTAATGTAACCTATATTTTATGTAGTAGTAAACCTTGAAAAGGAGGATAGTATATTTATGGAATCCAGAAACAAGAAAACAAATCTGAAAAATCTCTTATGTAATGAAAATCTATGTATATGGTCACTAACTGGAGAGAATAAAAACGTTATCAACGAGGAAACAGAAAAGGAAAAGCCAACAAGGAAAAAAGGATCCATTCTCGGTCAACATCTTAACCGTTGGCCTGATATTGAGAATTACATAGTAGTCCACACATTAATCATGTAATTTCAGTGATGCTGCTAAAGAGGATAATAATGTGGTTTAGCATGAGAAGATAATAGGCATCTACGATTAATGTTACAGAATGATGGAAAGATTAACAACGCCGATAATAAGATGATAATATTAAGAATAAAGTACCGACAAATATAAAGAGTCTTATGCAAAATAAAATCTTCCTAGAGTGAAAGGATAACTAGTTTAAAACATATATCATGTATGAGGTAAAATAGCGCAAGTTGAGTAGGATGAGTGGACGTATAATTGTGAACTGATTAGAATTGAGAATATTTTGTTTATGATTAGCGTCTCTAAACAAAGAAAAAAAACCTTATCAGCATTAGAGAATTAAGGTCAACACGAGTTTCAGATGAGATATTTCTATATAGTGAAGGACATTAGGACCGGAACGAATAGGCTGAAATTAACATTACAAACTTCTCCTTAACTATATCATCTCTATATCAATTTCTAATTCCATTTTTTTCATCATAACTAAACTATTAAGCAATACAAAACCGAATCCCCAAATTCTCTCTCAAAATGATCAAATTACACAAACATGTCCAACCACTTTTCCACAACACTCGATATACATCATATCTACCTACAATACAACCTAATATCACAATCTACATTCAATAATTTCAGTCTAGCAGTTATCAACTGATCCTAAACAAACAAAAAATAATCAACTACAAACCAAATTTCAATCAATAGAATCAAATCAACAGATCAAATCAACAATCAATTACAATATATCACAACAGTTTCACAAAATTATAATAAAACCTAACCTCGGTGTAACGATTTCCCTAATTAGGGTTACGATTGTGTATGTATTGATTAAATATGTAATAATAACATTCGGAGCTCCGGTTCGGGTCAAAAATGGCGGAGCTTATGTGTTTTAGTTGTGTATGTATACGTATATATTGTGTATGTATAATATCGTCTTCTTTCTCTCTCTAAATTCTGTAGTTTCTCTCTCTAGAACGCAGGAAAGGTTTTACAGATAGGAAATGAAAGAAAAGGCTATGATGAAAATTTACATTTTAAGTCCTTTCACGTTAATATATTGACACTTATGGTAAATTTATGGAATGACAGATTGGGCCCCTGTACTACTTTATAAGTCATATCAAATCGATGGACAGAATGAAGTTTCGTGCTAACGATGGTAAAATATGACGTTTAGATGACTGGTTGAATTTCAAAAGTTCAGAATCTAAGTAGTAGAAAAAAAATTATTTTGAGTTAAACGGTTAGAAATTATTTTCTTTATCTGTTTCGTAACGGTCAAAACTCTGCATAACATAGCATACATCAATAAATAAATGTAACACATCACGCTTTATACAATAAATGTAACCGATATTTTAGGTTGTAATAAACATTCAAAAGGAGCATAGTATATTGATGGGATTCCAGAAACAAGGAAACAAATCTGAAAAAATTCTTATGTAACGCAAATCTTTGTACATTGTGACTAACTGGAGAGAATAAAGACGATATTAAAGAGCAAACAAAAATACATTAAGAGAAAATGGTCCATTCTTGGTCAACATCGTAACCGTTGGCCTGATCACCTGATCTGTTGAGAATTCCATACTAGTCAACTTATCAACCATGTCATCATGCGAGACCATATATTCTGACTTTTACTTGGGTTTGAACTAGAGCTAGAGTTAGATCCACCACCAACTTCTGAACCAATAAGCAGGAGTGATTGTTGTGTATGAGGGAAAGGAAGAAGCTGACGATGAGAATGTAGAGGAGCAGATGAAGCCGCCTGTCCCGAGATTTGGGTTTCTAATTGTTGCCCCACTTTCGACCTTTTTACTTTTGAGTGTTGTAGTTGTGCCTCAAGTTTTTCTTGTTTAGAATTTACTACCTGTACATCACTGTGCACCTGTTCGAGTTTGTTTATGAGCTAACTTAATTATTTTTTGAAAAAAACTGTTTCGGGTCAACCCAAATAAACACACATACAAAATTACTTGTGTTTACCCGAAACCGAGTTTAACATATTACCCAACCTCTCACACCCGTCCATTTTGTCACTCTACTAGTCAAACTAGCTGGCATATAAGGAAATTTACCTGTCTAAGTGATGCTTTCACATCATCTACAGAATCTTCTAGCTGTAAAAGCCGCATAGTGACACCTTCCAACATTTTCATTAAGTTGTCGGTGTGTTTCTTCATAGTCCTGCCAATCTCCGTGATCAAATCTGCATCAAACACATAACAGTCCTTCACCACATTGCATCCAGTAGACTCTCGAGAATCAATAAAACCATAATTCTGCATAATAAACAATCCATATAAAACTAAGATAAATCGTTTGTTTGATCATTAAAATATTCCTATATCCGCCCCAATATAAGCGAGCATACTTGGTATGATGTGCCATTCTGTTCTGAAGGTAACCACGCCTTTCTGAAATCCCTAATTAAGACAACAATACAACATTATTAATGCCCAATAAAGAAAATTATTTACTGTCGAAGAGAAATACAAGAGTTAACCTACAGACCTCGACCACTCATTATTGGCGAACACTTGCAAGTCCTTAAAACTGGTAAGAAAATATACCAATCGAGTTACAGAAAAGGAGAGAAAACAAAGCAACATAAGCGAAAAAGATTGGAACCTACTCTGATGAGAGCTCGATATCTAGTTGACAACAACCATCATGTAAACTACGCCCCTGAAAAGGAATTTTCCAAGTATTAAATAACAACCTTTTTCAATAACTAAAACTAAATCAAAGGAAAAATAAACCAATAACATATACCCGAAGGAATTTAATTGCAGACACAGCGGTTTCATGCGAATGAAATTGAATAAGTGCGTCAAAATACTCTATAGACAATTCATTAAAGGAAAACATCTAAGGATCCACATAGTGTATACATTCAAATACATCTAGTAGAATAAAATTTCTTTAAATAATAGAAATCGCGGAAAAACAAATGCTGACAAAAACAAAAAGATGAAGTAGCTGACCATCTGAATCTGGAAACATGACGATTTTCTCCACATATCCATGAACAGAAAACACTTGATGCAACACGTCTAAGGTTATGGGATGGTCGCACACGTCATCAACCCAAACCATGAGAATACTATCTGTCTCTCGTGAATCCATAATGTTTACAATCTTCGACTGATCTTAACTTTATAAGCAAGCCTCTAAGATATCAACTTACAACCCGTATTTTATCCTGCAGATCCAATGCTTGTAATAGCATAATTAACATAACTGAACGAAACAAACTAACAATTCATATTATTCAAAAGATAATCATGCCGAGCTCCAACAAAACGCATTAGTTCAAGAAATATCGACATTATTCAATGCATGCAAATCCATATGTAGCTTAAAGTAATAAAAATCACACAACGAAATCAGTTTTCAGTAAATTATTAATTTTATTTAGTTATTATAGTACTAGTAATATCATAAATTTATAGTGGAGCCATTAATAATGAGACAGCGAAAGAATCAAACACTTTAAAACACCGCATCATTTTTCTCTAGATAAACATCTTGGGATGGTCCGGGAAAGGATTCAGAAACGGTGGATATACCATAAACTACAAGTAATTTAGAGTTCAGGAGGTTGTCGACATACCTCCGGTCACCTGAAATACAAACGAACTCAAATTAACTACCAAAATACAACATGACCTAAACTAAGAATTTGACTTCTAATTGGAAACCAAAAGTGTCAAACCGAAAAACATGTACAATTAATTATCCTACATAAGTTACATTTAAACCCCCGCACTTTTCACTAACACAATACAAGGGTCCGGGTTGAGCTGATAAGCTGAAAACATGGCGGTATCGAGCTATAGGGCCAAGGCCAATGTTGCGACACCGGAATATCACAATTACAGTTGGGTAGAAGGTTCGGATCCTAAAGAGCTGATCCGAAGAAGACCTTCAGCCTAGTTCTTATCTTCAATCTTGAACTATCTGCACAAGTAGGCAAACACACGAGTAAACGGAGCGGGGATGATCCCCTGGTTTACCTCGGGCGTGAGAGTAAGATTTCGAAGAGTAAGAGTAAATAAAGTAAGAGTGTATGTAAACGTTACCCTTGAAGTGAAGAGTGAGCTTGGTATTTATAGATCTTGAGTTTCGGATAATAACATGCTCTAAGTACAATACCTTGTTTGTCCTGGAGATATTCCGAGGTATTGTACTATCTGTCGAGAAGTCATCCTTCGGCCTCCTGGTCCTTTGGATGTTCTTCGGATAATAGATGTTGTTTAGAATCCTTTTATCAAAGATTGTGCCCAGCTTAATAGATCTTTCGGCGTACCATTGGTTTGGCCGATAGACTTCTATCGGCTACCGATGGTACGTCATCAGCCCCCCTAGTCCAGTATTACGTAGTTAAGACTATGTAATGCTTGACTAGAAGAAAAATAAAATGTTTTGGTTCTTTCAGTTGTTCTTTCGGTTGACGGGGGTATGTCTCTTGAGTTACTTCGGAAATTAGTAACTGTCTGCCTATTTAGGCGGGATAATTGAGTTTTAGCTTCGGCGGGAAGTTTTTTCAAACTGCGGCAATTAATGCTTGCGCCACTTGTCGCTATGTCATTGGCCGAGAGAGGCGGTGGGATTAGACGCGCGTCCCATCGTCTGACATACACTTGCCTATAAATAGCTCGTTTTACCCCATTTGTAACTTTTTTCTCACCGTTTTCTACTTTACACCTTTAACTGTGTGCTTTTTCTTCCTTCAAACTTCTTTCGTTTTTTCTTTTCATTTCTGATTTTCGCCACGTCGAAGCAAAATAAAGAAAACCTTCGGAGGTGTTTTACTACTTTGACTCAAGAAGATCTTGACGTCTTATTGGAAAGATATGCCATCGGCGAAGGATACGGCGCCATTCTTCCAGGGCCGAACGACACTATATTAGACGCTCCCCCCGGGAAGATAGGCGTCTACGCTGAATGGTTTGAATTTTCAAACCTCCGACTTCCATTCTCTAGGCTTTTCCTGGAGTTTTGTGAATACTATAAGCTCATGCCCACTCAGCTGAACCCCCTTGGGGCTTTGAGACTTGCCTGCTTCGAAATTCAAAGTTGGGCTCTTGGTTATGAGCCTTCACTCAATCTCTTTCGGACATTTTACAAGTTGGGGAAAGCCGGCGACTGGTTTACTATTGATAAAAGAAGAAAACCTAGTCCCGCTTGTTCTTCCGGAGCTCCTTCTGGCCACAAGAACTGGAAGACCAAGTTTTTTTATGTGAATATCGGCGTGGCTCCTATCCGAATGAGATGGAAGCATAAAGATGAGTCTGTTGCGGATGACCAGGTTAAGCAGGGAGTTGTTCCGGCTGACGCTATCTTGGCTCTCACCACTCACAAGATAGAGTGTCGGACACTGCCGGAGCATGTGTTGGTGATGGCGGGTGTAAGTCGGCATTGGACGTCTAATGTTAGCAAGCATTGTTTACAGCTGAATGGCCGAGGTACGTCGGGGATTTTTGTTCTTTCTACCGGTAGTTCCTGTTGATCCTCATTTTGACTTTTCTTTCTTTTTTCTTTTCAGATTTATCGTTGATAGATTTTTTGGAGATGTCTGATTGGGATGGAGTTAAGTATATTTCTCGCAACATAGCCGAAGGTGAAGCAGCCTGGTTAGTCCAGATGAATGCCCGGGTGGTACATATGTCTACGAATGAGCTTCCTCTCCCTTATACTGATGCTGATGCAGTTTTTCCGGCGGGCTATACAATGAGGGATCCTTCGGATGAGGACTTTATTCAGCCGGCCCCTGGGACCATTATCGGTAGCGGAAGTCGCCCGGCCAAGAGTGGTAACAATACTATTCCTTTGCTTTTCAATGCTTTGTTTGCAAAGACATCATCTTCTATGGGAAATGCAGCTGCTAGGAAAAGAACAGCTACTGACTGGTTTGCCCCTCCGGAGTCGTCCGAGGGACAGAAACTTGATGATGCTGAGGGTGGGGAGTCCGGGGAAGAGGATGTACTGACGGTTGAGGTGCCTAAGAAGAAAAAGAGGATTTCTGTCTCTGCCAAAGGTGTGGGCATCAAGGAAAAGAAAAAGGATCAACAACCCAAACTTTTATCGGCGAAGGAGGCCGATACTTCCAGACCTGGAGAGAAGAACAAAGAAGCTGCTACTTCCGTCTTTCGGGGTAAGTTCGTCGTCCTTGAGAGTTCAGAGGAGGGAGGTGCTTCGCTAGATGGTACGGAGTGCTATCCGGATCCCCCCTCTTACGAGACTTCTTCCGAAACAAGGAGAGCTCTAGGACTGATAGTTGATGATGATTTCTCGACAGGTCCTCATACTGATCCGGAAGTCGTCACTTCTAACCCGGAAACTATTGTTGAAGAAGCAGGTGTTGGTGCCAAAGATACGGGTGAGAAGTCCTTAGATGAGACTTCTTCGGCTATTCCAATGGATGAGGGGAATGAGGAGCTTGTGGCTCCTAAGTTGGTTGATGAACCTCTGCAGGAGCCCTATTCCGGGGTTATGCTGGAGCAGGAAGATATGGGTTATCAGCGTCTGTCGCCGGAAAATATAACTTATCAGCCAACATCTTTAATTATTTCTCAACCGGAACAGAATCAGAATTTGGTGGGCGAAACTTCCACACGAGTTCCGGCGGCCGAGATAGAAGGTAAATTTCTTTTTCCCGGCCTCGTTCAACTTTCTCCTGTTTCAGAGTTGTCTGGGTCCTCTGCCCGGACTCGAATCTGGATGAAAGGTAGGAACTTGATGCCTTTATGTGTTTCTTTCACTATCCTTCTTTCGACCATTTACTGACTTTTAGTTATTCTCTTCCAGGTGATCAGAGGGTAGTTGAACATACGGAGGACACCGGTGTTCATTCTGAAGGTGAGAATTCGGATACAGAATCCGAAGGTTTAGATACCGCCTTGGCCGGAACATCATTTGTTCCGGCGATAAGTAAAATCAAATGTGGGGACCTCTTTCAAGCGAAATCCTATGAGATCAATCGGGATCTGGTTGACAATCTGGCTACCCCGGCTGAAACTCTTCGCCTAGAGAAACTTGGGAACGTCCAGGTGGGCCGTGAGTTCGACTTTGCTCTTGCCTCTTTAAACGTAATTGGTCCTGACCTCCGACGCCGAATGGAATCATCGGCTCGGGAAACGGAAGAGCAAAGATTCCGAGCCCTAGAACTTGAAGGTAAGCTTGCTTTGGCGAAGAAAGAAATGGCCGAAGCTCTTGACAGGAAAAAATATTACCGGGAGAGGAGTCACCGCCTGTCAAAGGAGGTAGACACAATGAAAGCTTCTTCCTCCCATCTTACTGAGGTTGCTGTCCAAGAGTTTAGGCACAAGTTAGGGAGCGAGCATCAGATGGAGATGAACAAGCTGAAAGACATAATGGATGCCCAACATCAGACTGTCATAGCCAGCTTGAAGGCGGAACATGAAACTGCCATGGCCGAGGCTCGGGCCCAGTGTGATATCAATGGTGATGTGCTCCGGTCCTTGGAGGAACGGTTGAGGAAACAAGATGCTGAGTTAGCTACACTTCGCTCGGACAGAAGTTGGTTGGTAACAACGGGTCCGAAGCATGTCGTTCAGAAGCTACACTCGAGTCATGAGTACTCCCGTCCCCAAGAGAACATTCGGACACTCAACTACAGACTTGGGTGTCACGATGGTTTGGTTGCCGGTATCAGCCTTGGCCGTCTGAAGCAAAGACCTTCATCTTCTCCATTCTTTAATGCTAATGCTGCTTCGGAGCTGGAGAAAGCCATTGCTGATGCTTCTGAACTTAATTATCCTTACCTTGAGGCCTTGTCAGCCACCGATGGTTCTTCGATAGAAGATTTTCAGGCTGTTGAGCCTGCTGCGGGTCCTCCTTCGGATGAGGAGTGAAATGTTTGTACTTTCTTTTGCTATGTATTAGTGAAACATGTCTTCGACCTGTGAAGATATGTTTCCACAAACAAATTATAAATATGGTTTGCTATTGCTTGTTTAATTTCCGGATTCACTTGCATCTTTTATTTACTTGTTATAATTTGGTATGTTGTTTAAATGCTTCATGTGAATCCCTTTAAATATTTCATTCTGAGTTAGGTCCGATATTTATTGAGGTTAGGCTCAATTTTCATTCGGAGTTAGGTCCGATATTCATTGAGGTTAGGCTCAATTTTTCTTTCGGAGTTAGGTCCGATACTCATTGAGGTTAGGCTCAACTTTTCTTTCGGAGTTAGGTCCGATACATATTGAGGTTAGGCTCAATTTTCATTCGGAGTTAGGTCCGATATTCATTGAGGTTAGGCTCAATTTTTCTTTCGGAGTTAGGTCCGATACTCATTGAGGTTAGGCTCAACTTTTCTTTCGGAGTTAGGTCCGATACATATTGAGGTTAGGCTCAATTTTCATTCGGAGTTAGGTCCGATATTCATTGAGGTTAGGCTCAATGATTGCAAAGTCTCATCCTTATTTTTTCTTAGACTATCTGAATTAATTGTATGTTCAAACACTTCGTCAAGTGTCATGAACATTCATTCGAATAGTACTAATAGTAAAATGAAGGGAAAAATTGGCCGCGAGAGCCTTTCATTCATAATAGTAAAATCGAAAAAAGGTTACATTATACGTAATCGGCTAATGATAGTACTTTCGAAGGTTCATGGCATTCCATGTTCTGGGTATTGGAGTACCGGCCATGTCTTCTAGTTCGTATGCTCCATTACCCTTATCCTTGATCACCTTGTACGGACCTTCCCATTTTGGCCCCAATTTTCCTTCGTTTTCCTGCCGACTCGCTTCGTTCTTTCGGAGGACCAAGTCACCTTCTTTCAGCACTAGCTTTCTTACCTTCCTATTGTAAGTCTTTTCAATTTTTTCTTTGTACTTGGCCTCTCGAACTGATGTTGCATTTCTTCGCTCTTCCAACAATACCAGGTTTAGCCGGATCTCCTCTTGATTAGTTTGATCGTTTTCGGATGTTACGCGGTGACTCGGCATTCCTATTTCGGCTGGGATTACAGCTTCGGATCCATAAGTTAGGCTGAAAGGTGTTTCGCCAGTACTTGTTTTCTGGGTGGTTCGGTGTGCCCATAACACATGGGATACTTGATCCACCCAGTCCGTTCCTTCTCTTCCCAACCTTGCTTTTATTCCGTCACCAATACTCCGGTTAATCCTTTCCACCTGGCCATTGCTCTGTGGGTGTGCTACCGAAGTGAAAGTTTGTTTGATCTTCATCTCACTGCACCATCGTCGCAACGGGTTGTCCGAAAATTGCTTACCATTATCTGAGATTAATTCATTCGGCAATCCGAACCTGCACACGATGTTTTCCCACACAAACTTCTGCACTTGCTTTCCTGTGATCCGGACGACAGGTTTTGCTTCGACCCACTTTGTGAAGTAGTCTACTGCCACGATCAGAAATTTCATTCCACCCGTCCCCGTTGGAAACTTGCCAACAATATCAATACCCCACTTTTGGAAGGGCCATGCCGATAGTATGGACACTAAATTGTGTTTGGGGAGTCTCGGTATAGGTGCATGAATTTGGCAAGCATCACACTTTCGGATCAGCTCAATGGCATCAAAGTGCATAGTGGGCCAGAAGTATCCCAATCCGGTGATCTTCGAGACCATGCTCCGTGGTCCGGCATGCATGCCACATGCTCCCTCATGCATTTCCCGGATCACATAGTTGGCCTGCAATGGTCCTAAACAACGAAGCAATGGTGAAAGTGGGTTTTTGCGATAGAGGGTGGTACCTTTCATTACGTAATTCGGTGCCTTCATCCGGATCTTTCGGGCTTCACTCGGGTCTTGTGGCAAGCTTCCCTCTTGTAAGAATTTCATGATCGGTGTCATCCAGGTGACTCCTTCATCTTCCACAATCATTAGTGTTTCTTTTGGATTAGCTATAGCCCGTTGATCTTGTTTTTCCACCATTACTTCCATCGCAGTGTGTCCGAATGCTATGGACGCCAATTTGTTCAAGGTGTCAGCAACCTTGTTCTTCGTTCTTGGGACTTGCTCAATCGTGCATGACCTGAAAGTGGCCATCAAATTCTTCGCCTTCTCCTTGTATTTGTTCATTCGGTCCTCCTTGGCTTCGTACGTTTCATTGATCTGATTGGCCACTAACTTGGAGTCTACTTTAACCCTCAAGTGCTCCACTCCTTTTCTTTTGGCTTTTAGTAATCCGGTCAAAAGAGCTTCATACTCGGATTCATTATTCGTGTTGTCAAAATCAAAACGGACGGAAAATGAGAACTCTTTCCCTTCCGGACTAATAAGAAGAATCCCAGCTCCCGAACCTTCCGAACTAGAGGATCCATCAGTGAACAAACTCCAAACTTGGTCTTTCTTCGGGCTTTTTCCTTCGACATCGGATTCTGCCGGTCTTTTCCTCTTCTTGTTCTTTGTGGGTTGCTCATCGTTTGTTTCTCTCGGAACAGTGTCTTTAGGTACAACCTGATCAGGAACTTCGGCTATGAAATCCGCTAGCACTTGTCCTTTGATAGATGTCCTGGGGACATATTCTATATCATAGCTTCCTAATTCAATGGCCCACTTTGTAAGTCTTCCGGCCGTTTCCACATTCCTTAAGATTTGCCTTAAAGGTTGGTCAGTGATCACTCGGATGCTATGGGCTTGAAAGTATCTCTTCAACCTTCGGGATGTATAAACCAAAGCTAGCGCTATCTTCTCTATCTGGGTGTAGTTGTTTTCGGGACCTTGTAGCACCTTGCTAACAAAGTAGATAGGCATTTGTTCTCCTTTTCTTTCAGCCAATAGAGCCGAACTAATGACTTCGGTCGTTGCTGATAAGTATAGGATCAAGGTTTCTCCTTCCTTCGGCGCTGTAAGAGTGGGAAGCGCCAGCACGAACCTCTTTATCTCCTGTAAGGCTTCTTCGGCTTCTGGCGTCCACCGAAAATCTCCCTTCTTTACACAATTCTTCAAGGTTCGAAAGATTGGTAATGATCTTTCGGCAGACTTTGAGAGATATCGCCCCAGGGCTATAACTTTGCCGTTTAGGCTTTGAACCTCCTTCATCGTCTTGGGTGACGATAGTCCTTCTAAATCTCGAATTTTCTCCGGGTTTACTTTGATGCCATTTGGAGTAACGATATGACCCAGGAACTTCCCTTCTTCCATCCCAAAAGAGCATTTCTTCGGATTGAGCTTCATGTTAATTCTCCGGAGATTGGCGAACGTTTCCCGAATATCTTGAATCATCTTTTCTTCCGACACGGACTTTATAACCAGATCATTAACGTATGCTTCTAGATTCCTTCCGATCTGTTCCGAAAAAGCTTTGTCTATCAATCTTTGGTAAGTTGCTCCAGCATTCTTGAGACCGAAGGGCATTTTTCGGTAACAGAAAATTCCCATGTCGGTGTGAAAGGCTGTCTTGTCCTCGTCTTCTCTAGCCATTTGTATCTGATGGTATCCCTTGTACGCATCCAGGAAGCATTTGAATCTGAAACCCACCAATGCTTCTACCTTCAGATCCACTTCCGGTAATGGATATGCGTCTTTCGGGCACGCATCATTAAGATCTTTAAAATCGACACACATTCTCCATGTATTATCACTTTTCCGAATCATGACTGGATTGGCCACCCAGGTTCGGTATCGGACCTCGCGGAGAATTCCAGCCTCAGTCAATTGTTTAACCTCTTCACAAGCAGCCCTACTTCGGTCAGGTGCTAGACCTCGTTTCTTCTGTACTATTGGGCTTTTTCCTTTTTAGCTTATGTTCGGCTAGCCCCCTTGGTACCCCAGTCATGTCTGAGGGTTTCCAAGCAAAGACATCTCTGCTCTGTCGGAGAAGTGTGATGAGCTTTTCCTTGCCTTCTTGAGTGAATGTATCTCCAATCGTTACGGTTTGCTCCGGATGATCCGGATGAATGATAACCTTTCCTAGCTTGACTTCCTCTTCCTCCTTCTGCAATATCCTTTCGATTTTTTGGCATTCCAACACTTTGTGAGCCTCCTGACGAATTTCGACGATTCCTCCGGGGGTAGGAAATTTCATGAGGGAGTGAGCTGTTGACACGATAGCTCGGAGCTTTGCTATTCCGGGTCTTCCAATAATGACATTGTATGGAGAGTTTGCCCGAACTATTAGGAAATCGATTTCAACTGTCCGAAACTTGTCGTTGTTTCCGATGGTGAGAGGCAACCGGATTTGCCCTATTGGTTTCACTGCTTCTCCGGAAAACCCGACCAAATACTGGGAGCATCTCTCCATCCTGTTTTGTACTTCGGGATCTAGCTTCAAAAAACATTGTTCAAAAAGTATTTCTAAAGCACTCCCATTATCGATGTATATCCTGTGTACCGTTTGGTTTCCGATGTCTCCCACCACAACCATTGGGTCTGTGGTTCCTTTAGAGGTACCGACCGGAGGAAAAGACATTTCCTGCATCATCCAGGGCTCCGTTCTTTCATCACGGAGCTCACTGCCTTCTCCTTCACAGAAGACCATCTGTATCTCTTTTCCTTTCCCTTTTCCGGGGTATGGCGGACCTTGCTTCTTTTGGCCACCCAGTTTGATTCCTTCCATCAGATGGTTCAGTTGACCAGTTCTTACGGCCTCCTCGATCTGCTTCTTCAACTGAAAACAGTCGTTTGTGTAATGTCCTTTGTCTTGATGGAATTCACACCATCGGTCAAGGAACCTCTTGTCTGGAGTTCCTACTAAGGGGGCCGGAGCAGTGAAGTGTACTCTCCCTTTTTCAGTGGCGAGGACTTCGCTAGGGGTTTTGCTAAGCTCTGTGAAGTTGATGTGTCGCCGAGATTCTCCGGAAGAGACGAAAGGAGAGGTACGGACAGGTCCTCGTCCGAACCTTCTTTCATGACTGCCGGGAGAAAAGCTTTTTCGGCTTGGGGAAGACCTCCATGGGGGACTTGCAGCTGGAGAGATCATTTTCGACCCCTTCCAGGATGCAGCCGTGCTAGCTTCTACATATTGTCTCGAAGCTTCCTTCCCGTTGAGAAATCTCTTCACACGTTCCATCATTTCATCCACTGTCTCGGGTACCCTGGCATTGAGTTTCGCGATGAGGGCCGGTATCCGGATCCCTTCCATGAATCCCGAAACTTTCAACATATCGTCTCCTCCTTTAATCTGCAGGAGCTCCCGCTTCCATCTTTCTACAAAGTCCTGGAGACTCTCGTTCTCCCTTTGTTTGATTTTAGCAATATCTGTTGGACCCCGAGTGTACCTACGTTGTTGCATGAAATAGAGTTCAAACTTCTTCTTCATATCCTTAAA
Organism: Senecio squalidus; assembly: GCA_910822075.1. NCBI lineage: Eukaryota > Viridiplantae > Streptophyta > Magnoliopsida > Asterales > Asteraceae > Senecio > Senecio squalidus. The sequence continues at coordinate 41,045,464 of CAJVGC010000589.1, read as the reverse complement.
ACTATCAATGCCTTCTTCCGGCAACTCGCCGAACCATATTCTCGCCGGCCCAACGAAAGTTTGGGCGAACATCCGGCACCAAATCGGCATAGGCCAACCCTCGGTATCGGCTGCGCCAGAGAAAATGGCCAAATGATCGTCAGGGTCACCACTTCCATCATAGGTGCGCACAATGCTAGGCATCTTCACTTTTCGAGGCATCTTGAACGTAGAGATTCTTCGAGTGAACTTAGAAGCAAAGTCTGACTGATAAGGAAGGTTCAGATCCTCCTCGTCATCACTATCTTCTCGCTCCGATTCACTCGTATAGCGGATCTTTCGGGCAACCGGAGGAGTCTTTCGGGAATGATCTTTCTTTTTCTTTCGCTCGTGTTCTTCCAGCATGGCCTTGAGCGCATCATAGTTCTGTTCCAGGAACTCCTCAGAGATCCCGGTACCTTTCTCTACATCAGTCTGATCATTCCTTGGAGTTTCGTCTTCAACTATCGGTTCCCTATTACTTCCTGAGGCATTAGCCGTAAAAGTCATATATGGTCCTGTAGAAGCCATGTAGGTCCCACGGATGGCACCAAAGCCAACAATGGCGTCAATGTCGAGACACATGAACAATTATGCCGTGCAATAACTTAAAACAAAAACCTAAGCATATCGAGAAAAAAAGTGGTGGTAGATAAAGCGGGCACATAATGGAGAGGGCTTATTCGAGATAATGTTAACTTGTTCTCCTTTCTTTTGTTGAATAGTAGGGGTCGTATTTTGAATGTTACTCAGTTTCAGTGGATGAGTGATCTTTGTTCTATCTTCTTGCTAGACGGTTTTACTATGAATATTGAAATCGTTCAAAAAAATATATATCGGCAAGAATGTGTTACATGATCATATTAGTAACGTAGGACTTATAAAGTATCTTCAAGGTATATATATATGAGATTTCGACGGAAGGAAATGTAAAATCTTTAATGTTATTGATTAATTTTATGTTTTTTAATTTAAATACGTGACCCGGCTTACATTATCTGATTCGTTTGACTCGTTCGTTTACCGTATACTTTTTCATAAAGGTCGATATGAATATTTATATCTTACCTTCAAGTGCATAAAGATGATCAAATATCTATGATGATGTACGCAATGACATCAAATTCGCAATAAGTTATAAACTTATTTAAACTTGTTGCAAGTTGTAAACCTTAAGATAAAACACAAACACTACCATCATAAATAATTTATAGATTCACTCATTTATTTGATTCTTGAAATGGAAAGTTCTAATCATGATGAAGTAATATTGTTAGATTTTTGGGCTAGTGTATACGGTTTAAGAGCCGAAAAGGGTATCGATTATGAGTACAAAGAACAAAACTTGGCTAACAGAAGCCCGCTGCTTCTTGATATGAACCCGGTTCATAAAAAGATTCTGGTTCTCATTCATAACGGCAAACCCATTTGTGAATCCCTCATTATTGTTCAATACATTGATGAGGCTTGGCACGATGACCAGTGTTGGTCGCCTATTTCGGACCTCCTTTGAACCCTACAACAAACTAATTGCGGAATAACTAGTATGTGTATGAAAACGGTGAAGAACAGAAGCAATAACCAAATGAATGATTCTATTAAGCTTACGTGTATGTTTACAAACACGAATAGAATCAATACAAACGATTACAACTCTTTAAACACTCAAGAACACTAGTTTCGTGACCTAAACCCTAGCTCACGTAACTCTCCTTGATTTGACAGCTCTGACAATGTTCAACAACACGCATTTATGATTTCGAGGCTGCTATTTATAGTGGCCCGAAACCCTAGAAGAGTTACGCTCACGTAACTCTTGGAGGAGACTTACGTGCACGTAACTCACTAGTTACGTGCACGTAACTCATGAGTTACGTGAGTGTAACTCTTTTACTCGAACGTAACTTGTTCGTAAATGCGTTTGGACTTTACAACTCGATCTAATTACATACTAACTCTACGACACGTTCTAATGAATACAAATACAGACAATAATGTTCCAACAAACTCCCCCTTGGATGTAGCTTGTATTCTTCAAAATTGTCTTGAACTTTTGGTGTCGAGAGATCGAGAGTCAGTCCTTTATACTTCATAGAGACTTGTACGGTGTAAAGTTTGCAACCGTTATCTTGCGAATCTTTTCAGACAGCTAATCTTCATCATTAAGCAACGCGGCTCCATGAAAATCAGCTTCGAGTCCTTGACTTCCAAGAAGTGCTAAACTCTTCAAGATCCGATCCTTAACTTTGTAAAACCTGGCTTTACAAAGATAAAACTGACCAAAAAACGTGTTTTTGTTCTTTAAACTGACAAAATTTCTCATTTTTCAGAAAACACGTGATAAAACCTTTTTAACCATAAGCGATACGTGACAACGAAGAAAATAAACGCAGAAATAAAATATTTTTGATTTTTGTTTGTTTTCTTAACCTAAAACCGAAACTCTTTTTGTGGTTTTTAACTATAAGCTATTCACACTACTTTAGCAACCTACAAAAGGGCAAATCTTTTTGGATAGGGATTAGTTTGCTTTTAGGATCATATCGCAGAAGTCGAATCACAAGAATCAGCCGATTATTAGTATATTTGTCCTCTTAAATACAACATATATATCATATAAAAAATCTTCCGATTATTTAGATTACAACTGTTTATATGGATCCCACTTATATTTACACTTAGCTAAATCCGAACTCCCCTCAAAGCGTCATCAAACCTCCAGTATTTATTTAGGAAACCCGTCACCTTATTCCTATTTTAATAACTACTCTAAATATTGAAAAAGCATACATATAGTATAAGATTTAAGCACTTTGTGCTTTTTCATAAATAGAGAAGCTTTGCTTTCTCTTTTTTTATTATTTATATATATTTTTTTATTTTTTGAGCTTAAAAGCTTTATAGACTCGTGAACCCTCCCTCTGTCTTTGCCGTTTATCAAGTTAGCATCAAGAGTTACGGAATTCTTATTTGACTCTACTCTCCCCTTTATACTAACTGCAAGGAAACTATGATTTCGCAACCTTATAGAATCCAGGAGCGCCTCAAGGATACGAGTTTTACTGTAATTATTTATAACTCTTCACCTTTATACTAACCGCACGGAAACTATGATTTCGCAACCTTATAGAATCCAGGGGCGCCTCAAGGAATTTTTGAGTTTTTAATAATTACATTAATAGAAAACTCTTTGAGTTTTAGAAAAAACGATTTATTATATTTTTTTTGATTTTCTCTCAATTTTTCTTTTCCTCGCTTTTTCTATTACTCTCAGATACTTATTTATATATATATAATCCTATGGTGACAGATTCCAGGCACACCGAAAGTTTTCAGCTTGTCATTGAGATGAACAAACTTAACCGTGTTACCCATTAGAAACAGGTTCGGAAAATTGTTTATATGATATTGGCCGTACCTACTAATACATCGATCAAACACTTATGATTCTAAGTTTTAAAATCCGCGATGTACTATCATTTCCTAAGGTTTTCCCAAACTTTCTCCCCCTCTTTTTATGTTTTTCTTATTTTTATTATTATTGGAACTATACAAATCCTAAAAAAAACTTAAAAAGAAAAGTTGCGAAGTCACGATCAAAAATTTAGGTTTTTATCATTTTGGACGCTTTATACTCAATTGAGATTATTTAATCTTTAACTCAATGAGATTTCAAAACTTTAGACTCAGTCGAGATTATTTAACTTTAGACTCGACGAGTATCAAAAACTTTAGACTCTTTGTGAAAAGAGTTTTGCATTTAAGCAAAACGGTTTTTGTCCGAGTTCGCAACTGTTATATGTTGCGAAGTCTAAACGCTTTAAACTAAAGATATAAGCATGTCAATTAAGCTTGAAAGTAGACGTTTGAACGCAAACCGGACAACGTAAATCAAATAGGAATCAAAAGCCTACTGAAGCACGCATCACACACATTACAAACAATCAAACAAGCAAAAGAAACATTGATATATCAATAGAAGTGACAAATATTACAGTCATATGAATATAGTTTGAGCTGGGAATAAGAGAATACCAAAAACCAGCTAACACCTGCAAACTAAATTCTATACCGCTTCTTCAACCACCAATGGTAGATTTTGCGAATGAAAGCCCCGTTTGACACAGATGTGCACTACGTGTGAAAAGACTAGCCCAAACGATTTCTCATTAGCTGCACAGTAGATCTTCATCTCATTCAGCTTCTTCAAATCTGCTTCCGAGAGGCAGAGAAGATGGATAGGATCATAGATCCTCAGCAACACTTTACCATCTTGATCAAAAACTACTGCCTCCCTAGCTTTCTCATCGAACCCCCAAGCCTTAACATCATGTAAGAAATCCTGAGGAAGCGAGGGCAATCTTATCCTCCTGAGTTGCTTGACTTCAGGATAGACATCAATCCAACCGCGCCTCCCAGTCTTTAAATTTCTCTTCTTTTCCCTCTCTCGGATAGGCATGGTGAGCTTGAAGTTTTCAAGCTTTCTAAAATAGATGTCGGATCTCAACTTCTTGTAGAACAGCTTGGCCGCATCCGTAGAGAGATTGGTGGGTTCCAGATCTGCGAGTCGCTTCAACTCATAGTGAGGAAGAGTGTTGAACGTCGCATATTTCATCTTCATATACTGGACACCATCACTTCGCAGCAAGACAAAGTAGTCGGTGTCATCTATGTAGCGCCATGCAAGGACCATCCTCTTGCACGGGCCGACTAGATTACACCCGACCAGAACTCCCATTTCCCCAAAAACAGCGTGATCAATCTTTCTCCCTCGGCTATCAATATAGTGAATTGGAGGTGGCACGAGGGGAGCGGGGACCACTGGAGATGAAGGTGCAGCTTCGTCTTCTTTAGACTTCCCCTTAGAACCAGCTGGGGAAGCAACCTTCTCTTTAACACCGCTTACTTGTGATGCGGTGACTTTCTTCAACCGAGCGGAGTCCACCTCGTCCTCGGAGTCTTCAAACAAACAACTCCCCTGGACTACTGAGGCAGCATCTCCCTCACCCAATGGCATAGCCGCAAAGGTAGGGACTACGCCGGTAGACCCATGAAATGACATCTCTGGCTGAGCGGTCTCGAGAGTATGAGAATGGGTACCTGCACAAACTAAAGCAAAATTAAAGTTAAGATCAGCAGTCTCCCCCTCAATTGATGCTTCCTTGGATGGAGATCCCGTATCTTTGCCAGAACCAGGCGCGGATTCATCATGTGCCGCCTGTTCGGAAGGATCAGCCATTCCTTGATCACCCGAGCCCATTAAGGATTGAGCACCCGCATCGCCGCCATCATCAGGCTTATCCTGATCATCATCGTCTTTTGGCTCATCATCTTTGGCTGCATCGTCAGCATCCTGATCCTTTTCATTCTCATCATCTTCATTCTCATCATCTGCTTCTTTCTCAGCTTCTTCCTTTTCTCGTGCCTTCAACAATTCATCCAATCGATCATTGAAGAGCTTATAATCTTCCCGAACTACCTTATGATCGTTCTCAACAACTTTAAACTTCTCCTCCATGTAAGCAATCTTCTTGTCTCGAGCCTTCACTTGCTCTTCAAGCTGCTTTATCCGCTTCTCATGCTTGAGTAGGGTACTTTGGAAGGAAGTGAGCATTTGGTTTACCAGATCACCTGAACCAACTGTGATCTGCGGGCTAGAAGAGCTGCCCGATGGTGGAGGAAATGTAGGGTTCACCAAAGGTGGAGGAAGTGTGAATGTGGGAGGTGGAGGAGGCATAGTAGTGACTGGTGGAGGAATGGTGGTAGTGGTTGTAGGCGGAGGAGCGGTGGTGGAGGGTTGCCTAGATTTCTTCAACAGAGGTTGTTCAGGAGGAGCCTCTGGAGAAGCAGGAGAAGAACGAGGCTTTTTGCTTGCTGAGGTTGGAGAAGCTTGGCTATAAGCACCCGGTTGAACACCAACAAATGAGGCAGACTTCATTCGCACTGATCGGACTCGCGGTGGCGAAGGAAGCTCCAATTGTGGTTCCTCGAGAGCAACTTCCTTTGAGGCTTGCCCTTTTCCCTTAACTCCCCCTTGGAGAGCAGTTCCCAACAAATTAACCCCGGCTTTTGTAGCTTTCCTCATAAGCCGATCATATTTTTCTTTGTAAGCCTCCACTGACAAAGTCTTCTTCAGGACTTTCAGATTATTGAATTTCTGCTTCCATGCCTTCGCAGAATCGACCATCTCAACAGTTTCATCCGAATCATCATCACTTTCATCACCATTATCATCAGCATCATCGTCTTTATCTCCGGATCCAGCACCCTCTGAATCGGATTCATCAATAAGATCCAACTGTGCTGGCTGCTTTCTTTTACCTTTAACCTGCCCAGACACAACCTCAGATTCGACAACCTGGTTCCCTTTACTCTTTCTTTGGCGCTTACTGGTCACACCCTCAGAAGCTACTGACTTAGAAGATCTTCTAGACACGCTCGGCTTTGGGGGATCAGCAACAACCAAATGATCATAAGCATTGAGCGCCGGAGCCACAAAATTAGCATCAACCAACGCACCCTGAAGTGCTAACTCATAGCCCCCTCGGCAGTCAGCAAACACTCTGGGTTGAATGTGTGTAGCATCTCCGAGCGGACCGGTGTAAGCAAGTTGCGGCAGTAGGTGATCGATCATTAAGGTCACGAACCTTGGATACTGATCGAAAATCCGTGTCCTATCCTCTAGATTCCATAACATGTTGCTCAGAATGAATCTGGAGGTGTTGAACTCGTGCTTGAATACCAAAGAAACCATCAACGACTGACCCTTGCGATCCAGTACGTCATATCCCCCTTTCCACTTCGACAAGCACTGGATAAGCGTGTGCATGAGGAAGCGGTATTTATCCGGCATCAAGGACTTGTAGAACTGAACGGAGTCTAGTCGTCCCGTATACCCCATCTGCTTGAAACAGCCAAAGATCAGCTTGTCGGGAAATACATCAGGAGCATTAGCTGAGTCTTGAAACTGAAGGACCGTTCGAATGACGCCCTCAGTGATCACCACCGGAAGATCCCCAATCATTGACTCGATTGTAGGAGGATCGACCGTCAAATTCGCTCGAGCATTCCTCCAGAATTGCGAAATTAGATCCAGCTTCAGTTTAGGATTGGCTCGGAGGGCATATGCTATCGGGCTTCTATTCAGGTAGTTGACTATGTCTTCATACCCGGCCCCACTTTTCTCAGCAGAAAACAATGCAACAGCGTTATGTCGCTTGATTGCCACGGCCGTCTTAGGTGCCATTCTGCACAAAAGACAATCAACAACTCGCACAAAAGTTAGTACACGCACAAAAACTACTAAAAGACATTGCAAACAACATCCTAGACGTGCATAGACTACTTTTGATTGAAATTGGGTTATGCTGCTATCTTTAGCATCAATTACGTGAAGCAAATTGAATTTGCCAAAAACAGATTTGAATCTGTTGACAGTTACGTACGTAACTTGTCTAACGTAAAGGATTTTTGAAAAATTTGGGCAGCATAACGAGACAATTTCGCGAAAACGAACGTTTTTCTTTAACAATTACGTGCACGTAATTGTCAATTACGTGACATAGCAGATCATATGATTTCAAAGTTACGTGCACGTAACTTGGCAATTACGTGACACAGATGGCAATTACGTGACATAGCAGATCATATGATTTCAAAGTTACGTTCACGTAACTTGGCAATTACGTGCACGTAATACAGAGTTACGTGCACGTAATTGCTGATTACGTGCCCGTAACTTGTGTAACCCCTCGTTTTCTTACGCTCGATAAAAATCAAAATACGCTATGTTTCTTGTTCTAAAATCATGTCAATAGCAGTATTACGAGCGACATTAGTCTTTACACTACACGGTTTTAAGCATTTGTGTAGAAATATTTAGCCAAAATTAGGGTTTTTAAGGTTTAAACCAAAAATTTCTTTAAACCCTAGATTAAAGCCGAAAAACTACAATCCAACACTCCCATGGGACTCGAAAATCTGTGTATGATGTTTAAACAACATTAATTTCAAGCTTTAATTACAGATTATGAGTCTTTGATTTGGACTACCCAACCCGTTAACTGCCATAAGCCAAACACCCCTTTAAACTTGATTTTTGGTCAAGAAAAACATACCGTGATGTATGGATTATGATTCCGAGACAGAAAATGAAGAAAAACGATGGAATGAGATGCTAAATCGCCTAATCGCCGAGAGAGGGTTTATGGTAAAAGAGGGTTTTTGATTTGAAATGATGTAACAGTAAAGCAAAACCCATTTATATACCCTCTCTCCTCTTTAATTACGTGCACGTAATTGATGAATTACGTGCACGTAATTCCTTGGTTACGTTCACGTAATAGTTAATTACGTGCGCGTAATTTTCAGATACGTGCGTAAGTGTTTTTCGCGCGTTTTTCCGATTTAAAACTTGTTTTAATTCACGTTTTTAACTTTAAACTTTTACCGAATAAAAGAAAACAAGTTTTTAACCTTTAAACTCTTGTCAAGAGTTAATAACGACAAAACACTCAAACCTTTACACTTTATCTCATGATAAAGAACCTTTACACTTGACGGGAAGGCATTTGATCAGTCGAGCATGTTTAAGCACTCGGAGCCTTCCAATCGTCAAGAATGGTTCAGAAACCGTCTTTTCAGGAGAACTTGATCCATAACACGTATGTAAGCTCATGTGTTTCCTCCTGTCACTGAAAATCACTCAAAAGACACGAGAACCGTAAAATTGAAAATAAAAGCTATAAACCTAAGAAAAGTTAAAATCTTTTTGTATTTTTTTTTAATTTTAAGGGACTTAGATATTAAACTACAACTTAAACCAAAAATCTTTTTGAATTTTTAATTAATTTTTTTTAAAAGAGTTAAGTATTTACAAAAATAGTGGTTCGTGTCAAGCAATTTCTAAAGTGATGAGACGGTTTAACTTGATCAGTTCTTCAAATCGCCCCTTATGAAAAGCTTTAGTCAAAAGATCGGCCTTTTGATCTTCGGTAGCGATTTGGAGCAACGTGATCAAGTTCTTATCATAGCAATCCCGTATGAAATGAAAACGAATACTTATGTGTTTCGTTTTCGAATGTTGCACCGGATTGCGTATGATGCACACCGCTGCTGTATTGTCTATGTTAATGGGGGTGCGAGAAACAATCAAACCGTAATCACGTAGCTGATGCTGGATCCAGAGAACCTGAGAACAGCAACTTCCCGCCGCAATGTATTCAGCCTCCGCAGATGATAGGGATACCGCGGTTTGCTTCTTGCACTGCCACGAGACTAAACGTGATCCAAGGAACTGACATCCACCAGTCGTGGACTTCATGTCAGAATTGCAGCCCCCATAATCCGAATCCGAATACGCCGTCAGCTCGAAGTCTTGATCGTCATAGGGATACCAGAGACCCAGAGTTGGTTTCCCCTTAGGATAACAGAGAATCCTCTTCACGGCCTTCAGGTGACATGCCTTAGGCGCAGCTTGATAGCGCGCGCACAAAGATACGGCAAAGGTGATATCCGGACGAGACGCTGTAAGATACATGAGTGAGCCTATCATTGATCGATACAGCTTCAGATCTACAGCATCATCGTGAGGTGCCGGACCAAGTTTGTGATTGATCTCGAGAGGAGTGCTAACCGTTCTACAGTCTAGCATCTCGAAACGAGTCAAAATGTCTTGCACATACTTGGTCTGGTGGATATAAATTCCTTTCTTCGACTGCTTAACTTGCAAACCCAAAAAGAAGTTCATTTCCCCCATCGCACTCATCTCGAACCTTGACGTCATCAGCTTCTCGAACTCTTTACACATTGAGTCATCGGTAGACCCAAAGATGATGTCGTCGACGTAAATTTGGACCAGCAGCAAGTGTTCATTCTTTTTCTTTGTGAACAGAGTTTGATCAACTGAACCTCTTGCAAACCCGTTGTTTGTCAAGAAATCAGAGAGCGTTCCATACCAAGCTCTCGGGGCCTGGTGAAGACCATATAAGGCCTTGTTTAGCTTGTAAACGTGATCGGGATGTTCGTAATCCTCGAAGCCCGGTGGCTGCGCGACATAGATGTCTTCACGTATCTCGCCATAAAGGAACGCGCTCTTCACATCAAGTTGATAAACCTTGAAACGCATGTGGGAAGCGAAAGCAAGGAACAGCCGAATGGATTCCAAACGAGCAACCGGTGCGTAGACTTCATCGTAGTCTAGACCTTCTACTTGTTCGAAACCTTGAACAACTAAACGGGCTTTGTTCCTTACAATCTCGCCTTTATCATCTTTCTTAATCTTGAATACCCACTTCGTCTTCAAAATCTTTTCCCTCCTTGGAGCCTTGACCCTTTCCCACACATGTAACTTCAGAAACTGTTGAAGTTCTTCTTGCATTGCTTCTACCCAGAACGGATCATCTAATGCAATGATGACGTTCTTCGGATCTATTTGGGATAGAAAACATGCTTCGAAGACCTCCAGAAGTGCAGGACTAGCCACGAATTCATCCAGGTGTGCTGGACGTTTCTTTTCTCTCACAGATCTCCTCGGAGTGATAACATTCTCTGCTTCATTTCTTTCTTCAGCACCTTCAATTTCTTGTACAACCTCCTGATTAATCACATTTTCCAAGACCGGAGCTGGAATTTCTACTTCATCAGAAGGAGGAGCTGGATTCGAAACACCAGCAGTAGAAGGTTGAGGAGCGCTTTCGATGACATTAGATCCCTCTTCAACAATTTCTTCAATCTCATCTGCATCTTGAAAATCATTGTTATCACTCTCTGAATCATCTGATGCAGCTTTTGATGCAGCTTCGGATGCAGTTTCAGATGCAGTTTCAAAGTCTGGAGAATTTGGCCGAACCGGAGCTTGTTGAATAGCTGGAAGGTCAACGACGACCTGAATCGGAATCGGACCAGATGAAGTGGACGGAGATGCATCTTCGCTTTGAGTGTGAAACTGATCAAAGAATGTATCGTCAGTTCCTCCCCCTTGCATCACGACCGCTTCATGTCTTGCAACCGGAATGGAGGCACTAGGAGGATCAATGTTGAAAGACTGAAATAACGAATCATAATCGAAGAAGTGTGCCGGACCATCACCCGGTGTAGGTGGAGTATACCGGAAGCAAGTCACCTCATACGCTTCTTCAATTGTACCCGTCGTCTTATCAAATACCCTTTTACTGGGAGACTCAACTGAATAACCAAGAAAGTATCCAGGATGCGTCTTCTCACCAAACTTGGAGATTCTTTCCTTGGTGATCATAATCTCACAAGGACATCCGAATGGCTCGAGGAATTGCAGATTCGGCTTCCTTTTATTGATCAGTTCGTAGCTCGTCTTGTTATGACGTTTGACCAAGGAGACCCGATTGAGGACATAGCATGCCGTATTAACTGCTTCGGCCCAGAATGATACTGGCAGTTTAGAGTCCGAAAGCATTGTACGGGCAGCTTCGATGAGAGTCCTATTCTTTCTTTCTGCAACTCCATTTTGTTGCGGAGTTCGAGGAGCGCTGTATTGGTGAGAGATACCCTTAGAGATACAAAACAGCTCCATGTTGTTGTTCTTGAACTCCGTGCCATTGTCGCTTCGGATAGATCTGACCTTTAACTCGAGGAGGGTTTCTAGTCGAAGAAGGAGAAACTTTAGTCGTTCAGCCGTTTCATCCTTCCTCGCTAGGAAGAAAACCCACGAGAACCTCGAGTAGTCATCCGTGACTACCAAACAGTACAATTTCCCGCCTTTGCTCTTTACACTTACATGACCGAAGAGATCCATGTGGAGTAACTCCAGTGGAGCAGAGACTGAGTTCACTAGCTTCGATGGATGCGACTTCTTGTGTTGCTTCCCCTTTACACATGACACGCATGAGTCATTCATCGCAAAGCTCATGTTTGGAACTCCTGTGACAAGCTCGTGCTTCACCAGATAATTCATTCTTCGAAAGTTTATGTGCGCCATTCTTCGATGCCACATGATTGACTCCTTCTCCGAAGCTTTAGACACCAAGCACAAATGTTCCTCGCTTGATGAAGCTTTAGACATATCCAGATAGTATATGTCGTTGATTCGCGGAGCTCTTATCAATACCCAGGATGGGTCAATTACAAAACCTTCTCGCAGAATCAAGCACTCCTTGCTTGTGAATAGCGTAGAGAACTTCTGATCGCAAACTTGCGAAACACTTAGCAGATTATGCTTTAACTCCTTGACGTAGTTGACATTTTGAAAGGACACTACGCCATTGGAGATATTTCCCTGTCCAGTTATCCTGCCACCCTTTTCCCCCGCAAACAAAACATTGCCACCATCAACCGTAATGTGATCGGTCAATAGATGACAATCTCCCGTCATGTGCCTGGAGCAACCACTATCGACACACCAAATATTCTTCCCGCTCGGTCGCTTAGATCGCCCCTGCACATTAAAAGAGAAAATTAGTTTTGAATGGGGACCCAAGCCTTAACAGACTTGGGTCGTCCATTTACATCAAGAATGATCACATCAACCAACTTGGTGTTTTTCTTGTAGTTGGTGGAAGTTGATGCGACATTCTGACGTGTGGGTGACTTTGGTTTTTCTTTAACAGCTTCGGTCACGACTTGTTTTGGCCCGGACATGACTTGGTCTGAAGAAGTATCGACTTTGGAGATTAGTCGATCCTTCTTAGGGGATACTTTACGTTTCAAGATTAATCCTTGCAAACGTGGACAGATTTTGGCAATGTGGCCCGAGTTTCTACAGTAGTAACAAGTTCTCGGATCATTTGACATGTCCATATGAGTTGGAGAAGTTTGAATCTTCTCCTTTTGAATTGCTACATGAGATACGTTTTGAATACGAGGTGGAGCCACGTATGGAACACGAGGTGGTGCCATGGTCTGTGGAGTTGGTCGAGAAGTAGTTGGTCTGGACACCTTGGGAGGGAAATTTGTAGGCTTAGAAGAAGAAGCCACTCCCTTGGTGAAAATCGTGGACATAGGGGTTTGAATAGTGAGAATTGGTGCCTCAACCTTTTCTTTACCCTTTGAGTTCGATTTTATGGACTTTGACTCGGCCTGCTTGGAATCGGATTGCTTAACAATCCGTTTACCTTCTCGCACCTGAAGTTGTTCAAACTTCTTGTCCATCTTAGTAATAAGACGGCTCTCCAGGCGCTGAATGATTTTCTCAAAAATTTGCTCCTGATGGTCAGTGAGATGGACGTCTTTCAAATCCTTAAGGTCTTTGGACAGGTCTGGACGTTCTAGGGTCACTTTAGACTCATTTTCGCTGATACTAACTTCTGGACCAGTTTCTTCGGCTTTAGAAGCCTCAGAGGTCAAAGAAGCAGATTGAGTTACCTCTACGGACGATCCATCTACTGGGACAGGGGTGAAATTCATTGGAGGGGGCATACTAGAGTACCCCAGTCCACCCTTGTCCTTAGTGTTCGTCCGTTGAGATTCGATCAATTGAGCCAAAATTTCTTTTGAGTTCGCAATTGAGGCTAACTTGGCCTGAAGAGTGTCAATTTCACTCTGTTTCTTTGCGACAGTTAATTTCTCAGCGGCATGAGCATCAGCAAACTCTTGGATCTTTGAAATGTGTCGGGTGATAACAATTTTTAAATCAGAAATTTCAACTTGTTTTTCTTTCTTAAAAGTAGTTAAAATTCTGTTTTCTTTGGACAGGACATCATTTTTTAGTCTAAGATCATTAACCTCGACACTTAACTCTCTAGCAGATGTACTCCATACAGTGAGCTGGGCCTCTAGCACACTGCAGTTAGTACATACTGGTGTAAAAGGATCGATTTCTACCTCAGGTTTAGGAGCATCTGACGTAGAGGCCATTAGAGCAAGGTGATCCATCCTTGGTGCGATATCCTCATACGCATTCCAATCTACCCGATTATCCACAGCTATGAGCGCACTAGCATCCTTCTCTACATCTTGAATTCGGAGATTCCTTGATGCAGGACCCTGATATCCTCCTTGTGGATAGCTTCTACCTTGATGGGAGGCTTGACCTTGTTGTTGTTGACCATACCTTTCTCCGTGGTCATGTCGAGGGTCTTCACGAGAGTGTTGACCACATTCTCGAGCAAAGTGTCCGTAATTGTTGCATTTGAAACACTTTACCCTCGACTTGTCGAAGCCCATCCCACTTTTTCTGTCGCCACCAACATACTTCTTTCCCGTCCGATTGAGAAATCCTTTAATCCGCTTCGTCATCATAGCCATATTCCATCTAATATCCATTTATTCGAGATCATCCGGATGAACCTGCTCATAGTCTTCCTCGTTTAGAGAAGAGCAAGCAATCCTGCCATCGATCAAGTCGTTGTAGGCAGCTACGAAGCACGACTGTAGACGATCAGGCTCTACATTTTGGGAACTAGAGGTGCTAAATCCCGTTTCCTTTCCTCTCCCTTGTGGCTTTAGGAGGGGAGCCGCAAATGCCGTATTCATCTCCCGTCTCGAAGAGCAAGTTCTACACGCAGAACATGAAGGACATAATGAATCGGTTGAGCTCGATACGGGAGGGCTATCTTGAGCATTCGGGAAGTTGAGAGTCGGAGGTAAGAAGCTTGAGGATGAAGGTACTCTGGTTGAGATATCCGAGAGGAAAGCAACTCCCGCATTATCTCTAAGTACATTCTGAGCAAACGTATTGCTACTATAAGCCTTTTCTTGCATTTGAAGATTGGCTATACGAAGTTTGCCAATGAGATCCTCAAAGCTATAATCTCTTAACTCGGGTTTATCTTTCAAAAGAAGCACCCTAAACTCCCAGTGCGGAGGCAGACTATCCAAGAACCGTAAGTTGGTCTGGAGCTTGCTGAACTCAACTTTTAACTCGAAGAGATCATTTATCAACCTACTAAATCTCGAGATAAGCATATCTAGCGTCTCATTCTCTCCGCATTTGAAGTTATCAAATTGTCGTCTCAACAAATCTGCTTTGACTTCCTTCATTTCCTCCGTTCCTCCATATCTCTTCGCGATGGCGTTCCAAAGATCGTGAGGATTATCGATCATCCGGAAAATTGCTCTCATCTCATCGGTGAGACAGAACTGGATTGTACCCAATGCTTTCTGGTTTTTGAGAAATTGAAGTTTCTCATCGTCGGTGTAAGTAGATGCAGCCCGGTAGGTCCTAACACCGGTGGTGGCATTCACGTCTGAAGGAGCTTCATATTTCGTGACAATGGGATTCCATATACCCGGATCAGTACACGCAACAAAAGTCCTAAAACTCATCATCCAGTCTTCGACACTCCGGTTCGGGTTGTACATAGGAGGAAGTTGAGGGTTACGGCTTGTCTCCATGTTGAACGAATTAGAATTCGTAGCTAGAGCCATCTTAAATTCACACAAATTCCCAAAATCTTCAGCTAACGGATACCCAACGATCTAACCTAACACCCACCTAACCTTTCCAACGAAAATCGGGCAGAGTAACGGCTTGAAAGTAAGTAAACGAACGATTTCAGAACAAGAGTTACGTGCACGAAATACAACAATTTCGTGAGCGTAATTACTAACTTACGTGAGCGTAATTCGTAATTACGTGATGAGGTGTCAAAATTTCGTGAACGTAATACTGGAATTTCGTGAGCGTAATACACAATTTCGTGAGCGTAATACACAATTTCGTGCACGAAATAGCAAAGTTACGTGACAGTTACCTCAATTTCGTGACAGCAGCAGAATTTTCAAAAAATCGCCGTAAACGAAGAAATACACAAAACTAAGCTTCCATCTTCTGCAGATATCAAATACTATCAACTGAGAATACTATATCTGAATCCCAACTCCAAACTCCGGCTAGAAATGCCTAGATCTAAAAAAATCCCGAAATAACCTAAATTACTCCAAAACCTAGATCTATCCCAAATCAGCCCAAATCTTCACCAAACGGATTCAAAGACCTCTATAGCAAGTATAGAGGCTCTGATACCACTTGTTGGTCGCCTATTTCGGACCTCCTTTGAACCCTACAACAAACTAATTGCGGAATAACTAGTATGTGTATGAAAACGGTGAAGAACAGAAGCAATAACCAAATGAATGATTCTATTAAGCTTACGTGTATGTTTACAAACACGAATAGAATCAATACAAACGATTACAACTCTTTAAACACTCAAGAACACTAGTTTCGTGACCTAAACCCTAGCTCACGTAACTCTCCTTGATTTGACAGCTCTGACAATGTTCAACAACACGCATTTATGATTTCGAGGCTGCTATTTATAGTGGCCCGAAACCCTAGAAGAGTTACGCTCACGTAACTCTTGGAGGAGACTTACGTGCACGTAACTCACTAGTTACGTGCACGTAACTCATGAGTTACGTGAGTGTAACTCTTTTACTCGAACGTAACTTGTTCGTAAATGCGTTTGGACTTTACAACTCGATCTAATTACATACTAACTCTACGACACGTTCTAATGAATACAAATACAGACAATAATGTTCCAACAACCAGTGTTTACAGTTGTTGCCTCTTGATCCTTATCCTAGAGCTCAATCCAGTGGTTCTCGTACAATATTTATCTAAATAAAGTAAGGAATATGATATATATGTCGTCAAATGTTGAATAATTATTAAAGTTTAAACCTTTTGACCGAGTCCCATTTTCTACATTTTGCAATTTTTCTTACAAGTTTCAAATCTACTTACCGTGGTGGAGTTAGAGACTAAATGGTGCTAGACCCCCTCACGAGCCGAAATTATATAAAAACATTTGAGTTCAAACCTTGAATCTAACCCAAAGACTACATAATGAGCTCTTTAATTAGCCTATATATTATGTGTTTGCTTCAATAATACATAGCATACCCTCTAATATAATATTTTATGGCTATGTTCTTTGGATACCCGTTAAATGCTTTTTAGGTGACTTTAATTCATGTATCGTTTTGAATATATTTGTGTGATTTATATATGTTCATATTTATTTGTTTCTACCTTAGATATATAATGCTGGGAGACAAATAGGGAAAACAAAAGGAGAAGATCAAGAAGTGTCAAAGAAAGGATTCATCGATTTGTGGAAGGTTTTGGAAGAGCAACTTGGTGAGAAGCCATATTTTCGTTCGATTACTCGTTCTCTATGGACTTACAAGTGGTGTGATATAGTTCAACCGTTTGGCCATTTTCGGTTAACTTCCTAACTGTTGACCTTACCTGATCGTCTGAGAATCCCATACTAGTCAGCTTATTAACAACATCATCAATTGGAACCCTGTTCACCCCATTACTCGAGCCAGAACCACCACCAACCCCTGAAGCAGTAGGGAGGTCATGAGGGATCCGTGGTGCATCAATAGGACCAATGTTAGATGGTGATGGATCATACCAGCTTGCAAGTCCTGAATTTGGCCTTCTCAAAGGTGGTTCACATCGGTAAAACGTGCCTGGGGAAGAAGGAGGGACACAAATAGGTTGTTGAATGCTCGTTAACAAATCTGGTTGATTATATAAGCTTTCCAGTTCAGGAAGTCGAGGTGGCTGACTAGGTGGTTGATAGTAAGAATCATGTTGAGAAATAGGAGTTGTGTTGAAGGGAAATCTTGGGTGGGGAAACGGATGACCCAAATTTAATGGTGATATCTCTTGCTGCAAAGAATTCTCATGGCCAGAGATTCGGGATTCTAAGTGATGCTCTCTGTTTGATATTTCCAATCTTTGAAGTCGTAGTTGTGCTTCGAGTACTTCTTGTTTATCTTTTACAACCTCAACACCAGCATGTACCTGCACAAATAAATGTATATCCATAATTTTGTAAATGCGACATTTATTTTTTTCTCTATCGAGTACAACAAAAACAAAAAATAGCAAATATGAAGTCAAATGAGACGAAAGACGACCAAATTATATTTTCAAAATGTAAATCGTTTTTCAAGAAAAATTATTTATAAGAGCACTCTATTTCACCTCTCGAATGGAATTTGTAATATGCCTTAGTTTCCTATCTGTAATTCCATGGTTGTTCTGCAACTCATCTGCCAATCTATTCTCGAGGTATAAAAGCCGTGAACTGACACCTTTCAACTCATTCATCAAGATATCAGTGTGTTTCTTCATTGTTCGATCAATCTCTGAGATCAAAGCAGCATTGCGGTCTCTCTCCATATCAATTCTATCAGGTTCTATAGAATCAATAAAACTAGAATTCTGCATACGGGAAAAATAAACTTTTGCAAAACAAACCAAGCATTATATAACATAGTATGAGCTTTAACCAATTTTTATAGGAAAACTATTTCACAATGTATGGAACTATATCTATTTTAAAATACATATAAAAAAATTGTGTTCAATTAAATTCATTCAAAAAATATAACAATAATATCAATAATAAAATTCATGGGTGCTTGGGATTGCCATACTTTTAGATGCTTTCTTTGTATTGGATATTTTTAAACGTAACACGCAGTTTTTACTGTTTGGATAAAAAAGACATCTAGTTTGCACTTTTTTTTTAATGTAAACAAGCATTTAAAAAAAAAGGAGGTTGGCACTTATTTTTTTTAAAGTTGCGTTCTACTTAGACGCAGTAAGAAAAACTGAAAATATGCAATTCGAAACATATGTGTAAGTGCTTATTACATATTGCATATTTTAAAAGCAACATGCGTTCCGGTTTGGATAAAACAAACACTTTTAAAATATGAAATCCCAAACAACAACTAAAATAATTCCGGCATCAATGATGTGTCATAAACAATTCGAATCAAATACATAACTTAAATTCTTTTTCCCAGTAATCATAAACTAAACAACAAAATGTAATTAATTTAACAAAGTAAATAATAAAAAAAAATACCTTAAATTTCAGTTTCAGTTTGCCGCTGTTGATATTACACTGTAATTACATAAGATATTTACCCGTAAATATCGGTAATCTAATTGTAATCTAAATCGATTTCTATATTTTTTTTCCCTCTAAAATTCAAATCAGACCCTCTACTTTTCTTATATTTTCATTTTCACCCATAAACTGTTTTTTTGATAGATTTTAACATGAGGGAATTTGTTGTTAATCTTTTCAGATTATGCAACACTATCAACTCAGTGACTCAGTTGCATTCTTTAACTATAAAATCTGGGTTTATTCAAGATATATTTCTTGCTGCTAAATTGATCAACTGTTATGCTAAACATGCAACACTCGAGTTCGCACGTAAGGTGTTCGATGAAACGTCTCAACATAATGTTTATATATGGAACAGTATTCTGAAATGTTACTGTAGAGAAAGACTATTTGAAGAATGTTTGAAACTCTTTCGTAATATGATACTTTTTGAAAAACCTGACCAGGCTACTGTATCGATTGCTTTAAACGCGTGTTCTGGATTGCGAGAACTTGGTTATGGAAGAATGATTCATGGGTTTGTTAAAAAGAATTTTGAGATGGATTCTGATTTGTTTGTTGGGTCTGCATTGATTGATATGTATTCAAAAAGTGGACTAGTCGGTGAAGCTTTGAGAGTTTTTGACGAATATCCAAAACCAGATATTGTTATGTGGACTCATATGGTTACTGGGTACCAGCAGAACGGTGAGTCAGAATTAGCATTCAGGTTTTTTTCACGAATGTTAATGGAAGGGTGTGTAAGTCCAGATTCAGTAACACTTGTTAGCGTTCTTTCTGCCGTTGCACAATTAGCAAATGTGATTGCTGGGACTTGTGTTCATGGATTTGTGATTAAAAACGGCTTTGTAAATGGTCTGTCAGTGTGTAACGCTTTACTAAATTTTTACTCGAAATCTGGTTTAGTTAATTCCGCGGATAGTTTATTTAGGAAAATGAAAGAAAAAGATGTGATTTCTTGGGCTTCTATGGTTTCTTGTTATGCTCATAATGATGTTGCTGATGAAGCGATAAATCTTTTCAATGAAATGATATCTAAAAGGGTCGAGCCCAATTCAGTGTCGGTTATTAGTGCTCTTCAAGCATGTGAAGCCACTTGTAACTTAGAGCAAGGTAGTAAAATTCATGAAATCACTACACGAACAGGGTTTGAGCTAGATGTGTTTGTTTCTACAGCCTTAATCGACATGTACATGATTTGTTCTTCACCTGATGAAGCCATTAAGCTCTTTGAAAAAATGCCAAAAAAAGATGCGGTCTCTTGGATTGCTTTGATAAGTGGTTGCGTTCAAAATGGTCTGGCGTATAAGTCAATCGAGCTTTTTGTCAACATGTTGTCGAATGAAATCCAACCAGGTGTTAATATTATGGTGAAAGTCCTCACATCTTGTTCGGAATTAGGAGTTCTTCAACAGTTAATATGCGTTCACAGTTATGTAATCAAATCTGGATTTGAAGATAATAATTTTATCGGGGCTTCACTCATTGAATGTTACTCTAAATGCGGTAGTTTGTATAATGCTATAAAAGTATTTAAAGCTATAAAAGATAAAGATGTTGTCATTTGGAGTTCCATGATTGCAGGTTATGGAATTCATGGGCAGGGGAAAGACGCTCTCGAGTTATTTAATTATATGGTCAAGATATCTAGACTCAAGCCAACCAACGTGACATTTCTTTCTGTTTTAACTGCTTGTAGTCATGCGGGTCTGGTTAAAGAAGGTATAGAAACGTTCAACGCTATGTTAAACGAGTATCAAATAGCACCTGAAGCGAATCATTACGCAGTAATGGTTGATCTTTTTGGGCGTAAGGGGGAACTGCATAAAGCGATGGAAGTTATTAATCATATAAATGTCTCAGTTGAGCCTCAAATTTGGGGAACGTTGCTTGGTGCTTGTAGGATCCATCATAACACGAAATTGGGAGCGATTGTGGGCACTAATTTGTTACTATCTGATTCGAGTTATTCGAGTGATGTGGGTAACTTTATTCTGTTATCAAATATGCACGCTGCCAATAAGGATTGGGATAATGTAGAAAAACTTAGAATGATTATTCAAAGAAATAAAACGAGTAAGGTAAATGGTCAAAGTGCAATCGAGGTTAACAATGACGTTCATAGTTTTACAGCAAATGACCGTTTTCACCCTGAAACCGAAACTATTCATGGGTTGCTTACGTCGTTGGAAGTGATGATGAAAGAAGAAGGTTATATAGTTTATGAAAGCTAAATATATATGTTATGATCAAAGTCCATACAGCTTGCATTCAAGAAAAATGTAATAACCCGAAAGTAACATTCATATGATTTGATATAATGTGTGAATATAAAAGATTTACAGTAATTAAAAGACATACACTACTTCTATATGAAGTCCAAACAATCTAAATTAACCTAGCTTCTTAGGATATATCTTACTAAATTTCGCGTCGGGTGAATTCTGGAGTAGGAAATCTTTCACATCCGGAATATCTAGAGCTTCAAAAGATTCAAATTGAAAACACTTACTCTCAAACAGGTTTTGATTATGATAATTAGTGAAATCCATTGTCAAGTCGTTCAAGTTTATAAATGGTGAACACCGAGTCACGAGTTCTTCTTGAAACCTGGCGAGTAACTCAATAACAGCAGAAAGAACCTTGAGTGATTTGGCATTATAAACAACAGTGCAGAACTTCATCAACTCTTCAAACAACTGATACATCTGATCAGAGTAGCGACCTCCTCTGAAATCAACTACCACCGTATCAAGAACTGGAAGACCGCCTCGCTGATAAATTTTCAATACCGGGAACTTAGAACCTCCGTACTCAAAGAATTTGAGTTTTGGAGTCGTGAGGACACATTGGTTAATCTTCATGTCGGAGGAGATGGTTAATTCCGTAAGCTGAAGAGCATGAACATTCAAACAATTTCCTAAATCCTCGTGTAGATGAAAATTAACCAATGTTAATTTGTCCAACATTGGGAACCCAGAGAAAGAATCAGGATGTATAATTTCCACCCTTTCAATATGTAAATCCGTCAGATTCGTGAACGACCCGGACGCAGCTCCTAAAAACGGGCAGTCTAATAAATTCCAACTCTGTAATTTCAAACTTGTCAATGCATTTTGTTGAAAACCAATCGGCCAAACATTTTTTTCTCCGACCATGGAATGAATGTGTACTTGTAGTTTTTTGACACCGTGTTTACACACATAATCAAAAATCGCTTTCAAAATCTTCTTACTGCAATATTTATGACGGTTGAATTCTAGTTTTTCCAACTTGACAGAATGATCACGAGCATTCAAAACCTTATAGACAAAGTAATCAAAAGTTTTGATACGCTTAAACCAAGCAGCAGTGAATGTGAGAACAGGGACCGATTTCCATGAAGAAACCCATTGTTTTGACAGAGCAGACGTTGTAACGGCATGTTTCGTTTGAAGAAACGAAAGAATATGAAGTCGTAAACACTCTGGCAAGTCACTTATCCTGTCCTCCAACATTGTTTTCGTGTCCGCGACATCGACTTCAACTTCTTGTTGCTTCAGTTTTCTTCTTTTAATCGCCATGGTCTTGCTCTGCACGTAAGCTTCTGCGTATTGTTTTCTTAACAATGATGCTAATGTTTATTTGTGGTTTTGTGGATATTACTTGCTACGTTATATATTTATTTGGTATATAGTTTCCTTATTGTGAACCAATTCTCATATTCATATTCGTATTCATTAGTTACTTAGGCTTCAAACTATTAAAAGTTGTATAATTCGTCCCTACAGTATAACCTAAATTTTCGATCTCATCTCAAAGTTTTTAAAAGTGCATAAATGGTCCCTAAAGTATAAGCTAAATTACGGATTTTATCTCAAAGTTTTATGCATACATCGTCTACTTACGAAAACTATGTCCATTAAAAATTTCCGTTAAAAATTTTTGTTATTTATTTCGTATCACTAACATAGATGTCTGCTAGAAATTAGGGACGGATTTTTTTTTATTAGTTCTTATAAGTAGACTATTTACGAATTTTTATTAAATTTAAAAACGAATTCCGTGATTTTGAATAAACTTTAGGTATGTTATATGTAATTAATTCTTATAACTTAAACTTTTTTTCAATCAAAAGTAAAAATCTATAACCTTCATTGTTCTGTATTTTGTTTATTTCAGTAAACAAAATATTTTCTATTCCATTTGCAATAAGTAAATAAATGACTTGGAATGACTAGGTATTCGGAAATGCGATTATGACCAACATTACTCACCAAGTTTCAAAACATTCTTTTAGCTGATTAGCACACACAAAACATTGTGATTGTTATAATCTTTAAACTAACTTTTGTAATCAACTCACAAAACGTAATGGAGGTTTTGTTTAAAGCGGTATCCGTTAATACTTTAATACAAGTGCTTAAAATAACAATGACTTAGACCTTTATAAGTTTTGTGCATAGCCTATTTAACTACAAACTGATAGTTTAGTAAACTGATTTGTTAACAAAAACTACTATTTTACCTAAATTGGCGAAAAGGTAAAAGTTTGAGGTAATATGTAAATATGCCATAATAGGGAGTAAAACTGAAACTTTTTATTATTCAGGGGTTAAAGTTGATAGAATCTATAACCATCTTTACGACATATACTTGACTAAAACACACAACAAGATACATTTCCCCAGTCTAATTCTATACAAAATTTCAATATTTCTAAACCCTAAAAGTAATCAATATCTAAGTAGTTACCGGAAGGCTTTACATCTAAGTTCTCGGGTGACGGTAGTGGTATATCTGGTGGAGTTGCACACCGGATCAAAGCCCAGTTCACGCTTTGAAAAAACGGGTGCTGTTTAATCTCAGTTGCACCTCTTCTATAAGCAAGCCGATGTTGTGGTTCTTTTACCAATAACCCCCTGATCAAATCCCTTGCTGCAAAACTAACTGAAGGCGAATCTGGAAATCTCAAGGGATGTCCAACCACATTGTACAAAGTTGCACGGTTACTTCCACCTTTAAACGGAGTTTTCCCAAACAAAAGCTCGTAAAGAAAAATCCCAAACGTCCACCAATCAACAGCACTTCCGTGTCCATCGCCTTTAATGATCTCTGGTGCAAGATACTCGTGGGTCCCTACAAACGACATTGACCGTGCATTTGTTGGCTCTGCAATTAGCTCCGGGAGTAGGATCATTTGGTTGTATATTTCCATTTTGGGTTTTGATCTTTTTTCTTTATTTGGTTTGTTCATGAATTTGGGACTGAAACACGAGGGTTGGATGCAGGATGGTTGGATCAAGCAAGATGGTTGTATACACGTTGGCTGGATACATGAACTTGAAGTTTTTGGTTCCATCGTTGTGTTCATTGATCTAACGAGTCTTGGTTTCACAACACATCTTAGAGAGAGATCGAAATCTGAGAGCATTATGTGACCATCTTCTCTTACTAACACGTTTTCTGGTTTTAGATCTCTGTATATGATCCCAAGCATATGCAAATACTCCAAAGCAAGGAGAACTTCCGCTACATAAAACCTACAGACAATCAACCACAGATTACTTAACCATTATAACGTATCAACTAGAAGTGTTAAAATGGGTGGGTTGGGTAATGGGTCAAATGAGTTAAAATATTGATTGGTTTATAAAAATTAGTATATTTACAAAAATATATGATGTTAATAGTCATATAATATTTGAATGACATGATTTAGGAGGTTTTATACGCATAAACTAGAGGTGGCAGTATGGGCGGGTCAGAGAGGTTCAGTAACGGGTCAATCAGTTTGGGTAAAAAAGAATACATTTTTTTGTACATGTCGAAACAGAGTAGGTTGGGCTGACCCAGAATATTTTTTATCCAAAATTTGATTCTTTTAAGCATTAACATATATAAACTAGATGTAAAAAGATGGACAAGTCAAATGGATTTGGATAAAAGCAAGTACTTTTTTATATTGGTCGGGTTGGATTGGCCCAGACCGCCCAGACCACCCTTTGTCCAAAAAAATTGAACTTTTTTAAGTGGGTCAAATTTGATTAGAAAACTGTTTGGAGACCGGCATGTTTGACCTGTTTACCCGGGTTTTTTTCAGACATATTTTTTTTATTAAACACGTCCATATAATCCAAATCAACCCATTTATATGGGTCGACATTGTCAATTTTAATTATTAAGAAGAAGTCAAATGCACGAACGGAGATCAAGATCACTAACCTAGCAGCATGTTCGGAAAAATACTTCCCAGGTTGTTTTTGTCGAAGAGCATGCAAATCTCCACCAGGACAATACTCCATAACCAAACACGACAACTTCTCAGTGTCAAAATGTGCATACAAAGTAGGTAAAAATGGATGATCTAAAGATTGCAAGATTTGCCTTTCCGTTTGCGCCCTCAACAGCTTATTCCTGCTAGCTAAGGCCGCTTTATCCATCACTTTCATCGCAAAATAATTCTTCGTACCAATCAACTCAGAAAGATAAACACTCCCAATATCTCCACACCCCAATCTCTTTATTTGTCGAAAATGTTTCATTTCAAGCCTACTAGTATCATATTTAGATCTCACAACTTGAATAGCATCCCATCTTGTGTCGTTTTGCTGATGAGGCTTGTAAATTGCACTATTATAACTACTCAAACTACTATCATCACTTAAATCGCTCCCAGTACTCCCCCTATATAAACTACTTGTTGCGTTGCTTTCAATATAGTCACATATCAGACTAGTTTCATCGTTTTCAACACCCTTCTCAAACGTACTTGCAAATTCACTGATTTCCGTACTGAAACTTTCTTTGGCTTCAGTAAAATGTGTATTTGAATACAAACTATTTTGCGGGCTAGGATGAAACCGAATCTGGCTTGGACAAACTGGTTCCAGAATCCGCTTATCAATTTCAAAAACAACCTCACTAGTCCTAACGTCTTTCGCTTTAACCTTTTCTTTCACTGGACTTTCTTTCGGAATGTAATCATAACTAGTTTTAAACGAAAGCCTAGAACTATCATTCGAATTCGGGGAAGTCTTTTCTATCAAATTTGACAAAGACTGAGATTTTTCAGGTTCTAATTCTTTTAAAGAACCCGCATTAGGCGACAGGGGTTTATCCGTCAAATCGAAACCCACATTGGTTGCACCAACCCCATCAATAACAGAATCCATCTGAACCAATGCAACCAAAATATCTAATATCATCAAATTTGAAGAAAAACGCAATCTTTAAATAAACCCACATTGTAATTATCAAATTTTAATCATAAAAAAACGAAATTTAAATCAAGAACCCTAATTTGAGTGAAATTAAAATGCGTACCTGATCAAAGATTCATAACTGCAAATATGGGAATCGTTTAAGATATGATCGAAACAATAAGTAACCCAAGATCCAGATTGATATAAAGATCAAAACCCAGAAATTATTTGGATTAAATTCGTGGAATTAGTTGGGGGAAATTAATTTGATCACACTCTGTTTTCTTACACTCTCTCTACAACAGAACAGAACTGCATAAGCTAACCAAAAAGGGCAAAATCGGAATTATTTTAATATATTTATAATTTGGACCCCTAGTTTTTTTTTTCTCGTAAGATCTCTCTTTATTTATATTGTGTTTTGAGATCGGTTAGAGAGTTAAAGATGACGGAAATCAAATTCAAGAACTCGTTAAAAGTTTGGTTTTAACTACAAGATACTAAATTCTCGATTTTTGTTTATATGTTTATTACTCTAGTGGGGTAAGAAGTATGTGTCTAAAAAGTTTGTTTAGTTAGTTTTGATCTTGTTTGGGTAAAAATTTGGCTTTAGAGACGACAAAATGGTCAACGAAAATATTAAAGGTAGAACATCAGGAGTGAAATTGACATAAATATTGAAGAAAAAAAAATCATCGCTATACCCTCTAAAGAAACTTTTCGTTTCTCTTGAAGGTGGAAGGTTGCTACCAAAAGATGGTGTTACGTAGTAATCATTGACTTGACTTAACATGGTAAGTATTAACATTATCGTTTTATTTGAAAATTAGGGACGATGTTCCTACAGGAAAATTTGATACAAGTTGTAAAATGATTGTTTACTCCAATACGAGTTCCACATTAAGCGGTAATTATCAACATAATTATTAGTATTCGTTTATATGTAGCCTAGAAAACGAGTTTAAATGTTACGAATTGGAATGGATTATATATATTGCAAAAGTAGAAATTTGGAAAAAGGATTATGATTTATGATTTATGAGACAAAAATATGATATGAGGTACAAAATGTGAATTCATTTTGAACTCTTTTTGTCAGATTACCTACAAAATATTAAAAATGCTAAGACTACCCGCAGCCGTTGAGTTATCCGGCGTTTTAGGCCTCCCATAACGCCGTTATGGCTGGGGGACGACGTTGTTGCGGCGTTTTTCGGGCTGTGTTGCTGAGGCAACGCCGCGTCGTTGTTATTTTTTTTTTTTGTTTTCGGCCGAAATGTTGAATTAAAGAAAAACTAAACTAAACTAGCCGTTACTTTCAAACGGTAACAAAATTTAATTAATTTTGTTTAATTTTTTTTTTTTTTTTTCCTATAAATACCCAACCAAAACACAAAATTATCTACACCAAATCATATTCTTTCTCTCAAAAACCACAATCTATTATCCTTTTATTTCTTAAAATGGCTTTCAAAATGAATTTGACCGATTCCGACTCTTCCGACGATGAAACAATTTTCATGATGGCGAAGATGGTCGGAAAGGCTTTTTACGATCAAGAGGAAGCTGACGAAGCCATCGAATCCTCAAACGCTCGGGTTAAAAGAAGATTTATAAGAAGAGATCGAGTTGGGGCAAACAAACGCCTAATGGAAGACTATTTCAACGAAGGTTGCATTTTCACACCGGAGCAATTCAGACGAAGATTCCGGATGAGGAAGCCGCTATTTCTTCGAATAGTCGACGGTATTCTTAACTATTCTCAAGTTCCTATTCCTAGTCACTTTAGCTATTTTAAATCCCGACTTGATGCTGCGGGCAGACCTAGTTTTACCGCTATACAAAAATGTTCTTCCGCCATGCGTATTTTAGCATACGGAATCACTTCCGATGCATTTGATGAATATCTACACATGGCGGAAAGTACATCAATGGAGGCTTTAGATAATTTTTGTAAATGTGTTGTGGATTTATATACAAACATTTACTTATGAAAGCCAACACAAGAGGATATTCAACGTATTTATGCAAAGCATGAAGAAAAACATGGGTTACCTGGGATGCTTGGGAGTATTGATTGTATGCATTGGGCATGGGAGAAATGTCCAATCGCATGGAAGGGTCAATACACATGAGGTGATCATGGCTACCCAACCGTAATGCTTCAAGCGTTTGCCTCGTATGATTTGTGGATTTGGCATGCTTATTTTGGTGTCGCGGGCTCTAACAACGACATCAATGTTTTGAATGCCTCGCCGTTGTTTAGGGAACTCCTTGATGACAAAGCGCCACCTTCTAATTTCGTGGTAAACAACAATGCCTATGAAAAAAGCTATTACCTCGCGGATGGAATCTATCCAGAGTGGGCAACATTTGTGAAATCATTTTCTCATCTACCAGACGAAAAGCGAAAGAAGTTCAAAAAATTTCAGGAAGCTGCAAGAAAGGATGTTGAAAGAGCATTTGGCGTGCTACAAAGGCGATTTTGGGTGTTAAAAAATGCCGCAAGATACTACGAGGTAAACAAGTTAAAGCGAGTCATGTATACTTGCATCATATTGCATAATATGATCATCGAAGACAATGAATTTAATATCAGTGACTGCGAGGAATACTATACTACAATACCACGAGAACAACGAACTTCCCACGAAAGGTGCCAACTACAAATCCGAGTAATGAAAGAGATACGAGATCGTGATATACACCATTGTCTTCGAAGCGATCTCGTTGAACACGTTGCTACGCTTCCTGATGACTATCGTTTCAGAGAATGATTTCTATTTATCTATATTATTATGTATGTTTTAATTTCGGTTTTAATGTTGGTGTTATGGTGACGTGACACCCATAACACCGCTTTTTGGTGTTATGAATGGGAGTGGTCTAAGTACATGAGGATTAATTAATTTTGTACAATTTGTTATTGTGTGTATTAAATTTTCAAAAACTCTATTGCGTGAATTCAATTTTTATTTTTTCACAAATAATGTAAGAATCGGATTTTTTTTTAGAACTATTCAATGTTTAAACTGGCTACACGTCAGCAAAAACCCGGTTCGTTACATCATTTGTAAAAAAGTAAGTGTTGAATACACCCAATAGAGATTTTGAGAGTTAAATACACACAATAACAAATCGAATAAAGTTTATTACATTCTCATAAACTTAGCCCAACTAAAAAGGCGCAAATACATTTTTCTAAAAACATATACAACACAATCATGTAATAAATTTCACCATTTTATTCTTTACGAATTTTGACCTCACAATCTTTATATTGATGAACCAATATGTATATATCGTCAGACTCAAAACCCTTCGATGGTTACCCACACTAACAAATGTGTCAAAGTTAGTTGTTTTTCGATGCAATTTTTCGGTTCTAAATTAACAAAAAATATATCTATCAAGTATCAACTTAATATCTCAACAATGTTTTGGAATAACAAGAATATATATATATATATATGACTAACTTATATATGATCGGACTATAAGTCATTTAAATAAATGTATGTATAAACTAGTGCATCCGATACTCTCCAAACTTCGATAATCCTTTGAAGCTAATGAAATATATGATATATATATAATATGATACAAAATAGTTACATACAAAAATATATACGTCTATATTTTGCAATAATTATAGTTAACTACTTGAAACAATAATGTATAATGTAAGTCTATATACAATACAAACTATATTTATTCAGGAAGAATCAATAGTCACAGGACTGACATATTGGTTGCAGAAAAGTAAAACTTTGGAGGGACTATAAATTTACTTTTACTAGAAAAATAAATGAATCACCGCAGAAACTGTCACGTGCTTTCCATGTGATGCGCTTCGGTTGCAAATTTAATAATACACTTATTGCTTCAATAAACTCACTTAAAATAAACGTTGCCAATAAGTTAATCTATGGGTTACTAACTTACTAGACTCGTACTCGTTAATTAAGTTTGATCTAATTGCTCAACAAGTTACGCGACTGATCCCTGCGATTTGTGTCAAACCTTTCGAACCTTTCTAAAACGTAACGTTGTTAGTCTAGCACCAAAGGAAATAAAATGTTCTTTTTCCAAACAAAGCCACTTTGTTCTAGGACTAACAATGATAAGTTTTAAGAACATCACACAGCTTTGGGGCAGTTTTTGAATACGTGAAATCTAGATATAACTACAAGAAACTCGTTGAGTTCGACAGAAAGAAATGCAACAGAGATTTACTTTATATACATTCGTTTACAGAAAATTATTGATAGACATTTTACAAAATCAAACGACTTGGATGGGAAGTGAGGAATACTGGTTGAAATCTGTTGATAGTCTTGTCGTAACACCTGTTCTACAAACTTGCAAACGGTATAAGGACCATCAATTACGTTCATTCTATTTGATTAACAATTCCAAAACGTTAAGATTAGAGTAGATAGCAATTGTATCTTTAGAAAGACTCCCCTCCTAGTGGTCTCCTTGCTGCATACACTTTCGTTTAGAAACTTGTTACACGAGATCCCGTCTTGGCATAATCCTAATTGTAATTCATATCACATTTGAAGTCACTTAGATTCTAGGTTCAACATGTATCCAATTGAAACCAAACCAAACCTGAAATATTCAGAATAATAAATCCCAATAAGCATCAAGGCAAATTTGGGTAAACAATTCAAGAACCTAAGTACGTTGTTCATGTTTTGCCGGTCTATACAACAAACGAGTGAAGTTAATCATTGGATATAATCTGTGTTATTTTATCAAAAAATCAACTCATCTTTTAATATTTTTGGAAACATGAAGGACATAACGAAAGATGAATTTAAGTGAATGGGAGTTTAGAACATGAAATCCCAAACCTAATAATTTATCTTTGCAAGGCCAAAAACTACGAGACAACGATCAGGTTGTTAACCAAATGTGTCCCAACTTCGAAAGAAGATAAGTTAACCCAACCCAACATGTTTCCCGGTGATTTTGTCTGACTTGAATCATTGGCATTTTCGTATTGATCTAGTTTCTAGGACGGGGTTGCTTTATCGACAGGAAAACTTCAATGTGAGGAAAAACAGTGTAAAACTAAAAAAATTAACAGAAAAAGAGGTCCTACCGAGATTTGAACTCGGGTTACTGGATTCAGAGTCCAATGTCCTAACCACTAGACCATAGGACCAGATTGTTGTTCATTTTTACCATTTATTGTAGATAAATACATTTCAGATATCCCCTAAAATTGGTTTAAACATTATATATATTTTTATATAAATTCATTATTATTTATTCAAGAATTTTTTTTACTAAATTTAATCATAAAAAACAAAATTAACACAAAATAATATCATATGAAATTTATATCTTTTATTACATGATTTGTACATGTTTCCAAACTCTTAGAAATCACAAAACATTAATCGAAAAAACACAAACTTAAGACCTATATTTAGCTCTCTCAACGCTTGCAAAAAAAGAATCCAATTCGGGCGAAGTAAAAAACTCAACAACTTCAATTTTTCGACAATTAGACACCGGTCTACGCTTCCTTGGTGCTGGAGGACACTCAGGTAACTTCGATCCCTTTGTCGTTGGAGTCGTGGAACCCGAGTTCAAGCATTCCTCATCTCCACTATTCGCTTTCTTAGTCGATACCAATTTCAAAGAAGTGATTTGATACTTTTTTGAAACCCCCATATCAAAATGATTAGTAGCGGAATTGATCGACAAAAGGTAATGAAATTGGAGAGCAGAGAGGAAGGGGTTTAAGGGGGGTCTTTGAAAATAAGTTGAAATTTGGGGGTTTTGGCGCCAAATGTTTAATAACGGCTCCTTTTCCCGCGTTTTGGACAAGTTTACGATAATGCCCTTTTAGGGAGTTGGTATTTACATGGTGGCAGACCGCGTGGCCCAAAAGATTCCCAGTGTTTATGCATTTGAGTTGGCTTCTTGGCCCATGATCAATAATGTTTTCAATTTTACTTAATATATTTTAAACTAAATACCTGACTTGTTTTACGAACCGAGAAATTTATTGCTACAAAGGATATAATGTTATTCGGTAAAACATTTTGGTTAAAACTTTTAGTATAAATCTAAAACAAATCAATTTTAATTAGGATATAAGTAAGTTTGGTAGAGGACTTATACTAGCTTATAGTAAACACACCCCCTAGTAATAACAAAGTCTACGATCATAATGGTTATGTTGCAACGAAACTACATGCTTGATGGTAAAATAATTCAAAAAACTATTGTGTAGATATACTAGGAGTGTGCAAAAATGTAATATGTTGCGGTAACACTGTAACATACAAACTTACATATATAGATATAATGTTACACTAAATTATAAGTAGTAATCTTATCATCGTGGAACGAATGATATCCAACACTATTACACTTTGTACATACATAGGTTCAAGTAAAAAACGAACCATAACTCCATACAAGTGATAAATATATTAAGCTTGAATCCCCTCTTTTTCCCGACCTGCACATCATGAGTGGGAGATTTATGAGATATAACGTTTTACACATACGTTGAAAAGATAGCATCCAAATTGACCAGTTTACGAATGGATCATAATTGCTACGTTTAGATGTATGCTTACCGAGGAATGATTTATTGGATGATGTAAAGCTCTTGATTAGCTATAAAGTATCGACCAATGACATTTCCAGCTTCCATAATAAACTGTTCCTGAAATGTACCCATTCGTTTGCTAGGTATGTCGATATTAAGATCTTTAAAATCTGGCACATCATCTGCTTGTATACCGTCACCACATATAAGAAACTGATTTCCAACAATGAATGATCCCGACACACGAATTGCAACCCCATCTTCCCCATGAGCTCTACACTGTAACTTCTCGACAACGTGCACAAGCTTGTCAGAAGGCCATTCTCCAGCTAATGTACTCCGAATGTTTGATAAAGTCGTAAAAATATCATTAGGGCCAACAGATTCTTTCCCGGAGAAACTGGAAATAGCGAGGCAAATTGTATAGTTAGCCTATCGCATCAGAGGTACTTTGGTCATTTACAACGTGGGTAAAATGGTCATTTAACAAAAGAGAATGGCATCAAAACATGGTGTAGAAAATTATATGGTTAACCCATATCATCAGGGGTATTTTGGTCAATTTATAAATACAAGGGTAAAATGGTCTTTTTACACGATTCATGAAACATTTTGACCGGAAGTGGCTGAAATGTACCAAAAATGAAAGATGAGCAGCTCGATTTGTATCTACCTGAATGTTGAACCTTCGTTATAGAAGCTCTTTGCAAATTGCCAAAGTTCATCAGACCCGTCAAAGAGTAAATAATAATGTACTGCTAGCATCTGATGAAGCAAAAACAAGAAGGAACTTAATTTTTTAAAAACATATATATAGAATAATCATAATCGGGGACTCAAAGGGGATCCAACTTACATCTGCTAAATCTTTCATTCTTTGTGTTGGATCAAAGATGCTACGAACAAATGCTGCCAAATCCACTGTAGCATCTTCATACTTTTTGATAAACGGATGTGAAAGAAGCTGCATAAGTATATCAATCAAAAACGATACGTTCCTTGAATAATTAACTGTTTTCTTAATTATACTGTGCCCTCTTTTATTCTTACCTGCTCTGCTGTTGGTCTTGCATCAGCATCTTTTTGTAGACAATCATCAATGAACGAGCAAAACTCGGGAGAAAAAACGTCTTTTGGTGGTGATGGAGATGGGTCGTCGAGGATCTGTTAAGATGTGGCAAAGAAATATATTTATTTGCACGAATATAAGAGCAGACTATATGGGAGTATGGGACAATATGCGCGGGATGGGTAACGGGTCAAGACTAATTCCGATATTACCTGCAACATAAGATTAACAGGTCCTTCATTTGCTGTATATGGAAATTCACCAGTCCCACATTCGAAAAGAGCAAGACCAAGACTCCAAATATCAGCTGGATATGAATAATTTTCGTTTCGTATACGTTCTGGTGACATGTATGTTACAGTTCCCACAAATGTAGCACACTAAGAAAAAATATCCATGGATATCACAACTAAGTTTACAGATTCACAAGCAAATATCAGCCGGATATGAATAACTTACCATTGCCATAGAATTCTCTAACCCTGCACTTATCCCGAAATCCGTTATTTTTGGTTCTCCCTTAAGATTCACAAGCAAATTTGCAGGTTTTATGTCTCGGTGAACCAAGTATCTAGCTCCATGCAAGTAGCTTAGTCCCTGAAGTATATAAATATTTGAAATGGTCCAGCAAAATACGATAAATAAGAAATATATAAAAAGAAACATACTTGTAATAGTTTTTGAACCATCAAAGAAAGAACCGCTTCAGGTATACATCTTTGTCGTTTTATAACATCAGCTAACGAACCCCCATCCATATATTCTAAGGCAATACTTATTTGCCCTGAATCAGGCGTATAAAACGCTCCATAAAATTCCACAAGACCTTGATAACAAGGCGCTTCACACAACGTTCTTATTTCCGTAAGAAGTTGTTGCCTTTTCTCCTGATACAACATTAATTTACAAAAATTATTTATTATGAGTCCAACTAACGTGACAAAAAGAATGTGATATACCTTTTCAAAGATATTAATCTTTTTTAACGCGATTATTCTATGAGTAGGAATATGAATAGCTCGTTGAACTACACTACTTGCACCACTACCTATAGCACCAAATATTCTCATTTCATGAGAAGCACATTGATAAGTCTTTTCTGTTTCGTCCACATCTTTCGTAGATCTTGAAGTGCACTTTTGCAATCCAAGTTCGTTAAAATTGTACACCCCATAAGATCTACTAAGCAAATTAACCGTCCCACCATCTGACAGCTTCACAAAACAAACACAAAACGAATAAAGTTTCCGCAACAAGCATTCTAGTTTAAATACAACGTATTACCATATAAGAATCAGAAGGATCCAAAGTTGATCCCGAAGAAAATCCCTTCTCTGCATCAAATAAAGGAACTAGCTTCTTTTTTAACTCCTCTAAACCTGCCATTTTTCGATATATTTACCGCAATACTACCACATCATTTTATCCTAACAGTAACAAAACACAGTCAAAACCGCGCCAGCTTTACGATTTAACGTCGTATTCACAGTAATTTAAATCTAGTAATCTACACATATTGAACTCCAAATTAGCTTGAAAATTACATTTAATAAGTTAAATATATATTTGTTACTTTTAACTTAGGGCTATTTGAATATGATAAGTTTTATAAATTTATTAAATGAAATTTAATGGTACCTTGATAATCTGGAATGTTCCAGAGACGACGGTTGGCCGGAAAGATGAGGCGGATATGCGGTGGTGAATCGGGGTAGGGTGTGAAATGAAGTTTTGATTTGATTAGGTAATTTACGATCTGATGTGGAAGAACAGGGAAGAAGAACTCAGGGACACGTTAAAAAAAAGTGAAAATTGAGATTTGGGAAATCATAGTTTGGTCCTTGTATTTTACATTTCTAATAATGGGATAACTTAACAATTTGATTTTTGAGGATTATAAACGTCTTCGTGGACGACCCGAAATAACAAATCTTGTTGCAAATACTATGTCTCGAGGCATTATTGATAAATCTTGTTGCAAATACTATGTCTTGGCGCATTATTGATAAATCTTGTTGCAAATACTATGTCTTGGCGCAACATTGATAAAGTCACTAGTTAAGTTACATACTCATATGCGTGTTTTTTTACGTCAGTCAGAAGAAAAAAAAATGTTGTTTAACTAGTAGACATCCAAACATTTTAAAAGAAGCTATATTTAAATGAGAAGTGAAACCCGAATCCGAATCTAAACCAAATTATAACCCGGGTCCAACCCAATACACATGCTTTGGTGAATTGGGTTGACCCCAAGGAGCCGATTTGTGAGTGTAACCCGATTAAACCCGACCTGTTTAGTCTAATCCAAGTTCGGATCGGTCCGAATTTATTCAAACCCCTAAGTAAGGCGCATTATTCGCTATATATGAGGATATATGGACCACGACCTACAGTTACATAAGATACATACATACCCACAATCTGACTATTTTTGTGATGATAATTACTGAATGTTTCGATATAAGTTAAAATTTGGAAGTTACTAGTAATAGTTTACATTGTGTTGTTTATCGACTTTAGGTTAAATTTGAGCATAGGACCATCTCTCACTCCAACAATGGGGCATAATGTTTATTGTTTAGCAAGCTTTAAGTCTTTGAATTTTTGGATACAACAGCTAATATATACGTGTTTATCTGATAATAAAAAGTATGTAAATAAAACAATGTCATTTTCCTTCAATTATATAACCTAAAAAAACATAATTCATGCTATATGTGATACATAAATTCCACTATTCCTTTTTCATTATCTTAATCCTTTATCTTATAAGATTAAGTTCACAATGTATCCTTGTTCATACATATTGGCCCAAATAACGAAATTGAAAACCTATTGACCACCAAGTTCTCTAGCTTTTACAACTTCATTTGCATCTACACATAAAACAATGCGATCGCACATGATAAATAATAAAATATTTTATAAATTTGCCTAAGTTTCAATGAAATATTTGACTTATTAATGAAAAATATGGCAATTATTTATTTTATCAATAAAATATTAATTTAGTTATGCATAGTTACATATCATATGATATTACACAAGCTTGTTAAAATCGTAATTCTACTTATCAGATAGTACGATTTTACGATACTACAAGTCAAATAGGATTATAGTTTAGATAGGATCGCTACAGAGGTAAGATGGTAGTAGGATCATAAGACCGTAGGATCACAAGCCAATCCGATCCTACCATTTTTATTTTTTTTACTATCTATATATTTCATTTAAAATGTTACTTTTATATGTTTCTACCATACATATATAATAAAATCGAAATTTAATATTATGGTATCATTCAATTTCTCTTCCTAGAAAATCTAAACTTTTTATATCATTCAAAATTATCACAAATTATAAACTATAAATAATAATAATCATAAGTTAAATTACTGAAACTAGTTAGATTAATTATTTAAAATTTTACACTCTTAATATTAAAAAAACTATGACTTGTTAACTAATTATTAAAGGCTAATTTTGTATTATTTTTTTAATTTTTTTTCATCATTTTAAATGTTAAAGGCATGAACATGTACATGACAATTAATATAATTTTTGATTAATATTTCATATTATTGATATAAGATATAAATTTTATATAGATTATAATATTTTATGTTAGTGAGATTTTACGATCTCGATCCGATCTTACGATTCCGAAATTGTAAACACAAAAACGATTATATGTAAGATCTCGATCTTGACAACCTTAAAAATACATATTAAAGTTATCTATTATCCCTTAATAATGTCACCTCCAGTTATATTACAATTCCGTCCCGTTATTACATATATCTCAATAGTATTTTTATGACTTTCGACTTTAACTATTTGCATTGTAACACTTCAAATTTGATTAATTAGAAGTTAACTTAATATTACTTTCCATTATTTCATTTTTCTTTCGTTTATCTTTTAACGATTATCTCCACAACTAAACGTGAACAAATAATACCTCGATATAACTCATTTTTGTTACTTGACATCGGAGTTGTATTTATTTTAACATTTAAATTTAAAAGATAAATAACCAAAGTACAACAAATTACTTTATTACTTTATTTTACACATTTTTATCTTTAAAAAGAAATGTTCATATATTGAAAAGTATGAACTATAGAACATATATTTGATGCAATTAAAAAAAAAGCTAAAAGCTACTACTATTTTTCAAACAATAATATCTTACATTGTTATTAATGTTTATAAATAATAATAAATAATAAAGAGTAAATTACATAGATCGTCCCTAAGGTTTATATCAAATTACGGTTTTTGTCCCTAAGTTTAAAAAGTTGCATGGTATGTCCCAAAGTTTAGAGTAATTACGGATTTCGTCCCTAATTTGGACGTCCGTTAATTTCACCGTTAGGATTCCCTCACGTGTTAAACACGTGAGGGGTATTTTGGTCATTTCACAGTCTTCTTCTAACTTCATCTTTTTCACAAACCTCTAAACCTCCATTTCACAACAACCCTAATAAAACCCAATTCTTCAATTCCCACTTTTTCAACCCAAATTCACAACAATTTAATATACAGAATGTTAAAATTACAACTAATTGATACAGAGCAACCCTATAAAATCCCCAATCCGTTCCCCAAATCAAATAGGAATTCAACTTTCAACAAACAGACCCACCTCCCCACTACCAGCATCACTGACAAGTGAAGATCGAGAGATGCTCCGGGACGTAAACAAAAGAAAATTGACTCATGGAATCAGCAAAAGTCAAGAATTCGACATACGGAGCAGCAGGTTAGGCCGCCGCCATTTAGGTTTGATAATTTAGGGATTTTGTAATTGAAACCCTAATTTAATCAGTATGAAGCTGATTACGGCGGCGAGTGGTGGCGGCGCCGGATTTTGATTTTGATTATAATCTGATTACGGCGGCGAGTGGTGGCGGGTGCTGGAATTGCAGCGGCTTGGTGGCGGTTTCGACGTTTGATCGGAGAGAGAGGATTAGGAAGGAGATGAGAGTGAAGATTAGGAGGTGGTGGTTGGTGGTGAAGATTGTGGTGGTTTGTTTTAAGATTGTGGTGGTTTGTTTTAAGGTATGGTGGTGTATATGGGATCTGAATTTCGGGATAGAAAATGAAAATGAAATATGGTCGATTCATAAATATTTTTATGATAAATTTTTGAGTAAATTACATATATCGTCCCTAATATAAATGAAAATGGCGAAAAGACCAAAATACCCCTCACGTGTTTAACACGTGAGGGAATCCTAACGGTGAAATTAACGGACGTCCAAATTAGGGACGAAATCCGTAATTACTCTAAACTTTGGGACATACCATGCAACTTTTTAAACTTAGGGACAAAAACCGTAATTTGATATAAACCTTAGGGACGATCTATGTAATTTACTCAATAATAAATGTCTAATCTTGATACATATAAATATATAAAACATATAAGTATCAAACATTTATAATTTATTATGCTATTTTCTTTGTTATAAACATTGTTTATAACGCAATTGTTTCTAACCCACGGAACTTCTTTTTTTGGCAATGGTCCAAAAAGTATAATGAAACTTGTGCTTCATGCAAGCCTATTTCCTCCACATCAACACATACGTGTCATCACATTACATCCACCTACTCATCAATACGACTATATTAACATCACCTATCACTCTACATCTTCATCATTCTCTCTCTAAAACTTCATATCAATTTCGAATTTTATCGATGGCTTCTCATGATCGTGATCGTCACACAACTCACCAAGTCCAAGTGCACACCATGGGCCAACCACCGCGTTTTGAACACGGTGATCGTTTTGAACATGGTGGTGATAAGTCACACCATTATCGTCAGCAGCAACAAGGCCCGTCGACCAGCAAAGTGCTGGCCGTCATGGCCTTGTTGCCTGTTGGTGGAGCCCTACTTGGGCTCGCCGGTATTACCCTAGTGGGTACTTTGATTGGGTTGGCTGTAGCCACCCCGGTCTTTATCTTGTTCAGCCCGGTTATTGTCCCGGCTCTCCTAGCCATTGGATTATCAGTGGCTGGGTTTTTGACGTCCGGGACATTCGGGCTGACTGGACTAAGCTCGTTGTCTTACTTAGTCAATTACTTGAGACAAATGATGGGGTCGGTTCCTGAAGAAGTTGATGCGGCTAAGATGCGGCTTAGGGATTTGGTAGATTACACGGGGCAGAAGACTAAGGACGCGGGTCAAACGATTAAGGACGTGGCTCATGAGATTGGATCGGAAGGTCAAGTTCATGGCGGTGCCGGTGCAAAGGGGGAAATACGTGTAGGCGGTGGAAGGACTTGATGAGTTCGTGTCGTGTTGAAATGGTGGATGTGTTTTGAGTTTAAGTCTTGCGTTTTTTTAATTTTACGGTTAAATCGAGTAATGTAGTTATGGTTATGAAGTGTTTATCTTTTATGAATGAGGAAATAAAAGGGTGTTTAGTAAATGAGTTAAAAATGCTGATATAATTTTGTGCTTATGATATTGGTCTGGCTTCATATGTTTACATATCCATTGATATATTGAAAAAATGTGCCGAATATCTATTTTTGGAGAAATATGATGTTGTAAACATAAAGTAATTTGCAGTCGACTTCGAAATTTTTTGATACGAAAGATAATTTGTAATTAAAAATATGATTTGTTAGTTTTTGTTCAATCAAAAATACAATATTAATAAGAATTAGTTGAATAATTGGTACATAAATAGCCATTTGGTGGAGTGGTAAAACTCTATTTTCCTATATATGTGCTCTTTTGTTCAATCCTTAGATACCTTTTCTGTTTAAACTTTTTTGTTCTCATATAAAAAATAAAAAAGTTTCTGATTCCGTTCCTGATTAAATTACAAAGAAAATACAACATATTCGCAACGTTCACAACCTTTAAACGTCGTCATGTACCACCCCAAACAACGAGTCACTGAAACTATCTAAATTTTTACCTTTAAGTTTATTTTTTATAATTACATAAAAAAAAAACTTCTAGTAAGAACTTTAGTAATTTTATCCCTCGAATTGTCAAAGAATATGGATTTACGCCCTGTTCCCGAGTTTAGCAAGGGAAGAATAGAAGTGAAAAGAAAATAATTTAACAGAAAAGAAGAGAGAAGAAAGGAGATTATATTTTTGAAAACGCGTTCCCGAGTGGAAGTATTTGGAAAGAAAAGAAAGTAAAGAAAAATCAAAATAAAAGTTCGATATAAACAAATTATAAAAACTCATTAAGATCAAACGAGGATTACATAATACACAAATTAATTAACGAAAAACAAGTGATAAACTTTATAAACACAACTGAAACAATTCAATATAAAAAAATTAAAAAAACTCATAAAGATCAAACGAGGATTACATAATACACGAATTAATCAACGAAAAACAAGTATATGATAAATTGTTTAAAAAATTTCACTTGTGTAAAAACAAAAAAACAAAAAGAATAAAATATGAAGAATTTAGCAATCCGATTCGACTCGGTTGTATCGAGTAAAGATGAAAAAAATAAACATGTATATAAAAAATATATATTTGTTTAAAGATAATATGGGGATTAATTTTTAAAAATTGTACAAAAATAATTTTCTTTCCAAATCTTCTCAATTTTGGAAGGAAAATTAAGAGAGAAAAATGGAACAAATTTTCTTTCCACTTTTTTTCTCTTCTCTCCACTTAAAAACTCGGGAACACGTTCTCTTTTTTATTTTCTTCCTACTTCTTTTCCTTTCCTTTCATTTCTTCAGAAAAAAAATCTCGGGAACACAGATTTTTCATAATTACAAAAAAATAATCATGGTAAGAACTTTAGCAATTTTGTCCCTTGAATTGTGAGAGAATATTTATTTTTCATAGTTAGAGAAAAAAAAAATTCTAGTAAGAACTTTAGCAATTTTGCCCCGAATTGTCAGAGAATATTAGACGGTTGACAGGGGGCCCAAACTCGATATTGGGTCAATTAGGTTAAGGTTTTTACTTGATAAATAACAATTAATAATATTATCAACCATATTTGAGACACATCTAAAAGTGTTTTATTATTCCTTAGCGAGTAAACCCGACCCAACTCAATTTCACAAGTATTAAAAACGACTTGTTCCGATACATCGTTTAACATGGACTATTGTTTTGTGCCCAAGTAAACTTTATTTCACTTATAGTTAAGATTAGTGTAAAGAGGGTGTTTAAATGAATCTAATATCAAAATTTATTCTCCTACGATTTTTAGATAACAAAAGTGCAAGTTTTGCTGGTAATTATGTGTGTGTATATGCCTTCGTGTGTGATGATGTCCATATAAAGGGTGTTTAAGTGAATCTAATATCAAAATTTCTAAATCATTCCCTAATTTAAGCCCATAAACAGTTAAATAAGTCAGAAAATCCAAATTTATAAAACATAAGTCAAAATATCAATAAATCATAAGTCCTTATATAAGTGTAAACAAAAACCCTCTTAGTTTTCAATTTTACGATTGCTATATTTAGAATCTTCCTTTACACCGGGCGATGGAATCATCTAGCATATAAATTTTCACTCATATTGTCTGTGTAAACAATGAGTTACTTAACCTTCCTTCATTCTTCGAGAAATGAAGAGTAGATGCGACCATACATTGACAACGTTTTTCGAGTTTATCAAATATTTGAATCCTTACTATATGTTTCAACTAAAACAATCACGTTTTATTTCGGCTTCTATATACATCATCGATTATGTATCTTTTATATAATTCATTTAAGTTGTGTGGCTCAAAATCAGTTAAGCTCCACTTCTGTTTAAACTCATACTAAAAAATAAGAAAAAAACAGACATCCTACTTTGTAAATAAGATATTCCTCTGATCGTAAAATATTTATCTAGCATGAATTTATATTAAACTCATTATTGTTTAAATCCACCAAAAAAGTGTCTAAATTCTCTTTATCATTATTATTATTATTATCATCGTACATGACTATCAAAATCTATTTCCCGCACCCAATAAGTAATAACCTTAGTGTTGTGAATCATAGACTTATTTAAAACTTTGCTTTATAATA
Source organism: Senecio squalidus (assembly GCA_910822075.1). NCBI lineage: Eukaryota > Viridiplantae > Streptophyta > Magnoliopsida > Asterales > Asteraceae > Senecio > Senecio squalidus. Next base: position 41,002,716 of record CAJVGC010000589.1, on the reverse strand, counting down.
ACACGTTAATCAGATTAATACATCGGAGTTTTGATTACATACAAGAGCACTCAACTTTGGTTTTAATTAATTATTTGAATTATTTAAAATCAAAACTTATCAAGTTAAATCGAAGATCTTATCGATGGATATCCAATTTATTAGTAATTTTGATTTTAAAGTTTTAGGTAAATCCAATCTCTTAAAACAATAAAATATTATTTTCTTTACTTTTAAGTTTGATTTTAAATAATTTCAAATAATTAATTAAAATCTTTTAACAATTAATTATTTAACTCCTTAAATAATTAACTTTTTATTAATCGAACCTTCTAGTTATGTTACTTACATATAGATATGGTCTAAGTGTGTGACCATATAGACTTACACATACTTAATTGTGTGACTTAATGTTTAACCGAGCACATCATAATTTAAACACTTAGAACCTACTTTAACTCTACGGAAAAGAATTGTCTATGAATACATTAACTTGTCCATCGATAAGATCTTCGATTTGCACAACTGATAGTATTATTAACAACTCTCTCAACTTCGTATACATAACCCCACACAATTACCATTCAACCGTTTCCGAGATAAATTCACTTAAGACCTTGACGCTTATTGGAACAAAAACGGAAATTATGTTGCTAATTATTACTGATAACAAAATAGAAGTATTATAGTGTAACTTTTGTACTTTTAATTTTTAATCAGTTGACCCGTATGTTTCCTGTAATACTCAAGGACTTGTAATATAATTATAATTAAGCCAAAAACAAATAAAATCATGTGGGGAAATAAGGACTAAATGGCAGTATCCGTTTACAACTCAAACGATATATTTTTATATATATATTAGAGTTATATTATGAATGGTATTCTCATTATATCCTTATTATTATGTTAGGATAAAACCCGTATTTGTATCTATATATATTCTTGATTGATTTATGAAATAACACATATTACTTTCCATACCATAATAATATATTCTCAAATTCTTGTAAATTCGAATCAAGAGATCTAAGTATCGGTTTCGAGGTAATTAAGTTTCCTAACATACTTAATATATACACATTATGAATATGGTAAGTTGCTAAAAACGAAATACGAAGTAATATAAATACAACGGATTGTTTACAGTTCATTGTTTTAATGTTTGCAGAGCTACAAACATGAGGAGGACCAAAAGGATACGTGAAGACGAAACAGAAACTAATTACGCGGAGAAGAAGAAGAAGACGAAGAAGCTGACAATAACGGAGGACAGACTTAGTAACTTGCCGGAGGACGTGCAGTGTCACATTCTTTCCTTTCTTGACCTGAAAGACGCTGTTAAAACATCAGCGTTGTCAAAATCATGGGTATCTTTATGGACTTCTATCTCGGTTCTCGAACTTAGTTCTGATGCTTTTACTCTTCTCAGTGATTTTGATAAGTTTGTCAAAAAGATTTTGACTTTTCGTAATCAAACTGTCAAGTTGGATAAATTAACCTTCAACCGAAGAGGCACATCAAGTGCCAAAATCTTGAAAAAGCTCTTTGATTACGCGTTTTCAAGTGGTGTCAAGCATTTGGAAGCGTCCATTGATTTCATGAGTAAAAACCACAACTTTTGGCCGGTTTGTATACATACTTCATCCGACTCATTGGTAAGTTTGAAATTACACAGCCTGGTTAATGTTAATTGCCCTTTATTGGGGTTAAACTCTGGATTTAAGAACTTGACAGATTTGAATCTTAAAGGGACGATTATTAAGGATCTTGATCCATTCTCAGGGTTTCCAATGTTGAAGAAGTTAACATTGATTAACTTTCATCTTAGCGAGCAAGTTAAAACTTTGAATGTAATTGGTTTGCAACTTTTAGAACTAACCATCTCCTGCAACGAATGCTTTTATCGCTGCAAGCTCACAACTCCAAAACTCAGATTCTTTAAGTATGGAGGATATAGTTTCCCCTTATTTGAAACACATAGCGGTGGTCGTCTTTCTTCTCTTGAAACAGTAGCCATTGATTTCTACAATCGCAGGAGATACCAGAAGAGAATGTTAGATGATTTGCTTTCATTGTTTGGTACCTTTTACAATGCCAAATCGCTTTTGATTTCCTCGTCTGTTGTTCATCTACTATCAGCGTCTCCAGATAATTTGATGAATACATGTTCACCCTTTCGGGGTTTGAATTGTTTGAAGCTGGATTTTAGCTCCTGTCGGGATTTGACTAGTTTGAAGCAGGGTTGTATTTGTTTATGTGATCAGATCTCGTTTGAAGGGCTTTCGATTGTGATAGACTTTTTACTCCGGTACTCTCCTAAAGCGGAATTTAGCACTATAAGTCCCAAGTTATAAAATTGCAGAGCTCATGTATATGGTGAAGCTCCAGTTCTAGTTTCTAGTTTTTAAATCGCGACATTTAGCATTATTGATGCTTTACCTACACATTGTCTTTTGATTATAATTTTATTTTCGACATTGTTTTTGTTTCGGTTTTTTCTTTTTCTTTTTCAGGTTGTGATTAGATGATTGTGATTTCGACTTCTTAATTTTTATGAAATTATATGAATCAATAAATTCCAAAAAAGCTAAAAACATATGAAAACTATAGAATAAACCATATATCCTTCTAAGTTGATTAATGTAGTATAAACTAATGAAATTAGACCGCCTGGATCATGTTGATTGCCTGTTTTTGGATCAATATCGGCATCATTCGTGAATCTGATAGCATTACATCTCAAAAAGGCAGCTATCAAGAGTCTTGAATCATTCACAAAATTTCCGGTGTTTGAGAAGTTAACATTGATTAATTATCGTCTTAATACAACAAGTAATTAGAAGTTATCGAGCCAAGATATTGTGTGGCGTCCTCATCATCACTAAAGGAAACGGCAGAACTTCCGCTTCCTCCAGGAGCTTTATTTATCATATTCTGTAACACCTGCATATCTTGTGACCTTTAACAAATATGTACACGCCATTAGAAGTTATGTTCTGGCCATTTATCGCCATCAAAAGCAGCAAAACCTTTTGCAGTGGATATGAGTTTTGAGTTTTAAAGAAACAAATCCAGATATAACACACGTTTGCCGCCAACGTCATAAAACAGCAGTGTTGTCAATGACAAGTAGAGACACACAAACATAGTTTAAGTATTACTTCAGGAATTCCTAATAACTATATGATAACGGAACCTTAATTTATACAAATGCCCAAGAGTGAGTGTTCGTCTACAGCCACCGTGTTGATCTTCAGGACTTTAACCCTTGTCTCCTCCTCTAATAAATCAAATCAATGTTGGTCCATGATGCAGGAATGTTGTGAATGAAAAGAAACCACACCAAAGACAATCGGAATTTCAATAAACCCTAAAAGGGTGCCCAAACGGGACTTCAAGAGAACTCACTCTTTTATTAATTCATGATCAAAACTTCTTAAAACCCTAAACCTAAACAACTATATATAACTATAAACCCTAAAATATAACTTGAAGAAAAATATAAATAATTAATATTAAAAGATAGATAATGACAATTAAAATTGTCATATTTAACCCGTCATCTTCTCGAACGATCAAAACGTGACTTCACATGTTAACCAAAAAACCGACGGCTAAGCCAGAGGAGTTGGAGGCTTGAAGGCATACCGCATCATTCTCTCCCTCTTGGAAAAAGACTCGTCCTCGAGTCTTGTTTTTCTCAAGTCTCTAACTCTGAAACTTTCTAACCCCCTTCGTTTTCTTTAACTCGGCTTCTCAAAAAAGACCACGTGACATCATGATCAACCATTTAATAAAAATATACGGGGACATCATCCTCAAATCACACTACCGGAGGCAAAAGGATGCTCCTCTTCCTCCTCACCTTCGTCCCTGACGTTAGGATCAGATTCGGTTTCCTTTTTTCAGCAACTCAACGGTTAGTTCATTCTTGGAATCTGTTTGAAGTTCCTTCACTGTTTATGGAGGTCTTCATTCTCTACAACCTGTGTGTATCATTGGTTGATGGTATCGTTGCATCGTCCGGCGAATCTACGATTACCTAAATCAAAAGCCTTGCGTTAGTTGATCTAAAATTTTGCACAAAACTGCAGAAAATTCGGACTGTAATATCTCACGGTAGAAAAATCCAATCGAAAATCCCTCCGGTCATAACGTGAATCAATGAGTCTTGAACCACATATCCAAAATTCAGAGCGATCCAACGGTGAACGAACCCGTGCCGCCATTTTTCCCGCAGCTGCGCAGATCTGGACGAACATGAACGAATATGTGGGTATTTTTCGAATTGACATCTTCAAGTTGTGTGATTTCTTACCTCTAACCTAAGCTCTGATATCAAATGATGCAGGGATGTTGCGAATGAAAAGGAAATCACACAAAACACAAATGGAATTTCGATAAACCCTAAAAGGGTGCCCAAACGGGACTTCAAGAGAACTCACTCTTTTATTAATTCATGATCAAAACTTCTTAAAACCCTAAACCTAAACAACTATATATAACTATAAACCCTAAAATATAACTTGAAGAAAAATATAAATAATTAATATTAAAAGATAGATAATGACAATTAAAATTGTCATATTTAACCCGTCATCTTCTCGAACGATCAAAACGTGACTTCACATGTTAACCAAAAAACCGACGGCTAAGCCAGAGGAGTTGGAGGCTTGAAGGCATACCGCATCAGTCCTCAGATGGCAAATCTGAATTATAATATAACCAAAATAACAACTTTTGAAAATTTGTGAGACTATTTTTAAAAGGATCATAACTAGGGTGTCGTTTTTAACCGAACCCGAATAACTTATCCGACCCAAAATGAGTTCGGGTTAAATGGGTTAAACGAGTTTAATGGGTCAAACCCGAATAACCCGAAGCTTATATGGGTATAGGTACCGGTTTATTTATTTTCATTTGGGTAACCCGCATAACCCATATAACCCGATTAAATTAACTCCTATATATGTATTAATAGCTTATATCTAATTTTATTAGTTATTCTTAATTAAATTATTATTAGTTGTCTCTTATTCGTTTGTTTTTATTTTCAAAAAATATAAAAAACTTACAGAAAATTATTCAAAGATAAATATTTGTTCCGTTTTTTGTTTGTGTAAGATGAAATGGTTATCAAATGGGAAAATCGACGATAAGTTGAACATATTTTACACGTTGTGAGTTTGGCCTATTTAATTAATATGAAAATTATAACTAAGTATACTATTTTAGTTAAAATCCAATTAGTTGTAAACCATATTTGTTGTTAATCGGGTAAAATGGGTTAAAATGGTCAAATTCGGATAACCCAAATCCGAATAACCCAACCCCGTTTAACCCATATTGTTATTCGGGTATGAATATGGGTATTTTTCTCACAACTCAAAACTCAAATAACATGTAGAAATCCGCTAACCCGACCTAATCAACACCCCTAATCATAATATATCTCACTCTAATTTAAAAAGGGGCAAATATATCGTCAAATAGTACCCTTAGATAACAAGTTTTGCTAGCATGAAACTGATTTAAACACGAAAAATACAAGATAGGACCTCCAACGACTGAGAACTAGAAGCAAATGTGTTTGAGCATATTCGTCGTTGATTGTAGTTTGTACTTAGTCTAGGAACATGTCGTGAAGTTTAGAATGTATATAAATCGAGTTGTAAAGTGTTTCGAGTCATTTATGGCGTGTTACGCAATTGTGCAACATCTGAAGAAGTTGTGCAACACTAGTGTTGCGCTGCGCAACACCGTGTTGCGTTGTGTAACACCAGTTCAGGTGTTGTGTTTGTGTAACAAGTTGGGTTTATATACACCCCAACCTCCAACCATTAATGAGGCCGTTAGAGGGAGAGAAATTTACTGTTACGCCACCCTACACATAGATGTAACGAGCTGGTTTTAAAAATCACGTTTTTCAAAAACTTTTTCCATTATCAGAGTTATAAAGCGGAGAACAGTATTAAAACGTGATAGCGGTTCATAACACTATTTCATTAATTAAACCATTCGTTACGTTAAAACTCACATTATAAAAACGTTGAACATTAATCATTTGACAATGATAAACTGTGGGGACATCAAGCTACCCTAAGCAACCCCGCCTCACCAAGCACATCTAAAGCCACCTACGAGCAAAACACACATTTTAGAAAAAAGTATTAGCTAAAGCTGGCGAGACAATAATTTAATAGTAAAGACTATGAAAAAGTTTCACAAACATAAGTCTTCTTTACTAATTTCCAAACCATACGCGCAACCTCGTAAGCAGATATGAATAACCACAATAATTAATATCATAGTATACATGTACATGCACATGAAATCAATTCACATCACATAATAAATTCCAAATCAATACATATAACTTTCATTATATTAGGGTCTATCGTACCTTAAGTATTTATCTTATCTGTTATATCGATGTCCTATGTATACAATTTATATGGTTCATCGTGTTTTTAACCTTAAAATACTCGAAATATGTAAGTATAATTTAAATATGCTTAAATTCTTCAAATGTTGACTTTTTAGTTGACTTTGACTCCTTATTTTAGTCGTTGATTTTGACCGAAGTCAACTATCTTATTAAGTTGATTTTGGTTAATTCCGACTAAACTTCGGTTTCAATAATTCAGATCTTCTATCGTTACCTCCTATTCGTCGGTAACGACTCGAATTGTTATTCTTTCGGACTCTTTGAGTATAAAATGTAATATAACGTTAATTTAAAAGACTAAACCGCAGTAGACTTATAGAGGTACTTGGACTTATGTAGGGCACTTAGGCGTTGGAGTGATCTCTCCTGATTGTTATCCCGACACTGCTATCGTTGAGTACTGTGAGTTATTTGAGCCCCTTTTTACTGTTTTACTTTGGGCTGAAAAACGTTATTTGAAACTTGTTATTATTTAATCTTGTTTTACCTAATGGATAAGAATTGCCTTAATTATATGATCATTAGGCCTTGTTAGCCCCCTATTTATACATGTTAACCCTTTGAGCCTTTGTTGCATATATATAGATCTATATGGGTTTGACCAAACCCTCTTATCTAGTTTTATCTTTTACATAAATAATTACCTCATACAATGTGATTCATAATGTGTCACTTATTGTTTATGACATAAACGGAATCTTAGTTTCATTAAATTTTGAATTCTTTCTTTGATCATTATAATACTGTTGTAACGTAAAAACGCAGTCTTGAAAATAATGCCTGCCAATTGTTTGTGATAAATCCTCAATGAGATTTTGCAGATATAGTTTCAAAGAATGGGATATGGAAATGGGTTTTATTCAGAAAATGAGTTTAATCTAAAATGTTGCTATTAAGTTTGTTAATAAAGGCGATACGTCTGAAAACATTGCGAAAATCGAAGGCTGATTTGTGCGGAAAGTTGCTATGTTATCTAAAGTACAACACAAGAACTTAGTAAAGGCGATATATGATAAAAATAAAAATAAAAATGTGTCTATATTGTGAATTACTTAAAAAGAAAAAATTGTGGTATATAATGGTCAAGAAAAAATAAATCCATATATCTAAGAACTACCTTTTCTAATCTTTTACTTGATGATATGAGAAAAAAGGAAAAAATTTCTGTATACACCATTAGCAAAGAGGGGCTACAAATAAGAATATCTTACGTACGTGCAAAATTAAATAATATAAATTCTTTAGGGGTTTGATCCATAACTTTAGTAATTTCATGTGTATCTATACTTCAAGCAACTGAGATTTTAAGTGTAGAATTAAGGGGAAATCATAAAATTGAGTCAAGAAAAATAAGGGTCAAAAGTTGAAGCAAGGTGGTAAAAGAAAGAGGAGACAATATTCATGTTGTTTAAGGAAACTAAAAATTCTTCTCCTATATTAATTTCTTTTAGTGTATATGGAAATGTGCAAAATATTATATTTTAATGTTTTGGAATTTTGCATTTTAGTCCCTAGACTTTAAGGACTTAGCGGTTTTCCCCCCTAAACTTTAAAAACTTAGCGGTTTCCCCCCCTCAACTTTAAAAAATATAACGCTTTTTTACCCCCAACTTTAAAAAATATAACTCTTTTTCACCCTAAACTTTAAACGACTTTTAGCTTTTCCTGTCTGCACTTTATATGTTTTTGCGTTTTCCCCCCCTCAGCTTTAAATAATACTTTTACGCTTTCTACCCCTCGGAATTTTATTTGGATTCAACTAATACGAACATCTACTCAGATTAATAATAAATAACGGCATCGTTTTAGCAAATAGCTACATTCATACTTCGATAAAAAAGTAAAAAAACAAAAACTCGAGTCGTTTCCGCTAGCGCTTTTACAAACATAAACGCCGGGAATTATAATAACAAAAACAGCCCTTTTGCTAAATGACGAATATCAACTGGTCCCTGCGTTATAGATCGATTGAATTACACTCACAAACAAATGCTTCAACCGACTCGTGCGAAGCACGAGCTTATCCCTAGTTAAGGATTAAATTGTAAGAGTTTCTTAAAGCGTAAAAGAGTCTAAGGATATTTAATTGTTGTATATAAAAAAATTTATGTTGTGCGCATATCACCTCCCATCTATTAGACCACTCCCATTCGTAACACCCATAACACCATTTTTCGTTGCCACGTCACCATAACACCAACATAACATAACCCCCCATTCATAACACCAAAAACTGGGATCCACCACCTTTTTTATTTTTCATTTTCTTTCTTTTTCTCATATTATTTTTAAAACATTATTAATAAAAATAAACTTATTAGATTAATATTAAAAAAAACAATACATAAAAATAAATAAAAAAAAAACCATTACATAAAAAAAAAAATAAAAAAAAATACATAAAAATAAATAAATAAAACAATACATAAAAAACTAATCCTCGTCTTCGGCTTCCAATTCGGCGCGTATTTTGTCTTTCTGCTTTTCGATACGAGCCCGATCCCGTGGCGCCAAAGCATCGGTTGGAATACGAAGAAATTCCATTTTCCGAAAACGGATTCTGAGTTTGATCTCCTCTGTTTTTGCGAACCTAAGCTCGCGAATTTCGGTGACAAGGTCTTCGTTAAACTCGTCCCGTTTTGAAGTAACATCGGAGGAGGAGGAGGAACGTGCGCTCTTAGATGGTCGTGGCCTTCCTAAAGGTCGTGGAAGTTTATCATGGCCAAAGAAGTCCGGTTCTGCATCGTCGTCGAGGTTGATCGGGTCAATGGGTTCAGGATTAGCAAACCTTGGCGCTTTATGCAACTTCCCATGCAGCGTGATGACGAAATGGGCGTAGATTTTCGGCTTCGAACATGCGTAACGCTGTTGTGTAGACGACTTTGTCATCCTCGCCGCTCGATCGATCTCGTTCCGCACGGTCATGACATGCTGCGAACAATTTTATATTTTTGCTCATAGCCCTCCATTTTGAACTTAGCGCATTTTTTGTAAAAGGTTCTGCCAAACCTTCGTTGAAAATAGCCATCACACGGAACCAAAAAGTTAGACCGTCTTGGTCGGTTCCGGTTTTACGATCCTCCGAAACATGAATCCAATTCTCCGCCAAGCGCCGCTCTTGGACTTGTGACCAGTGAACCACTTAGACGATGGAGTGGCTTCAGGTTCATCCGTAGCTATTTTCTTACCCTTGTCTTTTCTCTTACGAGAACGACTAGGTTCAGCTACTTGTGGTTGAAACGCTTCAGACGGTTTGAATGGTTGTGGTTGGGGTTGATGGAATGATTGGGGTTGAGGTTGATGGAATGATTGGGGTTGATGGTATGATTGAGGTTGGGATTGATGGTATGATTGTTGTTGGGGTTGAGAGAACGATTGTTGTTGTTGTCGTTGTTGGAATTGTTGGAATTGTTGCCACTCGTTCATGGCTTGTTGATGGGGTTGAGGTGGTGTGTTGGTGTTTCCGGCGAGTAGTGAGGTAAAACCACCAGGTTGGGTTTGGAAATTTGCGAAGCCCGGTGAGTTAGGCGAATTGGGATCGGATGACAGAAACTCGTTGTATTGAGACATTTTTCTTGGGGGGTTTTGTGGATAGAATGAATATTGTAGAGAGAAAGAAATGGTTTGGTGTAATATTTTTGGGTTTGGGATTGGGTATTTATAGAAAAAAAAAAATTAAATTAAATTTAAAAAAAAAACCTTTTACCCGTTGGCCAACGGTAGGAAAAGGAAAAAAACAATTTTTTTTTTATAACGGTAAGAAATTGGGAAGAAAAAAAAAAAAAAAAAAAAAAAAAACAAAAACCCGCGTCTCTCTTGCAACATCACGGCGAGAACGCCGGAAGAACGTCGTCCACCCAGCCGTGGAAGCCGTTAAACGCGGCCAAAAATTGCCGGAAAACGGCACGGCTGGGGTTGTCTTAACTTATGTTTTGTTTTAAACTCAAATAAAAAAATGGTAAATTTAAACTTACACAAAAAAATGAATTAGATATCCCTCTCATAAAATATTTCTCTATATATTTTTATTGGTATATATTACTCTTCTTATTAAATTTCTAAGGATCATATGGAAATGTGCCAATTATTATATTTTAATACTTTGGTATTTTGCATTTTTAGTCCCTAGACTTTAGGGACTTAGCGGTTTTCCCCCCTAAACTTTAAAGACATAGCGGTTTCCCCCCCTCAACTTTAAAAACTTTAACGCTTTTTCACCCTCAACTTTAAAAAATATAACGGTTTTTTACCCTAAACTTTAAACGACTTTTAGCTTTTCCTGTCTGCACTTTATATGTTTTGCGTTTTCCCCCCCTCAGCTTTAAATAATACTTTTACGCTTTCTACCCCTCGGAATTTTATTTAGATTCAGTCCATTCATAACCAAACAAAGATTTTATATTTAAGACTTTTCATTTTTTAATTTATTGACCATTTTAAAATCTTTATAAAAACCCTTTAAAAGACTCTTCCAAAAGCACTCATACATTTTTTTCCTTAAACATTTAGTATAAAACTTTCTAAATTACTCCACATTAGCCATAATATAATTTGATTTGTCAACTCATTGAATCTTTAAGTCCTTAACAACTATTAATCTTATTAAAAAAAAAAATACTAATTCACGTTTATAAAACTTAAGTTATTTACTGTAAATACAATATAAACCATATAAAACTTACTCTTTTTATTTCGTACATTTTTAAGAGATTCAAATATGTATTTCAACGCGAACTTATGTATGTAAAAAGTACTATAGTTTTAAATAGGTATGTTATATGTTAAAATCCTTTTAATCGAGACAATATGTATTTAGTATTTCCGTGTTGCTAAGATGAATATATATCTAGAAGTTCCTCCTAAAAATGAGACTTCAAAATGAATATATTTCTACATAGTTGTTGGAATTTAATCTTTGAAAGAAATGATAGCAGTACTGAGATTAATAATAAATAACGGCATCGTTTTAGCAAATAGCTACATTTATACTTCGATAAAAAAGTAAAAAAACAAAACCTCGAGTCGTTTTATCCGGAGTAGGATAAACGACATCCTCTCCTCTTCTCGCTTCGATCAATGACTTGATCCGGACCTGATGGGATGGAAGGTCGTAAAAGTATTATTTAAAGTAAAAAAAAGTTACGGTAAGTAAGAAATAAAAAAGACGTGGAAGCCCAACAATAATAAGCCCAAAAAAACCCAAAAAAACACCCTCAGCCCATACCCGGGCACGAACCATGGCCTCATCTTGCATGCGACGGAATAAGCCCAATGATGAACACAAGGTGAAGAGCCAATACAAAGCGAAGAACAAACACTGCCTAACACTAACGCCTAAATTGACGAACCCGTGCAACGCACGGGATCCTTCTAGTTTGAATTAAACTCGCTATTGTTTATATCTATACTAAAAGTGTCTAAAAGTTTTTATTATTGTCGTACATGACCATTAAAATTTATTTGTCACCCGGTTACCCCTATAACTAAACTTACTATAATTCTATAAAAAAAATAATTTATGAATATATTAAGCAGTCCCATTGATGAGATTTTCGATTACAATTGAGAGTGTTATTAACATCTCTCTTAGACTACCCGCAGCCGGGCGTTTTACCCCCCCATAACGCCGTTATGGCTGGGGGGACGACGTGATGGCGACGTTGTGGTGGCGGTGTTGCCTGAGCAACGCCGCGTTTTGGGGTTTTTTTTTTTTTTTTTTTTTTTTTTTTTTTTGACGACCGTTGCAAGAATTAAAAAAAAACTTTGAAATCTTGCCTAACGGCTGGATTCAAACGGTTAAAAAAAAATTTAATTTTTTTTTAATTTTTTTTTTTTCCTATAAATACCCAATCACAAACCCAAAATATTTACACCAAACCATTTCTTTCTCTCTACAATCATATTTATTCTATCCACAAAACCCATAAACACAAAATATTTACACCAAAATGTCTTCGACGCACGAGTTTGTGTACAAAAAAGTTGCATGGTTCACGTACGAGTTGGCTAATAGTAGTCGTCAAAGTAAACAATCACTCCGGGTGCAAGAGCAAGTTCAACTTAATTCAATGATAGTTGAAAAAAGTCAACTTGTGTAAGTTATCGTTTCCGAAAAAATCAAATGAACCAACCGCCTTTAACTGAATCCCAAGCCGGTTCAAAGTGATTTCCGCCCTTTCGGAGTTGGCATTTTATCCCAATTGTCGGAACGGCGGAAATCACTTTGAATAGGCTTGGGATTCGGTTAGAGGCGGTTGGTTCAGTTGACTTTTTCGGAAACGATAAGTAACACAAGTTGACTTTTTTCTACCATCATCGGATTAGGTTGAACTTGCTCTAGCACCCAGAGTGATTGTTTACTTTGACAATTATTAATATTACGCTACTTGGACGTGGACCATGCCACCTTATTTGCCCACAAACTCGACAACGTTAGGTTTTTTTATTTTATGTATTTGTATTTTTTTATTTTATTCTTTTGTATTTTTATTTTAATTATTGTATTTTTGTGGTGGGTCCCAGATTTTGGTGTTATGGTTGGGGGTTTAGTGGTGTTATGTTAAGTTGGTGTTATGCTGACGTGGCAGCGGATAACACCAAAATTGGTGTTATGTTGACGTGGCAGCGGATAACACCAAAATTGGTGTTATGAATGAGAGTGGTCTTAGCTTCTTATACAAAACTTCAAACAGTCATCATACAACCGTGTCCGGGATAATATCACCTTAAGACCCAACGCTTCTTCGAAAAAACATGAAAAGTATGTTATAACGAAATAGAAATATTATAGTGTAACTTTTGTACTTTTAATTTTTTACCAGTTGACCCGTATGTTTTTGTAATACTCAAAGACTAGTAATATAATTAAGCCAAAGACAAAAAAAAGTTATGCAGGAAAATAGGGACTACATAGCCGTATCCGTTTACAACTCAAACGATATTTTTTATATATCTATATATTCTCAAATTCTTGTTAATAAAAGTAAATTCGAATCTAAGTCGGTTTCGTGGTAATTAAGTTTCCTAACATACTCTATATATACACATCATGAATATAGTAAGTTTATAAAAACGAAATACGAAGTAATATAAATACAACGGATTGTTTACAGTTCATTGTTTTAATTTTGCAGAGCTACAAACATGAGGAGGACCAAAAGGATACGTGAAGACGAAACAGAAACTAATTACGCGGAGAAGAAGAAGGCGAAGAAGCTGACAATAACGGAGGACAGACTTAGTAACTTGCCGGAACATATGCAGTCTCACATTCTATCTTTTCTTGACACGAAACACGCTGTTCAAACATCAGTGTTGTCAAAATCATGGGTATCTTTATGGACTTCTATCTCGGTTCTCGAACTTAGTTCTGATGCTTTTACTCGTCTCAGGGATTTTGATAAGTTTGTCAAAAAGATTTTGACTTTTCGTAATCAAACTGTCAAGTTGGATAGGTTAACCTTCACCCGAAGACGCAAATCAAATGCCAAAATCTTAGAAAAACTCTTTGATTACGCGTTTTCACGTGGTGTCAAGCATTTGGAAGCGTCCATACACTACGTTAGTAAGAACAACAACTTTTAGCCGGTTTGTTTACATAATTCATCCGACTCATTGGTTAGTTTGAAATTACACAACTGGGGTCATATTAATTGCCTTTTCTTGGGGTTAAACTCGGGATTTAAGAACTTGACAGATTTAAATCTTCTAGGGACGATTATTAAGGATCTTGATCCATTCTCAGGATTTCCAATGTTGAAGAAGTTAACATTGCTTAACTTCCGTCTTAGCGCTCAAGTTAAAACTTTGAATGTAAATGTTGGATTAAATTAGATTGATTCATGTTATTTACATACCTCCTGATGATCCTGTGATGTTGTTGAATAGATTAGCCATTGATTCCCAAAACAAGATGATCGTATTAGGATGGTATTTTGGTTATGTTAGAACCAAAAATGAGAGAGCACACTTATGTGTGTGTTTTAGGATAAAAGGGATGATGGTTAGAAATGACCAAGTCTTCTAAGGGTTTATTATATCCCTTATATACACACTCAAATTAGGAGTGTGTATTATTTAGTCCAATGGTGTTTAATAAGTGTTTACATTTAAGCTCTCATAATTCCGATCACCTAATGGGAAATCTATAGTGTCGTTAAGATAAATACGTCCATCGAATATTTACTAGACACAGATTTCAGTTAGTGTCAGTCATCATATCAGTAAGGATAAATGATCAATGAGGGTCACAAATAATATGGGTCCAACATTCTCCCACTTGACCAAGTGGATCATTTATCTATGAGTATTAATAAGTCCGTACGAGATAATACTCATTTTGTTTAAAACCGAAATCATAGTTGATAAGTACAGTCGTAGAGAAGAACATCTACTCAGGACCCCCACTAGTCAAACTATGACTCAAATTCAAAACTGAATAAGCAATGATAGACCAACTAAGACAAATTTTGTTATAATAATGTCCAACACAGTTATGCGCATAAGGTGTAAATAATAGACAAACAAAATCTGAATAAGGAGGAAAAATTTTTCATTAATAAATAATAATGACCAATAAGTACAACATGCTATTAAATTAAGTCTTTTGTAAGCCCCATATTCGACACGTGTCCTACGAATATATTAGGAGGAAGGCCTTTGGTCATCGGATCCGCTAGCATGTCATGTGTACTTATGTACTCAACACAAAGAACATTTTCCTCAACCCGTTCGCGTACAAACAGATACTTTGTGTCGAGATACAGCCCAGCGCCAGTCGAACTGTTACTGTTCGAGAAAGTTACAGCAGCTGAGTTATCACAGTAAAGCTTCAATGGTCTAGAGATTGAGTTGACGAGTTTGAGTCCACTGATCAGGTTCCTTAACAACATCCCATGACAGGTTGCATTATAAACGGCAACATATTCAGCCATCATAGTAGACGTCGTGGTCAGTTTCTGTTTATGACTCCGCCAAGAGATTGGTCCGCCAGCTAACATGTAAATATACCCAGAAGTAGATTTATGGTCTTCTTTGCTTTTAGCAAAGTCAGAGTCAGAATAACCTACTACTTCCAAGTTGTCACTTCTTCTATAAGTTAATTTGTAGTCTTTGGTCCCTTTCAGATATCGTAGAACCTTTTTAGCCGCTTTCCAGTGTGCTAATCCGGGGTTAGATAAGTAACGCCCCATCATACCAGCGATGTAAGCGATATCCGGTCGAGTACAGACCTGAGCGTACATAATGCTCCCAACTACAGATGAGTAAGGTATCATCCTCATTTCAGCCTTCTCAGTTTCAGTGCTCGGAGTTTGATGAGGTCCAAATACGTCCCCTTTAACTACCGGAGCCACAGTGGGTGTGCAGTGCTGCATGTTATAGCGTTCTAGAATACGGTCAATATAAGCCCTTTGGGAAAGACCTAGAACACCATTACGTCTGTCTCGATGTATTTCGATACCTATAACATAAGAGGCGTCACCGAGATCTTTCATGTCGAAATTATGCGAAAGCATTCGCTTCGACTCATGTAGCAAATCCAAGTTGTTACTTGCAAGCAGGATATCATCCACATACAAAACAAGGATAATAATGTTACTCCCACTGATCTTGAGATAGGTGCATTGATCCACTTGATTCTTTAGGAAGCCATCAGATTTCTCGACTTCATCAAATTTAAGGTACCATTGTCGTGATGCTTGTTTCAACCCATATATCGATTTATTCAACTTGCAGACCATGTGCTCTTTACCTTCTGGAATAAATCCTTCAGGTTGCTGCATGTATACGTCTTCTTGCAAGTCACCATTTAGGAAAGCGGTCTTGACATCCATCTGATGTAACTCTAAATCATAATGAGCTACGAGTGCCATGACGATCCTTAGGGAATCTTTACGAGAGACAGGAGAAAAGGTCTCTTGATAATCGATTCCTTCCTTTTGAGTAAAGCCTTTTGCAACCAGTCTGGCCTTATAGCGTTCGACGTTTCCATTCGGGTCTAATTTGGTTTTGTACACCCATTTACAACCAATTATTTTGGATCCTTTAGGAAGTGCAACCAATACCCAAACGCCATTTTGCTTCATGGAATTGAGCTCTTCAATCATGGCTTCAATCCAATGAGCGGCCTGGTCACTGTTAATAGCTTCTCGGTAAGAGGTTGGATCAGTAAGTTTCCCAATATTTTCGACTTCAGCCAGATAAGTTTCGAAACCATCAAAATTAGTGTTTCTGCGAGCCCTTGATGATCTCCTGAGCTGAATTACGGGTTCATTAGGAGGAACAAGCGGTTCTTCGGCGTTAAGATTAGGAGGCATAGGAGGTTCAACCGGTTCATTAGGAGATCCAGGCATAACGGGAGCAGCGTTGGGTACAAGAGGAATTATCGGAGGAATCGTAATAATCGACGAGTGGTTTCCCCCCGCTTCTTGTACTTCTTGCAAATCTAAATCAGGATTTGTCGTGCTCCCACTGATCTCTGAATTTTCGAGGAAAGTGGCATGTTGCTTTTCTATGATGCGGGTAGAGTGAGAAGGACAGTAAAACCGATAACCTTTGGAGTTCTCGGGATAACCAATAAAGAAACATGTAAGGGTTTTAGAATCCAGTTTCTCTAAGTTAGGGTTATAGACTTTTGCTTCGGCAGGACAGCCCCATACTTTCATATATTTTAGACTCGGTTTCCTACCTGTCCAGATCTCATAAGGAGTTTTAGGGACAGATTTTGATGGAACCCTATTGAGTATATGAACAGCTGTTTTTAAGGCCTCAGTCCAAAGAAATTTGGGTAGGTTAGTGTTGGCGAGCATACTTCTCACCATGTCCATTAAAGTTCGGTTTCTCCTTTCAGCAACACCATTCTGTTGAGGAGAACCTGGCATGGTGTATTGGTTAATTATGCCCTGTTCCTTGCAAAAATTATAGAAGGGACCAGGAGCTTGACCAATATCAGTATGTTTACCGTAATACTCACCTCCCCTATCTGATCGGACAACTTTTATCTTATGATCAAGTTGGTTTTCAACCAAAGTTTTATAATCGACAAAAGTTTGTAAGGATTCAGATTTTTCTTTAATCAGATAAAGGTGCATATAACGTGAATAATCGTCAATGAATGTAATAAATGATGTATGTCCTGTTATTGATGCGGGATAGGGGCCACTAATATCAGTATGAATTATTTCCAACAAGTTGGAACATCTGGTGGCTCCTTTCTTATTCCCTTTAGCCATTTTGCCTTTGAGGCATTGAATACATGTTTCAAAATCACTAAAATCAAGAGAGGGTAAGATTCCTTCTTTTACGAGTCGTGTCATGCGATCTCGTGAGATGTGGCCGAGACGTTTATGCCACAATGTGGAGGAATTCTCTGCTTGTTTAGGTGATTTTGTCTTTGTTTTAGTTATGTCATCAATATTAAGAGACAACAAAGACTGTGAGAAATTATGATCTAGTTCTAATTTATACAGTAATCCATCCAAAAAACCACAACCAAATAATTCATTATTAAGAGTAAAAGTGATCCTGCCACAACCATGAGTAATTACATAACCTTCAAGATCAAGTCTAGATATAGATACAAGGTTCCGAGTAATTCTCGGTACATATAAGGTATCTATTAATCTAATACACTTTCCGGTATTCATATGTAAATTTAAAATTCCCATGGCTTCGACATCTAAGAGATCACCATTTCCAACTCTAAGTTTTCTTTGGTCCTTTGGTAGCTTCTGGATTGTAAGGAATCCCTGTAAGGAATTGGTCACATGGACCATAGAACCAGAGTCACCCCACCATGTATTAAATGGAACATCAGTAGTAAAGGAATCAAATATTACGTAAAGAATGTTACCTTTCTTAGCTAGCCAGTCCTTGAATTTAGAGCAATCTTTCTGTCCGTGCCCTTTGGCGCGGCAGAATTTGCAGTTAGTATTGCCTGTTGAGGATTTAGGGCCAGAGGTAGTAGCACCATGATTTTGGACTTTATTTTCAGTCTTATTACTGTAGTTACCTTTCCTCTTCTTGAAGTTTGGAGTGGTAGTAAGGTGAACAGCTTCAGGTTGAATGTGCTTAAGACGATCTTCCTCTTGAACGCACATAGCAATCAGTTCACTTATCGACCATTTATCTTTCATAGCATTATAATTCACTTTGAAAGTGTCGAACCGAGCAGGCAAGGAAGTCATTATGAAATGCACAAGAAAATTATCTGAGACTTCCATTTCCAAATTCTTAAGCTTATGAGACATGTCAACCATCTTCATTATGTGTTCACGGACACCATTAGAACCTTCATATTTAAGAGTTAGCATCTGTAGCATTAAACTACTCGCAGTTGCCTTAGACGATCCCTTAAAGTGATCCTCAACAGATGTGAGGTAAGTTTTCACTTTGTCTTCATTAGGGATAGCTCCTCGGATGCTGGGATGAATTGAGTTCCTGACCATCATTAGTGACAGCCGATTCGCCCTGTCCCACTTCTCAAAGTCCGCTTTCTGAGTCGCAGTAGACGCAGCAGTAATAGCAGCGGGTTCATCATGGCGAATAGCATAGTCAAGGTCGAGCATTCCCAGAGTTAAGTAAAGTTGATCCTTCCAAGAAGTGAAATTAGCACCAGTAAGTGCCTCAATGCCGAAGTTTGGTACTCCTGTAGTGGATAATAAGGAGGATTTATGTTTATGATACGAGTTTTAGAAGATTTTATAGTGACAGAGTTAGCCATATAAGGCAGACTAAGTAATGTCCCTCAAGGTAATAGAACTAGAGTAATGTCTAAAAAATAAGTAGACCTAATAGTAACGTTCCTAGAGACTAAGACCATATTAGTAATGAAGCCAGTGATAGGTAAGCCTATTGAAACACCAAAATAATAAGCTAAAGTAAGGCTCTACTTAGATGTTACATCACCTTTGGGCAGAAATAACTAATATCTAAGTAAAATTATGAGCATAAGGTTTATGCAACACAGTGTTTGTCTTTTGACCTTTGGGCAACAAAATAGAACATCGTGTTTTAAGGCATAATAAGAATCCTTTCAAGCACACAAGTATATTAAATCACCTTTTGGCAGAATTAATATCCTACGTGTTTATTATGCTAAAGGAAGAAAGAAAAAAAAACCGCAATCATAGGAATCATCTTTGACCTTTGGGCAACAAAAGATGAAAACATGAATATTAGTGCATAAGTTTAATAAGGTCACATATAAATAAGGTGACTAAATCAATTTTAAAGATGGCCAAATTAAACCAAATTGATTTTAATACAGTCGGCAAGTTAGGCGACTAATTTTGGGTCAGACGGCAAATAAGGCAACCAGTGAAACTCTAAAAACCAACCAAATTAGGGTCTTTAGTCATTCGTACGGATGAGATTATATTCGTGCGGATGAGTATTGATTCGTACGGATGTAAGTCCAGGTTCATGCGGATTAATCCTAGATTCGTACGGATGTAAGGTTTAAGTTCGTACGGATGTAAGCCTAGGTTCGCACGCATTGAGCCCAGATTCGTACGGATCAACAGTTAGGTTCGTGCGTATGAACCAATCAGGTTCGCATGAGATGATCCTTAGTTCGTGCTAATGAACAAGTTAGGTTCGCACGAATCAAGCAACACATTCGCACGTATGAGACTTCATCCGTACGTATGAACAAATCAGGTTCGCATGAGATAATCTTTGGTTCGTGCTAATGAACATGTTAGGTTCGCACGAATCAAGAAACTCATTCGTACGGATGAGCCTTCGTCCGCACGGACGAAGTTCATCGGAAATTAGGGTTACTGTCCAGCCGCCGCAGGTCTCAAAAAACACCATTTTTCCATCAGAAATCAAAATCGCCGGCCAGATAATTTGCAGAATAATAATAGCAATAGACCAAGCAATAAATAAACATGAACCAATGGATAATCACGAGCCATTGGCTCTGATACCACATGTTGGATTAAATTAGATTGATTCATGTTATTTACATACCTCCTGATGATCCTGTGATGTTGTTGAATAGTTTAGCCATTGATTCCCAAAACAAGATGATCGTATTAGGATGGTATTTTGGTTATGTTAGAACCAAAAATGAGAGAGCACACTTATGTGTGTGTTTTAGGATAAAAGGGATGATGGTTAGAAATGACCAACCCTTCTAAGGGTTTATTATATCCCTTATATACACACTCAAATTAGGAGTGTGTATTATTTAGTCCAATGGTGTTTAATAAGTGTTTACATTTAAGCTCTCATAATTCCGATCACCTAATGGGAAATCTATAGTGTCGTTAAGATAAATACGTCCATCGAATATTTACTAGACACAGATTTCAGTTAGTGTCAGTCATCATATCAGTAAGGATAAATGATCAATGAGGGTCACAAATAATATGGGTCCAACAGTAAATGGTTCCCAACTTTCAGAACTAACCATCACCAGCCACAAATGCTATTATCGCTGCAAGCTCACAACTCCAAAACTCAGATTCTTTGAATATGTAGGATATAATTTCCCCTTGTTTGAAACACATAACGGTGGTCTTTCTTCTCTTGAAACAGTAGCCATTACTTTCTACCATGCTAACCTCAGGAAATACCAGAAGAGAATGTTGTTAGATGATTTGCTTTCGTTGTTTCGTACCTTTTATAACGCCAAATCACTTTTGATTTCCTCGTCTGCTGTTTATCTGCTATCATTGTTTCCAGATGTTTTGATGAATACATGTTCACCCTTTCGGGGATTGAATTGTTTGAAGGTGGATTTTAGCTCCTTTTGTGATTTGACAAGTTTGAAGCAAGGTTGTAGGTGTTTCAATAATCGGATCTTGTTTATAGTTCATTCGACCGTGAAAGCCTTTTTTCTCCGCTACTCTCCTGATGCGAAATTTAGCATTATAAATCTCAAGTTTATATATTGCAGAGCTCATGTACATACTGAAGCTCCAGATCTAGTTTTCTAGTATTCTAGTTTTTAAATTGCGTAATTTGGCATTATTGAGGCTTTATCTACATACTGTCTTATGATTTTGTATTTATTTTCGACATGGGTTTTGTTTTGAGTCTTTATTTTTCTACGATTAAATGATGTGAATTCGACTTCTTAGTTTTTATGAAAATATATGAATTAATAATTCCAAGAAAGATAAATACATATGAAAACTATAGAATAGAGCATATCTCTTTTTAAGTTGAATATAGTACGAATTAATGAATTCAACTTCTTTTTTGAACAACAATTGAATTAAAATTTTAAAGCTAACAATGAGTTAGAGAATCAAAAAGTTTGAAATTAAGTTGTTTCAATAAAGAGTTAATTATATGGATCCTTCTTATAGTCTGCACTATTTGCACCGTTCGTTACTATAACTTTTTTATTACACTACTCGTTCCTAAGTTTGGATGTCCCATTAAATCATGTGCATATGTGTCATTTTACTATTATTTTAATTTCTTAAATCAAATAACCATAAATTAATATATATCCACCTACATCACACTAACCCTAATTTATCAAATCCAAATCAAATCAAAATATAAATCAAAATACTATTTATCAAATACAAATCAAATCAAAATTCAAATCGAATCCAAATCAAATCAAAATACAAATAGGATGTATCAATTTGGAACGAGTGGCGGTTTGAAGGAAAAATTGGGGAACTTTTTAATCAAAACAAACCACCTAAGGAAGGCAAACGAGTGATTGCTTTTCAAATAAATTTGAAGGAGAATCCGCCACCTGAAAATACAATCCGCCACCTGAAAACACGCCATAACTTGAAGCGGTTTGCCTTCCTTAGGTGGTTTGATTTGATTAAGTCTATCTGTCTTTTTATTTGATAAAACGGTTCAGAGCTCGGAATTGCACCAACTAACGGAAGGCTCCGATCATCGGATTTGAAATCAAGTTGAAAGATTTCGAGATTTGCGGAGGAGCTAAAGCACATATCGACAGCTCCGACCATAGTACCAGCGGCGAGGAACGGGGATTTTTATGAATTGGGTTAGGTTTATGAATTGACCATAGTACAACTCCGACCATAGGGTTAGGTTTATGAATTGGAGATTTTTGAGAGAGAAGTTTCTGTTACTTTAGTTGTTTTTGAGAGAGAGATATATGGAGCACCATATCTTAAATTTCAATTTGATACATCGGCACTATATTTCGCCAATTTGTATTTTGATTTGTCTTGGATTTGATAAATTTGAGTTTTGATTTGATTTGATAAATTTAGGTTTTTGATTTGGATTTAATAAATTATGGTTTAGTGTGAAAGGAAGAAAAGGTAGGTGGATATATTTTAATTTATGGTTATTTGATTTTGAGAAATTAAAATAATAGTAAAATGACACATATACCCTTATGCATATAAATGAGTCCCACTAACGGTGGATTTAACGGGACATTCAAAATAGGGACTATTCGGGCAACAAAATTCAAACTTAGGGACGAGTGGTGTAATAAAAAAGTTATAGGGACGAGCGGTGCAAATTGTGCAAACAATAGGGACGACCCATGTAATTAACTTTTCAACAAATTATAACGAGTTAATGTGTTTAAATTATAACGAGTTAATTTAAATTTCGTTCTTAAATTTAAAAAAGTACACAAATTAATTACTCTCCTTGTCTATGAATGGACATGAACTAGAGATGGCAAAAAAAACCGTATCCGATGGAGACCCGAAAACCGAATCCGAGTTGACCGGGTAAATCCCCGAGTTGACCGGGGACGGGGACGGGGACGGATAATAACCGAATTCAAAAATCGGGGATGGATGCGGGGATGGTATTACCTATCATGTCATGAACGTTATGTGTAATTAGTTAACGGTGATTTTAACGAAAATTATTAAAACGGACATCTATTTTAGGAACAAAAAAGGTTATTAGTTTCGGTAAATAGGCGTTTTATGTAAAATTTTCAACTTTAGAAACGCTTTATGTAATTAACCCAATTATGCCGATGAGTATATCAAACCTCTATTACTAGCTCAAGGACTATTTGTGTAATTTACTTGACTTCGAGGTTATGTATACTAACACGAATATGTTGACCGCCTTTATCTGGAGGTCTTTGATTCCTATAAATATATCTACATCGACCTAAATTAGTAACAATGGCGATCAAAAGAAGAAAACAAGAAGATAACGTGGAGAAGAAGAAAAAAACAATGGAAGACAGACTCACTATTTTACCGGACTCGTTGCTATTCGAAATTCTATCTTTTGTTGACACGAAACTCGCTGTTCAGACATCCATACTCTCAAAATCATTGGTTTGGACTTTAATTCCTGTTCTTGAATTCAATTTCTTAGGTTTTAGTACAATGGATTTATTTGATAAGTTTGTCAATAAGGTTTTGTGTCTTCGTGATCGTTCTGCTAATGTGGATAGATTAACATTCACCCGTAGAGGAGAATGCAGTCCGGAAATCTTAGAAAAAGTTTTTGGTTACGCGTTTTCTCATGGTGTAAAACACTTGGCTGCGTCGATTTGTTATGGTGCAAACTATGTTTGGCCGGTTTGTTCAAATAGTTCGTGTGATTCTTTGATTAGTTTAAAATTAGAGAGTGAGGTAAACCTTAGTTGCCCGTATTTGCAACCAAGATTAGGATCATTTAAGAATATTACCGTTTTACATCTGAAACGAGTGATTATTAATTATCTTGATAATCCATTCTCAGGTTTCCCAATGTTGGAAAAATTAACATTGATTAATTGTGATGTTAATGGTAATATTTTGAATGTACAAGCTCCTAGACTTTCAGAATTAACCATCGTGTCCGAGCAGTCCTTACAGTATCAAGGGTATCCAATACCTTTTGGTCCAGTTTGTATACAAACTTCATCAGATTTATTGGTAACTCTGAAATTAGACAGCGTGGATTATGTTGATTGCCTGTTTTTGGGATCAATATCGGCATCATTCGTGAATCTGATGGTCTTACATCTAAAAAAGGCAGCTATTAAGAGTCTTGATACATTCTCAAAATTTCCGGTGTTGAAGAAGTTAACATTGATTAATTGTCGTCTTAATACAACAAGTAAAACTTTGATAGTGTACTCTCAACAACTTTTGGAATTAACCATCTCCACCGACGAGTGCATTGACCGCTTGGTGCTCACAACTCCTAAACTCATATACTTTGAGTATCGTGGATCTGATTACCCAGAGTTAAAAACATATGGTGGTGGTCTTCCAGTTCTTGACACAGTGGTTATCGACTCAAATGGTGTTCACATCCATAAGCCTGATAAGAGATTATTATTCGAAGACTTGCTTTTGTTCTTTGACGCCCTTTACAATACCAAATCGCTTACTCTCTTCTCATATGTTGTCCATCATCTCTCATTGTTTCCTGATGTTTTGATGAATCGACGTTCACCTTTTCGAGAGTTGAAGTCTTTGAAGTTGGATTCTTTTTATCATCAGAACCATAACTTGTTTGAGATTCCTTTGGATGTTAAAGCTTACTTTCTCAAGTACTCTCCTCATGCGAAACTTACAATGATGTATACTAAGTCAGGTCATTTCTAGTGGATGAGCGAGAAGAGCGACTACACAACGAAGATTTCATTTTCTTTTTATATTTTTGTTATTGTGGCTTGTGTCTATGTCATTTGACTCTTCTTCGATACCATGGTTGTTCTCGATCAAACGTCTTAAGAAAACAAATTTTCCCTCTTCCAAATAAACTATATCCTCATACATATCTCGAATTATTTGGAAATCCAATTCAAAAGAAAATAAATGATATATTTGATTTTAGCTAAAAGGCGATAGAGCTAGAAATTTCATGCCGCATCAAAATAAGAGTGAACATTGTCGGAATAAGTTAAAAGGTAATAGACCTAAACCCTAAACCCTAAATATTTTTGAACTCACTATGCTTTGGTAATTATTTTTCAAATAAGGGTAACAAAAACTCTAGCAAAAAGTTTTTTTTATTAAACCAAAACTAATAGCTAAAATGTCCAAATAATAGTTGCTAAAATGCAATAAAATATATTTAAAATAATTATTACATTTTTCGGATAATCGAAATATCCAAAAATAATTTCATTATTGATATGCGATTTTAAAATTTGGATATCCAAATTTTGAAAATCTGAAATTTTGGATATCCGAATTTATGAAAATTCAAATTTCTTAAGAAAATATATGTATCAGATTTTCGAATATCCATGACTACTCAAGTGTGACAATAAGTCTCTCAAACAATGAATTGATTAACACAAATAATCACAACGGCCATATGGTTATTCCGCTTTAGATCAAACTCTCCATAAACTATGTTATATATGGCTTATAAAACTCAAGACAAAGTTTGGGCTCATGTTAATGGCTCATTTTCCCACGACAACTAACATTTGACCACAAGTTTGTTCCACAACGGAACACAAATAATCTCAAATTTTAAATGATTCATCCATTTATAATAAAACTTTCCATAAAACAAGTTTTATAACTTATAAAATTCATGAAAAATTCCTTTACTATAAAAATGACCTGTTTTCCCCCGACTACTCAAGTGTGGCAACTATTTGTCCAACAACCTATTGTTGTACATGAATAATCACAATTCCAGATGGTGACTACTTTTGTTTCGAAGATACATTGATATAAATAATTTTGGATAAAACTTTGTGAAAGACGAATTTTAGATTGTCGTTTTTCGACTCAACTATTATTTTAGTTTACACAAAATTGACAATGGAACATTATTATCAATGTTTTGTTGATCTTCATTTTAAGGGCACAATTATTTTGTAGTATAAAAAAATGAAAAGACTCAACTCTTAGTAAATAGTTATAACCTTTCGTTACGAAACGGTTACACCTCATGATGAGTAGTCGGACCGTTTGGTTTGAACCTGTAAATCTCAATTACCTAACCCGTAACTAAACTAAATATGAAATCCGTTTGGTCTTAATAAATCTCAGTTACACTAAAATATCAATAAAAGTCTATGAACAATATTTCAATCTTATTGTTTATGACATAAACGGAATCTTAGTTTCATTAAACTTTGAATTCTTTCTTTGATCATTATAATACCGTTGTAACGTAAAAACGCAGTCTTGAAAATAATGCCTGCCAAGTGTTTGTGATAAATCCTCAACGAGATTTTGCAGATATAGTTTCAAAGAATGGGATATGGAAATGGGTTTTATTCAGAAAATGAGTTTAATCTAAAATGTTGCTATTAAGTTTGTTAATAAAGGCGATACGTCTGAAAACATTGCGAAACTCGAAGGCTGATTTGAGCGGAAAGTTGCTATGTTATCTAAAGTACAACACAAGAACCTAGTAAAGGCGATATATGATAATGGTCATGGTTTATTGGAGCATGGAAAGAACCAGTCATCGTTATAGTAACCGAGCTTCTTAATTTATGGTGGAACATTAAGGAAATATTTAGTGAATATGCAGCCAGGGGGTTTGGATACACATGATATAGCTCGTGCAATGCAATGCTTACGCTCACACGGGATAATTTACCGTGACTTCAAACCAGGTGAATTTCTGTCTATTGAAAAATCAATAAACTTCCTTTTTATGTAGTCATTCTAATGCTCTCCTTATCTATTTTTGTTTCAAGTAAGTCTTGTTTGTTAATTTCGATGCAGACCGTTAAGAATTTAAAGTTGAATTGTACCCAAAAAAAAAGAGAACTGGATATAGATACATATGTGAGTACTCATAAGTTGCACCACCAATCAACAATCGAAATATCCATCAGTAATTATACATATTGGCAACATGAATTAATCAAATAAATTTACATAGACAATAACAATGATAGTATACTAACGTGTTACTCGAGTACAAATGAATGGATAGATATGGAGTATTAAAAATATAACAATTTGAACACATACTAACAATTCCACATTATGGGATCTCTAGGCTTGCTGAAATGACAGACAAGAGGACTTGACCATCTGAATTCAGTCACAGCTAGCGATAACCATAAAAAACACCTAGAGATTAGTCATCTTCACCGCAGCATGAGCAACAGAACAAGAATCTTACCACTGCCTTCAGCACGTTACCACGAGCAGGAATGTTTCTGTTGTCTTCAGTCATTTTTCTCCTTTTAGCTATATACCACAAAACAGCATTTAGTTGCCATGTATATATAGAGTATTATTACAAAAATCATGTATAACTTTCCTATAATTTTGAAACCTTTTCTTGCTAATTTCCTGCTCTATGACAAATGAAGCGTTAGGTTAGTGTGGACTTCTTGTCATTTTCTCTTGAAGTTTGTTTGCGACAAATGAAGCGTGAAGGTTAGTGTGGACTTCTCGTCATTTTCTCTTGAAGTTTGTTTGTGACAAA
Organism: Senecio squalidus; assembly: GCA_910822075.1. Taxonomy (NCBI): domain Eukaryota; kingdom Viridiplantae; phylum Streptophyta; class Magnoliopsida; order Asterales; family Asteraceae; genus Senecio; species Senecio squalidus. The sequence goes on along the minus strand of CAJVGC010000589.1, from coordinate 40,974,950 downwards.
TGAAGCGTGAAGGTTAGTGTGGACTTCTCGTCATTTTCTCTTGAAGTTCATATACAAACGAGAGTATGAAAAGAGAAAAAACACCATAGATACTCGTAAATTTCCTTTTACTTCATTTTAGTTTAAAATTATGTTAATTGAGAAATTCCCATTACTTTTCTGAAAACATAATATTTATGTTTTTATGTAATCAGCTTTGAACTTTAACCAAAATGCTGTGAAAACTTAACTTTCATCTTCATTGTTTAGACTTAATTAGTCATTTTGTTTACTGCTTTTGAAAAGGGTTAGCGTATATCCTATGATTATCTTTTGTATTCGGCACACATTATATCAAGTCATACGAGTGTTAGATTTTGAATTTTTTTCACAGACTTAAGTCCTCATAAACTATATAAGAGTTAATTACATAAATCGTCCCTATGATTTAATCCAAATTATGGATTTCCTCCTCAAGTTTGAAAAGTTGCATAAATCATCCACTTTTGCAAAATATTTTCGCTTTTCGTCTCTAATTTCTAACAGACATCCGTTTTAGGGACGAAAAGAGTGAACGATTTATTTAATATTTTAAACTTAGTGACGAAATCCGTAACTTAAGGCAAACCATTGGGACGATTTATGTAATAATCTTTGTCTTTCATTATCACTTTCAAAGACGTTAGCAACCCATGAGTAGTTTCGCTTCCAAGGTTAAAACGGTTGTTCGCTGTGAAACTATGAACTTCACTCTTAACCTTAATCGCACCTTGACTATATACTTTACTCTAGTTTTTTCATTTAATTATTATTTATAGTTTTTCTACATTATGCCAATCCTTATTGGCAGCATGGATATCCAAATTTTTGGAAAAATTTCAATATTTTATAGTCTGATTTTCGAAAACTCGGATTGGATGTTCGAAAACATTATTGTTTGGTGCTATTGTTTATTTTGTACCACCACCGTAAATACCCAGGACCCACAGGTGTCCCAACTGAGGTCGGGGGTTCGACCCCAAGCACCAGTGGGGATTTGTGGTCAGGTGATTTACCCGGCGTTGATGTCTCTTGTGGGTGGGACGGATGGGTACAAATATGGTACACATGCTCAGAGTGTGTTTGTCAAGATACCTTTTTTTTTTCTTTTTTTTTTTTTGTAACTTTATAAATCCATTGTATGTGTTTGCATTGTCTTGAAAAATTTGATAACTTAATAATTAACTTTCTTTTATAAAATAATAAAAATAATATTATAAGCAATTACAAATATATTGTATTAATATTATCTAAAGTTTAATTAAAATTCGAATCAACATAATATTAAGAGTTAATTACATAATTGGTCCTTGAGCTTGTTTCAGTTTAACGGGTTCACTCCCTGGGTCACAAATCCTTCGGGTCCAGTCCCTCTTACGCATGTTTGGCTACATAATTAGTCCCTTCCACTAACTTTCGTTAACTTTTACCGTTAAGTCAAATCACATGCTCTCACGTGACAGACATTATAGTCTTTTTAAACTAAAAGAACTACTTATCTAATTTAACAATAAAGAGAACAAAAACACACACACATACATACATTACCTACACAGTCCCAAATTCAATCAAAATTTATCACAAACACTACTCCCACTATTCTTACCAATTTCATCATTAACCTGTTCAATTTCAACGTTCTCTTGACCGATTACTTCTCAGATTTCATCCGATTCATTGACAAGTTTGATATTAAAAAGCACAACTAGCGTTTAATGCCCGTTTTTTGGTCCAAGCTCAAAGGGAGTATTCAAGAAACTGGCTTGTTTGCATCTCGAAAGGGCTTATTAACGATTCTGATTCATTCTCAAGTTTCCCAATGTTGGAAAAATTAGCATTGATTGATTGTCGTATTATCAAAAAAGGAAATACTTTCGAATATACATGCTTTGACTCTTTCGGAGCTAACCATATCATGTTACGAGTACATTGCCTGTTGCGAACTCACAACTCCAAAACTCAAATTCTTTGAGTATCGAGGGTCTAATTTTCCATCTATGAAAACACATAAGGATGGTTTTTGTGTTCTCGATAAAATGGTCTTAGATTTTGAAGGAACGTTATTCTATAAGAATTTTGAAGATTTGATTTTGTTATTCCATGCCGTTAGTAATGCGCAATCGCTTATTGTTTTCTCATCTATTATCGTTCTACTCTTTTCGTTTGGAGATGAATTGGTGAATAGATATTCACCCTTTCGGGATTTAAAGTTTCTGAAGTTTGATTTTAGACATTATATGAATCCTGACATGTTAGACAAACCATATACGGGGACAGGGTCGTCGAATGTAAGTACTTATCCTTCAGTTGCTTCAACCTACTTACTCTGGTACTCGCCTCATGCGGAATTTAACATTCATTATGCACAACTAAAAATATGTGCATCAAAATTCAATGTACGATTGAATTTGTGGACGCAATAAATTTGTGCTTCATATTTTTCTCTTGTGCATCATAAACATGTGGCTTGGAAATGATTTTTATAGTTCTTATAAAAATTTGGTTCTTATTAGTAAGGGTGTTCAAATTCGGATACCCTAAAATTCGGATAGTAATTTTGGTTATCCGAAATTCAAACTCGAAATTTCTAATATCCAAAATTCGGGTATACGGAAATCCAAAAATAATTAACTAAATCAACAAATGTTTATACATAAAAAACCTTAACAAACTATAATTATATACATATTTTTCTGAATTTTCGGATATTTAGTTATCCAAAATATCGGATTTTTTAAAATATTATTATTTGAATATGAGACTTCGGATATCTGAAATTTTGGAATATTTCGAATTGGAATTTTTGGGTTTTCGGATTAGTATCTGGGTGAGATGTTTTTAAACTCCCCTATGTATTAGTGTTAAATCTGATTATTTTTTTCTCTATAAATCTTTAACGGGAAAATGACTGGATGGTCATCGTACTATGCCAAAAATTCCGTCTAAGTCATTAAACAAATTTTTCGTCTATATACATCACTATAGTTCAAGAAACCTTTTAAATTATAACCTTAACTTTAAAAAACCGTTTAATACGATAAGTTTGTTGATCTGCAACCTTTTGTTAACCGCCACGCCATCGTTTTTATAACATCATAACTCCAAATTTGGTTTGCTATATATTCGAGGGGTTGGTTGTGGAATTTAAACAAACACTAGGGTAGTCTTTGCTACAAACACCAAAAATACAAAACCCCCCAAAATTGCTATGTTCATCATTTTTTGATCAATTTACCCTAATTTCATCCAATTAATTAACTAATATATCGTGAATCAACACCTAATTTTGGCATTAATTGCTTAAAAAGTGTCGAAAATTTGGTCAAAATTTTCAGCAATATTCAGATTTCGAACATTTATCGGAGATGATAAAACTGGAAATCAATATTATGTTCGTACTGAACAAATCGACGGTATCAGTAAGTGCGTTTGTTTTCTTTCACTGATTCATCTTTATTTTTTATAATAGTTTACAGTTTAAAAATCGGCAAAAGAACATCCTAAATTCAATCGAAATCCTCTAAATCGAAGTAGTTGCATATAGCCGGAAAAAATGGCGCATATCGTCGGAGTAGTTGTCCGTAGCCGGAATCTCAAATCAATCAACACCGGTTTTGATTTTTTCAAACATCGAGAACAAAAATGGCGCATATCGTCGGAGTAGTTGTAATTATGATGATGGATTAAAATGGATACGATTTGGAGATGAAATTGACAAGATGAATGGCGTGGGTTTCTCCCAAATAACAACAAATAACCTTACTTTACCAATTTAAAATTGAGAGAGAGAGATATATAATAGGTGGATGGTGACGTCACCGGTTTTTAACCGGTAGATTGAAAAAAAATGATTTAAATAACAGGTTTCTTGAACTATAGTGATGTATATAGACGAAAAATTTGTTCAATGACCTAGACGGAATTTTTGGCATAGTACGATGACCATCCAGTGCATTTTTCCAATCTTTAACACACCAATATAGTTACGAACTATAGATAGTTTGAATATTATTTATCAATTTATATAAATGAATTTATAGATCAAACATTGGTTATTACTTTTATCAAAATCTTAAACTTTAAATTAGGTCGACTGGTCAAGGATCATATATCTTGAAATTTTATATTATTCCAAACCCGATCAAAATAGCTTTCAGTTGTACTCAAAAACCGAAATAATAAGACTATGTTATACTTTTTTTTTTTATATATATAAACAGAAATCATATAACTCAAACACGTAAATCATTGCCCAACAGAAGTTACTATAAACAATTATTAATCTTTTAAAAAACAATTAAATTCGTACGTTTTTAGGTATCCAAACAACCTTATGATATGATTCCATATGCATGATTCGGGAGTCTGATTCACGAATAAAAAAAAAGTGATTCTGATGTAATTTGGTTTCAATCACTACATAGATTCCTTCTTATCCATCGATTATTTATTTGTTCATCATTTGGCTCTTCAAATATAAGTCATTATCAAAATTTAAAGACTTAAAGTATGATTAGTGTACTCGACTGATAAGATGAACGAATACAACAAATTTAGTACCCGTGGCTTGAAGAACACCTTGGCCGTTCTCAATGATGACGAATAATTGACTATTATCTTCTAACATATAAAAAATAAACACATAGTTTGAGGAACGTATATTAATAGTAAAATTATATTTAGATTTACCAAAACACACGGTTTAAAAGAATGTGTAATTACACATAGTTACGATAAATACACTTTAACTTAACGTTATCCAATTCTTTAATTACAGTGTAATGATAATGTTAGTGGGTTGCAACCAACCCTAGCTTTTACCGAGCAATGCTTGAGCTAAAAATAAAAACGAGACAAGCTTGAGTTTTTAAGGCTTGCTCGAGTTCTTATCAAGCTTTTAAATCTTGTTTTCTATAAATATCTAAACTAAATTCAAATGTCACAAAAGAACTTCAAAAATATCCGAGCTTGAATTATTTTCGAGTTCAACTTGAACCTTAACAATCGCCAAAGTACCGAGTCAAGCTCGATCTTAACCTAAAATTATTGATACAAGCTTTATCCGATCAATCTCGAGCTCGATTCGGTTGCCGACGTGCTAATCTATCAAATCAAAACTCCCAACATATAATATATCCACAATAAATTCGAAACCACGTGTCATGTATCTCAAGCCAAAACGTTTGTCCTTTTTCTCACCTAATTATATTAAATGACTTCAAAAAAATAATTCAAACCCAGACAAAGACTCCCAATTCTCTTCCTTAATCTATGGCGATCACCAAAATAAATGCATAAAGTCTTCAACATACTCTCTTAATTCCAACAGCCCATTTCAATTCTGAATCTCATCGAACCAAAAGCTGTTCCTTTTTGTTACAATTTGGTCATCTTTAAGGTAAAAATCCAGTCTTGAAAAGTATGAAAATTATGCCTGCCAAGTGTTTGTGAAAAATCCTCAACGAAAAAATGGGATCTGGAAATGGGTTTTGCTTAGAACCCAAGTGGTTGATTGATCCTAAGCTTCTGTTTGTCGGTCCAAAGATCGGTGAGGGTGCTCATGCTAAAGTGTATGAGGGCAAGTAAGTTGACTTTAAATTGACTTTTTTTCTTGATTAGAATTAGTTAGTTAAGAAATCCCAGTTCAGAATTTACTTAATTTTGTTGTTTTTTTATGATTTTGTGATTTTTTTTCTAGATATAAAAACAAGAATGTTGCTATCAAAATTATGAATAAAGGCGATACGAATGAAAACGTTGCGAAAAACGAAGGGCGGTTTTTGAGGGAAGTTGCTATGTTATCTAAAGTGCAACACAAGAACTTAGTAAAGGTAAATGAAAAAATAAATAAGATTGTGTATTCAGTGTGAAGTACTTATTAGATTTTGTGTTATGTAATTATCGCAGTTTATTGGAGCATGTAAGGAACCAGTTATGGTTATAGTAACCGAGCTTCTTACTGGTGGAACATTAAGGAAGTATTTAGTTAATATGCGGCCACGAGGTTTGGATACTCGTGTTGCAATAAGTTTTGCACTTGATATAGCTCGTGCAATGGAATGCTTACACGCACATGGGATCATTCACCGTGACTTAAAGCCAGGTAAATTTCCTTTGCTTTTTCGATACGAAGGTTGTAAATAAATGCATATACTTATGATGCCTAATAATTGTTTGTTTAATTGACGTTTATAGAAAACTTGTTGCTGACATCAGACCACAAGATTGTGAAACTCGCTGATTTTGGTTTGGCGAGAGAAGAATCATTAACAGAGATGATGACTGCAGAAACTGGAACCTATCGTTGGATGGCTCCAGAGGTAATTAACGTATTTCGAATGGTCAATTAATAATATAATAGTTTTTTATTGCGAGTGATTAGTTCTGATATTTGTTATGTGATTTTAGCTTTACAGCACTGTAACACTGAGGCACGGTGAGAAGAAGCATTATAATCACAAGGTTGATGCGTACAGTTTTTCAATTGTTTTATGGGAACTCATAAACAATAAGTTACCCTTTGAAGGCATGTCAAATCTTCAGGCGGCTTATGCTGCTGCTTTCAAGGTACGTAATTATATATCATCTACAAATCATCTTTATATACAGAGGAGAGAATTAATAGCAAAGAATTAAACTTGGTATTTAGTTCCGGTAAGGTGATTGACTATTGGTCAAGTACGTAATAGTCAAGTATAAATGGGAAAAAAAAATATTGTCGATTTGGCTGATCAGTCTCCCAAAGTGTATTGTTTAGTCTTTTTGTAAATATAACAAGCAAATTCTTTATTAAATGTTTTGAAAAACTGAAGAGAAAGTCTTTTGTGCTTTGCTTTTTTTGGCATGTTAGGATGAGTCTCAGCCGTTGATTTGAATTTGTTTTGTCCACAGAATGTGAGACCGAGTGCTGATGAGCTCCCAGAGGATCTGGCTTTAATTGTGACATCGTGTTGGAAAGAGGATCCAAACGCTCGACCAAACTTCAGTCAAATAATACAAATGCTTAATCATTACTTGTCTGCCAACTTTCCCCCTGAACCCTGGCCCACAATCATCCCACCTCGTATTTTCACTTCCCAGAATGGTGTCTTGTCACCCGATTCTCGTGGTACAAGCACCTTGATCGCTAAAACAGACGAGTCAGTTGAAGGAACACCAAAAACACCAACAATGGAAAACAGCCCTAAAGGTATTTTCTCCTGTTTCTATCAGTGTTGTTAATGGCGGCTGGAGGAGCACTTGGAATATATATATATATATGTATACGATTAAAAACGGAGCTAGAAAATGGAGCGCAAAAAGAGTCAGAAGCATATTAGAACTTTGCTATTAGCTTTGATGGAGAAGCTATATAGCCTATATAGGATTTATTAATTCATAGTTCGTTTTTAACCACCGTATCTGGTTTTTTGTCGTAAACTAACCATTAGTGAAAACTTGGTCAAAGAACACTTCTTTTACGAGATAGTGTTCTTTGGGATTTTAATCTCAAAAAGGCTTAGTTACGACGAATAACCAATTTCGATGGTCTAAAAAATCAATAATGATGAGGTTAATGTTTAATGTAAAAATTAGAAATAATATCCTCCTCAAATATAAATGTACCAATCTTTTATTTATTCATTTAAAGTAGATTGTGATGTAATCAATACTTGAGGGATCAATTATGTACTTTATTAAAAGATAGTGAAAAGATTGTCATATTGATTAAGTTGAGGGGGCTATATGTGTTTGTGGAAACATTTCTTGGAGAAGAAGTTGGTCTTCTTGGTCCCACCAAAATTAACATTTCCACCTTTATCCCAGGTAAATGTTGGTTATAGTGTTCGACAAAACTAGGTTCGGATTTAGGCTCGGTTTAACGTTTGTTTGTTATTAACCCAATGTAGATAATTATGACATTTTGTTTTAATAGATACCATAAATTGGGATATTCACACATTTTCGAAAAAGTTTTAATACTATTTTCCAAAGAAGAAAGCCTATTGAAATAAATATTTTGTTTAATGAAGAAGTTCTTGTGCATTATAGATTCTTATGTGTACTTAAATATCTTTTGGACTTATACAGTTTAGCGAAGCTCGATATTATTAACTTAAATGGTGTATACTCCAAATCATTTATCAGTGTCCACTAAACCGTCAATGTACTAAAATATACAATTGACTAGTATATATATTGTAACAAATAAATTAATTTCTTTAATAATCGGGTAATTGAAGATTAATTATACTCTTTATTGTTACTATTCCCTTCGTTTTAAGAAAATTGTCGATATTCTTATTAATATTTGTCCAAAATTATTGTCTTATTTTTGTTGTATATGATTAAAATGTAATAATTTATCCCTAAATTTTTAAAAATTTTAAAACTCTAAAAATAAGACATTTTTATGGACTACTATCTTACACCACCAATCATGGCAAAAAAAAAAAAAAAAAAAAAAAAAAAATTAGTGAGAAAAGAAAGTTGTGAGTGATAACGAGGCTGTGAGGTTCGGAAACGGATCCCATCCCAAATCTTACAATTTCCCGCTCGTAAATGTCTTATTCGAGTCCCACGCGCATCCAACAAACTCACGCGCACACTCACTTGATTACTTGCTTATGTAGAGAAAGAAAGAAAGAAATTAGGGGAAAATTACTCTCATATTCTGAATTTGTATCTCTCTCCGACAAATGTTGAACAATTTTTTGTCAATTTTACTTCCGAATCATGGCCAAGTATGTGTTTGTATATCCGATGATTTTTCTAGGGTTTTATCCAGCTGCTTCTGTTTCTGTCTCTGTGATTATGTATTGAGATCGATTGTATTAAATATTTAATATAGATATAAAATTGTATCTATATGTTTGAGTCTGTGTGTGTTTTTATAGAAGGGACTACTTATATATGCTTTCAGCTCATTAACTGAAAACTTTTCCTTTTTTGTACAATAACTGAATTACCTTCATACTCACTTCTATAATCCTTCTTTTCGAAACTTACATTATTCCGCATTATGTTTTCGTTTATTTGATGGTAAATTTTTATCTGCCTTGTTCAACTGCGTCTCTGATTAGATGTCTGATTATTATTAGTCCTTTTTTTCGGATAGTTATCTAAAGTATTTTTTAAATATTTTAGAACTTGGCTTGTTGATGCTAGAGCTATTGCACGAAAGGTTAAATCTTCTAGTCTTCCGTTGGTGCACCAAATCAAAGACGCTGGAGCGACTCGTGATTGCCCACAATGTCACACCAGGATTGATAATACCGATGTAACAAATCCAACTAAATCTTACTCTTTTGTTACAATCTTCTGCAGCTCACATCTCGTATCGTTTCATTTTGCAGGTGTCTGCTGAGTGGCCTGGCCTCCCCAGGGGTGTGAAATTTGAACCATCTGATGTTGAGATTTTAGAACATCTGTCTGCCAAATGTGGTACTGGAAATGAAAACCCACACCCGTTCATCGATGAATTCATCCCTACACTTGATAATCCTGAAGGAATATGCTATAAACATCCTGAAAATCTTCCTGGTGAGTAGAGTTCATATGTTGTGTATCGTTGTTTTTTTTTATCAAAATTACTAAAAATGGATGGGTTGGGTAACAGGTCAAAATATGTTCGGGTCAAGCTTTGGTTGCAGGTCAGGTTGGGTTGACCCTTTAATTTTTATATAGATAAAGAGAGTCAGATATGTTTGCGAAGGTTATGTTATTTAAATTTTTTAATAAAGTAATTTAGGAGATTTGAGCACTTGAAAAACACTTTCGACCCGTGTGATTACCCGTTTTCCCAATTAGAGATAAAACAGAACCGACTCGACCCATTTACATGTATAAACCTCTGCAGATCAACTGTTTACAAACATGAACGCGGTTAATCATTTTGTCGAATGTTACATTACTGACGTGTTAGTGACAAAGCCAGTTTTCAACTTTAACTCGTTTGACTTTTATTGTAGGTGCCAGAAGAGATGGAAGCAGTGTACATTTCTTTTACAGAACAACAAAGGCGTACACTATTGGTCAAAGAAAGCGTCGCAAAATCTGCAAAGAATCCCATATGACCGAAGATGTTCGCTGGCATAAGACTGGAAAAACACGAGGTGTTATACAGAATGGAGTCCAAATAGGGTGCAAGAAGATCCATGTCCTTTACGGGTCCGCTGGAGGGGGTTCAAAACCTTATAAGTTGGACTGGGTCATGCACCAATATCATTTAGGAACCGTTGAAGATGAAAAGGAGGGTCAATATGTTGTCGCAAAGATATTTTATCAACAACAGAAAGGGAGTGAGAAAGTGGATGATCATGTTATATTTGATGATTTAGATGCATGGATGAGATTAACGAGTCCAAAGACTCCAATGACTGATGCCCCTGATCCACGTCGTCCTGGAAAGTCTGTTTCATATGAGGATATCACACCACCACAGGTTCGTATGTTCTTGTTTGTAGTATTTTTGAGGCAAGATTGGTTGGTTGGGTCATTTGCTATACCAGTGAGACGGGTCAGTCATACTACAGTTTTACAATATTAATTGAAATCTTTGGTTACCTTAAACCTGTTTGACGCATTCGACTTATTCCGTTGTCCCCCCCCCCCCCCCCCCCCTCTTTTATGTAATTTTTATATTTTGACATTAGACTCAACACAACCTAAATCGACCTTTACATAAGTCAGTGGCTCGAAAGGGCCGCTTCTAGTGTTTTCTTCTCACTGTGCTGACTCTTGTTATTTGACGTTGTTCAGGATTCAAGGTGGTCTGTAGAACAGAAATACCTCCCTTCTACTTCTAATGGTAAAAGGAAGGATAATATGGAGTTACCAATATGGGAAGATGACTCCCAAGCGGTTGATTTAGATGCAATCGATGACTCGTTGTTCTGTCATGAGAATCTTGATATTTATGCCCCTCTTGTTGACACAAGGCAAAATAATGGCGCTAATGTCAACACTGATGGTGCACCGGGAACTAGTAGAGGTGCAACTTCTGAAGTTGCTGGTCTTAATGATCTGGACTTGGGTACACCACCAGATTTTAATCTCACTGTAAGCCTACTATAACTTCAAAACTCCACGCTCACCCTTCTATATCTTGTGAATGAAATAAATCTCGAGCTAATTAACTCTGGTCTTTGTAACATACTTGCAGGATTTGCAGTTTTCATCACAAGACAGTATTTTTGGCTGGTTAGAGCGGTTATAGAAAAATGGAAACATCCGTGCTATTGACGAAGCCATAACTCGAAGGAACATTTGATGTTTCTCTTTCGGTTATTGTGTCCAAAACTTGAAAAGAAACTAAAGGTATGATGATGCTATGGAGCTCTCTTTTGCAATTGCTTTGTTTGAAATTGACGATTTTAAACAAAGCAAGTGTTAGAACTTTGATTATGATCAAGTGTTTTGAGACTCAGATTTTGCGATTTGTTGGCTGTGCCCTCTAAACTTCTTTGTATTGTAGAGTAATTATGTATGGTAACTTGTAACCCCTTATGGTTTATCGGTTTTTATCTTCCTTTCTTTTTAGCTATTTACTCATTTACCAGACGTGCAAATTTTTATTTTACCGCTCCTTGATTGTACAGATGTAACAATTGATATGCCTAAACAATCAGCCTAATTTGTTACGTAGTAAAATGATTGGTAAATATAAGGATAGAAATAGTGTTTGTATGTCAACCCAATCTAAACCAACTCCGAACTTGTTTTGACCTATATCTGTATGTTATGGCTCAGTGTCATTTTGACCTGTTATCTAACCGCGTCAACTTGCCAATATGAACGCTTCCTTGAACAAAATGAAAAAGAGGATCTTTATGCTCAAAAAACAATAAAGTTTGTAGAAAATCTAACAAAGACACACTTTAATCTACGATAAACAGAAAATCTAACTAACAGCCTCCAACATGGAAGCAGGCAAGAACCGCTGCGGTGATGTCATGGAGCGGTGTGGTGGTAGGGGATGATAATTTACAAGTGAATCACACATCAATCCACACTCAACCATCTTCACGAATGCAATTTCCGGGCAAAAGATATTTGTACTTATCAGCGTTTTCCAACAAATACGAAGGAAGATAAACAGCTGAATACGAATGAGGAATCGGCCCCATTTTCCCAATAATCTCCCTAAACGTATACTCTTCAGGAAGCATATCATACAAATCCGCACCACTACAAATCACTTTTTGAATCCTTTTCGGTTCAAGATAATGAGAAAACCTCACTCTATCCGTATGACTATACGCCTTCATCTTAAACACAAAATCACTAATCTTTCTAAAACAAAAACTACAATGCCAACCTGAATCCGCCAACAAATAATCACTCTGTCGATAATGAACATATCTTGTTTTCCCCTTTTGATACTGATGAACAGAAGCCCTCCAGCTTTTATGATCCAATTTAAACTCGTACGAATACAAATAATTATTCAAATTCAAATGAACAATCTTCGGTGGCCCATCACACCATCTCAAAAGATCAATAGTATGACCACTAGGAATCTCATCAACATCAGACATAATCAATAAATCATCATCTTCAATCCCGGCTATTTGTAACAAATGATCAAGACCTACTCGTTGATACGCCTCTTCAATAAATGGATTTTCTCCTTTTCTAAAACGTCCACCCATCGTCCCATAAGTTAACCTTGACTCAATAAACTCAAACTTTTCGCGATTAAGTGCAAAGTTAAGTCTCTTTGGTATACCAGTAAACGTGGAATTCGATTCAAGGAGAACAAATTGAGTAATATAAGGGTACATTTCTTTCCATCTTATAGTAAGCATATCAACTTCGTTACTAAGTAAAACTGAGTCGTATACTCTTCTTGGATAATCTCGTATATGCCAACCGTGAAGTTTACATAAAGACGAGATTGTTACGTTTGCATGGTAGTAATGTGGGATATGAAAGAAGGGTTTGGGTGGTGACTGCCATAATGGCCGGAGAAAGTATGTGACCTTTTGGCCGTGAAGGTATATCGCGGCGAGTGTTGATGGAAGTAAGATGAAGATTACTATGAATGTTTTGAAATCGAGCCCGCGAATCATGAACCGGAGTCTTGATAATCTGCTTGCCATCTGCAAATTATTAAAGGTTTAACAAGTATCATATATAATGGTTTGAGATTCAAGTGATATGATCATAGACTCATAGTTGTGGATGATGAATACAAATGAGAAGAGTAATTATGCTTCATGATTATGCAAATCATGTCCAAATTGGTAAAAAAATGAATGTAATTGAACATTCTAAATTTAAGAGGAAAAGAAATAAGTATTTAGTATGTATCTAACTTAAATATATCACATTCGTATAAGTTGTGACTGGTAAATACTTATATAATATGACATTATATATACCTTTTCTAATATTTGGACGAATTCATACGGCTGAAATCAAAAAAGATAACTCATTTAAGGGACCTACTTCGTCATCTAACATTTAAGGCCGTTTTTTTATTATATATTAAAGATTAAACATCATACATAATTGAGTAGTTTAAAATGACACTGAATATTTTAAGATATTATTAAATTTTTTTATTTTGTTTAACACTATAATCCATATATGCTTTTATATTTGAAAGATTTTTTTTCTTAAAACTTTAAATCCAAAATAGTATTAATTCTATATTTACATTTTCATAAGGTTTTGTAACTAAAAAACAAAAAAACCATTTTTGTAAGATCAAAAGATTCTGCATAAAAAGTATTTGATTTTTTTAACCTTTCTTTGTATATCTTGATGATAAATACATTTATCTTTTTAACTTAAAAAAATCCGAAAACAAACTTTTTCTAATTCATAATAAAGAATTAAAAAAAAAATAAAAAAAATATCAACGAAAAGTCAAAAATTGTAGTAATATAAAACAAAAAGCTTTAAAGAAGCATGAAACCATGTTCATCGGGTTTTATTAAACAACTTTAAACAAAATTCTCATCATTTCAAATAAAAATAAGAGTTTTAATAACAACGTCATATACACTATGATTCATAACAACAAAACATTAATTATTTATATCATTTCAATAACAACTTACACATTTAAAAAATCAATTTCAATGTTTACAAAAAGTAGGTAACATACATCCTAAACTCAACACTCAAAAAATAAGTTTTAAATCTATTTCAGAAAGAAGAAAAAAGAAAACATTTTTATTTTCAATAATTCATGAAAAACAGAATAAACTTAGAACATATTTCATCACTCTTTTGGAAGTTGCATAATCACCAGCCTTCATGCCAATTATGAGACCGTTAAATTAATTTTAAAATATTGAAAAAGTTTTTACACTAAAAAAACTCGTCGCTCGAAGATTTAAGGGTAACCAATGCTACCCCTACAGTCACTCGAAGAGTTAGAGGTAACCAATGCTACCCTTACCTTGCATGTACATCCGCCTATGTATAAACATGTTATCTTTAAGTGCTCATTCACTTATAAGCTATAAATAAAACTTAATAAGTAGATAAACATATACATAAGTAAAACCCACAATACTAAAACCGGAAATTTCTTGATTTGTACTCCTTTCGTCCCATATTATTTGTCCAGTATTACATTTTGGGTTGTCCCAATTATAATTGTCTAATACTAAAAATAGATAGTAGAATTGATAAGTTTATTAAAATACCCTTAGTGGAAGTTATTATTACATATTTTATAGAAAATACTAATTAATTAACTAAAGATAAAACTATCATTTTATAAAATGTAAAAAAGATAAATCAGTAATAATTATGTTTTTGTAAGAATGTGTGTTCCAATTTATCTAAATAATTATCGTGTTTCACATTCACTTAGATCATTGTTCGTTTTCTTGTTATATAAAGATTTTGAACGCGTATGTTATCACAAATGTTTTCTTTCTACGTCCATATAGAAATGATTCTAAATATAGCAGCTGCTGTAGTGGTTTGTTTTGCGTGATGGGCTTATATGCAAATGAAACCACCACGAGTCTGCGGATCACCAGGTGGCCAGACTATTACTTCTCCACGAGTCAAACTTAGCGATGGAAGATATTTGTCGTACAGAGAATGGGGTATTTCCAAAATTGTGGCTAAGTACAAAATCATTATGGTTCATGGACTTGATAGCTCCCAAGACTTAATACTGCCTGTTTCTCGGGTATTGTTAACTTATTTCTTCATTCGGTATTTATATAATCAAACGGTATATGTAGGCCCAAGACTACCTTTTTTATCGATTAATGTTGCCATGTTGGTGAAAGTTGTGTTTATGATGATAACAGGAACTTATAGAAGAGTTGCAGATTTATATTCTGACATTTGAGAGAGCAGGTTACGGAGAGAGTTATCTTAATCCAAAACGCTCAGTTAAGAGTGACGTTTGATGTTAAAGAATTAGCCGATAAGATGGAAATTAGTCCTAAGTTTTACTTAGTAGGAAGCTCAATGGGTGGATATACTGCTTGGAGTTGCCTCAAATACATACCACAGGCATCTCATTCGTTTTTTTTTTTTCTATTTGTTTTACGGATTTTTCTTTTCTAAATACAAGTTTTAATTTGGAATTGAAGGTTGTCTGGAGTTATGCTTGTTCCTGTTGTGAATTACTGGTGGCCTTGTTTACCTGCTGATTTGGCTAAAGAAACGTTCAAGCAACTGCTTGTTCACGACCAGTGGTCGCTTTGTGTAGCACGTTACGCCCCAGTGCTGTTTTACTGGTGGATGAATAAAAAACTTTATCCGTCACTAAGCTTGGTGAATGGAAAGATGGAAGATATACTTTCCCGAAATGATTTCGAGCTCTTGAAAAGACTACCGCCAAACCCACTTGAAACTCTGGTAACTGTTTTGAACAATTGAGATCAATTCCATATTTTTTCTTGTGACAATTCTTATGCTATTGTGTTTATGCACGACAGGAGAAGGTACGTCAGCAAGGTGTACACGAATCTCTATATCGTGACATAATGACTGTTTTTGGAAAATGGGAGTATAAGCAATCCGTGACCAGACAATGATGTGCCGCTCATATTTGGCAGGGGTTAGATGATAAAATATACCATATAAAATAAATCAGTTTATTTCCGAAAAGCTTCCTTTTGTTCGGTATCATGAGGTTCCAGGTAAAGGGCATTTCTTACCGATGGACACCATTTTTTGCGAAGAAATCTTTAGGCCACTTTTGGCTGGATGAACAAATTAGCAGTCACTTTGATTTGTTGTATAATTATCTATTACATGAATGCAGGTTCATGATTTGTATCTTGGTAACATCATGAATATTGCATCTTAGATTGCTACTGAGATTCGTTATGTTGGTTTAAATATAATATTTTCGTTGAAAATGAAACAGATATTGTAACTAACCATTGTTGTGCTTAAGATGCTCCGCTTATGATGCTCCCAGACGCAGGATTCGTTATTATGAAGATTCATAATACATTATTAAAAAAATAAATAGCAAAATGGACAGAAATAAGTAAGCAAATCAAATAGCAAAGTGTCGACAAACGGAAACAAAAAATTCACTTCAGTTTGATGACACTGACGTGTACAAAAACATATATTTTTTCGTTGGTTGAAATTATAACTTCTTCATTAGTTCTACAAGGTACAGGTTTCGGAATTACACAATTGGATGTTAAAAAAAACTGCACAGAAAACGCGGAACTATTGAAGGGGTAAATACTCTATTGCCCGAAACAAAATCAACTACGTCTACAAGTAGTGCACATCCATTTGTAATCCCAAAAGCTTAAATTTTGAAGATTTTTGATGTGCAGATTGTGAATCTAAATCTTTAAATGAATCATACTATTTTTAGATTTGCGAAAATTCTAGTAAATATTGTAGGCCTTTAACCAAACAAGAAAGTGCACTTCGACAAATAACAGAAACGAAGGGCACATCGTGGAAGTTAGTTGCTATTTAACACATTCAGCCCTTCAGAAAATACAGTAGAACTATAATTTACTTGCAATACACAACATATACGAATATCACTTCACCATAAATTTCAATTTGGGAATTCAGTTCAACGGCAAGAACCTAAATCTGGAATACATTCAACATACTCTACATAACACAACTTGCTAGCAGTCATTGCAAGTACACAAAAAAGTTCAACAAAAGCGGTCCTTAAAACTCAAAACTTTATCCGAGTGTTGTGAAGTCTGTCAATCTTAATTTTCCACTTCCGGTAACGTGCTCTTTCTTTGCTACTTTAAATATTAAAGCTTTCAAACCGTTTGCAAACTCTAAAACTCAATCCATTAACGAAAATCTCTAAATCAGAGCATTTTTTTTACATATCTCAACTACATTCAAAAGCTTGTACAAGATCAACCGAGTATCCTACCCTAGTTCCTTACATCTCTAACACAGCCTGAATCTATCTATAATAACCGCTAAACAATATTATATATCACAACAGATTCTTGGTTAAAAATAGACTTACTCACCAAACTTTCTACCGAAAAACCTCATTCTTCTAACAAAGATGACATTAACTCTTTCGGAGACGGTTCCCATATTGGTAAATCGAGAAACGGTTGCTTCAATCGTTGCTCTTCCGAATCGCATAAAGCTTCAACAACATCACATAATCTCGAAGCCTCAGCTATAAACACTTCCTGAGCTTCAACCTACAAAAAATAAATCAAATTCCCCCAAATTATAATCAAAACCCTAAAAAATTTATATCTTTTAAATCGCTATTACTACTTCATAACATTAAATTGGGTACAAATTGATTATTACTAGTGGCAATTTGGTAATAAATAAAATCAATTTTTTTTATGATTTATACCTTAGCGAGAAGGGTATTGGCTAGTTCCCGGTGCGTTTCTTCTGATGAACTTTCCGGCAAGTCGGAGAGTGGTTGAGGTGCCGGAAAAGGTTGAATTTGTGGACTTTTTTGTAAAGCCTGCAAGGTGTTTGATAAAAGTCCCCACTGGTTGATTTCTTTTTGGTACTTTTCTTTGAGCTTTAATAACGTGTTTTTCTTTCTTTCTTTCCGGGATTTGGCTTCGGCTGCTGGATCCGGTGGTGGGTCGGAGGGAGCGGCGGAGACGGTGGTGGGGTCGAGGCGCGTGCGTTTCAGACGCCGGCAGACGAAGCCGTCGTCGTCGATGAGGTCCCAGTCTTGTTCGTTTAATTCCATTGGATGAATTTTTTTGAATTTGTGAGTTTTGGAGCTTTATTCGCCATCAATAATTTAAATCCGCCTCATGAGTTTTCGTTTTTTATATGTTTATTTTTAGGTTTTTTTAATTAATATTTATATTTAACATTATTTATTTAAAAGTTATACAAATATTAAACTATATTTTATACATATCAAGCATCATCTATATATTAACTTTATTTAGTATTGCCTTTTTATATGTTCGTTTGTTCGTCAATAAAAATTCAGAAAAACGTAGCAGGGAGGGGGAGTCGATCCTCTGACTTCAGGATGAAAAGCGAAAAGACTATCGTTCCAACACAAGATGTCTTTTCTAATTTTATAATAAAGATTGTATGATTTCTAAGAAGTTATTATAATGTTTTATTATGTTGTATCTTACCAAAACCGAGTCCATGTATTTTCAAAATAACTACTATATTAATTATTGTACAACCAATTTATATATGAATCCATAAAGTTTTGATAACAATAAAAGAAATTATTTATGGTGGCGACTCTTACTTTTATAAGTTGTTTTATATAGGGTTTTTCTAACTTGTACCCCTAGGACACAAGTTAGAAAAACCCTTTTATATAATACTTTAACAATTATATTTATATTTTAGCCAATTATCAAGGTGATATAAATCCATATTTTACATTCTGAATGAATTATTGTTTTAAGAATTTTGTTTGATTAAAATTTTATATTTAGAAATTAAATTGAAAATTCTACATATATTAACTTAACTATTTAATTTGTTTTCATTTATATTAATAATTCCTAGTTACATATAGACACACGCCAATGAGGTGGGTAGTTAATGGTAATTAATATATAACTACCTTTAGGTGTAACTTAATATCATGCAAATCATATCATATTTTTTTTTATCTTTTGGTTTTAATGTAAATGTTACACACACAAAAAGAAGTACTTAATTAAATATACGAGGTTTGCGAAGTAATTACAGTTATACATTGATCGATTCTGTCATATTCCAACAAAAGTTGGCTTTCTTCTTTGGTGTTTTACGCTGTTTAATATGTAATTTAACTTAATGCTGAGTAGTATTGGTTTGATTTGATGACATTGAATTTATCCTCAAATATGCTCGCTCTGCTAATGCCATTCGTATATGAAACATTATCCACTCTCTTTTACACCTTCGCCTTACCTGATACAGAAAAAAGTTGTAAACTTAATAAGACATTACTACATTTCACGAGAACTCCAAATGCAAGTTTTTGAACTTTACCACTTGTCGTGCCACCTTTCTATCTTTCGCTATGCCCTGAGAAAAAGGTAACGCAATTTACTGTTTCAACTCATTAACTTATAAATGGGTTGACCCATTACCAGCTCACCCGTTTTGCCACTTGTCTGATTGAGAAAAAAATATACCTTGTTTCCAAGCGAAAAGAGTGTTTGATGAACTATTGGTTGAGCATCTACAACTCCTATTTTCTCATGAGCAGGCTGTATATCAAACAAATCAACTTCAGTACGCTAACGATGATTTTTAATTCAAAAATCCAAGTGAAATAATAAATATGAAGCAACAGTAGTAAATTGTGAACCCTCACCTCTACACATCTCCGAAGAGCAAAATCAAGACCCCATCCATGAACCAAGTCGTTCTGCATGCAAAACAAAGGTCAAAAAGGGTCGGGTCGGCTTGACCAGCAAACACTTTTTGTTCACTTATAAATTTATATATAATATAAACCTGTTCACCTTTTATTTACATTTTCTATTTATCCGTTTGACCCGTTTAAGATAAAGACAACGCAAATCGACCCATTGAATGCAAATGGGTTGAAACTGAGACCTTTAAATCAAGATGAACATTAAACCTGAATCATATTCCAAACACAACGCCATGCATTCCGTGAAAATACTGGGGCCATTATCTCCACAAATCTGAGTTTTATAGACAATTTGTTAGCAATTAAAAAGAGAATAACATGCCTGTATGTTGAGATTATAGGAAGACAAACATACGCTGCACATGGTGGCAAATGTGGGTCAAAACACCAACCTTCCTGTTCCTTTGCTAATCTGCAACGTAAAGTAGTAATACAATAGTTTGGCTAACATTTGGGCAATTGGGCATTCAGTCAAAGTGAAACTATTTCATGGTTAATACAACAGATAGCTTACTTGTGAACTTCAGTATCGTTTCGTTTCCTGGTCATTTGCCATGATAGTTGTCTACTGTTTTCTGACAAACCCGGCTGAGAAATTTCTAATCCATGCTTCCTTATGAGTTCTATGTACCTACATATCAGAAGTAGAGGTGGTAAAATGAGTGGGTTGGGTAACGTATCAAAACATGGGTTCTTTGATGGGGCGAAACAGGTTAGCTATATTTTTTTACCCGTTAGAGATAAAATATAACCCAAATCGACCCGTTCTCAAATAAATGGGTCAAAATTACCGCTTCTGACAAGAAGATATTAAAGACAGTTATTTACTTTTCGGCATCAAAGTCATCCAATCCAAGATCCTCATCCCAGATGAATATGTAATCATAGGGTGCCACAATGTCAGGATGTAGAAATCGTTTAGCATACCACCTATAACCAATTCACGGAGTCTGAAATATCACAATAACTCAAATTCATTCCATAATGAAGGCTAAGCCATGTAAACGTTACCATTTACTTTGTTTGGGAGCACTGACATGTATAGCCCGCTTCGACCATTCAAATTCATTCCATTCACTTGTCCGACCGTCATAGTGAAACAGTAGAAATGTAAAGTTTTCTGAGAACTGAAAGCACCCGAGTTAGATACCGACAAACAGTAAGGTAAAAGACCAAGTACAAAACCTTTTTCACTGCTTTATTGATGATTTCCTTCTGCTTATATCCAACGGTAAACGTTACAAGGTACTTCGTTTTCATATCCATGTCCTGCAAGTTTCACACTACTATTTCAAAATATTTATCACAAATGAAACCAACAAGATTTACCTAAGAAAATACCTCACTAGGGGTACCCCACAACCTGCGGAGATAAAAATCAGATTCAGGTACAACTATACCCGGGGGTAGCCTTTCAGCACCTCGAGGGTTATTTGGAGTCCATATCTGCATTCCAAGTATCAAAGTTTATGTAGGTAGTTACACTTAACAAGTAGTTATTCGTTCACCGTACATATATGGAGCAAAACTTTCACCTTTGTGACATTATGTGATGATGTTACTTTATTTTGCTGCATAGAAGCCCATACATTTAAGACTGCTTGGGTTGAGAGGCCCGGATACTTCTCCTCAATGTCACGGAGATTAATAGATGTAGGCACAGTAACATGCAGGTTTGTCTTCTGCGTAACACATAAACTTGTCAAGTTTTATGTAGCTGTTTATTTAAAGTAGTTGAATATAGCGTAATCAGCTTCACTTGAATAAGAGAGTTAATCAAAGGAATTGAGGCATGCCTTATTCAATAGAACTATCGGGAATGATGCTCCTAGAAAGAAACCAAGCACGACACCAGTAAAAGTTGTTACAATTAATCTCAATGTCTCATTTGGTATTTTCATCACACTAATTCCAAATCTGAAATATAAAATTAACACTTGAAGATCATAATAGTGCATACAAAAATGCAAGAGAAAACAAACTTGTTAGACAGTTTGAACATTAGTAACTAGACACGTCTTCTGTTTACTACCTTCACGCACTTTTATTTCTAATATTAGATGGTCTAATGTCATAGATTAGCGTCGTCCATTTTGGTAATTATGTCTCAACCTGGTAATTATCACTTTTCTGATGTGGACTAAGTTGGTAATTTAATCACCTGATGTTGCATTTTTTTTGCTGATGATCAAGATTGTTCATTTCAGAACATTAAAAAACCCATTTTCTAATGAGGTGGCCTCGCGACATAATTTTCACCAACTATACACGTTTCATAAAAGTATAATTACCGAAACAGACCACCAATCTATGTGTTGTTGCTATCATATGACATTCAAGATTTGCCCATACGAGAACTCTAAAGCATAAAAAATTCATTAACATGTGTAAGTTGAACCGACCTGAAGCCGAAAAAGCCCTTAAATTCTTTAGTATTATGTCTTGTCGTAATGTTTTACCTCTGATTAGATGAACAACAAATGCCAAAATAACCCGCGAAATGTGAGATTAACAAGAATTGGGATCCACGATTTGGTGTTTTCGGCGGATTCTTGATTTCAATTTTCAACAAATTTGCAAAATCATACATATATACCTTTTGGGTGTTCTTTCCCAACGTTATTTGTCAATTAACGACTTTTAATAAACCGTTATAATATAAACGGCTACAATTTATACTTGTTACTATTCCATTTATCAAACTACTTTTTTTAATAAACAAAAACCACATCATATTAACAACTTACCATTGTATCGAAAATGTGTTACTTTGCTAACATTGTGTTAATGAAGATCATGTATTAGGTTGTTAAATCGCACCCTTTGTAAGACGAAAAACTAAAAAAAAAAAATGTAATTGAAAAAGGGCGATTAACATTGACCATGTGAACTAGAAACACTTAACATACCGCAGTTCTGAAACAAGTACGTTAACAAACTCTTAGGATTACAAATGCTTATAACAAGCGTGTGTAACTGGAATAGGTGGGTCGGATAATGACCCATTTAGAACGTAATTAGCCACCCATTGATTCGCAGCCTCAGTCATATGAACTCCGTCCCAGTAAACATAAGTGGCAGGATTTGCACAAGCCTTACCAAAAACTTTAGTCCCATTCACAACTCCTGTTTTCCCACAAAATATATGATCGTAATTCTCGTGATACCCACAACATACTTTGCGTGGATCATTGAATCCTGTAAAAAAAATCAAGATTACTTGTAAAATGTAATATACATTGTATTAACATAATTTGTTGAAACTTAGTAAAATACCATAGTCTTTCGTGTTGCTGATTAGCTTGTACTTGGCTGTGTAGATATCGACATATGTTATAGCAGCTTTGGGTAGATCTGAACGAAGCTTGATAATACGAGATTTGAGCTGCTTGTTGAATTCTATGGCCATGTTATTTTGATATCTGATGCACCCATAAGGATCAAGAAATCCGGGTTTGGGGTTTTTTATATAGAATGTCGACACGGGTAAGCACCCGATTGGTCCTGTGTTATGTATCCAAAACGATCTCCCTCCTTGTTCATACAGTTTCTGCAAACATTAGTACATTAGTTACTTCACACGTTAGGAGTATGAAACATTTGTGGGTTGGCCTAATCACCAACGAAAAGTTAGTCAAAATTCACAAAAAATGACGATTTGTTTTGATTTTTCATACTCTAATGAAAGTTATAAAACAAAACGATCCATTTTAACATGTTATCCAACCCACCCAATCCATCCATTTGGCCTATAAATCTATACCTGAACCGAAATGGCAAATTCATTTATAATGTCTGGTATTGCTGCACGTAATTGCTGTTTGCTAAGTGTCCGAAACCCGACACTAAGGTCATTTTGGCCAATATCCATAGTAAAGAAGACATTTGAGAAGCCAGCAGGTCGTTGGAGCTGGCTTCTGTCGGCTTGTGGATGACCTGAACTCCACAAATCAATAGCTCGAGCTTTAAACTGAGTAAACTGAATGATCTGGATATCGAGAGAGAACGGACTGATGCCACCCTGGTATATGCTTTCGTTCTGCCTACGAATCGTTGATCCTCCAGTTGCAAAGTTGGCACCGTGGCGATAATCTGTGTTGATTGTGTCTAGGTATGCACTCAGGTAAGGTAGCCCAATGTACTCAGCTTCAAAAACATCATAACACATGATTCGAACTTGATTAAACTAAAAGTATAATCAAATACTTTTCGTCCACTTAGACAACTAAATAAGTTTTCCGTCCTTAAAATTGATGTCTTTTAAAAATCATCGTTAACTACTTATATATTTCTTTCACAACATGAATATATGTTAGAATTCAGGGACGAAAAGTGTAATTATATTTAATCAAACGACTAGTGTAATTTTTTAAATTTATGAACGAAATCTTTAATTTGAGATAAATTATAAAGACGATTAATGTAAAAGTGGTGGTAAAAAATACCAAGGAAGTCAAAAAGAAGACGGCCATCGGAAAGTCTTCCAACGGGCTTCTTGAAAAACGTCATCCCATACGGAGACGTCACAGGTTCAAACGCAGCAGATATCCCACCGGTGTCGGAATTCGAGTCACCAAAGTTATAAAGTCCAGCCCAACTACAACGTGGTAAAGCCCCTGTATTTTCATCATTCGCCATTGCCACCAAATCGACACATACGAACAAAGCTAAGACCCAAATAACAGCATATGACAGCTCCATTGTTTGTGAATTTAGTGATAGTTTTTAGCTGAAATGTGACAATTATATGTGTAGTAGTAAGTTACATATGACTAAAGATAGATATATCGTTTTAAAGTTTCCATGTTTTGTCGTGAAATATCATGTGATTGTGTCGAGTAGGATGCTAATTTAAGGTAAGGATGTGCATGGGCCGACCTAAACCGAGAAAGTTTTCTTTTTCCGGGTTTTTGTATTTTTCTTTTTCAAAGATATCGAATAAGTTGAAGTCGATAAAAATTAACATGAGACCTTCTATTTAACTATTTGTAAAACGTAAATAGTTGTTTAAAATATATCCGGATTATATTTACTTTTAGTTTAGCCGATTAGTGTAGCTCAAAATTCAAGTGACCGATGTATGTTTGTTCGCGCACGTAATAGGAGTCTACCTCTATATATTTTAGTACCGTCATGAAATGATTGTGATTATGTGAAGTGTCGTCATCCCGTTACAAATTAAACATGAGTGCTTGACTATAAATACAACGGGAAGTTAGAAGTTGTTTCACACAAGTAACTTCGGGACTAATATAGCCATCGAGAGACAATATGTTGCTTCTTAATTTATTTATACGAGACCGACTAGTAACAAATGTTGGTCAATGGACAATTATCATGGTATGAATCACAAATTCGTTCAAAAGTTTTAAAATTTTCATAGTTATGGAAATTATTTATACATTTTGTTCATTAGTATAATTTTATAAATTTAGTGACGAAATTCATGACACCAAACTTGGCAACATGTATGGTTCTCTTGTAAGTACGAATAGATAAAATAAACTTTAAAAGTTAGATATATATACAAAAGACCAATTTAATGTCAGATACATACTATAGATTTTGAAGTAAATTTGATACATTTTAAAACACTTATCCCCTTTTGTTTTAGTGAAACTTTCGATCGGATCGAGGGGTCCGAGGTTCAATCCCTTCAGTGATTCAACGAGAGTCTGGTTTGGTGATATCGAACCGGTCAAACCCGATCGATTTTGGTCAAATCCGGTGTAAATCGACGAGCCAAATCCATTTGAAAACCAAGTTTGTCAAACTATGTATTTCAAACGTTGTGAGACGACTTAAATATAAGAAAATAAAGACAAAGCTAAGGAAAATATATTGTTTCCACCATTTCGAGCCCTGACTAATACCCACGACCAATCAACTAAGCAAGAAGAATTACGGGTTCATTTAAAAAAACATCAATGGCTCAATGCCATCTTTTTTTTACCCAGAGCAGTTGAACCGGTGGCCGATGGTGCCACCGGGTTCTAAAACCTTAACCTACTTATTTCCAATAAATAGAAAAACAAATACCCTAAAAAAAAAAACACACACTCAGACAATCAAACACAGTTAGGTTAAGAACCAATGGGGAAGAAGAACAATGAAACCAAACAAGAACAACAACAACAACCAGAAACCGAACAACAACAACAACAACAACAGGACCCACAACAGATTGAAGGTAAATTCCTATTAGGCAAACCTAAATTCAAAAAACTTGAAAACGGCCGTTACAGATGTGTCGAAACCGGTCACGAGTTACTGGCAGACGCCCGGGAATCATACGCACAAACCAAACACTGCAGGCTTGGACTCATCGATTCCGCATTAGCTCGTAATAAGCCCCCACTTAATATGTTCAATCAAGACCCCAATTGCAGGTACTGTTTGTTTCAAATTTTCAATTTAATTAGGGTTTAGTGTTTAATGATAAATGTTTTACAGGTCTAAGTTAATTTGCAAGCTGACTGGACATACTGTCAATAAAATTGAGGACCATATTTGGAAGCATATCAACGGGAGACGTTTTCTCAGCATGTTAGGTCTGTGTTCTGTTCTCGAATGAATTAGAGTACATAATGCGCGTTATACTTGATGTTCTGTTAAATATGTATGTATCGTTGCTTGTGTGATGAATTGAGAATTGCTAAAAAGTTACTCATATAACTGACTGTTTGATTATCGCGATATCAAACAGCATAAGCAACTTCAAACACTATCGTTTTCTGTACTGCGTTAATGTGTGTTGTTACAACTGGTTATCTGATATTGATGACGATCCATATATATATATATATATATATATATATATATATCCCTCCATCATCTTTTCCTTCACTTTCCTCTTGAAGTGCTTATGTATATGCATGTGTGCCATAAACGCTTAATTGTTGAAATATAAACGTTTAATGCTATGTAGCTCTTTGTTTTTTTGTTATGGTATTCTTTTGTAGGAAAATGTATGTCTAACTTGAAGTTTGTTGAGCAGAGAAAGAAGAAGCCGGTGCTGGAAAAGAAGAAGAAATGGAATATTTGGAGGTAGTTGATAGCAAGGGGAAACCAATATATGGTTCGGAGAAAAAGACGAAGAAGAAGAAGAAAAAGAACAAGAAGAAGAAAGCGGAGGAGAAGGATGTTAGTGAGATCATATCTGAAGTTAGGGACCCAGAAGAGAAGGAAAATGAATCAGAGGAAGACGAGTTTTGGATTCCTCCAGTAGGAGATCGTTGGGACTTTGATGATGGGAAGGATCGTTGGTGTTCTGATTTAGAATCAGATGGGGATCCTGAAGATGATGATGATGATGATGAAATTGAAGCAGGTATGTTTACGATGTATAATTAGATTTAAAGTCGTCACTCCAAAGTAATGTCATTTGATTTGGGAGTTCGTAATTTTGACTATAGGTTGGGTAACAAGTTAAATCTGGTGCGCGTTGACCGTATTTTTTTTGTCTGTTTTTATGATCAGTGAATGCGTTAAATATAATAACAGTTAGCAAAAACTATGTAATTATAGTAGTAATCTATATTTTTTAACAATAGTTCGACACATTTGACTCGTTTGTGATTTTGCTAAGTTTTCGTTTGACCCAGTAGGGATAATTGAATAATCTATAATCTAAATCGACCTGTCCGCAAGTAAAAGGGCAGGGTTGGCTACCTGTATTTATATCCATCATTGGTTATTCTTCTTTGAATTTTACCAGAATCTGTTTTGCTGGCTAAATGTGCTAATTTTTAGATGCTACTATCGAAGAGAGTAACGAAGCACAAGAGCTTTCAAAGAGGTATATATTTGCTTCCTTTTGCTTTACACTTGTGCGGGTGTACCTATCCACTTTGAAACTCTTTTACTGATACGAAGTGTGATCTTACTTGTAGGACAAAAAGAATGTCGATAGAGATTGAACCAAGTGACTTGGCATCACAGGAAAAGAGTAAGAAGAAGAAAAAGACCGAGTCAACATAATTCCTGAACCATAAATCATCTTCACTCTGAAATTTGCAGTTTTTTGTAGCTCTTGAACCGTGACCCCAATGTTAGAGTTTGGTGTTTTTTTGAACTTTTACTTGTTTTCCTTAATATATTCAATTATTTTCTAAGCAATTGGTCAACATGTTCCGTGGAGAAATGCTTCAGTTTTGCTAATGATCTGTTAATTATCAAGAAACTGTAGTTAATGATCACTAATGTCTTGGCATTAGGATTTAAGTTTTTTTTTCACCTCTTGAATGGTCATGGAGGGGTTTCAAATCGAAGATCAATCTACTTCATCATACAAAAGAAACTTGTGTTAGAAATCTCTAACATAAACATTGATGAAGATGGAAAATCTTTTCAAGATGCATGAAAATAGACCTTAGATCTTGAAAGTGGTCAAAAAACACCATATTGGGAAGAATCCACGGAGAAATCACATGAAAGTGGCACTGTAGATCTCAAAATTGTTGAAAATGACGTTTTTAACTTCTCTTCCCGAAGTCCTGACTGCGTCACAGTCCGCGTGCACCAAAGCCACTGCGACGCAGCTCAAATGTTATTGCGGCGCAGCGTGCAATAAAACAACTGCGTCGTAGTTCAAAGGTAATTGTTGTGCAGTCATACGCAGTCTGACGGAAATTTCACGAATAATCAACGGACGATCTCTGAGGACGGAAATCATAAGTTAGGCGGATCTCGAAGTACGATAGTCGTTATCTTCTCGTTAAAGGACCAACTTTGTCATCTTATTAACGTTAATCTTATTCGAATAATCGAAGGCATAAACACCTTAAGTTGTCTCAAGAGAACAATATCTAAAAGACAACTTAGGTAACTAAAACGCAACTTAGGTAACTAATACGCTTCCATCACGAAGGACGAAACAACAAATAAAAACCCGACAAACAAATAAAGCGTCATAAAAAAAAAATACAATTGGTCAAAACAATACCGACAAAATAAAAATAGATGGCAAACAGCTAATACCTTAAAAATACGGGATGTCACATGAAATGAGAAGATGTAAAGTATTAGTTTTGGTGAGACGGAGTTTAGGAGATGTTACTAGATCTAAAAATGAGTTTTAGTTACCATTTTAGGCAAGAAACATGACAAAATCACGTGAAAGGTGAATGTGGATCTCAAGGTAATGGTCAAACATGAAAAAGCCACTTTCTGCCTGACACCCTTACTGCGTCGCAGTGGATGATTACAACCGTGCAGCGGCGACTGCGGCGCAGTTTGACTATTTGTTATCTTTTCGTTAAATGACCAACTTTGTAATATTATTAACGTTAAATCTCATTCGAATAACCGAAGGCATAAACACCCTAACTTTACTTAAGAGCATATTTATATCTACTAGGCAACTTAGGTATCTAAAACGCTTATGTCACGAAGGACAAAGCAATATATAAAAGTCCGACTAATAAATAAAGCGTGATAACCGAAATAATAAATAATAGGATCAAAACAGAATACCGACAAAGTAAAATGAAAGATGACCCACCGAAATAATATCTCGAAATACGCAGTTGCCAAATATACTCCTAGGCCCGGAGGCTGAAGCCGATACACCAAGCTATTCGAAGCCCAGAGGCCTAAACCAACCGGAACACATGATAGCCAAGGACATACATGTTACGACAGTCACAAATTAGTGACCAAGCCAAGTTTTATCTATAGCATTTACAAATCTTTTTTTGGATAACCAAACAAACTGCAGTTCAAAACCAACTTAAAAGACGAGATCTAAGATGATATGAACAACGGTTTCGAGCCAATGAACCAAGCTATGGACCGATGTATGATACACAATTTGAGAGGTAATAGATACCCCTCAAAGTCTCTTATATAAACATTGAAATCACTCATAACATTCCTCAAAAATATCTTCCGAGTTCTTGAGCACTCAACACATCTTTACATTAATCATTATCCATTAATTTATATTATAGACACGAATACTATTTTCACGTCCGACCCAGATTAGGTAAATCTCACACCGAAGAAAGCAAAAAGTTTATTTCTCAAGACATTTAGCAACCGCAATTGGGCGGAGCTTCTAAGGCTCGAGAGGGTTCAACCGAACCCATTAAACGAAAAAATAACTTTAATGTAATTTTAGTGTAATTTTAGCATTATTTGATATAGAGTTAATTACAAAAATCGTCCTTAAAATTTATCTCAAATTACGGATTTCGTCCCTTAGTTTAAAAAGTTGCATAAATCATCAATTTTTAGAAACTAATTACCTTTTTCGTCCCTAATATTTGCTCCAATTACATAATTCGTCCCTAAAGTTTGTCCTCAGTTACAAATTTGGTCCCTAAGATTTGCACCAATTACGGGTGCAAATTAGAAATTAGGGACGAAAAGTGTAATTAATTTCTAAACCTGGACGATTTATGCAACTTTTTAAACTTAGGAACGAAATCCATAATTTTAGATAAACCATAAGGACGATTTATGTAATTAACTCTTTGATATATGAACCCACTGAAATTGCATTCAAACGTAGCAAAATTGAACCCACTTCAGGTATCTTCTAGCTTTGCTCCGACCGCAAGACCATTAAGAAGCCGAAGGATAGTAAAGTAGCCGATCTTTAAATAAAAACATATAACTAGGTTTCTAAAAAATTAAAATAAAAAAGAAGCCGGTATTTAAATAAAAACATATAACTTCGAAGAACAAAAGAAAGACATATAAAATTTAAACTTATTACAAAAATACCGTTATATAATATATTTTTCAATTTCTATTCTACGTTATACGTTTTTTTAATTCTACATATACAATAACATTATTTATAAGTCATAGTTTACACAAAAAAAAATGTATTATTTGTTAACCCACATCAATAAGAATTTGTATGTCAAGTTGAAGTCAACCACATAAATATAAACGAAATTACATTATATTTAATACCACACATTTTAGACATATTTTGATTAAAGAAACATGCATATAAACGAAACGTCATAATATTTGACAATATATTTCATGTTGTCTTACATGGTTAATGATTTTCTTTATAGATAACGTGCTCTTTATTTTTTTATTTGTTATAATTGTATTATATTCGATAGAGTTCTCTACGTATACGAATTTAAAAGTGAACTTGAAAAACACGTAAATATAAAAGAAACAACCAATATTTGAAATCACAACTCAGTTATTTTCTATTTGTTATAATTGTATTATATTTGATAAGTTCTCTACGTATACGAATATAAAAATGAACCTTAAAAAACACGTATATAAAACCAAAACGACATATATTTTGCATCTCAGCTCATGCTATTTTCTATTTGTTACAATTTGATAATATTCGATAAAGTAATCTACGTATTCGAATTTAAAAGTAAACGTAAAAAATGCGTGTATTTAAATAAAAAGACAAATATTTAACATAATTTATATTGTTTTACATTATTAATGATATACAAAAATTCAATCACACCGCTTTAAAATCAAGAATTGGAGTCGTGTCTTAGTCGAGGGATGAAATAATAAGTGAAATAATAAAAATAGTAATAGTAATATCTGCACATGCTTTAATCTTATTTCCCGCTAGTCAAATTATTGAAGCATATCCTAAGACTATGGGGTGTGGTAAAATATTTTGGGTGATGATGTGGAGTGATAGAGGTGATTTGTAGGAAAGAGAGTGTGATTTGTAGGAAAGAGAGTGTGATGATGTGGAGTGATGAAAATGGGTGGTGTGGTTGTGTGATGATGTGGAGTGATAGAGGAAAGAGAGTGTAATTTTAAAAAGTTGTATATTTATAATTTTTTTTTATATAAATGAAATTTAAAAACTTGTATTTTTATTACAAAAAAACAAACACACACTACAATTTATTAAAAAACATATTACGATTAAACTAAAATACGTTAAAAAAATACAATTTAAAAAAAAAAAACACTTCAATCTTCATCGTTGTTTCCTCGGGGGCGGTAATACCAGACATGTTCGATCAAATCGGCTAACAGACTGTGATGGGTACCTTCGTCACGCATGTCACGTATGTTCTGTTGTTTCTCTTGAAAACTAATCTGGACTTCTGGTTCGGTGGCATTCTCATCATAATAAGCTTGACAATACGCCTTACCTTTGTCTTCCAAAATCATGTTATGAAGAATTATAGCGGCGTACATCGCGTTTCTAATTTTTTCTAAACTCCAAGCTCTTGCGGGGTTTTTAATTATATGCCACTTTTTTTTCAACACTCCAAATGCCCGTTCGATGTCCTTTCTTGAAGATTCCTGGGCTTTTTTAAAATGGTTACGCTTCTCGTTTAATTCGTCTCTTTCCCTGAAAGACTTTATTAACACCGGCCATTTTGGATAAATACCGTCAACGAGGTAATACCCGTATTTGTAGGTTGTGTCGTTAACAATAAACGACTGTTCGGGAGCCGTCCCATTCACAATGACGTTGAAAAGCGGTGACTGATCCAAGACGTTGATGTCATTATTCGCTCCAGCCATCCCAAAAAATGCATGTCATATCCACAAATCAGTAGAGGCCGTAGCCTCTAACATAATGGAAGGGTGAGCGTGATCACCCCTATGGTATTGACCATGCCAAGCCACGGGACAATTTTCCCACTCCCAATGCATACAATCCAAACTGCCTAGCATACCGGGAAAATTGTGTTTTTCATCATGAACCATCGTAATCTGCTGTATGTTGCTCCAACTAGGACGGCGTAAATATCTCTTGCCGTATAAAGAAACCACACCTATTTCAGATATTATTACATTTTAAGTACAAATAAGTTTTAAAGTAAACTAATTAAAAATGTAAAGGTTAAAAATTTACCTTCGCAAAAGTAGGCAAGAGAGTCACGTGAAATTCTTGCGGACATTTTTAAATACTCGTCCCACATGTCACTACAAGTGCCAAAAGCAAGTTGTCGTATGGCGGAGGTGCATTTCTGAATCGGTGTAAACCCAGGCCTTCCTCTACAATCTGGCCGTTGCCTAAAATACTCAAAATTGTTTTCAAAATCGTGGCATATCCTGAGAAACAGCTCCCTCCTCATTCGAAAACGACGGGTAAATTGTTCGTCGTTGTAGGTGCAACCCGGAGAAAAGTAAGATTCCATTAGTAGTGTGTTAGCTTCTTCACGGTTACGTTCTATGACGGTTCTTCTTCTAGTGATTGGTCTTTCGATATGTTGTGATGCGTAGCTAACAACAGCTCTAATCGTTTCGGCTACAATTGCATCTTCATCCGAACTTGACGAACTTGACATTTTATAAAACTTTGTGTGTGTTTTTGTTATAAAAATTGAGAGAGAAAGAGAGATTGTTTGGGGTTTTTGTGTGTGTTTAATGAATGGTATTGTTAGGTTTTTATAGAAAATTGTTTAGGTTTTTATATAAAACTAGCCGTTAGCCCTTCCTCTACACTCGACCGTTGCCCTTCACTGCGTTGTCTGCATCACGCCAAGGCCCAAAATTTGCCCACAACGCCCCCGACGGTGTGGTAGTGGGCGTTGTGGGGCGTTATCTTGCTGATTTGGCCGGCGTTGTGGCTTGGTAAACGCCCCACACCCCATAGTCTAATTGATGACGTGTCCATCCATTTCCATTCACGTTTTAGTCTTTTCAAAGTCCCTACTCAACTTCTACCTAACGCATACACAAATCAAACTATAATAAAATAAATAAAAATATCCTAAATCGATATTATATTGCTTAAAAATATCTAATCAGGTACTATGAATCATTCCCTTGTATATTCAATTCATTAACTATTTTAATCTCATCTCATATTCTGAATCTATACTTAATTTGCTTATTCGCCGATCACGTCACTTACTTTTGATTTCAGCCAAATTTAAGGTGAATTTGTTTAATTACTGATTTCGTTTATCTAATTTGATTATAATTTATGAAATTAGTTTGATCTTATATGAACTGTAGAATAGCAATTATTGATTAATATATATTACGATGACGTGTGTTGATGAATGGAAACTAAACTTGTTATACAAGATTTGATTATCTATTATTTGAAATTTGAATGATTTTGTAGACGAAATAGGTAGAGTTAAGTAACTTAGCTGGTAGGTAACCGAGTAAGGTAGGCCGAAGCTTCCTCGTAGCCGTCTTATTAGCTCCCTGGTTTGATATAGTTTTACTATAAATTTAAGGTTATGATTTTAGGTTTTGAGTCGTTTAACGGTTTTGTGTCTTAAAATTAATCATAACAGTTTACTTTTTGCAGAATTTTGTTCTAGAGAATATTACTATATTAGATATATTGATATTGATTGGATTGGATTGGATTGGATTGGATTAAATGGGAGCAAATACGTCAAGGGAGGATGACTCAAGTTACAATGGTCCATCGTATCAACCGACTTCGTCTAATTCTGGAAATCAGTATGACAGGAATTCTCATACTCAGCCGTCTTCTTCATATCCATCGCACTATGAGCAGAATTATCCTGTTCAGGAAGCATATCCGGCGTATCCACCACCACAACAACATCATGCACCTGTAACAGCGGCGCCGGCATATGTACCTGAACCTGTGGCTGCTGCTCCTTCGGCTTTAGCTTATGGAGGTCCACCACATAGACCTCAGAATAAGTTTGACAGGAGGTATTCAACAATTGCCGATAGTTACAGTTCACTGGAACAGGTACTGTCACTTTCGATATCTTACGGTATCCTAACCATGTTGATAATGACATTTTTTAAATATTATTGGGATCAGTTTTTCTATGTCAACTTATATCATACAATATTATTGTTTAAGTGAGGTGTTTATATTCTATGTAGGTGAGTGACGCTCTAGCACGAGCAGGGCTCGAGTCTTCTAATCTCATTCTCGGTATTGACTTCACCAAGAGCAATGAGTGGACAGGTAAAATTATTATCCGTGGTTAATTAACTGTTTTACTGGAATGGAACACGCTAACCGTGCTTTCCGTAAACAGGTTCAAGGTCCTTCCACAGAAAAAGTCTACATCATATTGGAGAGGGATTTAATCCTTATCAACAGGCGATATCTATTATTGGGAAAACCTTAGCAACTTTTGATGAAGATAATTTGATCCCCTGTTACGGATTTGGAGATGGTATAGTTTTGTAAGCTAGTGTTTATTCCTAAAATATCGATTTGGAAATATTAACTTTTTTGCAACTGGCAGCATCCACGCATGATCAAGATGTCTTCAGTTTCTTTCCCGAAGAAAGATGTTGTAATGGATTCGAGGAAGTGTTGAGTAGGTACAGGGAGATTTTACCGCATCTAAAGCTTGCAGGTGTTGAAATCTTCTCTAACTTTTTCTTTGTTTCTGCTTATTAGTTCAATCCTAGCACTTGTTTTTTGCTCTTCATGATTTTTGCGATATTCTTTTTGGGTAAATATCTACATGTTATGTCGACACAGGCCCGACATCATTTGCCCCTGTCATTGAAAAGGCTATGACAATTGTTGAAGAAAGTAAAGGACAATATCATGTATTGGTTATCATTGCCGATGGACAGGTACTGTTTTTCCTGGTCCATATAAATCCTCCTGGTTTCAAAATCAGATGTGAAACTGAATGTCCTATGCGTCGTGTAATAAAATTCCATGTTTTGCTAATGATATAGGTAACAAGAAGTGTGGATACCGAACGTGGTCGATTGAGTCCTCAAGAACAGAAAACTGTTGATGCCATAGTTGAAGCAAGGTGATTGATTGTCTGGAACGTTTATAAGTATATAAAGATGTATTATCATAAAACCGTTTGGTGGTAAACTGATGTCGAATTTTCTTTGGACAGCAAGCTTCCACTATCAATTGTGTTAGTTGGAGTTGGTGACGGGCCTTGGGACACAATGAAGGAATTTGATGATAACATACCTTGTCGCAGCTTTGACAACTTTCAGGTAAACAATAAATACTAATTTAAATACTATTTTCCATGTGCGTCATAAAATTATTTGAATTAGAGGTGGCAAAAAGGTGGTTCAGGTGGGTCAAAACGCCTTTTGGGTTAAACCATGGTATGGGTCAAAACGGGTCAACTGTCAAATACATATGTTTACCCAGATTTTATTATTTCAATAGTATGATGTTTTTCTGAGAAACAATCTTGAAGGTTTTATGCATTAAAAATACATTGGACGACACCAAAACCCGGATGACCTTGGTTTCTTTTAAGCTTTTATTTTTTGTTATACCCCTCTGACACATTAGAGATAAAACATATCCGTAATCAACTCATTCTTAAGAAAATGTCTCGAAAGTGCCACTTTCTAATTTGTTTATTTTTTTGTTGGGAAATATGTACTTCTCGGCTTATATTTAGAATATGTACATCTCACCGTAACATTTCTTCTCACATTAATTACTTTTCTTTCTTTCTTAAGTTTGTGAATTTCACGGAAATCATGGCAAAGAACGTCCCTCCAATTCGAAAGGAGACGGAATTTGCTCTCGCAGCATTAATGGAAATTCCTACTCAGTATAAAGCAACAATCGAACTGAATATACTCGGGTAATTAACTGGCTCTATATTTCATTTATCACCTAACCACGTATATTTGTTCTTCACAATTGTTTTTTTAATCAACAGTAGTCGCAAAGGAATTTCTCCACAGAGGATCGCCCTTCCTCCCCCGGTTCAAGCTGCACCCTCTTTTAGCAGCTCAAAACCATCATATTCAACTGGTTTTCAGGACTCGCAATCTTATAATGACCCGAACGCTCCTGTTACTGCTGTTCCATATTATGCTCCAGCTAATGTAGAGCGCACGGCACCACCTATCCCAGATTCTACTTACGAAAATCAGGTGCATTTGGTTACTTTTAGTAGCATTTGATCTTATTTCTTGCATATCTTTGGTTTCATCTTTATGAGACGTGAGTGATGCTAATATTTTTGTTTACCTTACAGCTATGCCCCATTTGCCTCACTAACCCAAAGAATATGGCCTTTGGTTGTGGACATCAGGTATACTCCATTTTGTTCAATACCATTGGTAACTAGTCAAAACGTGTAATTTTTGTACTTATTAAAACGGGTTCGTTTGAATTTTTACTTCTTTATATAAATATTTTATATCAAATATGTTTCCCAAAATTCTGATATTTCAGTGTTAAATTATTTTTTTGAATGATTTGATTTTGGAGGTTTTGAACATAAAAATTCCAATTTTAGCTTCTTTCTGTAGTCAAACGGTGTCCTTTTACGCCAACTTATATTTATTTTTCTCGTTTGACTTGTTAGAGATACAACATAAGTATGTGTGGATGCAAAATATGAAAATATTACATTTTCTTTGTTTTGTTTTAAATCAAATATTCGTAAGTAGTTGGGTTGAAATTGCCACTTCTAGTCATAGACTTACTATGATATTGTATTCTCTTTTGCAGACATGTCGTGACTGTGGAGAAACACTCAAGCTGTGCCCAATCTGTCGGAAGCCGATAGAAACTAGAATAAATCTGTATTAAAGATCAGTTTCTATAGTCTGTTGTGGTTAGTAATGTTTACCAGTTCAAGGCTTGTTTGTGGTGATGTTTTTTAAATTTATTTATTTATTATTGCGATTCTGGATCTGTAAATGAAAAAAGTATCAAATGTACATTAATCATATGTTTCGAGTTCTCAAGTAAAAATTATGTTTTTTTCTATTTGATTGCGGGAGTAATTGTCATGAACTATTTTTTTCCTAGTTACGCGGTTTATACTTTATACTACATTATAATCACTCAAACAACTTCTAGTATTAACACAAGGCTCTGTTGATTCCGGAGTCAACGTCAACATCATCCGCATTAAAGCTACATACCATGTATAAGTAACACGAACCAAACCGAAAAAAGTACTAAAGTAAAGATACCGAAAACAAAACCATTACTATCAATATTGATTAGTGGTTTTCCCACCTTCCCCTATTAAATGCTCGACTCGTAAACAGCTGACAACGCCATAAACCACCCAACCCTACCAATTATATCCACATCAAGAAAGACATATTATATCATCTCTCGTAATTCTTCGATCACAGCATCGTTTGATTGATCGAAATGAAGTACGAGAGGCTGCGAAACGAAGGTGGTAGTAGAGATTATGAGGAGGAAATAGAGCGGGAAATTAACCGGTTTAAGACAAAAATAAGATGGAGTTTAAGGTTGAAAAAGGTGCATATGAGAAAAAGATTGAAGATGAAGATTCCGAGTTTAAGGAAGTTCATGAAGCGAAAAGCGCGGGTGGTAATAGCTGCGTTAGCTAAGGTTATGAAGAGGCTTAATGAGAGTCAATCACATTTTGGTGATTTGTTTGCTGGTAATTATCTGTTTTTGCAAGTTACTCCTACTCCTTTGAAGTCATCTTCGCATTAATGGTCTAGTCGACAATCTTTCTTATGGAACGAAATGTGGTCTACTACTCGTTTAATTAATCGAAATATTTTGTTCAATCCGAATAAACACAAGTTATTTGGCCACGTCTGTATTTGAGATTTGTTGTACAAAGGTATATAAGTTGTTCATAATTTTTAAATAAGAATTCAAAAGAACTATATCTGTGCTGTGCTAATATGGGTGTGTTTGATGAACTATTTGAAATAGTGTGCAAATTTAATAAAGTTGAACGATTTCTTTGTTATGGCTCGATATTCTGTTGTGGCTAGCGTCTTTTACTAATGTTGTTACATGAAGTCTTGATTAGTTTTATGCGTGTATCGATTATTGGATCATACTCTTTCTGTATGTTCCATTGCTAGTTTAGTGAAGTTTGATCGTTTCAAAAAAATAAATAAACAATAGACGAACGTTGTAAATGATTCTTGCAAGGACTCTGACTTAGATCAAGGTTTCTTGGTAAGAAGAATTCATGGATCACATTGGAATGTCGAAAATTTATTGAAATGATGTCGGAAACAAATGACACTCTTCGCAACAATGATATAGACAACTAACGAAAAGTCAAACACATATCGACTCCACAAATGAGTTTAACTCGGACTCGTCTAGGTCACATTATATCGAGCTCTTGAATTGAGTTCTAATGTGGTAAAAATCGAGTGTTTCTAAAGCAAGTAATGAAATCGATGACTCGATAATCTCTTGAAATCGTGCTTGAATTACTTTTTGATTTGAGATAAGTATAGATGGCAACGGGGCGAGGTTATCGAGGATACCATTTACTATCCTCGTCCAAGATCCCACGTCCCTAGTTTGATATGGCTCAATTATATTAAAATATTTAACCTCTTTTCAACTAGAGTTTGAAGTTATATCATAAAAAAGAAATTATGAATAAGTTAAATTAAAGATGATATATTAAATTATCCAACCTTTAACCAATGGTTATTAGTATTACGAGTCCTTTTATTATTTATTATATTTTATGTCTTTAAACTTAGGTGGAAAAGTAACTAATTTTATTTTATTATTCAAAAGTTTTAGGTAATGTGACCTAGTGATAAATCGTCATAATAGCTTTATAAAAGGCTCGTATGTTTAAACATTCTTATGTAAATGATAAAAGAAAAATGTTTGCAAGCGGTTGCAGAAATACTCCAGTTAGGACATCTTATGTTGGTGATTTATGTCACTAATATGATTTAAGTGTAATACGATTAATTTGTTTAACAATTATAATCTTGATAAATATCGAACAAGTTCGGGAAAGTGTGAAGTGCATACTTGTTCGAACTTATCTTGATTGTTTAGGGGTGAAGGCCCTAAACGACCGGGGTTCGGGGGCAGCGCCCCGATAGCGGGGACCAAGGGGTGGCAACCCCTAGCGGGGTCCAAGGGGGAGAGGCTAATACATTGTTGCATTAAAAATGTAATAAAAATCAAGTTCAACCCCGTTTTAACCCTAATTGTTGGATACGGTTTTGACCCTAATTGTTGGATATAGTTTGATCCGTTTGGATGTTGGATACAATTTTAATAAAACTACATATGAACAGTTTTATAAACTGTTTAAAACTCCTTTTTGTTGGTTAATATTACTGGTACATTTTTTGAATTAATCCTTACCCAAAACCATATACAGATCATTATTCCTAAATACTGAGTTTTATTCGATTAAAAATTTCGATAGTACCTTTGAAATACTTTGATCTGAAAGTGAATCACGACTCTCAATAATCCAAAATCAAAATCCCCAAACTACAACTTCTCATACATCGGACTGTCTTTCTAAATAATATCCTGATTTTATGGGACCAAAAGTATTACATTTAAATCTCCAAGGACCACACTTGCCACAAACCAAAAACCTCCTCAAAAGACAAAAGATCTACCCTGTTTCCAAACACAATCTTTGGCCTTGCATTTCAGCAATTCCCACTCTTATCCCCAAAATCTAAAATTTACCATGACTTGTGCAACAACAATTCTTCCATTTCAACTAGTAAACCCTAAATGCACTCCCACTTTTAGCCATTCAAAACCTTTGAAAACCATTCAAGTTTCAAACTTTTCTTCATGGGTCAACAAGATTTCAATTTCTTGTCACAAATTACCCAAATTTGTAGCTAAAGATTCAGATTATTCACAACAAGTCACCCAAGAAACTGAACAACTTGAAGTTGAAGAAGAAGAACAAGTAGAAGTTGAAGAAGAACAAGTAGAAGAGGAATCGTATTCCGAACCACCCGAAGAAGCTAAGCTTTTTGTGGGTAATTTGCCTTATGATTATGACAGTGAGAAATTGGCTCAGCTGTTCAATTCTTCAGGAACTGTTGATATTGCCGAGGTATCCACTTTTTTTCGTTTTAGCCGGGGGGGGGGGGGGGGGGGGGGGGGGGGGGGGGACTATGGATAAGAAATTCAGACACACATAATAGTGTAGTAGTTAGGAGCGGTTATCTTTAAATGCAGTGTGGTTATTTAAATGAATGGACGGTTATTATTAATGTATATTATAATTATGCGCGTCTAAACTTTTTAAACATAGCCTCCGGGGGCTCTGGTTAGCAAAATCCTATGAATAATTTACTACATAAACTTGTAAAATGTGTTAGACTATGTTTAATATTAGAGGACAGTTATCTTAAATGTATATTTTGAATGTATAATATATTTATGCGTGTCTGAAGTTTGAACATATTAAATATTGCCCGTGGGTTTATGTTAAGCAAAAGCCTTAACTTTTTTAAGTTTTCAAGATTTTATTGATTGGGTATGTTGTTTTATGTGTGTTTTGTAGGTAATATACAATAGAGATACTCAACAGAGTAGAGGGTTTGGGTTTGTGACAATGAGCACGCTTGAAGAAGCCGAGGAAGCTGTGGAAAAGTTTAACGGCTATGTAAGCATTATCTTTTTCTAGCTTTTAATTACAGTAGTTAACTGTTTGTGTTTATATGGAAGTGTCGGTTTGATAGGGGAAAACTTTGTTTATGAAAAAATGTTATTTGTAATTGAGTATGTTGTGATGTTGAGATTGTTTTAAACAGGATATAAGTGGAAGGCTTCTTACTGTAAATAAAGCTTCACCAAGAGGTTCACAGCCGGAAAGACGAGTTGTAGGGACTGGTTTCAAGATATATGTTGGTAACCTCGCATGGGAAGTGGATAATAGTCAATTGGAGCAGGTGTTTAATGAGCATGGGAAGGTGGTCGATGCAAGGGTTATCTATGACCGTGAAAGTGGGCGTTCACGTGGGTTTGGTTTTGTTACCATGGGAAGTGAGGCAGATATGAACGCTGCCGTTGAAGCTCTCGATGGACTGGTATGCAAATCACTAGAGGTGGCACCAGTGGGGGGTGGGGGTGGGGTGCGTAACGGTTCAAATGGGTTCGGCTTGAAACAAGTCATTTTTAGATTTTTTTCAGTTTGGATTGACTCGCCAACACTTTTTCCCCGGTTTTTTATATAAATAATAAATGCGTTAATTAAGATTACAGAAACTGTACAGTATTTAACCACTTTCAACCCATTTGACCCGTTTGAATTAGATATGGCTAGACCGACCTATTTATGGGTACTATTGTCAACCCATATGAAATTATGGTCTTATTGAATTCGTGATTTGTCTATGTGATGCAGAATTTGGGTGGGAGAGCAATCAAGGTTAATGTT
The DNA here is from genome assembly GCA_910822075.1 of Senecio squalidus. NCBI lineage: Eukaryota > Viridiplantae > Streptophyta > Magnoliopsida > Asterales > Asteraceae > Senecio > Senecio squalidus. Next base: position 40,933,079 of record CAJVGC010000589.1, on the reverse strand, counting down.
GCAGAAGAGCGTCCTAAGCGTAGCTTCTTTTGATTTTGATGAGAGCTAGTTACTTCCCTTTCATTTTTGAATCATTCTAGATTCTTTAAGATCTTTTTCGTTAACTAGAGTTAAGACTGTCGGTTAATAAGATATTATATTGTGACGAATCGTCTCCAAGGTTTCCAACCTGTTCAAACATCCTGCACAGATTTTACCCGCTTTCATATTCTATGTTCAATACCAAAATGCAGATTAAAGATGAAAAAAGAAATATTAATAAGAAATTACACATGTACTATTGTCGCTATACAGCCTATCAGTATATGTAAAACTCGGATGTATGAAACAATACTTAAAGGACGGTTTTCAAAAGCGTATAATAATAACATCGACATGAAAGATTATATATATGTACTTTTGGAATTACTTTCGGGTCAAAGCATATAATCTTCGAAAAGAAGCAATCTTTTCCTTTATACTGTGCTTGTTTGCCTTTACCATTTCTCTAGTTTAGAATAAATTCCTACCTTTAACATTTACTAAGATGAAAACTATTCACATAATTGTGTGGGAGGTCTTCAAGACCCCATCATCCCTTTTTGTTTAACCCCCTCACTTATATAAGTAATTATATATATATATATATATATATATATATATGTATATATATATATATATGGGGAAGTGAATATGGGGCTGTTACACATGTAAGCTTACATGCGAAACTCATTAAAAACTATGTCGTTTTGTGGTTTAAATGCTTTTCAAAGCTTGATTTGTCCTATATTCATCAAGGGAGAGGTGATCCCAAAATGCAAGGGTCATTGTTTATTATTATTATGAAGAAGTTATAAAAAGTGACTTCGATAGATGCCCAGTGATGACAAAAAAACTTATATTTTTGAAAGACACGATTAATGAAGAAAAAGATGTGAATAGATAAAAATTTGTAAAGTTAGTTTAATAAATATGATTAAAATTATATAGATTTGAAGAATTTTTAACAAAACAACATATTTTTTGATGAGTTTTGCATGTAAGCTTACATGTGTAACAACCTCATATTCACTTTTCCATATATATATATATATATATATATATATATATATATATATATATATAAAAGAGGTTTATTGGAAGGTGTAGACTCGAACCTGATACCTCCCACAGATAGGCAGCATGCTATAACAACTTAGCCAAGCCTAACGGTCTATATATATATATATAAAATAACGACCATTTTCTTTAAGATATATTAAATAATCAAATATCTTTTATGTATAAGATTTTATATATTTTTTGTTATCTATTTAATCTCTTTGTTAATTCTAACACTAAATCAAAAAATTTATAAAGTGTTTAGAAACGTTTTAGTTTTACTTTATAAAAACATGATTTTATTTTTATTTTTTATATATACGTTTATTGTTTTAAAAAATTTAAAATGACACAAATAATTTAAAAATGAAAAAAGAATTGGCATATTTCTTTCTATAATTTATTATTAACTCTTCTTATTAAATTAATACTCTATTATGAATTTAAGAATATATACTACCTTAAACATAACTATAAATGAACATTTGTGTTTTAAATTTTCCTTAACTTATAATTGTTTATAAATAATGATTATATTTGTTTTGATAGTTTAATGGGTAATTTTTTAAATCCCGCTGCAACGAGCGGGCAAGAAAAGAAAAAACTCGAAAATTTTTGGCAAAGAATCTGCAATAGAATAAAAAAAGTTTCATTACTATTAATAGTAAGTAACCATATGATATTTCCATAAAGGACAGTAGTATAAGTTTATATATAAGGATTATGATATACGGTTTAGTATGGTTGATTTGATGAATTTGATTATAAAAGTTGGTGCATGAAACAATCTGCATGTAGATTCTTGAACTCGAAACGACGAAAGTGTAAAGATGGTTGTGTACAGAACGAAATAGAGTAGACACCACAAAAGAGATGAATCTTCAAATTAACATTATGATTTATGGACTCCAAATGAAGCAAAGAAGTTGATTCAGTTGGACTACCACTTTATTCTATTTGGTCATCTGTATTTAAAGGCGAGCGGGTTATCCATTATGAAGAGCACCCAAGCCGGACGTTTAAAAATGGATCAGTCACTCGCCAATTACAACAACAAAGCCTTACCGTCATCATCAAACCCCGACAAACGCCTCTTAACTACCAACAATCCCTTAACAACCACAAACCCCTTCACCGGTGCCAGCTCAACAATGAACCCAATGCAGCAAAACCAACTTATGACTAACCCTGTAGCTCAGCAGCTGATGGGTATGGGATTGGGTAATAATCCAATGCAACAGCAGCAGCAGCAGCTCATGGGTCCCAAATATAACCCCATGTCCAATTCAATGATGAACCCAATGCATAACCCGAGGCACAATGAGATGATGGCTCCTGTGCATAAGCCGATGATGATGCAGAGTCAGAACAGAGATGAACGAAACTCCATTTTTAGTGCTTCGGATGATAATGTTATCATGAAGCAAGTGCTTGATACTCATCTTCCTGATGGAACCGATGTTGATGTTAAACCTCTTATCCACATCGTGGAGGAAATTCTTCGACATTCCACCATCCATGCTGATCCTATGGTATTCTCATTTTAACATTCCGTTATCTTAAATCATAGAAGTCACCTTTGACCCATTTTCTAATGAATGGGTTAATTTGGGGTGTGTTTTTTTTTTTATCTTAAACAACAATTTAAAAATTAACTAAAAAGGGAACATGTCAAATGGGTCATACGGGTTGAAAGTCTGCCAAAGTGTATGTATAATTTTTTTTCCATCTCCTAAGTCGTATTATTTAAAAATTCAGATTATTATTGTAATAATATTGACTAACACATTTAGTATGTATAAAAAAAAAATAGAAGGAAAAAAGTGTATCGGGTCAACCCAAACCGTTTCAACCCGTAATAAAATGACCCCTTTAACTCGATCATGTTTTGACTCTTTATCCAACCCGCCCATCTTGCCACCTATAGTTTAATGTGTTGATGATCACTGGTTAATGAATTTATTGTAGGCTGCACAGACAGATGTGGCGAAACTGGAGGCCAAACCTCCCCAAACCCACGCGGTTATGATGCTTAATTCATTATCGCATATAATTGACAGACTTGCTTGCGAGGTTCCTTCCCAAAACTATACATTATTATTAGTGTTCTCATCTTCTTTATAAACCAACACGAGATTGAAATGATCATGTTTCATAAATATTTTAGATGTCGTTCAAGTGTTTAAGTGGTGGAGATGGACACACAACAGCTCTTTCACTATTTCACACCGTGGGAAACTTCCACTGGGACGCAAAGCTCGCATTGATCCTTGCCGCTTTTGCTTTAAACTACGGTGAATTTTGGCTTTTAGCTCAAATTTACTCATCAAACCAGCTTGCGAAATCAATGGCTATTCTAAGACAAGTTCCAATGATCATGGAGCATTCGGCCCCTCTGAAACCCCGATTTGATGCTCTCAACAAACTCATTCACTCTGTTCTTGAATTAACCCAATGTATCATCCATTTTAAGGAGTTACCGCCCATGTATGTTACTCCTGATGTACCAGCGATGGCCAGAGCGTTAAATGCCATTCCAACTGCCGTTTACTGGAATGTTAGAGGGATAATTGCTTGTGCTGCACAGATTACGAGCCTCACTAGCATGGGACACGAGTAAATAAACGTTTATTAGTTTTTAACTTGTATTGATAGTGATAAATTAACAAGGTTTTAATGACTTTAGGTACGGGATATCATCTTCAGAGTTGCAGTCATGGGAACTATCCACCTTAATCCTGAAGATCAACCATTTGCTTGAGTTTCTCAAGAAACAACTGGAAGAATGTCATCGTCTCGTAGGTATGCTATTGACGCAATATGCTTTCATTATTTTACTGATTATCGTAACATACTATGTAAATTATAAATAAGAGTAGCATACTTGCATTTTGTACCAATGTTAGCAACGAGTCACAAACCACCCTTCGTATGTGTTTCAAATATTGGTACAAAAATGAAAGTACGTAACTTTTTCTAATAAATATAATAGTAATGCGGTTATTATTGTTTTTTTGGACGGAAAATTCTAACACACACTTGTCCCTGTTTGATTAATGCAGGAGACAGGAAAGAGATGGAATTCCGACACTCGTTCAATCAGCTATTTGAAACGATCCATATCGACAACATGAAAATCTTGAAGATCTTGATTAGTCCAAGGGACGACGCTTTGCCACTTTTTGATGGCGCCAGTAAGAAAAGGGTATAAATAATGCATAGGTCAACGATGCAGTTTCTAATTATTTTCAACGATGCAGTTTCTAATTATTTTCCTACTAAACTGACTTGAATAGGTCAGTCTAGAAGTGCTGAGAAGAAAGAATGTACTGTTGCTGATATCAGGGCTAGACATGTCCCGAGATGAGCTTTCAATCCTCGAGCAAATTTACAGTGAGTCTCGTATTCAAGGATCAAGAACGGATGCTTTGTATGAGGTCGTATGGATGCCTATTGTGGACCCCTCAGTAGAGTACACCGACGCAATGGACAGACAATTTGAAGACATGAAGAGCAATATGCCATGGTACTCTGTGTACCACCCGTCCATTATTGACAGGGCGGTGAAACGGTCCATTGGTGACAGGTGGCACTTTAGGAGTAGGCCAATCCTCGTAGTGTTGGACCCGCAAGGAAGAGAGTTGAGCCCGAATGCTATTCACATGATGTGGATTTGGGGAAGCAATGCATTTCCTTTTACAAGCGCGAGAGAGGAAGCATTGTGGAGGGATGAAACTTGGAGTCTCGAGTTGTTAGTCAGTGGCATGGACCCCACCATTCTTAACTGGGTTAGTTCATCATTTCTTACTTTTAGTCGAATGATGGTTTTACTCCTTGACCACTTAATGAGATGGTGTATTTTATGTTTTTAGATACGAGACGACAAATACATCTTCTTGTATGGAGGTGACGACATTGAATGGATGCGCAAATTCACCAGAAGCGCACAAGCCATGGCAACTGCTGCACGCATCCCATTAGAAATGGCTTACGTTGGAAAAAGCAAGAAAAAGGAAAGCGTCCGTAGAGCAATTGCCACCATCAACGTGGAAAAACTCAGTTACTGCTGGCAAGACACCACCTTAATCTGGTTCTTCTGGACTCGTTTAGAAAGCATGTTATTCTCCAAGATCCAACTCAGGAGAGCCGACGATCAAGATCCTATAATGCTTCAACTCAAGAAACTACTCAGTTACGACAAAGATGGATCATGGTCTTTACTTTGTAGAGGATCACAGATTTTAGCCAGCGGACATGGTTCCACTATGTTGCAAACCCCTGTTGACTATGACCTCTGGAAGGAACATATCCCTACAAGGGGATTTGATTCGTCGTTTTCTGACTACCATGATAAGCTTCACGTTGCTGCAAATAACTGCTGTCGTTTTGAGTTTCCTATTGCCTCAGGTAGAATCCCAGAAGGCATGCGTTGCCCTGAGTGTCATCGTTTGATGGAGAAATACATTGCTTTCCTTTGCTGTCATGATCAAACCGGACTTCTCGAACCTTATTGAGCAACATGAATGAATGTTTACTAATCCGGTAATCTCTGCTGCCGGTTACTATAATAAACAAACAGTGGCATGTTCTGTTTCTGTTGTATTGCAATAAGATTAGTAATGTGTGAACGAGTGCTATTTTGTTTTTACTTAATTGTAATCCGGTGAGTCTAAACTATCGATGTATGAGTTAGGCTTGCTTTCGATGTAATAAAATGTTTTCTCCATATATATCTAGTGCTCACAAATATTTTACAAAAACTTTCTTACAAAATGACATGACATGATATGATGCGAGTATAAAACGATAAAATATCGGATCATTTAAATTAGAAATTATTTCTATGATCTCGTAAAAAACGGGATATACCCGCCCGTATAGCTCAGTGGTAGAGCGCCAGTCTTGTAAACTGGAGGTCTGTAGTTCGATCCTGCATGTGGGCATTTTTATTAATTTTTTTTGGAATTTAAAACTTATTAAAACCCTAAACGTGCAACGAAATCGAAATGAAAATCAAAATCTCAGATCAATGGCTTCTGGTTTTCTCCAGAAACTGATTCGAAATCAAAAACCCCTGATTTCAAATCTCAACAAACAAATTCTGTCCTTATCCCCTACCCATTTGCTTGACCCGATCCCCTTGTTCAACAGCATACCCAAAACAACCAATCAACCACTAAACCCTAACCCTAATCCAGTTTTTTACCCTAGTTTTGCATTTGAAGCTTTTTTGAATCCAATTTCTCAAATCGGATACATTGTACCACAAGAAGAGAAAGAAGATGGTGATGGGGAAATTGGGATTTGGGCTGATAGTGTGAAGAAGAAAAGAAAGAAGAAGATGAACAAACACAAATTGAAAAAATTAAGGAAGCGTCTTCGTAGGAAAACCTAGTCTCTGGCGAACATTCGAGGTTTTCTTCGTCTTTTTTTCTCGGTTTTACGACTAGTATTTTTACTTTGAGTTATGTAATATCCCCTTTTAATGACCTAATGTTAGTCTTTAATTGCCCGAATTCATCGTGTTTCAATAATTTATCTCACACATTATTATCGGTTAAAATGATATATCTTTTGCTTTGAATATTGGTGGTTTTACGAGTCTACGTTAGTGCTTAATTCTGTTTTTTTGTATCAATCTCATGTGCATTGTTGTTTAACATGTTTTAAGATATCCTTGTAATATCTATCTTTGTGGCTCGTTGATTCTCTATCGGTCTTGCTACTGGAAAGATTAACTTTTAGGATCAAAGTTTAGTGTTCATTGTTTGAATTGGAAGGGCTCAATGATTTAAATTGGCTCGTCTTTTTAACCTCTTTTTGAAGTAATTTGATAAGAATTGACTCATAGTTATAGTCTGTTGACTGTAGGACTCTTGTTCTAGAAAAGATATATTTTTTTCCTGCGTAAGAATTTTGAACGGGACTACTGGAATATTCCTATTTATGGTGAACTGTTTTGTGACTTTGTCTTCTTGAGGACTAGAGATTGTGAGTTTTAGCTTTTAAGCAACGGATTGCCACCAAATTATCCAAAATAAATAAATTACGTTACAGTATAAGGATTCTATTCTTATAGTTTGAGTCATGACTTGAGCTCACGAGTTGAAGGTTTCTCTTATATTAAGCTTCTGTTATGCTTCACATTTGCCAAATTATTCTTGCTTGAATGTTGACGTAGATGTGTTTACTCTATGATTAAGTGATGTTCAAATGAGATTCCCCAAATGTTCAGAAAATATGTATTCAACTTCAATAAGAAAATTACCTTATTTTTTTTTATTCAAATGAGATTCACCAGGTGTAGATAGTCTAAAGTCTAAACTCATACTAAGATCGTTCTTTTTGCTCCTTTTTTCTCTTTCACTTTAATTCAATAAGAAAGCGAGTCAAGGGAGTGTAGTTCAAGGCTTCCAGCAATCAACTTCTTTTAGCGAAAGTAGGCTAGATATTAGATTCTATTACCATTCTGGAGAACACCATATCTATGTTAAAGCTTTTGATTGTGCCTGTGTTCAAAAATTGGAATCTGGATCTGGTTCTACGCATCTTTATAGATGAAAGTGTCAGCTTATGATTCGATTTTAATGAAGTCCCATTTGATTAGAATGAGTCTGTTTTCCGGTTGTAATGTCAAGAATTCAATCGAGCGAATTTCCACTATAATGCTGTTCTTACAAGATAATTTTGTTTACTTAGACAGCGTATCAGAAGTATTTTAGGCCATAAATCCCTGCAGTCGAGATGGGGTAATAGACAAAGTTAATAGGTATAGTTTAATGTCAGCTTACAGTTGTTAAATGGTGTAGAATTAAAATTTATAATTTTCTTTTTTGTGAAGAGTTTGAACTTTATATCCGAAAAATATGAAAATTTAAAGAACACCATATAATTCTCTCCCTAATTTATATCTACACCTCACACCTATTTCTCAATTTTCTGTACATTTCTACTATATAAAAAACTTACAATCATTTTCGTCCAAATTAACCATTATTTGAATAAAAAGTATCTCTCCGTTTTACCTTAGAGAAAGTAATGCATTTTACATTTGTACATCATCAAATAAAACTATCGTCTTCCAAATAAATTAACCATTCCCCATAATGGCACGGAAATTGGTTGTTCTGGCTCTTGTTTTCATTGCCATACTCGGCTTTGTATCTGCAGCCGAGACACCAGCGAAATCACCCATAGCCGCTCCCCCAAGGGGGCCAAAGGGAAACACACCAGCATCGGCTCCTACTCCTAAATCCGCTAAAGCACCAACTTCAGGTGCCTCGCCATCCCCATCAAGTGGTGGAGGGTCATCGCCTACCCCGTCCGTTGATGGATCAGTCTCTAGCCCACCAGAACCAGAATCCTCAGAGGCACCAGAATCCGCTGATGCACCAGAATCACCAGACTCAGACTCAGACTCTGATTCACCAGATTCTGATGAAGGAGAAGCTGATGAAGCTGATGCTGCCGAAACTCTGAAAGCCTCATTGGCATCCGGAGCTGCTGCTCTTGCAGGTTTCTTCCTCTTCTAGATTTCGATTATGAAGGTTTTCTTATATTTCATTCTTTTTATTCGAGTTGTTTTCAACCCGCACATTGCGGTGAGACTTAAAAAATTATATATAGTTGAATGTTAAATCAAACAAAAAATAGTAATATTAAGGATATTAAATTATTATTTGCAAACAATTATAACTTAAAGAATTTTAATTTATTTAGATTTAGAAAAGAAACTAAATATCAAAGTTTTAATTTACTTATATTATTTAATAGTTATAAATATCTAGTTATAAATGTTAGTTTTTGAATAGCTCAAATCATCAAGGTTCTAAATAACGCGTCATGGCGAGAAATTATGAAAATATGCAAGGCCCCTTTGTTAGGCGTGGCGGCAAAAAACTATGGGCATGGCGCGTCTTAACGCGAGTTTTTTGTAACGCGTTATAAAATTTTGTTTTTAAAAGAAAAAAAGTTTTGAAATTGTTAAAAATGGCTATAAAAATCATTTCATTATAAATTTGTGACTATATCTTAGAATATATATATATATATATATATATATATATATATATATATATATATATATATATATATATATATATATATATATATATACTTAAATGTTAAAACATACTTTTTGATATTTATTGATATTTATACAACTTATTAATAGTAAAAATACTAGTATGGTATCCATGCGATGTAGCGGATGAAAAAAATCATATTCAACAACTTACAGTGGGGTAATGATTTATGGTAATTTATCATTTGTCTCGTTACATATATGTGGAGTGTAATAGTTTAAAGTTCGGCCCTTCGGACAATATAAAAAGAATGTTATGGTAACAATTTATGGTTCGATCATTCAACGATAATAATTATTATGTCATATGATAGATTTTCTCAATTCTTCTACAGTACCCTAAGGAATCCCAAATTTGTAAGTAAAGAAAAATTTAGATTCCAAACGGATTTAAATTCCGTCATAAACTTCAAACAATCATGTTATGGAAAAGGAATTCGATTGAAATTCACTCAATTTTTTCCAGATTTCGTGAAACAAACACCCCCGTATAATATTCCGTTCGGATCATTCAACCCATTTGGGTAATTCGACTCATTTGGAGATTAAGCTCATTTCCGAACATAACAAAAGTCTAATTTTCACGTCATTTTGTTTTTTTTAATAGTGACGTCCAATAATTTCACGTTCTGTCAAAAAGAGAATTAAATATATTTCCTGAATAGTATTCCCGTATAAACCCATGTTTTCCATAAACAAAAACTAATTTTCCTTCAACTATGCAGCAACAAATTAAAAATCCATTCAGACACTACGCTTTCTAATCGTTTATCGTTCCGCTTTTCAAGCCGAAAAAAATATTTTCATTCAAGACATTCAAATTCAGTCTGTTTCCATGAATCCATTAGGTAACACATACTTTCGAATGTTGTAATGAAGGATAATCAATAGGGTAACAAGGTTTATTAAGTATCAAATGTAATACTACTCAGCTTATTGGTATTAAGACTTATCGGTGACTAATAGAAGAATATATAAACTTCTGATGATAACCATCTTCCTAGAATTATAGAGCAACACTAACCACAACACTGTCAACTAACTTTATAAAATTTAGATTATAAATCAAATATTTGAAAATTTACTCCATCAAATAACGTTTAAAGTTATAAAATAATGGTTACATGAATACAAATTTTATATCAATTAATTTGAATTGCCTTTTATTTTATATGGGTATATATTTTTTATGAAATTAGTAATCGAATTAATTAAAGGAAATTAAGGAAATGTCACTAATTATAAAGTGAAAATGTTTTATATATTAATAAAGATAAAGATAAAAATAGTTATTATTATTTATTAGTTATTGTTGTAATTAAGGAAATGTCACTAATTGTAAAGTGTTTTAAATGATAAATTTTGTGAAAGGTATGAAATGGTAGATTAGTAATTTCAATTACTTAAATTTTAAGGGTTTAAGAATTTGAAGAAAATGCTTTATAATATAGTTAAGATAATATCCTCTTTTTAATCATCTAATGTTACTCTTTTATTGCTCGAATTCATCATGTTTCAATAATTTATTTGACACATTATTATCGGTTAAAGTGATATATCTTTTGCTTTGAATATTGGTGGTTTCTGTTTTTTGTATCAATCTCATGTGCATTGTTGTTTTAAGATATCTTTGTAATATCTATCTGTGTGGCTCGTTCATTCTCTATCGCTCTTGCTACTGGAAAGATTAACTTTTAGGATCAAACTTTAGTGTTCATTGAATGAATTGATAAGAATTGACTCATAGTTATAGTCTGTTGATTGTAGGACTCTTGTTCTAGAAAAGATATAATTTTTTCCTGCGTAAGAATTTTGAACGGGACTACTGGAATATTCCTGTTTACACAGAGTATGGTGAACTGTTTTGTGACTTTGTCTTCTTGAGGACTAGAGATTATGAGTTTTAGCTTTTAAGCAATGGATTGCCATCAAATTATCCAAAATAAATAACTTACGTTACAGTATAAAAGACGTATAAGGATTCTGTTCTTATAGTTTGAGTCATGACTTGAGCGCACGAGTTGAAGGTTTCTTTTATATTAAGCTTCTGTTATGCTTCACATTTGCCAAATTATTCTCGCTTTGAATGTTGACGTAGATGTGTTTACTCTACGATTAAGTGATGTTCAAATGAGATTCCCCAGGTGTAGATAGTCTAAAGTCTAAACTCATACTAAGATCGTTTTTTTTTGCTCCTTTTTTCTCTTTCACTATAATTCAATAAGAAAGCGAGTCAAGCGAGTGTAGTTCAAGGCTTCTACCAATCAACTTCTTTTAGCGAAAGTAGGCTAGATATTAGATTCTTTTACCATTCTGGAGAACACCATATATATGTTAAAGCTTTTGATTGTGCCTGTGTTCAAAAATTGGAATCTGGATCTGGTTCTACGTATCTTTATAGATAAAAGTGTCAGCTTATAATTCGATTTTAGTGAAGTCCCATTTGATTAGAATGAGTCTGTTTTCTGGTTGTACTGTCAAGAATTCAATCGAGCGAATTTCCAGTTTAATGTTGTTCTTACGTAATAATTTTGTTTACTTAGACAGCGTATCAGAACTTTTAGGCCATACATCCCTGCAGTCGATGGGGAATAATTGTTGAATGGTGTGGAATGAAAATTTATAATTTTCTTTTTTGAGAATAGTTTGAACTTTATATCCGAAAAATATGAAAATTAAAAGAACACCACATAATTCTCTCCCTAATTTATATCTAAACCTCACACCTATTTCTCAATTTTCTGTACATTTCTACTATATAAAAAACTTACAATCATTTTCGTCCAAATTAACCATTATTTGAATAAAAAGTGTGTCTCTCCGTTTTACCTTAGAGAAAGTAATGCATTTTACATTTGTACATCATCAAATAAAACTATCGTCTTCCAAATAAATTAACCATTCCCCATAATGGCACGAAAATTGGTTGTTCTGGCTCTTGTTTTCATTGCCATACTCGGCTTTGTATCTGCAGCCGAGACACCAGCGAAATCACCCATAGCCGCTCCCCCAAGGGGGCCAAAGGGAGACACACCAGCATTGGCTCCTACTCCTAAATCCGCTAAAGCACCAACTTCAGGTACCTCGCCATCCCCATCAAGTGGTGGAGGGTCATCGCCTACCCCGTCCGTTGATGGATCAGTCTCTAGCCCACCAGAACCAGAATCCTCAGAGGCACCAGAATCCGCTGATGCACCAGAATCACCAGATTCAGACTCTCATTCACCAGATTCTGATGAAGGAGAAGCTGATGAAGCTGATGCTGCCAAACTTCTGAAAGCCTCATTCGCATCCGGAGCTGCTGCTCTTGCAGGTTTCTTCCTTTTCTAGATTTCATTCTTTTTATTCGAGCTTTTTTCAACCCGCATATTGCGGTGAGACTTAAAAAATTATACATAGTTGAATGTTAAATCAAACAAAAAATAGTAATATTAAGGATATTAAATTATTATTTGCAAACAATTATAACTTAAAGAATTTTAAAAATACCAAATTAATTGAATTAGTCTGAATAACAAACTTGTTCTTTGAATACCATGATACCGTTTTGTATTTAATTTATTTAGATTTAGAAAAGAAACTAAATATCAAAGTTTTAATTTACTTATATACTTATATATATAAAAAAAAATTTATCTCTATTTATTTAATAGTTATAAATATCTTGTTGTAAATGTTAGATTTCAATTTTTCACAAATTCAGAATGAATTATGTAACAAAATTAATACAAAATCGAAACATGCATCGTCACTTTTATGTTAACCAAATATTTGTCTCCTGCATTTACGATATCATTTTTAAACAAAATACACGATCTTGTAAAACTTATGGGTAATATATTTACTATTCTATGTTATAATAATCAAAATTTTGACAAATATATTTATTAAAATAGTTTTATTTATTTAATGTTATATTTCAGGGCGGAGGCTGTAGAATATGAAACCGATAATTTCTTCTCTCAAAAAGTAGAATAAAAGCAAAGGAGAGCATGTTCAAATCTCGTGGCTTCATGGGCCCACCCCATGATTGACGGCCCAATAGAGAACTTTTTTATTGTTATTAAAAAAAAAAAAAAAAAACTATTTGTATTTTTTTATTTTTACGTTTGATCCAAGTATTATAACATGTTGTGTGTTGTATTTGATGTTACCTTATATATGTACAAATGTATTCTTGTGTATAAATCATCGTATCCCTTTATACGAGCATTCGGATCCTATCGTGTCATTGTTCTATATCGTTTGTTACTATGTGGTCGTGTTGACGGCATTTTGTTGACAAGATTAGCGCAAAATACAGGGAAAAAATAACATTGTACGATATACGCGCTACAAATATTTATCGACTCAAATGAATCATTTAACCAAAATAAAGTCTTAGCACATTTAAAGGTTTGTAGATGTGATAAAATGAATATGAATAAAGTAGAAAGAGTCAAAATAAATATTGAAACAAAGTACGGGAAAATCAAGCATGAATTAGTGGCAATTAGGAAGAAAAAAATAGACAGATTTATTTGGTCAAACTCTTTTGCATTTAATTTAAATCCATATGAAACTTAAATTATGATTCATAGGTAACCAAGCACAACGGTTGACTTTCTAGTCAAGTAAAACATTGAACAATGAACTTAAAATGCAATGTTTGATATATAAAACTACAATCCATAATCATAAATTCATAATCAGCAACGAGACCCTCTTCGGCAAGAGAGTGGCCCTGCGTTTCGAGTAATTTGCCCCACGAGTGTAGATGGTCTACCACTTAAACTTGTAGCTCTTGCAAAAGTTGCACCGGCACCTTTACCAGACTCGATAAAATAAGCACCATTTAACATCAAATCCCCTTCCGATCTCCAATTCCAATTCTTCCATTCGTTTTCACCTGCACTCTCGTGCTTCGTAACCTACATGTAAAAACAAATCATATAAAAACCTTATACGGAGTAAACAATACCCAATTTAAGAGTAAGGTAAGACCGTCTTAGATAAGATACAGACAATCTTACCTCTACCTAAAACGAGAGACTACTTCAAGAAAGATCTACGATACCTGTTTGTGAAATCTTATATTGGGTGCCAAAAACCTATTTCCTTGGCTATAAATAGTAGGGTTAGCACTCCCTCCAATTGCATACATCTCCCAATGTGTATAGTCATTATTCACCACATGAAAATACCCATGTCTACATCTGCAAAAACCCATATCAAAAATGTCAAAAAACATAATATATAGATATAGATTTGTATATATATATATATAGATATAGTTGAATAGATATATACATACCTAGGCATTCTTTGAACAAGGCCTTCACCAAAATGATTAAAAGCAATAGTAACTTGCATATCTTTATCTTGAGTATAACTATCACTATGTCCCAATAACATAACCTTATCATGATGAGTCAGATGATTATTCGAAATCGTTACAGCAGTAGATCCATGAATAACATCAATAAGTCCATCATGACAATTAGACAATGAACAATGATCAATCCAAATATGTTTACTTTCAAACACAGAAATACCATCACCATCAGATTGTGTCCACCAACCCGAATGATGGGGCGAGTTTCGAATATTACCATTTCCAGCTTGCTTACAATCATGTATATGTATACCATGGATTATAATGTTGGTAACATAATGTATAGTAATGCATGGACCATTACCAATATGGACATTTACTCCCCTTCCATCTATAGTTTTGAAACTATTCATAACAAGCTCTTGTTTTAGTTGTATAACCATGTCGCGTTTAAAGATGATCCATAATGGTTCATCTTGTATAACGGCATGGCGCAGTGTCCCGGGAACTGGATTAACAGCGTTATCATTCCCGGGATCTGTGACCACGTAGATGCGGCCGTTTCGGCCGCCTAACGCGTTTTTACCAAACCCGATCGCACAGTCTGCTAGACGTTGACGATTCGAATCCCAGTTCGAATCACAACGCCAGCAGTCATCGATCGGGTTTCCAGTACCACAAGAGAGGTAACTAGCTAGGTTTCTTCGACTAGCATTGTTGATGGATTCATGGACTTCATTGATGACTGATTCTGGGGTAGAACAAGAAACAATGGTGAGTAAAGAAATCAAGAGGAATAATGGCAGAAAAATGGTGGACATTTTTGTGTAAGAAAATATATGAAAAAAGTGTGTGAGATTTATGATTATGTCTAGGTGTGTTTATATAGTTATGATTTGGCCGTGATAAATGGCGAAATTAATATATGTACACGTGGAATTTGAGAGAATGTTAGGTTTATATTTTCTTGGAGTTCCCATTAATAGTTAGTTATTCGGTTGGGGTATGTTAAATACACCAACACTTTTTGTTAAATAAACCAACGGGCCCACATTATTTTCTAATCATTATCTTTATCTCATATTATTTCCTAATCATTTTCTAATCATTATGTTTTCTTCTTTTTAATAGTAAATGAGATAATGATTATGTTTTTTTTCTTTTTTCTTTTTGTTTTAATAATTAAACATATAATGTTATTATATTATTTATTTATAAATATAATATTACATGAAAACAATATATTAATACATAAAAAAAAATGACAAGAAAGTAATATAAAATAGTACTAATACATAAAGAGAAATGATAAAATTAATATAAAATAGTAAATGAGATTAATTATTACATTTAATCACCTAAATCCATAAAATTTCTTTCACGATGGATACACTGATTAAATAGTTCTATACGAGACCGATACATTGTTTCCCATCTAGCTGCATACGAGTTTCTATGAACATTAATTTACATACTACAAATTACACATACTGTAGATTACAAAGGGTTCAAATAAATATGTTGCATTCATAACAAAATAATAATAATGTTAAACTTTTAAAAAGTAAACATACTAGATGAAAGAAGAAAATCCAAATATGTTATTAGTTAAAAAACTATTCTAACTCTTCTATTTATAATAGTACAAATGATTAATAAATATTGGTTATTGGTTAATTTAATTGAGATTTCTATTTCCAATAAACTTACACTTTCTAGATTTTGAAAAATGTAATTTTTAGAAAAAGTTACAATATAGGTGGATTTCTATTTCCAAAAAATCATATTCAACATGTTTGATTTTTATTGTTGAAAGGGAGAATTTCAAAACAAAATTTGACTATGACCCTACAAATTGTTGAATTTTATAACAAAAATTAATTATGTGGGTCCCTCAATCATAGGGTGTTGGTTTATTTAGTAGTCCCCATATTCAACATCTTTTTTTAATGTAATGATTATATTCTATTTTATATTTTATGTTTTACATTATATGGTTTAGATATTCATATATATAAATAAACAATATACGTCAATCACGATTCATTTTCTTGCATGATTATGTTAATCTTGTATCTAATTACTATGATTTTGTTATAATCGTGGTTAAAAATGATTTATTTCATTTCCATCAGTGGAGATATTTGATATTATTGTTGAAAATTTGTTACTGAATTTGATATTTATGATAGTATAAATTGTGAAAAATATTTTTAGATTGTAGTATTTCTATATGTTTTTGGGGTTATATGAAATCAACAATCATATAATTCAAAGTTACGGAAAAACAAATAGGTGATTCAAAGGTACCCACCAGCTTCTACATTTTCGCGTTTTGATGACTCCAAAACGCAGATAAGTGATTTTCAAATTCTTTTTTGCCAAACACTAATAGGTGATTATCTGCGTTTCCTAAACGGGATAATCAGAAAATCAGACTCAAATCGCAATCCCAAACACCCCTTTACTTGAACATGCTGGCAAGGCTCCTAAAACGTGGTTAACCTTTGTGAAATATATATATATTAACATCAAGGTAAAAGTAACATGGGTATGTATGACTTTTGGAGTGGCTTAATATCATGAGACCCACTCCTTTGACTGTGTAGCAAAAATTACTTTTGTTTTTCATTTGTCTGTACTTTAATAAAAAGCATATTGGCATGAAATTAACATTCGACTATTTTATTATATCGGTTTTTACTTTGTAAAGTTACATTTTTGTTTCATCCATTTTACTTTTGTGTTCAATTCTTTGAATAGGGATTTCTCTAAAAAAATTTATAAATGTATTAATTTACATCTCAACTTCCGGTCTTCCACATACCTCGTTTATGATGGGATTGTGTATTGTTGTCGTGGTTGTCGGCTCTTTAAAATTTTGCTAATGATTTTCTTAAAGACGTACTCCGGAATTTAAGAAAACTAATCAATGTGTCACATTTAATAACATTCGATATAGTATACAATATGTAACATTTTGGTCACATTGTTTAAATAATTTTCAAAATTAATTGACTATTTCGATTAACCCTCAAATTAGGGTAGTTATATTTGACTTTGAATAATGGTGTTTGGAATAACCTTTGAGTTGTAATTCGGTGCAGCTTTTCTCCCTTTCTTCTTATTCTTTTTGAGATAAAAATACAATAACTTCACACACACGTACACACACCGTCAGGAAAATATTATATAATCCATAGCTATGTTATCTTTTTTATAAAGGAATTGATAAACACGACCCTATTAATTGTATATAAAATATCAATATTTTTTTAATTGATTGTATACTAATTGATGAGGTTAGTATGGATTACGTATGTATATATAGGTACTTTAAATATAATAATGGACTTTTGATTGTGGTTTAAAGCCCGCTACTACAACCAAGCTCAGTCTGGCTGTCAAGTTGTCAACGACTGTCAAGTTGTCAACGGCTGTCAAGCGCCTGTCAAGTTGTCAACGTCTGTCTCAGCGCCCTGTCAAGTTGTCAATTGTCCAAGTTGTCAACGAGCTGTCAGCGTCTGTCAAGTTGAAGCGCATGTCTTATTGGCTGACGTCCCGTCATAATAGCCCTTCATGACTGCTTTATTGTCGTCATAATAGTAAAGCGTTACATATACTAGGGATTGATGATTAAGGCAGCTCAAGTATTCATGATCATCATTAATGGACCAACGTTCCATATACTTGAGATTGACCATATAAATACATGGTCTAAATCATTGTCGACCTCACCCTTACCTTATCTTATCTCAACACACACTCACAAAACCTTAAACGCAGAGTTCATACACTCTCGCTTTCATCCTCAACCTTGATCACCCTATGTTCGTCAAGAACTTGTTGGGTTTGCATTGTGATCATCACAGGAGATCTAAGGTTGAATTCACCTAATCTTCGTGTTTGACAATCGTTGCTCGAACACTAATAAATATGAACTTTGCATTTTCGAGATGTGTGTTTCTCCGTCGGTGAATGTTCAACAAGTTATCATAACTCTTCTAATAGTACCAAAATAAATGATATTAGTTAGGTGAATATTATCAACAAAAAAGAAAATCTTTAACATATAATAAAAGAAGAGCCTTAAATGACACATGACGAAGTAAGGTCATTTGATGATTTAATATCTTTGATTTCAGCCGTTTGATGAGATTGATGATGTCATCAAAGACTATTTTCATTTACACCCTATTTCAATACATAATTACATTCTCTCTTTTATTACATCTATACTGAAATAACAAAAAAAAATTTTTAATTTACTTATAAAATTGCTTAATTTGGACTATGATACCTTATTATTCTTCATAAAATCTCCTAATACAAAATATTAAACCATGTGTATAAATGTTTAGGGGTATATGTTATTATAACTATAAACAACATATGTATAAACGCAAATGTATATATGTTTATACGTGTAACATTGTATTATTATATTAACTTATAATCTATATAATTAGGAAGATGAATAGAGCTAAGTTTGTAACTTGTAAGTAGGCGAACAACCCTTATCATTTTATTATCAGCCCAGACCAAACAGGCGACTAGGCCCAAACTATTCCAAATATTGCCACACAAGATTTCAAGTAGACAACCTATTAGACTTGATTGTAATCACAACGATATTAACTTTTAAACCGTGATCTAGTTTTGAGACGTCATGATGTTCTTACCAATGTTCTATGTTTTGTTCGAACCTTAATAGATAAACATATAAATTTTACATGAAAAATGTTTGATATATATCTGAGTCACAAATCGTATTTACCTAATAATCCGAAAAGAAAAAAACATTTATATCTCTTTGTTATATTAAAACATTTCATGTGTGAATTAATGTTCTATGTAATTTAAGAAAGATAGTGTTGCTACTATGTTAATGGATAACCGAATGTCGGTTAATTTATAATGATTAAAATGATAATATTCTACTATGATTAATTTATCAACTTGAATAATTATAATCCTTAATTATTTTATTATGTTGAACTTGTTTGAAGACTAAGATTTCATTGGTTTACACCTAACTTTTTTATTTGTTTAATATGTTGTTATTATACTTTTAAACTGTTGCACGAATTATTATTTATATAGAATATAGATAGTTTCCCTTTATGTCAAGCAAGCATACACTTGTAAATTAAAATTTCAGATCGGTATGATATCGGTTAGTATCAGGGTTTTCTAAATCATTTTTTGGTACTAAATTTCACACTGAAATAAACCGATACGATATCATACAAAATACCGAAAAACCAGTATAATACTAATACCAATGGTATCAAATATCGAACTTTTTAAAAATGTAATACCGAATATCGTACTATTTGTATTTGATTGGAACCGATAGCAGAACATTACTGGTTCGATACAATAAGATAGCAGAACATTACTGGTTCGATATAATACGATAGCAGAACATTACTGGTTCGATACAATACGATACCAATATTTTTATGTTTTAGCTTGCACCTAATGAAGAGTGTTATAATAACCCTACACTTCAAAGAAGGAAACATATTGTGTTTTGCTTCTCAATTGAGGTTGAAGAAAAGGATCTCATCATTCTCGCAAAATATTGCTTTAAAAGAAAGTCATCTCTTTCTTCCCATAATAAGCATTGCTAATCAACATTTTTTTTTTATATAATACAAATATTACAAATTACAATTATACATAGTTATTTCATAACCCTCCTAGTTTTTCTTTTATTTTTATTTTAGAAATTAAATCAAACAGTTCAGGATCACGACATCTAATCGAACAATATACGACTCAACTCATAAATATAAAAGTAAAATAATATGATAAGTTGATTAATAATTGTGGGTCTTGTTGTCGTTTTGGATGAAGCATGCGTAATGGGTTAATGAAGGTACAAACACAACTTGGAACTACTCAAAAGTTGAGTCATTTTCAAGACTCCTTTCATTTCATTTCCTTTCCAAGATTTCTTGGCCTATGTGTGCACGCTTGTCTTTTTTCTATTTTCCGCAAAAGGGTATGAACTCTTTTGGTTTATGAGCTTATAATCTTATCAAAAAATCAGGCTTACGACTTCGTTTAAGGTCATGATTTCAACTTGAGAAATTAATAAGCCGAAAAAGTGGGATTATAAGTTTTTAAAATTTACAATATGAAACAAACACCCCTTATCAACTAGTAGGAAATTATATAAATTTGACTTTCGAATTACTCTAACTTTGCCTTAAACACAATTCATTAGGTTTGCTTTCAAAAGCACTTGGCATTCTTGTGTTTGAGAAACTAATGACTAATCTATACATATTCAGAACCGATACATATTCAAAACATTGAGATATCGTATTTTGATTATAAAAATCTCGTTCCATATCGTCTTTTATGTGCATTTTGAACTCGATATAAGTTTTTATAACATTAAAGATGCTCAAATAATGTTAATATTCATAGTAAACTCTTGCACATACAAATATGATAAGCGGTAGATTAGTTTAGTTTTAGGTTGATCAAACGAATACTAAAAACAACATTGATCAACATAGACAACAAGATCCATGTATTAAAAATAGGTTTTTGTTTATAGATCAATTAGTGTTATTATACACTAATTGCATGATTAGAAGCTTCGGTGACGATTTTTTTGGCTAATGATCCATGGAGCTTCTTCTCTTTGATCTCTGGATCTTCCAACACTACAACCTTGTCTTTGTCTTTAACCCCGACCATGTGTAGGTGTTCGATATCCTCTCGTTCTTTCCCTTTAAACAACACTCTTTGCTCCTTTGGTTCCATTCCGGTTAACATTGATAGCATTATCTTCATTTCACCTAATTCAAGCAAAAACATTCAAGAATGAGAAGAGATACATGAATATAAGTGTAATAGGATGATAGGAAACACGTATATTATTTTTATTTTTTTTGAACGGCAATGTTAGTGATTCGGGGCCACAATGACATGGGCAGTATGCGACCTACGAACCTTACACCAAAGTTAGTTATCACCTAATATTCACCTAAGGAGAAACCCAGAGAGAGACTCGAACCCAAGACCTCTCATAAGAAGGACAATCTCCTACCAATGGGACAAACCTCCATTGGAGGAAACGCGTATATTATGTTTGCCAAAAAAAAGACTATTTATAAAAATAGCATTTATGGTATGTGCAATTCAAGAATGCAACATGATGATGAATATTTATGTAAAGGCATACACACACTGCAAGTGTTTTAGACTATAAATGCAAGACCGTGATTTTCGGTGCCAACGTACCAAACGTTGAAGTTGCTTGGATGGATATGTCATGCCATTGCGAGCCGGTTGTGACTCTAACGATAATAAATTCTTCTTTTTCAACCTTTTGGCCTTCAATGTCTCTTTTTTGTACAAGCATACCACCCGGCCTTAATTCCCATTTGATTTCTTTGACGTAGGCAGCACAACGCTCCTTGTCGTCGCCGTTGCTTGCACCACCACCGCCACCACGAAACTTGGAAAGGCTCCTATGGAGTATCTTTGATCTAGATTTCATCATCTTGGTTAACCTTTTGTTAACGGTTTTTCTTTCCAATAGACAAGTAGCACTTGAGTAGGAGGAGCTTATATAGTACTTAAAAGAAAGGGGTTTAATTTAGGTTGGAGCCTTATAAAGGGCAACAATTGGGTAAATGTCTATAAAGAATTTAAGATAACATTGTATATTCACATAAATGGTATGAGTGGATGGTTTGTTACTAATTTAAAATTAGATAAAATCTCACCGAATATAAAAGTTATAAAGTTCGATTTTTACCAACTGAATTTTTGTTAGGACATTTTATCGGTTAGAAAACTTAGTCATCGTTAATAAATAGATAAAAGTCCACATAAATGTTTAAATAAATGATACATCTTATTACAACTATGTTCTAAACACAAAAGAAAAAAAGAAGAAAAATAACAATATTATTACCAATAATCCAAAGAGAAACCGGAGAATTGTTAGGAAAAAAATAATCAACAATATAGAAAATATTATAAGAAATCGTGTACAAAGTACTTGTGTATATGAAATTAATCAATTTAAATGTTACTTGATTGATTTCTTGATTCCAACATATAATTAATTGAGGCTTGTGTAGCACTATCCTAAGACATAATTTTTTCACGTATAGTGACTAATTAGAGGATACAACAATCGAAAACAAGTTTATGAACTTGAATCTATCGAATCGGATTATTGATTATGAGAAAGGAATTTCAGAATGATTATTCTGGATTTTCTGTGAGGTTTTCTTCATGGACGAATTTCATATATATAGGAATAATCTGAAACGTTGCAACTTTATTGAAACGTTGTAGCTATCATCTAATAAATATGACCGTTGAAAAATTCGTAAAAATTTTCTCTAACCAAAATGCCTATTGGAAAAGACGTTGAATGTTTTTCGGGTTTCCTTTTAGGTTTTTAATACAAAAAAAGAAATCCGGATTTTAACCAATTTAGATCCCAAAAAAATCTTTTGACATTTATATACAATCATTATACACTCTATTACTCTATCATTTAGCCCAATTTAGAGACAAAATTGGTCAAATCCAACATACCATACTTCAACCAAGTCCATACATATGTCTTTATCCAAACTAGTAATTCTTAGAAACTTTGGTATATAACATAATAATCCAAAACAAATAAAAGAGTAGTGGTATATCTAAAATTAAAAGATTAAAGTCTCATCTAAAACCTTTTATTTATGAATTTAAAAAGTTTGAAGCTTATAAAAGTTTTTTAAAAGCTTATAACGTGGTGTGCTGTTAAACGAAGTTATATTCTTATCGGCCCAGCCCAGATTATTAGTGAAGTACACAAACGAATTTGTATTCTTTTCGGCCCAGAATCGATTAGGGCCCAACCCAAAGTATAATTCCATATTCCATTTTGATTATTGCTTAAAACAAACTAAAATATTTGTAAATGTAATTTATTCATTTAAAATCTTTATGTTATCAAAATAAAAAAGTTAAATATTTGTTACCGAATGGGAGGGATCCAATAAGAACGAAAAATTAATAATAATCATAAGAACCATATTTCGTCACTTATTGTTGATATATAAGGGGGATTTAATGCACGAGTGAATTTTGTCCACTAATACATTTTAAATTGTGTATCATCAATGTGTGTCTAAAAATTAGTTTTCACGGTTCTTAAATTATTCTTTGATCCAACTTCTCTTACCAAAATTATCATAACTATATTTAGTTGTTGAAGAGTCAAGTTAACTCTAATCATGGTCGTTTACGAATTTTTTGAAGCCTTGGACTAAACATATCGAAATATAAAAGTGAACCCTAATAAGGGAAGTCTCTCTAGTGAACATAACAATAAATTGTTGCTTAAAAATCCTTATTTATCTGATTTTGCTCTGCAAACTTTCGAATGAAGTCTTTGTAATTTGTACGCATACACTTTTTAACATGTCATTTCCATTTATAAACGGTTCATGAAAAATAAATATAAAGTAAAATGTTGAGGCACCTGAAATTCTAGTGGTCTTTGACGATCCTTCACCTAGACTATTCCAAGACGACCATGAGTATAATGTTTTTCGTTATTGTTTTCAAATATACAATGAAAATTATAAAGGTTAATCACTCCTAAAACTCCATTGATTTAGAAACATATATATTTTTTATTCTATATCACAATCTTCATAATGTAAATTGTAAAACAATGTTATGGTGTTATATTGTTATCTTAGTGTTGAGATAATAAAAAAAAATTGGACATCAAAAAAAAAATCACAACTCTCTATTTTAAAAATGCAATTAAACTTATTTTCATTTAAAAAATAATTATTTCAAAAATTAATAATATATAAAACGAATAGATTACACAATTAGAACGACCATTGTTTTGTCTTTCTATAGAGCAATAACTCGATATACTTTCAACGAAATTTTTTCTGGTTTCGATAAATTTGAAATCACAAATAAATTATTCAATAACGTATATCCAGGTCTATATAGATACATCATTTAACATTATTGCATTTTAAATACATATATAGAGTTAAAATTATATGTATTATTGTCTTAAGAGAAGTTTTATTTACCATATTATTGATATTTGTCCTAAACAAGACTTGAATTGTTAATCTGAATATAAGAAGGCACACATCGACACTTTGATATCCTTGAAAAAATCCTTCAGTACATAATCAATTTCAAAAGTTTACACTCAAATGGCACTCGATAATTATATGAAACCTAGGTATAGAATTATATTTACTTATACTTACTCTTTCCAATCTATAATATGACATTTCTCATTTCACTAAATCAAAAAAGAGTGTTACTATTTTGCCAATAGATGTCGACAGTATGCAATGATTAAAATGAAATAATCATATATCCACTTCAATACTCTTTAATTATTATGTTAAACTTGTTTGAAGATTAAGATATCAATGGTTTACACCCATCTTTTTATTATTAGATAGAAAATACATCAATAATTGATTAAGTATTTCTAAAACGTTGCCCGAATTACCTTATTGAGTAATGTTAGAGTTGTTGCACCGTCTATCCTTTTCTCGTTTTGTCCCTCAACTCCATTAATAAAATTTAAAATTGTTCTACGTATATTTTTTTTATAATTGAAATTATCATTTTAAGAGTAACAAATCATTTATTTGTTAATGTATTTTTAAATAATAACAACATATATAAAAGGTCTACACTCTACAAAAAATCAAAGCCTCCAAAGTGGTTTTTCAAAAGAACTAAAATTATATATTTTTATATATAAAATAAAATTTCCATCAACGATTTAAGAAAGTGAGTGATATGCTTAAATAGTGTGACTAATTATATATCTAAATAACAAAATGTTTAGTATACATTTAGGAGAGAAAAAGTGTTAATATCACTTGTCAAACTTTAAATGTTTTAGGCATATATTAAAATACATCAAAGTTTATTGAATTTGGATTTATTTGTACATTGATATATCCTTAAACTCAAGAAATTCCAATAAGTAATGGATATCCATTTATCTGTTCTATCGATATATAATATTATACCGATATCATGAGTGAATGACTACATGAGTTGATACATCTTGAGAAACCTAGTTTTGCGCCTCCATGTAGCTTCGGAGTTGAATACTAAATGTTGCACGAAGTAGGAAAAAAATAACATCCAAACCGGTTATCTAGTCATTATCATAACATGGAACTACAGCTAGCTTGCTTTACAAACTTTGTGTTTGGTGTTATAATTATAAAGATGAAGAAGAAAGAGCAATATATAATTATTGTTGATGCATCTAGTTTCCATTAACAGATCCAATATAAATAAATAATTATAGTATATGCTTATGTGCGAAAAACATGTATTTTTGCGAGCAAGTACAAAAAGGATCTGATCATTTGATCATTCTAATATGTAAGAATTTTACTTACAAATTAGAGAAATATTTTTCATGTATACCCTATATGAACATACTTCATATATAAGAGGTAATTACATATAAACCGTCCTTATCGTTTGTTTATATTGCATGCTTCATTCATATTGAAAGTAGAGATACCGTTTTTGTGGGTTGTGATAAACCTTTTTTGTGGATATTACATTATTACCTATATAAGGACGGCTTATGTAATTAACAACTCAAAACCTTTTGTATATATAAACGTTCTCTATTAGAGACAATATACACACAAAAGATTTATCACATTGACGATAATGCATTTTCAAAATTTTATAAATGAAACATGTAATCTGAACAAATATAAGAGACGATTTATATAACTATGTATATTGCTAAAAATAGGAATTACAATCATTAAACATATATTAAAATATTGAACACATTTCATATAGTGGTAAAGAGATATCATTACAAGAATGTTCGATAATACATCTATCGACATTGATAAATCATTGTAAACCCGCCTTTTTAACATTTGTAAGCATTATACTTAACTCTAATTCTTTTTTAGCTATATAACATAAAATGATATTTATATCTAAAATTGTGGGGCTTGAGCATGCGTAAGGGAATTAATTAAGTAATTATTAGTACAAACTCAACTGGTGACTATCCAAATAAGGTTCATTCTAAGACTTGCCATTTAATTTCCAAGTTTCTTGGTCTATATGGATGCTCGTTTACCTTTATGTTATGGGTGGTAATTTTGTAAATGAATTCAATGATTAATGATTAATACTTATACTTATATATAGTTATACTTATAAAGTGCATGCCCCCTTTTTTTATTGCATTTCCCCCTTGATTGTAATTTTGTAAGTGTTAAGTTGAACTTTTTGTATATGAATCAACTTTTTTAATGGTTAATTATTCAGATTGTCAGTAAACTTATAAACGAATATGATACTTGTCATTTGACGACCTCTTCATATTT
The DNA here is from genome assembly GCA_910822075.1 of Senecio squalidus. Classification (NCBI taxonomy): domain Eukaryota; kingdom Viridiplantae; phylum Streptophyta; class Magnoliopsida; order Asterales; family Asteraceae; genus Senecio; species Senecio squalidus. Next base: position 40,906,201 of record CAJVGC010000589.1, on the reverse strand, counting down.
GTTGATATAACACTTCCTTTGTTGAGAAATATAAGAAATCTATGTCAATTAATACAGTTTAAAAAAAAAGTGTTGTCATAAATAAATATTTGGACCAACTTTGGATTATCGAAAGGAAAAAAAAACAAATTATTTCAACCTAAAAGATTGCAAAATTGAACCTAAGTTTACAATTTAGATAATTATAGAAATCAATTTCATTAATAAATTAACTTCATAATCTCATGGTTTTATTATCGTTTATAGAGATAATTGTTTGAAAATGTATCAAACTTTTACTTTGCAATCTATAGTATATATCAAACTTTAAACATATTTATTTTAAGGTTTAACTTTCAGAAAACGTAATTGAATGTATCTGAACTTACGTGACATCCATATAAGTTACCAGGAGATGTGTCATGTCATCTATCTGAAATTTTTTTGATTGATCGGATATATACAAATAGCAGTTTTTGAAGGTTTGATATACAATGAACTTATTTAAAATCGAATACATAATATAGATATTTGAGTAAAATTTGTTAAATTTCAAAGTATTTATCCCTTGTTTATAACATCATTAATGTTTCAATATTGTTAAGTTTTATTTTTGCTAATACTAGGAGTCTAGGAGTATAAGTTATTGTTAACAATTATATTTTTTAAAATTATCTTTAGAAAAGTGTGTTATATGTCCAAATATTACTAGCAACAATCATACACAATATTAATGTCTTGAAGTTTTACATAAAAATTATTCTTTTATCTCAGTATGTTGAATAGGAGAAAAACAACATGTGTATCATCTCATGGAAGCTAGCCATCCAAGTATAAATTATCGATGCATGTCTTAATCTATAAACCACAAAGCGTTTACAATATATGGTTATTAATACGAAAGTTTTAAATAACACCCTTTTATTAAAAGTTCTCCATGAATTTAGTTGATTACGTTGGCCATATTTTGTTGGATTTCTTCATCAAATGTTATCATGATAATATTTATAAGACAGTGAAAGTGTTATTACACAACAAATAGTATTATATACAACGACGGAGCCAGTAGGGGGGCTGGAGGGTGCTCGGCCCCCCCTAACTGACCTGACTACGCTCATGGGAGGTTGCAATGATCTTCATCATTATAAACTGTCGGTCACTCTGTTACTGATAAACTTCTTTTTGTTTTCTTTTTTGATATTTGATTATAAAAAAAATGTTGAAAGTTAACTGTGATTCATCACTTCCACCTATATCTCCATCGCCTTCCCGCCATCAAAGGTTTCGAGGGTAAATTTGTCTTCTTTTTATTGTTAGTTTTGTTTGTTCTGTAATGGGTTTTTGTTGGAATAGGTGATTTGTTGAAAATGTTATTGGGTTTGTTTTTTTGGGGGTGTTTGGGAACTGGGATTGGTTTTTTTTTTGATGATATAAGCTTGTTTTCAGTGTTTGGATAGAAACAAACTGTTAATGATTATTTGTGGTGGAATAATCTGATTTTGAATAAGCTATTTTCTATTTTAGAGGGTGTTTGGGATTGCCTTATTCTAGGACAAGTATTGCTTCTTTAAGGGATGTTACCGCTACGCAGGTATAAAAAAAAATCGAGCCCCCCTCAACATAAATTTCTGGCTCCGTCTCTGATTATATAACAGTAAACTTTTAGGTTGGCAAGTTGCCCAAACAAATTCAAAAAACCGACATTGATAACATAATATCAAGATTACCCTAATGCATGGTTAGAAGCTCCATAATGTCATTTGTTGTAGGTAATGATCCATGAAATTTACTGTCTTTGATGGCTGGATCTTCCAACATGACAATCTTGTCTCTGTCTTTAACCCCAACCAAGTGTAGGTATTCGATATCCTCTCGTTCTTTACCCTTAAACGATAACCTCTGCTTATTTGGCTCCACTCCGGTCACCATTGATAACATCATCTTCATTTCACCTATTTCAATCAAATAGAAAATTGTTTACTATAAGATGATGATACCATTTCATGATTCAAAGTAGCGTACCAAACGTTGAAGTGGCTTGGATGGATATGTCATGACATAGAGAGCCCGTCACGACTCTAACCATAATAAATCCTTCTATTTCGGCCATTTGGCCTTCTATGTCTCTCTTTTGGACAAGCATCCCACCAGGCCTTAATTCCCATTCAATTTCTTTGATGATAGTCGCACCACAATCGTTGTTGTCACCGTTGCTAATTCTCATGCTTCCGCCGCCACCACATCTGAAAAACATGAAAAGGCTCCTATAAAATCTGATCTTTGATTTCAACTTCACCATCTTTGGTATATATATATATTTTTGGTATATATCTTTAGAGCAAAAGAGTTGGATGTGTTTATATAGTACCCAGAGAATTGAATGTGCTTTACGGTTAGAGCCATGATTATGTGCAAAAAACCGGAGGGTATATGTCATTAAAAATTTAAAATCCTCTCTAATCAATTTTTTTATTTGAAATAATATACATTTCGATATTCAAATAATACTTTAGAGGCATACATATCCAATTTTTTTTTTATTGTGAAACGTCATCGATAAAAATTTATTCGACAAACACTTGTAATTGCATAAAATCTGACATTTGTTCAGATCGTAGGATACCTGTCTCTACCATAGACGATATTTGTACCAAATGTCTGAACTATTTTGTTAGTTCGATCTTTTTTATGTAAAAAGAAAAAATAGTTGATGATACGTAGGGTGTTCGTTACTTTGCAAAATATTTGTAAACCTCATTGGAAGTAACCTAGGAGTGATAATTTTCAACACGGTCATAAATCTCATCTGATACCGATACGAATATAAAAAATTTGGGTTGTAAAATCTTAACTAGTTAACCCACCAATCCAATTTTTTTCCAGGTCGGTTCAGGTTGGCTGTTTGTTTATGTTTGTCGCCCTCGTTGGACCGTAATTTTGGCTCAATCACTAGAAAATTGCGGAATGACTTTAAAGTGACTTTATATTGGTGTAACACCCAAATAACCGAATGATTGATATTATTAGGCTAACGTAGAGGTTTACAATACGAATAATATCAAATACAAACGATTACAAGACTTTAGACCGCTCGGAAATGGTGTTGCGCAAGGTAAGCTCTCGGGTTGCGTAACACCAGTTTTCTCTCACTAGAACGACTACATTTATGGCTGGTAGTTGGGGTATTTATAGTGTCCATAAAACCCTAACTTGTTACGCAACTGCAACACCAAAAGTGGGCGCAACAGTGGTGTTGCGCCACTTCAGTGTTGCATGCGCAACACTGAACGTAACAACCATATAATACGATTAAATGCTTTACAACTCGATCTATATACATACTAAGCTTCACGATATATTTCTAAACTAAGTACAAACCTGCAAACATCAACGAATATGCTCCAACAGTTTAAATAAGTCGACACGTCAACCAACTTTTATTATAAAGTATTTAATCTTAAACAAAAATACATATACTTTAATGCATATTACTCTCTAATTTAAATTACATCATTGTCATGAAATTTGTGTTTTTTATATTATTATAATGAAAAGTTTGTGTTTAAATACAATTGTTATCCTTTTAATTACAAAAAACTTGGTTGCCGGAGTGGTATGCGCGCGGCCTCCACAGCGGGGAGACCGCGGTTCGAATCCCACCAGTTCTACTTTAATTACCATACATTGAAACTCATTTCACCCAGCCCAACTCGCTTACTAAATGGTTTACACGTGAGGTTAATGTAGAGTAATTTTAACCAGTCGACCTTCTAACATGAATCTACCAACTTAGTGAGTAGATCATGGTTAAATAATTTTAACATGCTAATCGAACACATTAATCCGACTAATTAGGAGTTTGGTTAAATATAGTCATGGTTCGAATCCGGCTTCGCTATCTGGTTAGTGGCGTCGAGGTTATAAATAATACGTCATGGTGTGAGGCGTGACTAAGCCGTTAAGAAAAAATACAATACGTTTTGGTTAGGTGTGACGTCCAAAAAACGTGCCAAAACATGCCGTGACGAGCTTTAAAGCATTATTTCCCAAGTTTTTGGTAATGCGTTATGAAAATTTAAAAACATAAGCTTAAAACTTTTTATTTTATTTTATAAAAATAACTATAAAGATTCTTTAATTGTAAAAATATGACTATATCTTAGAGTAGATATATATTAAAATGTGAAAACATCATTTTTTTGAAAATTAATTGATATTGATATAATTCTATATCTTAATATAGTAAATATATATATAAAATTCTTAAATATATAAACTTTCTAACGTTTTAAAAACCGTCATGTCTCGTCATGTCTTGAGACTTATCCATGCCGTTACGCTATGCCTTACGTTATTTACAACATTAAGTGACATTCACACATTAAAACATTACATGAAGACAAGTTCTTAATGATGATTAAGCTGAGTTAAAAAACCCACAAAGTCAATATTACACCGTTAAAGTTAACTTTTTGGTTCAAAATTAAAATGAAGAATAGTTAATAAACGGTAAAGGATAAAACTATATTTAATCTTTAATATATATATATATATATATATATATATATATATATATATATATATATATATATATATATATATATATATATATAGGGGTAGGTTCTTATAAACCAATATTTAAAATAAATTAAGTAAAAAAATATGAAAAAATAATTTATAATATGTGTAATTTTGTATTATGTTTATTTATTCAATTATAACAAACTTTAAAAAAGCAAGTTTTGATATGCATCAAAATATATGTTGTTTAGGGGCTGTGCATCAAATTCAATGTTTTTGTGCAGTAAATATTCAAATTTGATACACAACGATAAAACTACCCATTTTTTGATGTACAACAAAACTTCGTTTTTTAAAGTTTGATATATGGTTAAAATGAACGATAATCCAAAATATCTAACGTTGTAAATTAATTTTTAATTTTTTTTTACTTATTTTACCTTAAAGTTTGTTTTACAAGAACCAACCTCTATATATATATATATATATATATATATATATATATATATATATATATATATATATATATATATATATATATATATATATATATATATATCTTAATCTTAATATATAATAAAAAAGTCATATAAAATGACACTTAACAAAGTGGTAATCATTAGATGGGTTTGTAATATTATTTTAGTCCATTAGATAATTTCATAATGTCATCATTTTGTTTTCATTATTAATAGCTCTCTATTACTCTTTGGTCTTTATTCATAGGTTATATTTTTTTTTTATATAATTTTTCGCGTATTTTGTAAATAAATAAGAACAAAACGATATATATAGCTTTGTCTAATTGAAAGGCTATGAAATGCCCACCAAATATCACATACATCCCCAATAACCCATCATACACAATCATCTTCAACAATTCCAAAAACACAAAATCGCCATTTTTATCCTCTGCTCAATTTATCAGGTATAAACCCTAATCTTACTTTTATCTTGTAAAAACCATGCTTTTAATCTCAATCCCCAATATTTCATCTTTTAACTTATAAAAAAACAAACAATGCTATCATCTTTGACTATATGGCCCCCAAAAACTACCTGTTTATTAAATCTTGATTCCACAAATTACCTTTTTAGGAAAAAGAACATAAACCCTAGTTTTTTTAGGGCTTTTAGAAATGGGTTTGATTGGAAATGTGATAAAGCTGTGTTCTTGGGACCGAAAAAGCATTCGATTGGTTCATATGGTGTTACTTTAGCTTTAGCATTTGAAGAACAAGTAACTGATTCAAAGTCATTAGATGAAGTGGTGAAAACAGAGAGTAGTTTGTCTGTTGAATCTAGTAAAAAGGACGGGGAAAATGAAAGTAAGCCGAAAAGAGTTGATACTCGAGCGTTAGCGTTGAGTTTACGAGCTGTGAAAACTGCGGAAGATGTTGAAACTGTGCTTGGTGATAGAACTGATATGCCATTTCAAGTTTACTCGACGGTGATTCGAGCGTTTGGTAAAGAAAAAAGAGTGGATGCAGCTATTGCTCTTTTGGAATGGCTAAAGTTAAAAAAACCCGGGCCTAATCTTTTTGTTTATAATAGTGTTTTGGGTGCTATGAAACAAGCGGAACAGTTTGATCATGTGGAAAAGATAATGAATGATATGGTTGATGATGGTATAACTCCGAATGTTGTAACTTACAATACATTAATGGGGATTGCGATAGTTCAAAAGAACGAAACAAAAGCTCTCGAGATTTTTAATGAGATAGGAGAAAAGGGTTTATCTCCATCTCCGGCTTCTTATTCTACGGCATTGTTGGCTTATAGAAGAATGGAAGACGGTTTTGGAGCACTTGATTTTTATATTGAGTTTAGAAAAAAGCACCAAAATGGCGAAATTGGGAAGAGTGATAGTAAAGAAGATTGGGAAACCGAGAGTAAAAAGTTAGAGGATTTTGTGGCGAGAATATGTTATCAAGTTATGAGAAGATGGTTAGTTAATAGGGAGGATTCGAGGCATAAAGTGTTGAGACTGTTAACTTGTATGGATCAGGCTGGTCTTCAAACGGGTCGGTCTGAACATGAACGGCTCATATGGGCCTGTACCCGTGAAGACCATTATGTGGTTGCGAAAGAATTGTATAATAGAATTCGAGAAAACGATGCAGAAATAAGTTTATCGGTTTGTAATCATGTGATTTGGGTACTTGGAAAAGCGAAAAAATGGTGGGCAGCTCTTGAAATATACGAAGATTTGTTAGACAAAGGACCGAAACCAAATAACATGTCGTACGAACTCATAGTTTCTCATTTCAACTTTTTATTAACAGCCGCAAGAAAGAAAGGGATTTGGAAATGGGGGATTCAGTTACTTAACAAAATGCAAGAAAAAGGGTTAAAACCGGGTAGCAAAGAGTGGAATTCGGTTTTAATAGCATGTTCAAAAGCTTCTGAGCCTTCTGCTGCTATTCAAATTTTCACAAGAATGGTTGAAAACGGAGAAAAACCGACTATTATTTCCTATGGAGCACTTTTAAGCGCTTTAGAAAAGGGAAAATTGTACGATGAAGCTTATAAAGTTTGGAAACATATGATTAAAATGGGCGTGGAACCAAATTCTTACGCTTATACAATCATGGCTTCGGTTAATGCAGCACAAGGGAAGTTTAATATAGTCGAGTCAATAATCCGTGAAATGCCAGTTTCCGGAGTAGAATTAAATGTAGTAACTTTCAACGCAATTATAACCGCATGTGCTAAAAACAACATGAGTGGTTCAGCCTACGAATGGTTTCTGCGAATGGACCTTGAAAAAATCGAGCCTAATGAAATTTCATATGAAATGTTAATTGAAGCACTTGCAAAAGATGGTAAACCAAAGTTGGCATACGATTTGTATTTGCGCGCTAAAGGCAAGGGACTAAGTTTGTCGGCCAAATTATACGACATTGTGGTCGAGGCAGCGGTCAGTGGTGGTGCGAGTATCGATTTGAGCTTGTTGGGTCCCCGGCCACTGTCGCCGGAAAGTACGAAAATGGTGGAGATTAAAAAGGATTTAGCAGATTTGGGTGCTGTTCCTAACAGTAAATTTTTTGATGTACATCAAGAGTATATGGACAATATAAATGACTAATCTTCTTTTTGTCTCTCTTTATTTGATAGTTTATTAAATTTTAATTATAATCTTGTTTCTAAACTTTATAATATCATATTAGTTTGTTTCACCAAATACACGATTAAGGTAAACAATATTACACCTACCATTTTTATTTTATTTATTCTAAATTTGAGTTAATTTCATAAATTGTCTCTAACGTTTGTTTCGATTGCAGGTTTCGTACTTTCATCCCTATGATTTTGAAAATGTATGTACGTCTATGTGAAAAACCTTTTATTTGGATATTGTTTCTGGAAATGATGGTTTATGCAATATATTTAGACTTGTTAATTACATAAATCGTCTTTGTTACAAAAGGTGTGAAATCAATATGAACAAAAGTTAGAAACAATTTATACAATTAAGAGTAAATTACATAGATCGTCCCTAAGGTTTATATGAAATTATGGATTTCGTCCCTAAGTTTGAAAAGTTGCATGGATCGTCCCATTGTTTAAACTAATTACTCATTTCGTCCCTAATTTGGACGTCCGTTAATTTCCACCGTTAGCCTTCCCTCACGTGTGAAACACGTGAGGGTATTTTAGTCATTTCCCAGTCTTCAATTTATTTACCCTTTTTCTAATTAATTTCATTTTCAATCCTAATAAGGACGATATATGTAATTTACTCTATTTTCTATTTTACAAACAAACATCTCTCTCTCATCTGCATCGCCACCAACCCTAATCGTCCCCTGCAACTCACTGGCGCTGCCATCACCGCCACTACAATCACCATCGCCCCCATCACCGCCACTGCAATCACTGCACTTCCATCATCACCTCACTAAACCCAACCCCACTGCACAACACTCCCATTATTGTTACCAGAAAGCATAGCGGCAGCAGCCTCTGCCGCTTTCCTCCACTGATCCGACTGCACTTTTAGCCTCCTTAACTCCGCTTCCATTTCAGCGTTGGCTGCCTGCGCCAAGTCTAACTGCTCGGTGACCCTCACCACTTTTCTACCGTTTTTCTCAGCCTCTTCCGGTGGTGGTGGTTATTGAACTATCTCTGCTTGGTTATTGAACTAGCTCCGCAAATCGATTTCATTTCCGGCGGCAGGTTTGGTTATTTAACTATCTCGGCGGCAATTAACGGGTAGACGGCGGCGCCGATGGTGGTGGTGGTGAGCATGATTCCGTTCTTCTTCTTGATTAGAAAAGGGTGAGGATGATTCCGTTCTTCTTCTTCTTGATTAGAATTGGGAATTAGGTTAAAATGAAATTGATTAGAAAAGGTGGTAAGGTAGGTGAAGATTGGGAAAAGACCAAAATACCCCTCACGTGTTTAACACGTGGGACAGACTAACGGTGGAAATTAACGGACGTCCAAATTAGGGACGAAATGAGTAATTAGTTTAAACAATGGGACGATCCATGCAACTTTTCAAACTTAGGAACGAAATCCATAATTCTATAGAAACCTTAGGGACGATCTATGTAATTTACTCTACAATTAACTATACTATTTTGAGGTACATAAAAGTTGTATAATATAAAGTGTACGAGAATAGGTTACATATAACTTAAAGCATAAGAAAATTAGCATCAAATCAGATGACAATTCACATGTTATGTCGATTTTAATAATATTTGATGTTCTAAATTCTATTTATATATAGTTAATTAGGTGATTTTTTCATTAGTTGCTATAAATTTTTAGTTTTACTTTTTTTTTTTTGTCTATAATATTATATATTGAATGATATCCGATTCTTAATATCCCTTAGTAAAGGATATTTGGTTTCAGGTTATATTGTAGGATCGGTTCAAAACAAGTATTTATTGAACGAAGATAAAAATAAAAGACTTAAAATCTGATTATGATCAACTAAAAAAATATAATATAACATGTCTCCTATTTTTGATTTATTAAATGACAAAAGAAAAGAAAAAGAAGGAAACATTTCTCAAAATTTTGTTTTTTCCTAAATATTTAGTTGTTAATTAATATCCGTAGCTATTATAGAAAAAAATTCATAAAAAAAAAGAAAGTTAAAATAATTATATTTGAGGTTTTTGGACATCAATATCAATATCAATATCTTGATACCGACCGATTGTTAGTAGTTTTAGCTTTTAGGATGATTTTGCTTTTCTAAATTAAAAGTTATGTATAAAAGGTTATATGTTTATGTGATAAGAGCAAGTAGTGGATGAAAAAATATGAAAGAGAATTAGTGGGATTATATGATTGGTTAAATTCATTTGGCTCATTGTAATTCATATGTATCTGTAACATTGCTCATAAGATAAACTGTATCTATATACATTATAAAACATTTGGGTATAAAATGTTAAGTATGGTAAAGTTACTAAACTACTTTTTTAACTCAACATTTATTAGATTATTACAAATATAACTCCATAACACATACAATATATACATAAAATTTTAAAATAATTAAATTTCTTTTAATATAAACTTAAAACAATCAATTTTTAGTGTGTACAAATGAATAGAGTTAATCTTTAGAATTTCTAACTAATTGAATGTTAATAAACCGAAAATATTCATCATTCGTAAAATTATCTTTAACAAAATATGTACCATCGATTTATATATTTATTATCGCCGATGCATCGCGCGAGTATTATACTAGTATTTAAAAAAAATATATATTTACATAAATCCTTAATATATTAAATTTATATTTATGTTTTCTAAACCGTCCATATAATATTAGAGTCTATAATCTATTAGATAAATAATATCTCTTTACAATATTTCATAATCTTTTCCAAATTGTGTAGTGCACGATTAAACTAGGAGACCAATATTTTAGAATACCATATCTTTTTGGCGTAGATTTTGAGTCACATTTTATATAATAACTTAAAAATTTATTATGAAGGGAAATAATAATGAAATTTGCACAATTTAATCTTGTATATTAATAGGAAACCGACTCATGAATTTAACCATTCATAATTCAAATTATACATTTAAATTCTTTTAGTGACAAATAATTACCAAAACTAAATATATCAAAAAAAAAATTGCAAGAAAAAATACCTAACAAGTTAAAAAAAAATGTTTAAATAAATATTAAGAGAAAATAAATACCATCCAAAACAAAATTTTCAATTAGTTAAAAAAAATTAATGTTAACTTCCCGTCAAGCTGATACAAACACGAAAACCGTCAATTTAATTTTCATTAGGGGCGACTTTTAACAACATAGAAATAAATAAACTTTTTTATTGGAGTTTATTAACCATAACCCAAACGAATAATGAAATTGTACGAATAAGCGGTTATATAGTATAATTATGCGTATCTGAGCACTTTCAAACATAGCTTCAATGTCTATGTTTAGCAAATTTCAGATATTTTCTTAATTTATTCTGATGACTGTATACTATTTTCTTAGATTATTTTATTTTTTAATTGCTCTTTCCAAATTACTTTTATAACATAAATAAAAAAAAAATAGTTTAAAAATTGTGAGTTTGTAGAGACCCGACGGTTACTCAACTGCCAATTGTGCAATTCAAAAACTTTACCAAATAAAACCACAAACTCATGTTCTCTTCATTCTTCTTAATTATTATGTATCCCATCTAATCATACCACCAAAGTTTAAGATTAAGCTTATTATCACAATAATCTGTTTTTTTTCTTAAGATCCAAGTTAAGTTTTCAAACAGCTTAATGGAACCACCCAAGAGCTTTTTACTTTATTTATGGAATTTTATTTGTTTTTTGCCTTATTTTATTGGCCTTCTTCTTGTTGGTTTTCTTAAAGGTAACATTTTTTTCATCTTTTTTTTTTTATTTTTTTTTTAAATTTTTATAATGTTAACTAACTAATTAATTTTTTTTTTTTTTTTTTCAGGCATTATTGTTGCTCCAATAGTATGTGTTATAATGACAATTGGGAATTCTGTTATTGTTTTGGGATTATGGCCAGCACATGCTGTTTGGGCTTATTTTTGTATTTTAAGGTTTTTTTTTTTTTTTTTTTTTTTTTTTTTTTTTTGTATGATTATATGTAAGGTAATGTTTGTGAATGATGATTATTATGTTGTGTTATATGGCAGTGCGAAACGATTAGGGCCGGTGATGAAAATGTTGGTGTGTATATTGGTTGCATTACCTTTGGGATTATGGCCTGTTTGTGTTGTTGTTGGTAGTATTGTTGGTGGTTTGGCTTATGGATTTCTTGGTCCGGTTTTTGGTACTTTTAAAGCGGTTGATGAAGGAAAGACCAATAAGTTTATTCATTGTCTTACCGTAAGTAAAGTAGATAAAAGTATAGAGGTGGGAAGGTGGACGGGTCAGGTTAAAACGGGTAGGAGTTAAAATTGGTAATTTTTTTTATTACAATCAAAATCGTTGGGTCGGGTTTCTTTTAAGTGATGTTGAAAAGTTTGGTTATATATTGATTTAGGAGTTTTATGCATTTCGGATGAATTTTGGTTGATTCCTTAAATCTCTTTCCTTTTCAGCATTTAAATTTACCCATTTGACCCGTTAAAGACAAAACATAACCTGAACTGACTGTTTAACATTTGTTAGGTTTGATTGTTTTTTCTCTGATTTATCACTTGATCGTTGGTCTTATGAAATGTGGTTGTCAGGACGGAACTTGGGATACCATCAAGTGGAGTTCAACGTTTGTTAGAGACTTAACAGATGTATGTTTATATTCATACTTCTCAATGATGGATGATCTCCGAAAACAAGACCCTCCCGGGGGTAGAATTGAGATTAGGTTTGATACTTATGGTTCTTGAAAGTTGAAGAGCACGTCATTAAGGCTCAATTATGCTTTTGTAAAGCTCATTTTTTGTGTTGGTGTTGTAGGGTGCTTTATGTTCCAGTAGCCATTTTGGTTGGATTGTTAGGGTTTGCGATTGACTTTCCAGTGATTACTATTATCGCAGCCCTCAAAAGCCCGTACATGTTAATAAAAGGGTGGCACCGACTGTTTCATGACTGTATAGGTCGAGAAGGCCCATTTTTGGAGAGTATTTGTGTGCCATTTGCAGGTCTTGCAATCTTATTATGGCCTTTTGCCGTTGCTGGTGCATTTCTAGGGTCCATGTTGGCTAGCATCATTCTCGGGTTTTATGCAGCTGTTGTTTCCTATCAGGTAGATTTACACTTTGACTTTTAAAGTCTTGTTAACATCTCTTAAATTTCATTATCAACATGAAATTAACATCTTCTCGGTAAAACTTAGACTACCACTTTAAATTAATCATGTAACAATGCAACTTGAAAAAGTTGATCTTAAATTTACGGCAAAAAGGATCTCAATTTGGAATACGAAAAATGAATACCTTTGACCTAAAAAAGTCAAATTCTAACAGGAGTCATCGTTCTATATGGGGATTTGCTATGTTATCTCTGCGTTATCGATCTATGATGAATACAGCAACGACATTCTCGACATGCCTGAAGGATCTTGCTTTCCCAGGTATAATCACCTCTCTTGTATCCACATTAAGAGTTATTTTAAATGCTAACATTTTTAATACTAACAGGCCTAAATACCGACATAATTCTGGTTCACAATCTGGTTCAACAACACCTGCTTTTTCAAGGCCAACTTCATTTAAAAACCCACCATCTCGGTCCAGTTCTTTCTCGACCCCCATGATCGAGTTAAAACCATTGGTGGTTAGTTACTCTAACCATTTCCTTTTACAGATAAAAAATATTAATGTAGTTTGCTAATCTTGTTCCTATACATGATGTGAATAGTTGATTGATAGCTTATTTCAAGAATGTCGTCGACAAGGTGAATTCATGGTTTTGGAAGGATTAATAACTGTTAAAGAAATCGATGATGCAAAATCCGGGAAGGTTAGTGGAAGAGTGATTAGTGTTGGTCTTCCGGCTTATTGTCTTTTCCGGGCACTTTTACGGTCCGCAAAAGCCAATAGTACCGGTATTATACTAGGTAAGGTCATGAGTTCAAATCCCGATAATAATATTCCTGGGGTTTACCGAGCATTAAGAATTTATCCCCATTGCAGTCATGAAATTATTTTGCTGGTCAAGTCCTACTTTCTATTTTCTTGATGTTTAAATTACCATTTTTTAATGTTTCATTACAGGTTTGGTCCTTCAATTTGTAGTAAAATATTGAAAGTAGGGACCAAACCGGCAAAAGATTTGCATGAGTAACCAGATCCCCAATACTCGGTAAAAAAAAAGGATAATTTATATTATTTACTCTTTTATTTTAACCTTCTTATAACGAAAAATCGTGTGGCTTTATTTTGTTCTGTAGAGGATAATTTTACGGAGATAACTAGCGCAAACAGGCCAAAAGATACGTTCTACGACTGGTTTTTGAATCCTCTTTTGGTAATTAAAGACCAAATAAAAGCACATAATCTGACTGAATTTGAAGAGGATTACTTAGGCAAACTAGTTATGCTAAGTGGTGATGCTGAAAAGTTGAAAAACTCGAATATTGGCCCGCCACCAGAGTCTGAGCTCCGACGGGCTGAGCTAGATGCATTAGCCCGAAGGTAATAACTTGTCTCATTCTGTTTAGCTCATTTCCAAATGTATTTCCATAAGTTTATTTTTATTTTTTTACTTATTGTAACTAATAAACGTACGTTTATTTTGGAAGACTTCAAGGTATCACAAAGTCGATATCAAGGTACCCAACATATAGGAGGCGTTTTGAGAATAGTATAAAGGCAATATCGGAAGAACTTGACAGAAGGAGTGTCAACGGACGTCATCTAGTATTGGGATCGGAAAGTACATTTGGTCGGAGGTTTAGCAACCAGATATCTTATAAAACAAGAAGTAGTAATCAAGAAGATGATGATCAAGAGGTTTTAAGAGATGTTGATATTGTATAATTAGATTATAATCACTACTACAATTTATCTAATTCAAAAAAAGATGAAGACTGAGATATTGGGTATTTATATTATAGTACATGTTTTTGTCATCTTATTTATCAAAAACTAGGGTGTAATTTAGTAGTACATTTTTAAGGGCAAAACTTCCTAAGTAAACTAGAATGAGTACCAGATCAGTATCACAATGGTTGATATTTTTCGGAAACAAAGCGAGAACAGTTGTCAAAGGCGTGCCTTCGGTTTAAAGGGTCAAAGTTGATCAAACTAAAACATTTGTCAATTCGAAGCGCGCCTCTTCAATATAAACGCTTTTATGTTTTACTATTTGGTTATTTTCTATATGCTATGCATAGTATTATCGTTTTGCATTACTTGGGTTCCAATACCTGAAGTTTTTAGTATTGTAATGATATCTGATATTTATATACATGATTGTAATGTTAAAAATTTATATTATATTTTTTTTTCCCGAAATTGGTGATCGAGCCACATGTTCATGAGGTGTGCCCACATGTTTATGAGGTGCGCGCCTTGAGGCTTGAGCATGCTTCGCGCCCGAGGCTCCAGAAATCCTTAGCGGTTTTGGATGCCTTAACTCTTTCCCAACTTTGGTTCAAAGTATTGGATTGAAATATATTGATCAATATCTAGTGATTGAATAGGGGCATGAGTTCCATACATATACCTAGTGACAAAGTGACATGGGGACACGATGGTAGAAATAAGAAAATAATGCACTACCGCTCTTGAGACCCATCAAATATGAAATAATCAAATATGGAATACTGGCTTTGTCTCTATCAGTACCGGTTCGGTTCTCATTGATACTTAACCCTGCATCTAAAAATACATGTCCAAATATCTTGTTTTGACAAAAAAAAAAACATGTCCGAATATCAATAAAACCGAAAACCAAAATAGTATAAATCGTGACTTGATTGCTAATCAGTCGAGTCAGATGTTGACACTTTTTTATATCTGTAACCTACACATGAGACGAAGGTAAAGTAGACACTTGTTTTACTACAATTTAATCATCGGATTAAAAAACAATTATATTTTTATTATTTTTAATATTTACCCTTTAAAAGATTCATTCGAGAAATTATCCATTTTTAAAGGATCATTTTAATTCTAAAAGAGAAATTAACAATTTAATTTACAATCCGCACGAACTTTGCCTTGTCTTCACGTAAAAAAGAGTTTGGGCTCGACCTTATCTCATTAAACAAACTTTATGTTATGCTTAAGCTCGGTTCGAGCTCGATTAAGCTCAAATGAAGCTAAATTTTATCAAGTCGAACTCTAATGGTTTACAAATAACTCGACTTATTTTCACACCAAATACCATTATATTGACGAACAGATACCAATATCAATATCACCAAATAATAAAATATTAAAAGTTATGATACGGTAAAACCAAGGTTCGGATCCAGTCGGAACCAATTCGATTTGGATATTTCGAAACTTTTGCTAACACAAAATGTAAAATGTAATTATCATTTTGTCTAAATTTCTTTGTCCAAATCAAATCTAACATTTTAATCACCACCTTCCCACCATTGACTATCTCATAATTTTCACAAATTTCTTTCAATAATCTGTTTCCATTTTCAAAACAATAATAACTCAATGATTTGACCTGTAAAAAGTCAATGGATCCCGATCTCTATCTCTAAACTAAACCCATAATCATTTCTTCAACAAATCTCTCAACAAATGAACAAAATGACACCTTTTTTAACCATACTAATTACAGTATTATTATGTTTGATTGAAACCGGGTCGGGTCAAGAAAAAGCTCCGTACAGGATCCACACATTGTTTTCAGTTGAATGTCAGAATTACTTTGATTGGCAAACGGTTGGACTTGTTCATAGTTTTCGGAAATCGGGTCAACCCGGACCGATTACCCGGTTGCTGAGCTGTACTGATGAAGAAAAGAAGAAATATAAAGGAATGGATTTAGCTCCTACTTTTGAAGTCCCTTCTATGAGTAGACATCCCAAAACTGGTGATTGGTAATTTTTTACAAATTTTTTAATAATTTTTGAATTTTTTGTAATTTTATATATTGGAGTTGATTAGGTTAAATGCATGTTGTAATGTATTATTGATCTTATAGAATCTGATATTATTAGTTTGGTAAATTTTCGGGTGTTTGGCGTTATGTTTTGATGCAACCCGACCCGTAGATATTGTCCGCTTTAATGCCCACACACCTTAAGGATTTATTCCTGTACTAGTGCCCATACATTAGTCCAAAACGCGTCCACTAGTGAAGGCCATGTTTTGAAAGTGATTATGTGATGTAGTCATATAATCTGATAATGTTTGAATGTGTGACAAGTTCTGGTTACTTGAGAAGTTATATGTAAAATAACGCGTGAATAATCAGGTAATCAAAATTAGTTTTCTTGTATCTACTCCTAAACTAATTATCGGACTCCTAAATAATGAATGAAACTTAAAAACGTGGTACTCCGATAATTACTTTAAAACACAATGGTTCATTTAGGTTGCGTAAGTCTAGAATATAGTAAGGAACGTGTTAAATGCTTGTTGTTGGTGTTGTATTATTAGGGAATTCTGCTTGATATATTTCTATAGTAGTACATGAATTCATGAAGGTGTTTTAGGATTTGGTGTTCTTGTAGTAGGATTATAAGATGAAATATTTGCTTATTTACGTCAGGTACCCTGCGATTAACAAACCGGCGGGAGTTGTTCACTGGCTTAAACATAGTAAAGATGCGCAGAATGTTGATTGGGTTGTTATACTCGATGCAGATATGATTATTAGAGGCCCGATTTTACCATGGGAGATTGGTGCAGAAAAAGGCAGACCTGTTGCTGCATATTACGGGTATATTTACTCATTTTCATTATCTTGATTATTAGTTGTTCAGAAAAAGCTCAGGTTTCTAACTAGTCGTATTCATTTAGAAATGGTACTCTCCTTTTTCTTATAAAAATTGTTGCGTTTGGTCAGGAACATGGTTAAAAAAAGCGTTCAACTTTAATTCAAATATCGTAAATACCCTTTAGTCATAAGAAAATCATGCATGCTGTAGACACTAGACATTAATCAATATCATCATTTTTACATAACGTGACAGTTGACTTATAGTTAAGTTTAACTGACAAGGTTGCCCAAAATCGAAATTTAACAATTTCAAAAATTTCATGAGACAATCATTTACCGAATGTATTTACAATAATTTTTTGTTGATTTTCTTCCTATAGGTACTTAGTGGGATGCGATAATATACTTGCTAAACTGCACACTAAGAACCCTGAACTATGTGACAAAGTTGGTGGGCTTTTAGCCATGCATATAGATGATCTCCGAGCTTTAGCACCAATGTGGCTTTCTAAAACAGAGGAAGTAAGAGCAGACACAGCTCATTGGTCAACAAACATAACCGGTGATATTTATGGCAAGGGTTGGATCAGTGAGATGTATGGCTACTCATTCGGCGCAGCAGAGGTAAATTGTAAATGTGGTAATATGAGCGGGTTGGAAACTGTCAAACGGGAACCATAACCCAAGACGACCCATATGTAAATGGGTCGTAATCTCCACCTCTAGTAAATAGATGTATTCAACTCCTTATTTACAATCTCCGTTGCATTATAAATTATTAAGTTTCCACTATTTGTTATAAGTTCTTAGCTGCTGTTATATGAATTATCAGGTGGGACTTCGACACAAGATTAATGATAACCTGATGATCTACCCGGGATACATTCCACGAGAGGGTGTTGAACCTATACTTATGCATTATGGCTTACCTTTTTCTGTTGGGAATTGGTCGTTTAGTAAATTACAACACCATGAAGATGATGTTGTTTATGATTGTGGACGGCTTTTCCCTGAACCTCCTTATCCTCGAGTGGTAACAAAATTATGACCTTAATAATTAATCTATTTTCTAAAAGTGACAATTTCTACGGATCTACTTATGAATGAGTTGATTTGGGTTGAGTTTTATCTTAAAAGTGTCTAAACGGAGAATTCTTTTTTGCTAAAACGGGAACGGGTCAAACGTGTTGCAGTTGTCCAAAATCTATTTCTTATGAATTGTTGCATACAACTTCTTAAATTGTTTTATTTAAAGATTTAAATTATTCTTGTAATAAAATTGTTTTTGTAATTATATGTGGATTAGTTAGTTGTATTATTTGTAGAAAAAAGTGTTTGCGGGTTGACCACTTAACCCAACCTGACCCGGACTGTTTTGGCTCGTTTTAAAAATGGTCCGGGTTTCAACTCGATTGTGTTTTGACCCATTACCCAACCCACTCATCTTGCCACCTCTATTTTTTACATGAAACTCAATTGCGTTTTGACCCGTTGCCCATTTGTGTCTGTGTGTTTTTCTTGTATCCTATTTATATACTGCGAATAAATACTTAGTGTTAATACATTGTGCAGGTGAGGGCAATGGAACCTGATCAATACAAACTGAGGGGACTTCTTCTGAATCTAGAATGTATAAATACACTAAACCAAGGTCTTGTACTGCAACACGCATCATCCGGCTGCCCGAAGCCAAAATGGTCAAAATATCTAAGTTTCTTGAAAAGCAAAAATTACGCCGAGATGACAAAACCAAAAGGTCTGACCCCGCAAAGTCTGCAGATAATGGAACCGCAACATGAAGAGCAAGACTCATATGAACCAGCAAAACCAGATACAAAAATTCACACACTTTTTTCTACCGAATGTACCCCTTATTTCGATTGGCAAACCGTTGGTCTGATGCATAGTTTCAACCTAAGTGGACAGCCGGGAAATATTACTAGGCTTTTAAGTTGTACAGAAGAAGATTTGAAACAGTATAAAGGTCATGATTTGGCTCCTACACATTACGTTCCATCTATGAGCCGGCATCCATTAACAGGCGATTGGTAAATATACATACCTTATAAAATTTGTCCTTTTACACAATTGAGATTTTTGCTTATGTAAGCATGATGTCATTAGGTATCCAGCTATAAATAAACCTGCTGCGGTGCTTCATTGGTTAAATCACGTCCAAACTGATGCAGAATATATAGTAATTCTTGATGCTGATATGATTTTGAGAGGACCGATTACACCTTGGGAATTCAAAGCAGCACGTGGCAGACCTGTATCAACTCCCTATGAGTAAGACAACTTAAAAATGGTCTTGCGGAAACATTATTATAACAATATTTTTTCTGATATTATTTTTTGAATTATGTTAGTTACCTCATCGGGTGTAACAATGAGCTGGCGAAACTACATACTTCACATCCAGAAGCTTGTGATAAGGTTGGTGGTGTGATCGTAATGCACATTGATGATCTACGAAAGTTTGCTCTTTTGTGGTTGCATAAAACAGAGGAAGTGAGAGCGGATACTGCTCATTATGGCAAAGAGATAACCGGAGACATTTATGAATCTGGGTGGATTAGTGAAATGTATGGCTATTCCTTTGGTGCAGCAGAGGTAATCTTCTTATCGTAAATGGGCAGTTGGCTAACAGGTCAAAATTGGTACGGTACAAACTGGTATATTTAACTTAATTTTTTATTTTTATTGTTTATTTGTACAGCTGAAGTTGCACCATGTTATAAGCAGCGAGATTTTGATATACCCTGGGTACGTTCCTGAATCTGGTGTTAAGTATCGGGTTTTCCATTATGGATTAGAATTCAAGGTCGGGAACTGGAGTTTTGATAAAGCAAACTGGAGATCCGTTGACCTAATCAACAATTGCTGGTCCACGTTTCCTGACCCACCCGACTCGTCAGAAGCTGACCAAACAAACGAGGATTTTCGCCAACGTGACTTGCTAAGCATAGAATGTGGAAAGACACTCAACGAAGCTCTTCTTCTGCACCATGAAAGACGGAAGTGCTGGGATCCCAATTCCCAGACACCCCCAGAACTCGAAGCAGTCAATGAAGATGAGAATATAACTAAATTTGACGAGTCTGAGGAAAGTAATCATGTAATGAGTAATAACTCTACAACGGTGGTGGATTTGCCTGAAGAATCGAGCCAAACGTTTCTTCATTTTAGATTCTGGATGATTTTCTTATGGGCCTCTTCGGTTTTGGGTTTTGGGGTGGTGATGACAGTGATTCTTAGAGGACGTAGAGGGCATAAGAAAAAGGGGAAGAGTTCTAAGAGCCGAAGAAGATCATCAAATTCGAGTTTCTGGGAAACGAATGATCAAGATAATAGGACACTTCGTGCAACCGAAGCAGTATGAAATTTTCAAAAATAAATTGGCAATACACGGTAAAACTTTTTATCTTTAGTTAGCATATATTGGCGGGTGGTTCAAGAAATCTTGATATTCCGAGTTAGGCGATCTTGAAATCCTGTCAAGGTTATAATGCCTAAAACATGTGTTATATGTTGTGATGTTTAGATTACATGGAGAATGTACGTAATACCTGAGATTGTAAGAGTTAAAACATAAATTTACCGAGGAATGAATACATTTTGTTGTAATTTCGACCTTCATTCGATATATAGTTTACAGATAATTACAAGCTCTTTTCTTGAACTTATGCATTTTGTTTTCGTGGGATAAAAATTAAAGCGTCATTATTCTTTCTTGTAAACAACATAATGACTCTTCGGTACTATCTGATAGAAGATATGATGGTTTTACTTCTCTTGGAGTATCGTATTTTAAGGTGTTCTCGATGTCATACAATTAACGAAAACATGTTTGATCTTTTATTTGTAAGTAGCTTTATTTATTTTTCAAGTAAAGTAAGATGGTATTGATGATTAACCATATGATCATAAAAGAAAGCAGTTAACGGTATGAGATGCACTAACCGAGTTTATAAAACACGGCCTTAACAACATTGAAATGCAATAACACGAACATTATTAGATTTCCAAACGAACAACTCAAAATGTAGGAGCTCCAAACCAGACTCAACGCCTCAACGGCACATAACGATATGGGTGAAATACCCAATCAAAGACACGAAAACAAGATTTATGAATGTTCAAATCTTTTGAAATAAGAAATGACTGAAACAAAAAAGCCCATGTCTCTCTGTGTATCTTGAATCAAATAGTTGAACAAGAAAACATTACAGATTACATATTCATACTGACATAATCAAACTTAATCCCATAGACAATCATTTATACAAAAATTGTATATACATAAGTAACCAAACAGTTTTTATGAAGAGATAATACTCCGATATATTACGATTATCGCAATTTTTATCCCGAATTCACACTTAGCTATCATAATCATAGTCATAACCATAGTCATAATCATAATCATAATCATAATCATAATTATAATCATAATCATAATCATAATCATAATCATAATCATAATCATAATCATAATCATAGTCATAGTCATAGTCGTAATCATAGTCGTAATCATAATCATAATCATAATCATCAGCTGCAACTTCATATTTATCACCATCATCATAACTTCGCTTGCTAGCTAAGTGAGGAAAAACGCTAGTCACCAACGTACTAGCCAGCTTGGAATCCGTTGTTTTTACAAATTTTCGATGAAACAAAGGAATCGGTTTGATTGTGTAGCTTCGGACAACAATAGTGTGTTGACTACTATCTGTCTTCATTGGTACATAACAATTCACTATCATAACCATAATGATAATCGTCATCATAGTCATAATCGCAACCATAATCCTAATCATAACCATAGTCACAGTCATAGTCGTAATCCCGAATTTGTAGAAGAATGAAAGAAAAATTTGTTGAATAAGATGATCAGAATTAGAAGTGGCAAGATGGACGGGTCGGGTCGGGTTGAATAATGGGTCAAAACGGGTTAGGGTCAAAACGGGTTAGGGTCAAAAAGGGTCATAATGCGAAAAGGGTCAAATGGGTCAAGGGTCAAACGGGTCGGGTTGGTTTGGGTTGACCCGAAATTTTTAGCACTTTTTATAAATTGTAGTTTTTAAATTTATTATTTTCTACTTTACTAATTTATAAGTAATATACATATAGACATTATATATCATATATATTTTATTACTATATATTATATATATTATGTATTATTTACAAAACTAATATTTAATAAATTTAATAATGATAACAACTAAACACAATCTATTAGAGTTTATTAAATATAATAAGATATGTTGATTATATATTCTAACACTTTATCGTGTTCGTGTTTTACCACAAATAATTTAATATATGTAATATTAAATCATTAAAGTTATTTTATATGTGGCTCGATAACATAAACTTTATTTATCTTACGCAACTTTAGACATTTAAAAGTTACCAACTAAATTATTAAATAATTGTTGAAATAGCTACATAGGGTAGTGATACTAAATTGAATAGGAATACAGGGGATACAAAAGTAGTCAATCATTAAAGAGGGTTAATATATGAATTAATATAAAGTTTTGGAGTCAGAATATAACTTGGAGGGTGTGATATGTAATATTCATGAAACTTATGGGTAAGACTGTAATTTTGAAATATCTATCTTTCTTCCTCAAAGTTCAAACCTCCATTAACGAGCCTTAGACCCTCCTCACCCTAAAATGGCGTTAGCAATTTTCTCCATGACCCGTTTGACCCGTTGGTCTCCAGACACAATATTTCAAGTGACCCATTAGACCCGCCGGTCACTTTTGTTGTGACCCAATCAGACCCAAAACATATTTTTTTCAACCCAAACTAACCCGTTTCAAGTAGTTTGGGTTGACTTTGCCAGCGCTAATAATAATATACCAATACATAAAAGAAGCAAACAACATTTATTAAATGGTTATAACTCCTGAACAAATTAGAAACCATTGAAACAAAATAATACTTTTGATAAAATTAAAATACGTGAATTTGTCAAACAAAATACCATCCAATATCTCAATAAACATCTACATGAAAATAAATCATACTATTTTCATCTTAATCTTCAATGTTAGTCTCATAACCGTAATCGTAGTCATAATCATTGATTGGGCCTTTTGATCTCAACTTCATGGTTCCCTTGGCCTTGTCCTTGCACTTGCAAACCGGAAGCAAACGACAACAAGAACATCTTGCCTTATCACATTTTCCTGTGAACTTGGAATGATTTGTGGGCTTCTTTGACACTTTATTGAATACTACAGCGGAATAAAAGGCTTCTAGGTGTCTTACATTATGACCATCTACGTGAGCAGGGGGGATTTCGTAGCTCCTAACGACACCGTGTTGACGACCTTCTCTCCTCATTGGTATTGATTTTTGCGAGCTCTGATGATTTTGTGTCCGGAAACGTACGTGTATGTGATTGATTTTATAGGTGAATTGATGAGAATGAAAAAGAGGTTAATTTGATTGTTGAACAAGGTATTTTACTTGGGGAACAAGTTGGTTTGGTTATCCAACTTTACGTGTTCTTCAAGTTCTAACTACTTGTAGTTGTAATGTACTTGGGATCTATTATAATACCCATACGTCTCATTATGATTGTCTAGTTTGACTTCTTAAAAATTTTATTTTTTAACTTTGACTTCAGATATTTTTGTTTGTGTTATATATTAGTTGATGATAATATATAAATGGATTGTGTTTTATATGTATTTTTTAATTTTTCATTGGCATAATCTTCATAAAATAATATATAACAAAAACAAAAGTATTTAAGGTTAAATTTATATAAAGAAAACTTTATAAAGTCAAACATGATAATCATAATGGGACGAAGGGAGTTAACAATTATTGTCACTACTAGAGAATAGACTTTTTGGAACGCAGTTTTTGGAATGGTTCCTTAAAAATCGTTCCAAAAAAGATTTGTCAAAAAGTATCAATACCAAATTTATTTGAACCGTTCCAAAAAATCATCTTTTGGAGCGGTTTGTAAGGAACCGTTCCAAATAATCATTTTTTGGAACGTATTACTATAACCGCTCCAAAAGAACCTTTCCAAATAATATTTTTTGGAACGTATTACTATAACCGCTCCAAAAGAAACGATTTTTTGGAACTCCTTCTCTAAACCGCTCCAAAAAACAAAATTTAAATTTTAAAAAGATAACAAAATCCTTAATCAACGGTTTGTTGATATATATTGGTTAGCATTATGACTATTTATTAGCATTATGACTGTTATGTTTGTTATGTTTTTAAAATTCTCATCTTTTAATCAAAAAGAGTTCCATTATCATCTTTTAATAGGCCAGTGATCGAACCAGATGTGCACCTCTAATTATTATGATTAAATATTCTTTTTCAATTTTTATATTAGATACAAAAAAAATTATCACAAACCTCCATTAATGCATTTAAGCTTCAAAGAAAATATTAATCCTATCAAAGGATCAAAGGTATGTATTTAAATTATTGTTGATTTACTACTTTTAAATTCTATCTTTTTTATATTTATAGTATGTTTTTATAGGTTTAAGCTTCAAAATAACGTCAATATATTTAAAGGTATGTATATAGTTTACATATACTTGGTTATTTGTATCATATATTTTTCTTGTATACATATTCATTTAGGAAACCCTTTAGAATATACCCGTCCAAAATTAATCTATTAGAGATTAATTTTGGATTGTCCCATTCGGGACTGCTTTTTGAATATTCTATCTCATTTAGGATGTGTATATGCTTTAACAAGTTAACCATTTAAGAAAAACTCGTTAGACATTTCTCTTTACTCCTACAAGTTTGCATTTTATATGCATTCTTGGGGGGTTTAGGGGAAATGCTGTCGATTTTTTCTTAAATGGTTAACATGTTTAAACGTATACATATGAGATAGAATATTCAAAAAGTGGGTTAGGATTCACCACCTTAGAACACCTTTCTTTCATTCATACCTATCATATATATATACATGTATAACAATTTATATTTTTATTTTAATTTACAGATGGATCGTAATCATTGGATGTATGATATTGGTCGGGGTAACGAGTATAATGGAACAAGCTTTTCGTAAGCCTTTCAAATGGACTATGGTTAATGTAAGTTTTCTATTTTTACTTTTCGTAAGTTGATTAATTATTTGATATATTGCATATAATATATGGGATAATATTGGTTGTCTTTTGATTTAATTAGTGACGCAGCAACCATGTTATCATTATTATTATTATTATTATTATTAGTATATATATTATTCTAACTTTTATTTCATTTTCCTTTAGATGTGGAACTATACAAGGTTATTCAAGCAAAATGATATAGACGAGTTTTTACTTAATTTAGTTTCACAATTTTTTGATACAATCGTTAAGGGGTAGAACTTATCCGGATACTAGTAGAAGTTATTTTATTTAATGTACGACTTTATTATATTTGCCTAGAAAGTTTTGTTTGTGGATATATATTTGGAATGTTTTAATTCGAAACATTTGTTTGTGTATATGTTGATTGTGGATATATTTGTTTGATGTTGAATTTTTGATACATTTTCATTGTAGAAATTTGGTATTGTATGCTATATATTTGGTTTATGGTGTATAATATGCACATTTTAAGCATTTTTATTGAAAATAAAAACTTTTAACCAATTGTTTTTTGGAGTGGTTATATAATACGTTCCAAAAAATATTTTTTAATATTAAAAAATTAATATTTATATTAAAATTTTAATATTTATATAAAATAAATAACATCTTTTGGAGCGGTTTTGAAACCGCTCCAAAAAATACCCAGATCTTTTGGAGCGGTATAGATAACATCTTTTGGAGCGGTTTAAAACCGCTCCAAAAAATACCCGGTTTTTGGAACACTTTCTTTTGGAGCGACTGGAAAACCGCTCCAAAAAATCAATTCCACCGCTCCAAAAAATCAATTCCACCGTTCCAAAAAAGCAACTTTGTAATAGTGTGTAAAAGATTTTTTATAATATACTTGGGATCCATTATATTATAGTGGTAGACAATTTTTAAGATTTTTATATTTTTCATCAACTCTCAAATCTACAAACGTTGTCTCGAAGGGAGTTATTTACATGAACCTTTATGTATATCTAGGGATGTAAATGAAGTAGACGAACAAAAACGAATGTGTGTTCATTTTCGTTTAAATTATTAACCGAACAAATAAACGAACACGGATGCATAAACAAACCAAAACCTTAGTCCATATTTGTTCATTAAGATTTGAACTTGTTCATGTTTGTTTATATTCGTTGGTTAATAAGTTAAATGAAGATAAAAGAACATAAACAAACATAAATAAACATAAACATAATGATATTACTGCTATCAATGATCATAAAGACATCATTATTCCATAATATAGTCATAATAACATCATTATGCTAACTGATATTCACATAATAACTTCTAAACAATATAACCGGAGGTTCACGAACTTAAATAAACGAACACTCATGTCTTTGTTCACCTTCGTTTGTTTAACTAAACGGACCACAAAATATTTTTCGAGTTCGTTCATTTATTAAATAAACGAACATAAACAATTTTTCCGTCGAACGGTTCTCGCTAAATTAAATCCTCTTACTGCCCTATCAATATCATGTTAACGCGGGAAAACCTTTATATGAAAGCTAAAGAGTTATTGTCAATAAAAGACACCCCAAATTACACACACACACATACACACACATATATATATATATATATATATATATATATATATATATATATATATATATATATATATATATATATATATATATATATATATATATATATATATATATATATATAGGTTGGTTCTTTTAAAACAAACTTTAAGGTAAAAAAAGTAAAAAAAAATTAAAAAATAATTTATAACGTTAGATAATTTAAATTATTGTTCATTTTACCCATATCTCAAACTTTAAAAAACGAAGTTTTGTTGAACATCAAAAAATTGATAGTTTTATCGTTGTGCATCAAATTTCAATATTTACTTCACAAAAACAATGAATTTGATGCACAACCCTTAAACGACATATATTTTGATGCATATCAAAACTTGCTTTTTTAAAGTTTGTTATAATTGAATAAATAAACATAATACAAAATTACAACATATAAAAATTATTTTTTCATATTTTTTTACTTATTTTACTTTAAGTATTAGTTTATAAGAACTTTCTCATATATATATATATATATATATATATATATATATATATATATATATATATAGAGGTTGGTTCTTGTAAAACAAACTTTAAGGTAAAATAAGTAAAAAAAAATTAAAAAATAATTTATAACGTTAGATATTTTGGATTATCGTTTATTTTAACCATATATCAAACTTTAAAAAACGAAGTTTTGTTGTACATCAAAAAAGGGGTAGTTTTATCGTTGTGCATCAAATTTGAATATTTACTGCACAAAAACAATGAATTTGATGCACAACCCCTAAACGACATATATTTTGATGCATATCAAAACTTGCTTTTTTAAAGTTTGTTATAATCGAATAAATAAACATAATACAAAATTACACATATTATAAATTATTTTTTCATATTTTTTTACTTAATTTACTTTAAATATTGGTTTATAAGAACCTCCTCCTATATATATATATATATATATATATATATATATATATATATATATATATATATATATATATATATATATATATATATATATATATATATATATATAATTCATTACCTTCTCTTATAACTATTGAAGTCATTCGTGTTAGGATCATTTAAGATCATAAAAAAAATTGAGTATAAAATAACCAATTACAATATTTCATTTCAAAACCCATTTAATTTTTTTTTTTTAATTAATTATCTCAAAAACTTTATATGTATCAAACGAATAAATTACACCATTAAATCAAACATTATCTCCTCTTTCTATAGAACACCAACTTGATATAGTTTTGACGAAATATTTTTTTGGGTTTTGAAAATTTATATTATCAAATCATAGTTTTATCACATGTGATAATAGTAGTTTGACTTAAAATTTTTGTATTTTTCTTTTTGGATCTAGTTAAATATACATCACATAACATATCTAGGTTTTGAAATCCACATTTAGTGTTCAAATCATATGTGATATTATCTTTCGAATATCAACATTTGACAAAAAGCGAAAAATAAAAATTCGTCAAAATTCGATTTTTTTTTCGGGTTCATATAGATTATACCTCATATAATATTTTTGTGTTTTAAAATTCACATTTAAAATTCAAATCATGCGAGTTATTGACTTATTAGTTTTGAAATACTACGAATATTATAAAATCACATATTATTTACATTAATATCACATGTGATTTTAATACTATCACATACGTATTCGTGAAACTTTTTATCCACTTAATTGAATTATACATCATATAATGATTTTAATTCTTTAAATACACATTTGATGTTAAAATCACATGTGATATAACCTTACGAGTTTTAAAATTGGATAAAAAACGAAAAGAAAAAAAAATTGTCAAAATTTAATTTTTTTTCTTGGTTTAGATAAATTATACATTATATAACATTTTTCGTTTTGAAAATTTATCTTTAGATGTTAATATCACATGTTATATTAACTTTACAATTTCAATACCAATCCTAAAACTAAAAAAAAAAAAATCATTGAAAGTATATATATGACCACTGTTCTAATTAAGGAGGAGAACACGATGGGCACAACGACGTAATTGGTCCCGTCTAACGATTAACGGTTTGCGAGATAAATTAATTTAAAAAAAAGAGTTTGAAAGTGGATTTTGATTTTAATATAACTCTTTTGATTAAAATTAAATAGATGATGAAGATTAAGTCTTTTGTACCTCAAAAAAATTAATATTCTTTAATAAAAATTTTCCTACAAAGATATTCAATACTCTGATTTAACCCCAAAAACACTTTTAGTATCGTTAAGTGTACATATGACATACATTATGTGGCGTTGACTTACATGCGACGAGGCAACTTTAAAGTAACTTAGCTTTATAACTAGTAATGTTTCTCAAGTTTATTTGTCTTAATCAAATTTTCATTGTGAAAAAATAAGGAACAAGGGAGCTTTGATAACGCACCAAAACGTTGGATCAATTCTGAAACAAAATCGGTGTCTTCTATAAGAAAACCATTGCAACATATTTTGATTTTATAACTTCAGTGTAAGTCGCTGATATGAAAACTTTCGATTAAATTACATTATGTCCAACTAAATGGCATATGATTCATCTGCATCAAAATAAATTCAATAATCCTCATTTTCATGATCAATGATTGGACCATCATCTTCAACTTCACCATCATAACTTGCCTCGTTAGCTAAGTAAGCTAAAGCGTTGGTAGCTGAAATACCAACTGGATAACCGTTAACTCCAGAATCAGATCTCAACTTCATGGTCCTCTTGGCCTTGTCTTTGGACTTGAAAGACGGATAGATATGACAACTAGCGTATCTTGCTTTATCACATTTACTGGTATATTTTGACTCATTTTCGGGCTTCCTTGACCCTTTAGTGAGTATAGCAGCGGCCGAGGTGGAATCTTCAGTTTGTACATGTCTTTGTTGAGATAAGGGAGACGGGAGGATTACGAAGCTTTTAACGCCACCATGTTGACGACCCTTAATCTTCATTTGTGTTGTGTTTTGTGAGTTGATGATTTTGGTTACATAAAGGTGTTAATGGTGTTTTTATACATGGATTAAAGATAAAGAGACAAAGATTGGATTGTTGAACAAGGTAGTAAAGTTACTTGGGGAAGAGGTTGGTCAACTATGCGTGTTCCACAAGATGGGACTTGTACGTTATATCTTAAACTAGCTTATCTCCCGTGTGATACACGGTGATTGTAAAAAAAAAATTATGATTAAATAACAAATCTCAAACTTCTATTCAAATACCAACCATAACAGTCCGTGATTAACTAAAAAAGTTATGATAAAATAATAGATCTCAAACTTCTGTTCAAATACCAACTGTTTTCAAAAATTTGGATAGTTTTTCTGAAACATCAACCTAAGACTTATCAAAAAAGAAGCTTAATCAAGAACACTTGAAGAAAAGATTTGAACTTTTTCCAAGGTAAAACAATTTAGAATCTCAAAGATTTAGTCCGCTAAGATATTTTTGGGCTTTTTAAATCAAAGTCTACATTGTTTTTTTTTTACTTCATTTAATTAAAATTTATTTGAAAAATCTATAAAAATAACACCCCATCTCATGACATCATCATGGAAGTATAGACAACCTAAGAGAACCTAAGAGAGTGACACCTCAGCAAAATGAGGTCAGTCACATCTCCCATTTATTAGAGATAAAAGATGTTGTACATACACTTTGATTTTTTTTTCTTTTTTGAACGGCAATTTGTATTAACAATTAGCAAAAAGCTAGAGAAGAAGAAGAGCTATTACAATGTGTTGATTAGCATTGAATTAGGATGGCTAATCCAATCTAATCAAGATTTACAAGTTTGTTTGCTCTACTACTAATCCAAATATAAGAAAAAAGTCTAATGTTTTCTTCTATGATATGGTTTATTGGTTTCTTTAAGCTAAACACCATATCGTTTCTATACCTTCAAATGAACATTTTGATTTATTTTCATACTAGGTGTGAGATTATTTATTTATATTTTAAAAAAGGAAACTAGAGATCGATTGACCTAATCAAATTGTTGGGCTTAATATTCTGTCCCGGCCACCTGACTCGTCGGAAGATGACCAAACAAACGAGAAACTTCACCGACGTGACGTACTAAGTATAGAATGTGGAAAGACACTCAACAAAGCTCTTCTTCGGCACCATGAAAGACGGAAGTGCAGGGATCCCAATTCCAAGACACCACCAGAACTCGAGACAGTCAACGGAGATGAGAGTGTGACTAAATTTGACGAGTCTGAGGAAAGTAATCATGTAATGAGTAATAACTCTTCATCGGTTGCATTACAACAAAAATGTTTATTTTTCACTTATTTGTTCACGGTTTTAAAAAGTGTGAAAAAAGTAATCAATTTGTTCACGTTTGAAAATGTATCAAAAATCTTAACATTTAAAAATGTGAAGAAATTTAAGATTTTTACACTTATAATTGTGGAAATAAAATATTCGCACTTACAAACATGAACAAATATAAAGTTTATCAACACTTAAAAATGTGGAGAGTAATTAGTGACACCTAATTTTTCACGCTTCCTCTAGCGTGGGGAAATTGGGTGTGGCAAATTAGTTTTCACACTTTTAAAGGTAAACAAGCTGTATATTTCTACACACTTTTAAGTGGAAACTTTTTTTTCCTACATATATAAGTGTGGATTATTTAAATTTCGTCACACTTTTAAATGTTCAGATTTTAGACACATTTTAAGTGTGAATAAATTGATAATTTTTTCACACTTTTTAAAAGTACGAAAAAAAGATGTGAACAAATGACTTTTTTGTTGTACTGTAGTGGATTTGCGTGAAGAATCAAGCCATACGTTTCTTCATTTTAGATTCTGGACGATTTTCTTATGGGTGTCTTCGGTTTTGGGTTTTAGGGTGGTGATGACGGTGATTTTTAGAGGACGTAGACGACATAAGAAAAAGGGGAAGAGTTCTAAGAGCGGGAGATGATCATCAAATTCGAGTTTCTCGGATAAAAAAAGAATAAAAGAAATCTTATTAAATAAAAATATTGTAACGTGTACTAAAACTTGAATAATACAAGATTTTTATTTGGATTGTATCCTTTTACTATATTTAAGATAAATGTGTCTCGGTTTAAATAGTGAATATTAGATATCCAATTAATTTTTAACACAATTTCTAGGGCATATTTATTTCTTTCCGAAACATAGTTTTTGGAGTCTATAGCATTATATCATAGAGAGTGATTTCCTTGTTACTTTCTTAGTCTCTCTAACATTTTTGGCAACAACTTCAAGAGTATCTCATCGCAGAAAGGAACTCTCGCTTAATTAGTCTCTTGCCTTTTAAACAAGAAGTTGTGTTCAAACAATCTTTTAACATCAACATAAATTGAAGTTATCTCTTTTAAGAGGGTTTTAAACATGGAATCAATATATGGGTTTAGAATATGCTTAAGTTAACGGGTTTGATACCCGCTTCTCAATTCCAAAGTGATTAACCGAACAATATTAGTTGGAATGAAAGTTGTTCATTCAATTCATCACCATACCGATAAACCAAACACACCCTAAGTATTGAGCCGCGGACAAGGAGTTTTTAAGTTAGAGTTTTATGTTTGCTCACTATTACTAATACAAGCTAGTTTTAGATCACCCATCGAACCTATCTAGGTAAGTACGTATTCCGTTACCTTCTTTCCCTTTTTATACAACTCCTTTTTTCTTTCTTATTCTTCTTTTGAACAATGTGAGATTTCTTCTACTTCCAGCCTTTACTCAGTTTCAAACATTAAAGCAAAATCATTTAAATGGCTTGTTATTAACTGTACGATAGATGATACTATATTTTTCTACTATTATTTTTCTTTTTAATCGTCATTTGTTTTTAAACGATTAAGTCTATATTCGTTTAATCAGTCATCATGTCAAATTAATTTTCTTTTTGGAGATGAGTATACTCCATACCAACAACACACTTGGATGTTGAAACCCATGTCAAGATTTTGTATTGAATAACTCTTTTAGTGGACGTGAGGACACTGAATAGTCTGAATCAAATAGGCAGCCAACATCATGGATCATAACGTACTTTGCTCCGGATTTTTCTGTTGTGTCATGAAACTGAACCCACAATCTCCAAAATATCAGCTATTCCACTCAAGGTTGTTAAATGACTTGTTTGTTACTAACTACACGATAGTATATTTTACCCAAAAACATTTTACAAAGTTATATGTCTTAGTATATTGATCTCAAAAATAACATAAAATTATTTTCTGAATTGCCCGTGAAATTATGAGCTCTCATGGTTAACAAACATTAGATTTAGACACCCGTTGCATCATGTATTAAGTTTTAAAACCATATGGGTTAAACACTTAAACACCGATCGAAGACAGGAAAACAACATATATGAATGTTCAAATATTTGTAGAGAATGAGTCTTTACTCCGTAAGAAGAAAAAAAATGTCTCTATTAAATTACAATCTGAACGATAACACATTACACATTGCATATTTATACTGACCTAATTAAAACTTAATCCATAGACAACCATTAATACCGAAAATTATTTTTCACAAGAGGCAATTAACTTTAACTTGTACCATATATTAAAAGTAATCATAAATGTTCACCAATCACCACTAAACCACTTTTATAGAACGACAATATCACTTCTAATTAGAATGAGCAAACTTATAAAAATGCAAACAACATTTATTAAATTCTTATAACTCCATACATTGTTAAACAAATTAAAAACCAAAATATTTTCGACAAATTTAAATCAGAGTTAATTACACGGATGGTCCTTAACCTTATACCCAAATGGCACTTTCAGTCCTAAATTTTGGATAATTACATGGCTAGGCCTTTATTTGGAATCTCTGCACACGGACAGTCCTTTGGTCCGTTAGGGTTAACTCAATTCCGTTAGTTATATCATAATGACCAATTTACCCTTTTTGTCTTATTCGCAAAGGACTGTTTTTGTAATTTTTACTTTTTTTTCTTTTTATTCAATAAATAAAGTCTTGTTTCTTTTTAATTAGTTAACTTTCTATAAAGTAAAAAAAGAAAATATATTTGACAGTGGTAGATCAAAATTGAATGCCCAAAAACCTATATTTCTTATAAAACCTATAATAAGCTTAGGAAATCCATGTTTGGGGATGGATTTTCTTTGAAAACAGCTTAGGAAATCCATGTTTTTTTTAGCTTATGAAAACAAATAACCACCATCTTCTCCGGCGATGGTGAAGAAAAATAACCACCATCTTCTCCGGTTAATGACAGTACCAGCTTAAAACAAATAACCACCATCTCCGGCGATGGCGACCAACGTAGAAGGAGAAGATATAGTGTTAGCAACAGCTCAACAGATCGTCAAAAGCCTCCGATTATCCAACATCACCGACTTAATCGACGGTGGTGAAGGTTAAGCCTCCGATTATCCAAAAAGGGTAAATTGGTCATTATGTAAAAAAACTATAGAAAAATCATCTTTCTCTCTAGAAATCAAGCTTTCATCAATGACGGTTTGTTAAAGATATCATCTTTATGTCACTAGAAAAAAACCCATTTCTCTAAATAAAAAAAACCCATTTGTTTCATGTAAAAAAACCCATTTCTCTAAAAAAAAAAAAAAAAAAAAAACCATCATCAGTCAGACCTGGCCGTCATCTCCACCACCCACCCCTTCCACCGTCGTCTCAAAACCTTCGAATCAAACACGGTGGAGGGAGGCAGGTGGTGGTGGCAGTGAAATGTTTGTGGTGGTAGCGACGACGGATTGGATTGAAAAACATAAAATCCACACATAGATCTGATTCTAGTGAAGGCACCTGATGAGATGTTTTGGCTCGATGGAGTAACAGTGGTTTTGAAAATTGGTGTAATAAAAATGGGTGGGATGTAAAATGAAAAGAAATAATACAGGTGAATAAAAAGGGTGGTCTGTTTTCCATTTGCTTTATTTGTTTAATAATAAAAAATTGTTATAAAACAAACAAATAAAAAAAAAAAAAAGAATTACAAAAACGGTCCTTTGCGAATAAGACAAAAAGAGTAAATTGGTCATTATGATATAACTAACGGAATTGAGTTAACCCTAACGGACCAAAGGACTGTCCATGTGCAAAGATTCCAAATAAAGGCCTAGCCATGTAATTATCCAAAATTTAGGACGGAAAGTGCCATTTGGGTATTAGGTTAAGGACCATCCGTGTAATTAACTCTTTAAATCATTAAGAATATCCAACAAAATACCAACCATCATCTCTAGTTACATCTGTCTCACCATCTTCCCAACACAAACCTATAACTCTTACCATATATTAAAAGTAATCATAAATGTTCACCAATCACCACTAAACCACTTTTATAGAACGGCAATATCACTTCTAATTAGAATGAGCAAACTTATAAAAATGCAAACAACATTTATTAAATTCTTATAACTCCATACATTGTTAAACAAATTAAAAACCAAAATATTTTCGACAAATTTAAATCATTAAGAATATCCAACAAAATACCAACCATCATCTCTAGTTACATCTGTCTCACCATCTTCCCAACACAAACCTATAACTCTTACCTTCATCTTTGTCTTTATCTTTATACTCTTTTGTTACAACGGAATTAGCAATCCCAATCCCATATTTACCAGTTGTTGTGTCATAACTTGCGGCGATAGCTAATTCGAAAGCTAAATTAAAACTAGTCTCAAAGTCATCGTCAATCGTCACAGTACCTAAATCGTAATCAATGATTGAGGGGTCATCATCATTAGTCATCTCATAAAACTAAATCATAATTAATGATTGTTGGGTCATCATTAGTCGTCTTATTACCTAAATCATGATCAATGATTGTGGGGTCATCATCATTAGTATTCTCATAACCTAAATCATAATTAATGATTGTTGGGTCATCATCATCATATACATCTACGTCATCATAACTTTCATCGAAAGCTAAATCACTTTTATGGTGCGTTCTGGTGCCTTTGGCGTGCTAGGAACGACCGCATTTTCAAGGGCATTGTTCCTAACCCGGCGAAGATTGTTGGTGACATTAAAGCAATGGTTTATGTCTGGCATAAGCATAGATCCGTGAATCATGGCATTGTTTGGCGAGATTGGTGTGACTCCCCTCTTTCATGTTTGTAGCTTTTGTTTTTTGCTGTTTTTGTTCCTATGTTGTTCCTATTGGCTCGCTAGCTTCTTGCTAGTTTTAGAGTCCCTCTTTTTTATATATATCTATTTGCCGGTTCCAAAAAAAAAAACTTGTAGCCATATTACCATTCGCCGAATATTTGTTAACAACAAGATCAGCCCCCATAGTTCTCATCTTCATGGTCCCCTTGGCTTTGTCTTTCGACTTGCGAGGCGGATGTTTTCTTGAAACTTTTGTGAATAAGCCCGTGACCCAACCTGAATCCACAGTTTGAACGTGTCTTCGTTGAGCAAAAGGATCCGAGAGGATGGCGAAGGTCCGAACGACACTGTGTTTATGACCTTCTCTCTTCATTGGTATTGTGTTTTGAAAGCTCTGATGATATGATACTATGATTATGGGGACAATTGGTTTTATAGATGAACAAAGTGATTAAATTGGGAAAAAAGTTTGCGTGGTCAACGAGGCATGACTTGTTCGTTGTGTTGTAAAAGATGTACATTCTCATCTTAAAAACTATTTTACAGCTGTAAATTTGGATTGTTTGAATATTTATCCGATAATCAAATCCTTTTTGTTAAATTACATAAGGAATTTCCTTAAAACATGTTTTTATTTCAAATATTGTTATCATATCTCTTTTTAAGATAAAGAGGTATCATCCAAATTAGGGTTGAATTTGGTTAGTGTTTGTCCTTATTCTACAATCAAAATAAATAAATCTAAGGAGGATTAAAACAAACAACAAAGGAATAAGAAAGTTAAATTAAAATAGTAGTGAGTCAGTGGAAGAGAATGTCGGTGAATGATTCGTGGAAAAAAGAGAATCAATATCAATTTTGACGTGTACACTAACGTGTCACCTACTAAAACCACAAAAAGAAAAGGAAGAAGTTGACACTAAAATAGAAATGACGAAAAGAATTGCCTTTAGCAGGTCAGACGAAGCGGAGACCCAAAGCACACTAAACCCAACAATCATCACGAGCCCAACAATAATCACGAATTTCAAGAAGGCGACGGAAATTAAATTAGAGAGTAATATGTAGACGATAAATGGACTTTTATTAAAATAACACGTGAAATTTCTAAAAATTATTATTTTAACTAAATATTACTTTAACTTTTGAAATTATCTTAATTATAAAAAAATAATGCCTATTTTATTATAATTAAGTAGCTTGATACTTATTATCACATATAATCAACACATTTATTAGTTTGATTATATTAAAAAACCATAAGACTATGCGGAGTGGTTTTGGGTGGGTGATGATGATGTGGAGTGATAGAGGTGATTTGTAGGTAAGAGAGTGTGATTTTAGGAAAGAGAGTGTGATGATGTGGAGTGATAGAAAATGGGTGGAGTGGTGAGTGATGATGTGGAGTGATAGAGATTATTTTGTAAAAGTTGTATTTTTATTATTTTTTTTATATAAATGAAATTTAAAAAGTTGTATTTTTATTAAAAAAAAAAAACACACACTACAATTTATTAAAAAACATATTACGATTAAACTAAAAGACGTTAAAAAAATACAATTTTTAAAAAAACACTTCAATCTTCATCGTTGTTTCCTCGGGGGCGGTAATACCAGACATGTTCGATCAAATCGGCTACCAGACTGTGATGGGTATCTTCGTCACGCATGTCACGTATGTTCTGTTGTTTCTCTTCAAATGTAATCTGGACTTCTGGTTCTGTGGCATTCTCATCATAAGCTTGACAATACGCGAGACCTTTGTCTTCCAAAATCATGTTATGAAGAATTATAGCAGCGTACATCGCGTTTCTAATTTTTTCTAAACTCCAAGCTCTTGCGGGGTTTTTAATTATATGCCACCTTTTTTTCAACACTCCAAATGCCCGTTCGATGTCCTTTCTTAAAGATTCCTGAGCTTTTTTAAAATGGTTACGCATCTCGTTTAATTCGTCTCTTTCCCTGAAAGACTTTATTAACACCGGCCATTTTGGATAAATACCATCAACGAGGTAATACCCGTATTTGTAGGTTGTGTCGTTAACAATAAACGACTGATCGGGAGCTGTCCCATTCTCAATGTTGTTGAAAAGCGGTGACTGATCCAAGACATTGATGTCATTATTCGCTCCAGCAACCCCAAAAAAGGCATGTCATATCCACAAATCAGTAGAGGCCGTAGCCTCTAACATAATGGAAGGGTGATTGTGATCACCCCTATGGTATTGACCAGCCCAAGCCACAGGACAATTTTCCCACTCCCAATGCATACAATCCAAACTGCCTAGCATACCGGGAAAATTGTGTTTTTCATCATGAACCGAAGTAATCTGCTGTATGTCACTCCAACTAGGACGGCGTAAATATCTCTTGCCGTATAAAGAAACCACACCTATTTCAGATATTATTAAATTTTAAGTAAAAATAAGTTTTAAAGTAAACTAATTAAAAAAATAAAGGTTAAAAATATACCTTCGCAAAAGTTGGCAAGGGATTCACGTGAAACTCTTTCGGACATTTTTAAATACTCGTCCCATATGTCACTAGAAGTGCCAAAAGCAAGTTGTCGTATGGCGGAGGTGTATTTCTGAATCGGTGTAAACCCAGCCCTTCCTCTAGCATCAAATTTTTGCCTAAAATAATCAAAATGGTTTTCAAAATCGTGGCATATCTTGAGAAATAGCTCCCTCCTCATTCGAAAACGACGGG
Organism: Senecio squalidus; assembly: GCA_910822075.1. NCBI lineage: Eukaryota > Viridiplantae > Streptophyta > Magnoliopsida > Asterales > Asteraceae > Senecio > Senecio squalidus. The sequence goes on along the minus strand of CAJVGC010000589.1, from coordinate 40,867,340 downwards.
TAAATTGTTCGTCGGTGTAGGTGCAACCCGGAGAAAAGTAAGATTCCATTAGTAGTGTTTGAGCTGCTTCACGGTTACGTTCTATTGCGGTTCTTGCGGTTCTTGTGGTGATTGGTCTTTGGATTTGTTGTGATGCAAAGTTAGCAACGGCAATAAACGCTCCGGCTATAATTGCATCTTCATCCGAACTTGACATTTTATAAAACTTTGTGTGTGTTTTTTGTGTGTTTTTTTGTGTTTGTATATATATTTGTGGGTGTATTTTGTGTGTTTATATAGGCTTTTTTTTTAAAAAATACTACACAACGGTCATTTGACCGTTTAACCTGCAAGAAAACAGAGCAAAACGCCGTGGTTCTGCTCACGCCGTGGCGTGATAACGCCTGATAACGCCCCCACCGGAGTGGAGGTGGGGCGTTATTGGTGATGTGGCGGCGTGATGGAGGGGTGATAACGCCCCACTCCCGATAGTCTAATGATAAAAGTCCAATGAAAATATTGATTAGACGTTTAGTTATTTGGATTTGCTTGATTTGCGTAAACAAATTAATATTTTTTAAGCTAAGTAATGTCATATGATTATGCTAATATCAAAGGTTAAAATTTTATATAAAACATCTAATTACGAATACTAATCACCTTTCGTCCCTAATTTCTAATAGTTATACATTTCAAAGACGAAAAGTTAACGATAAATTTTTATCGGACGTCATTTTTACGGACGAAAAATATAATTTGTTGAATATATTTTGTATAAGTATCTATATTCATCTTTATATAACGGTTTAGAAAAAATATAATAAATTTTTGATAATTGTACATCGTATGAGTATTGAAACTAGTAACATCATAAAATATGGGTTTCTAACTTGACGGTATATAACTTGGAGGTTATAACTTTGAGTTACTGAAATTAATATATTAATTAGTGTTATTTTATTTTTATTTTTTGAATCGCAAAGAGGATAATCAATATATAGATTTAAAAAAAATACTAGCGAGAAGCTAGAGAGGTATAATTTAATATGAAACCAAAATTACAACACCTAAAGTAGACATACATATTGTTGCAAAAGACTATTTTTCGGGTGATCATTCCAACTAACTCAATTGAGCTTCAAATGATTGCTTTTGGCAGGGGTGTTCAAACGGTCGGTTTTCGGTTGATCGACATAATTTGAATTGGGTTATTCGGTTTTGGAAATATTTTTTACACATCTAAATCCGAACCAAAGTTGAATAAAACTAAACCAATCCAACCAAATATAATATTGGGTTAATCGGTTTGGGAACCGTAAAAACCAAATAAAAAAAAAAACTATGGTTTAAATATAGTATTACCACTCATTATGATTTTTAACATAGAAATGACACAAAAATAACAAAACTAAATAAAAAATTAGCTTGTATTTACTTTTAAAGAATGTAAACTTAAAAGTTTATTTTAAAGCAATGTGATAATGTCTTAAATTTATAGCTTTCGAACATAAGATTTAGAATCAAACATATATAATCGGTTATTCGGTTGGCCCCCAATATTTTTAATTGAGATCAAATCCAATCCGAAAACCAATAGTTAAATTTGGTTATAGCCAATTATCCGAACCAAATCCGAATAAGTCAAAGCAAATAAACAAAATTTGTTTAGATTGAAGGATTTTTCAAGTTAAACTATTTAATGAACACCCCTATCTTTTGCTATCTATCCAAAACAAATGTTAGGACTTAGAATTTTTTGAACCATTTCAATTACTGTTGTTTTATACCTATATTTATTTAAATATTCAATCATATATTTATTATTTTTATCTTTATATTTTATATATTTATATTAGTTACTCTTTCGAATCATCGTCAATTTTATATAAAGTTTATGTTTGTTTTATTGGTCAAATTCGGCTTGGTTATTAATCACTTTTGGGGGGTTATGGAAATTTGATCAAACAAATAACATCTTACTCATTTTTTATTTTTGAAGAAAAGTACAATTTGTCTAACCAATTAACAAATTTGCATCAATGGCAGCCATAGCTCGATTCCATATCCGTCAACAAATCAACAATGTCAATCACCATCTTCCCCAAGTCTACTCTCCGAAATTATGAGTGGACTCGAGCCGAACACTAGGCTGATGTAAGTGGTTAACGAATTGGTATGAAGCCTTTCGAGAAATAAACGAAATAAGGAAGGAACATAATATGATATATAATCACATTTCATCAAATTAATCATTGAGTATATAAGTCCACCTCTTTTATCTGCATCAAAATAACTCATTAATCCTCATTTTCATAATCAGTTATTGCACCATCATCTTCATCTTCACCATCATAACTTGCTTCGTTAGCTAAGTAAGCTAAAGCGTTGGTAGCAGAAATACCAACTGGATAACCGTTAACTCCAGAATCAGATCTCAACTTCATGGTCCTATTGGCCTTGTCTGTGGACTTGCAAGACGGATAGATGTGACAACTAGCGTATCTTGGCTTATCCCATTTTGTAGATTTGAAGCTAATACTCCTCACCCTCTCAACTCACTGATACGTGAGAACTACTGGTAATGCTTGATTTATTAACATAGAAATGTACCCTGTATATAGTCTTTACAATGCATAAACGTTGAACTAAAAACTAGGAACAAATACTACCCATGACTTTCCACAAGAACCGGTACATGACCCTCAACAACTCTAATACTTGGTCAAATGAAATACCAATTCAAACTACTAAACTAATACATGCAGACTTAGTAAACTAGAACCATTTCAGCCATGCATGCAAACCCGTTACATAAACGATTAATCCAACATTCACCCCCTAATCGTTTATGTCGTTCACATTAATGTTCAAGACCTTTCCGGGATACCCGACCATCACCTCGGTCACATCCAAAGTCTTATCTAGCTCAACCGCTTTTGATTATTCACAACACATGTAACATGTACCATGGCATCCCTTTGGACACGTTCATTACCATCGTGACTTCTGCTGGACTCACGACCTCCTCCCGGCCACGTCCAAAGCCTCCCGATTTGAACTTCTACCGCCATAATGTTAACACGGTGTTGCTTCTCCTTTCTCTTCTTGTCTTGACATCCACACCTTTGCCGATCAATGCTACTCCGTGTGATTCTTCCACCGAAGAAGAAAACAAGGTAACCACCACCTTTTTCGTCTTCTAATACCCGCAACACGAACCAAACTCAAAGCCTCCTGCTTTGATTTCCTTTGCTCGTCTTTTCCGCGCCTTCGGTTAATCACACTAACATGTCATCAAGTATGGAACATGTTTCCAAGACTTCTGATCATAACATGGATCACAGCCCTAGCATCTTCACTTAACCTTGTTCCGAGAGTACTTTTCCACCGATCAAGAAAACAAAGCCACCCGCTTCTAACGTTTTCTTTCACCCGCAAACGAACTGAATCAAAGCTACCTGCTTTCCCCGACTCTTCTCGTCCGTTTATCCCGCGACCCCGGTTAGTCTCTCACGACGAACAAACATGAAGCCCACACCCTTTACAGATCAAACCTCCTCCTGTACCAAGGAGGAGGTCAAGTGTCCAAGAAGGTCGAGATTCGAGACGGTTCAAAAGAAGGCGATTAAACACTACTTTGAACGAGTTGTATAAACAAACCGATTAAGGGGGTGATTGCTGGGTTAATCGGGTTTAGTTTATGGGTCACGGATCGGTTCGATAAAATAGTTTAATAGAGTCTAATTTGGTCAGCTACTTGCACGAGTTTGAAGGGCCACACTAGTGGTGTTGACCAAATTAGTGGGAGCAAATAGTGGAGTTAGTAGAGTCTGTTTGTTTTGTTAGTGGTGCATGGCACGTATAGCCACTTTCCTTTTATTTAGCATAGTCTTCTTTCATTTAGAATAGTGTATAAATAGCATGGAGTCTGTTTTTATTTAGTAGCTTTTTCATTCAAGTAATATATAGAAAACGTTCCAAGACTTTGAGTGTGTGTAGTGTGTGTTTGTTAAGGGGCCTGAACCAACACATTTTCGGGTATATTTGGGCTCATTTGCGGGCTTCCTTGACCCTTTAGTGAGTATACCAGCGGCCGAGGTGGAATCTTCAGTTTGTGCTTGTCTTTGTTGAGATAATGGAGTTGGAAAGATTACGAAGCTTTTAACGCCGCTGTGTTGACGACCCTTAATCTTCATTTGTATTGTGTTTTGTGAGCCGATGATTTTGGATACATAAATGTTTAGAGGGTGTTTTTATACATAAATCTATATCTATATCTATATTTACTTATAATGGAGGATCGTCGGATGGCTAATATTCGAGAATTTCCAAATAGTGGAATCATATACATTTGAAACTCTTGACTCTTTGTTTACCCTATGTTTTAATTACCATAATGTGATTAATGGCATACTTATGCATTTGAAACTCATGACTCTTTGGTTGCCCTATGTTTTAATTACCATAATATGATTAATAGCATACTTATGCATTTGAAACTTTTGTCTCTTTGGTTGCCCTATGTTTTAATTACCATAATGTGATTAATGGCATACTTATGCATTTGAAACTCCTGACTCTTTGGTTGCCCTATGTTTTAATTACCATAATGTGATTAATGGCATACTAATTATTGAGGTATTCCAAAGGTTGGTGGTTTTTTGTTTTTCTATATAAGTTAGTTCGAAAAGTTACATTTGCATCAACAAGCCCCGTAACTACGTACAATCATGTCTCTTTCGAAAAACATGTCTCACTCCAAGATTGGCGCCCTTGACCCAACTAGAGAAGATTGGGTTGTTCATGTACGACTTTGTAGAATGTGGGAGGCAATAAATACGAAACTTGGTGATGTCTTACTTGGGTTGGAGATGGTTATGGCTGATGATGAGGTAATTTCTAATTTGTTTGATACAATAATTTCTACCATGTTAAATTAGTTTCTTACATGTTTTTTTTTTTTTTTTTTTTTTTTTTTTTTTTTTTTACCAAAAAGGGCGGTTCGATACAAGGTTTCATCACTAGAAATCATATACGAAAGTTTAAGCCTCTTCTCGAAGAGGGCCAGGTATATCAAATCTCGAGGTTCATAGTGATTGAAGGTCAAATGGGATATAAAGTTGTCCCGAATCAATACCGCATCCGTTTCAACATTGCAACATCGGTTCGTAAACTTGAAGGTGGTCATGAGAAGTTTCCATTGAATGTGTTTAGTTTCACACCAACCGAAGTTCACCTACAAAGAATCAACAACAATTCCCTCCTCACTGGTGCCGGTTTTTCTTTTCTCTAAGTGTTTATGTTTTCTTTCCTATATCCAGTTTTTTGTGGGTTGTTGTCGTTCAAATGACGTCTGGCTATGTGTTTACAGATGTAATAGGGTGTTTGGTAGGTGCAGGCGAGATTATTCGCCTTGACAATGAAAAAAAAAGTGTGAAACGCGACGTTAAGCTATCTGTTAGCAGGTTATTGTTGTGTATTTTCCTTTGTTTCTGCGTACCTATTTCTTTTTGTCACGTTTATACTAACCTTCCCTTTTGTATGTTGCTTACTGCTTACTAAATAAATAGTACCACTGACAAAGTAATGACCGTGACCCTTTGGGGAAAACTTGCTGAGTCATTTGACTACAGTTCCTACACAGCTGATGGGGAGCATGTTATAACAGCTATAACATCATTGACCGTTAACAAATTTGAAGGTGTGTCTCCAACCCTTAAGTAGGTAAAATCCATGTTCTATTGACTATCATAATTTGTCTCTAAGTGCAGGTGAGGTAGTCTATCGGTCCACTACCTCGAGCAAGGTCTACTTTAACCCGACAATCCCTGAGGCGGATCGTGTGAGGGCTAGGTGAGGAAGGAATTTGTCTCTATTTTCGTTGAATGTGTTTTTAATTGTCTTTAGTTATGTTAACATTTAAACATGGTTTTCAGGTTTGCTGGTACATTACCTTCCATAAGAATGGTCGAATCTAAAAATTATGAACAAATGTCCGTGGCTGAGCAAAAGTCGGTCAACAGAAAAACAATCACAGAAATCATGCAGATAGAATGGAGTTCTGAAGATCAGGTATACAAATGCGTTTAATAATGAATAATGTACTTCACAAATTTTTATATATGGTATTATTTTTTTGTCATTCATATTAATCTTTTAATAAGAAAATAATATTTTTATGTACGTAATATTATTTTTATTATTGTTATTTGGTTCACATAAAATTTTTTATAAGTTTTCTATTAAATTTTAGGAGCGTATTTTTACGGTATTGGCTGAAATACAAGGCATTGATGATTATTCCGGATGGCATTATGTGTCCTGCAACGTTTGCACGAAGAAAGTGGTCCCGAACAATGGTGTTTTCTTTTGTAGAGAGTGTAGTAAGGAGTGTTTGTATCCAGTAATTGCGTAAGCATCATTTACTATTTCCACTGCCTTTTACTAAGCCATAGATGTCTTTTAGAGTTTTTGTGGGTTACTATGCTTGACTTGTTAATTTTTTTGGCAGATACAAAATCCATTTGAAGGTTGCGGATTCGGATATGGGCACCACGTTCGTACTGTTCAATCACGTTCGTACTCCAAGAACAAACATCATATCCATAAGCTCTAAACCTGCACGCTGCGAACATTGAAAAATGAGAACTGATTTAAGATTTATAGGGTAAAAAAACATTGTAATAGCACGTAAAGCCTCAAGAATTTGGGGACAAAAATCTCATAATCTCAACTGGCTAATGCAACTTAATAGGTCTTATCTAAAAAACGATACTACTCTTCCGGAAGAAATTAGTCTTAAAACGTTAGCTAAGCTCAGTTTTTCGTTCATACGTAACCATTTCAAAGAAAAAGGGTCAGAACATAAATGTAAAAGTAAATGACAATTGTTTTTTACAATGCTGCACACTAAAGTAAGATGACAAATGGAAATGATAAGAATTACTACATCTTCATCAGACTAGAAATCCACACCGCAAAAGTCTTGGCAGGAAACTATATATTACTTTAGTTGGACAACAGACCCAGCGTGTTATTTGATCATTCGAGCACGAAACCCTACCTCAACATAAAGTCCGCATAAATTTCAAAAAACTAAATCAAACAAAATAGGTCCATAAACATAAATTAAAGAGCAAATTAATAACATAATGTTGATAAATCAATCAATTTTACAGATCACAAAGCAATTGATTATATAAATTGATACTGAAAATTAGATATATTAAAGTTGAAATTAATAACAGACCTGAAAACCCTACCTATGTAATTTCTCAATCACACAACCTAATTACTAGCTAAAACTATATGCCAGATTCGACTCCTGGAATTGGAAGATGGTGATGCAACTCTTTCGTTGTCGAGAAAAAACAGATGGGATGAAACTCCAACACCTGGCAGGGTAGGTGATTCTGATTCCACTTCAGCTGGCGGTGGTGTTACGCCCGGTGCTACTCAGCACGTATGACCTTTGTTTAATTAATCGAGAATATGATATAAATGCTTATGTAAGAAGTTGTTGCAAACTAGCTAAACTGGCATTCAGGATTTAAGTAAAATTAATTAATAGGTTTAAATGAAACAAGCGGAATAGACTTTTAAAAAGTTCAGACAGTTATAGAACAAGAAGGGTAAAGGAGTACTTTGTATAGACGATGGTACTGCTCAGCCTGCGTCTTTCTAACCAAAACTCGAGAATCAGGCCCCGTTCCACTGCACAAGAGAAGAACTGTAATCATAGCTCCTAATTTAAAAAAATATGATTTGTGTGCCCACATGGATCGAGTATTATGTGAATTATTAAACTTCGAGCAATCAGGAATAAGAAATTGCAAAGAACATGGATTAATATTAATTATTAATATAATTATAATAAAATCAATTAAGTGAATAATAAAATCAATTAGTACATTAAATAAAACTTCAATTTCTTAATTACACTATTACCAGTATAAGATAAAACAAACAAATTTTTGAGCAACTTTGACATGTCCAAATGTTTGATTTGTTTATAACGACTTAAGTTGAGCATAAAGTTTGAGCAATTAAAAAGACTAACAAAATACAAAAACAATAAAATGACTTACATACACTTTTTACAATTCTTTTCCCGAAAGTGGAACATAAATGAAACACATGAAATAAATCTGATTCCTCAGTTGGATCATCTGATCATTGTTCGTGACAAATCTCTTTACAATATTGTCACCGCGCAACGCGCGGGAATACGCCTAGTTTACTTATAATGGAGGATCGTCGGATGGCTAATATTCGAGAATTTCCAAATAGTGGAATCGTATGCATTTGAAACTCCTGACTCTTTGTTTACCCTATGTTTTAATTACCATAATGTGATTAATGGCATACTTATGCATTTGAAACTCCTGACTCTTTGGTTGCCCTATTTTTTAATTACCTTAATACATTTGAAACTCCTGACTCTTTAGTTGCCCTGTGTTTTAATTACCATAATGTGAGGTATAATGATATTCCTGACTCTTTGGTTGCCCTGTGTTTTAATTACCATAATGTGAGATATAATGATTTTTTAGACTGTTTAGTTACCCTAAGTTAATAACACGAAACTACTGACTCTTTGGTTGCCCTGTGTTTTAATTACCATAATGTGAGGTATAATGATATTTAAACTGTTCAGTTACCCTAATTTAATAACACATTTGAAACGCCTGACTCTTTGGTTGCCATGTGTTTTAATTATCATAATGTAAGGTATAATGGTGGTTTTGTGTTTTTCTATATAAGTTCTTTTGCATCAACAAACCACATAACCACGTACAATTATGTCTCTTTCGAAAAACATGTCTCACTCCAAGATTGGAGCCCTTGACCCAACTAGAGACGATTGGGTTGTTCATGTAAGTATTTGTAGAATGTGGGAGGCAGTAAATACGAAATTCGGTGATGTCTTACTTGGGTTGGAGATGGTTATAACTGATGATGAGGTAATTTCTAATTTGTTTGAAAATTTGAAAAGTCGGAAAAAGGGTACGCCACGAAAACAGTTAATATACAATAATTTCTACCATGTTTTTTATGTACAACGATGGAAACCTTTTATATATTATTATAAATGTGTAACTGACGATGTTTTCACTATTTTGGCAACAGTTGGTCGTCATGTTTTCACTGTTTTGGCAACAGTTGATCGTCTATATACTCAATCCGGTTGGTGCTACAAGAGTTGTGGAGAGTGCAACAAAGAGTTAGTTGTAAACGATGGTTTGTTTTTTTGTGATCTTTTCAATGACTTTTGCAAGTACCCTATGATAAGGTTGGTTTTTGAGTTGTTTTATGTAGGGACTATGGTATTAACCTACCCAATTATTGTCTTTTGTTATGTCTGTTTTCGTTGTTGCAGGTATAAGGTCCATGTGCATGTTGTTGATTAGACAAGTGATACAACATGTTATATTCTTTCTATACCTTACTTGAAAATATGCAGCAGTTTGCTGAATTATATATGTATCTAATCTAATATCTAATACTGGACGTAGGAATGTCTTTTTATTTTTACATATGTATTTGAAAAGTTTGACTTTTGTAGTCAATCCCTTAGCTATTTGAGTGGTCACATCAATATTGTTTAAATTCAGTTTCAGATTCATATTGTTCGAACTCCCGATTCTGATAATTGTTCGTGACAAATCTCTTTAGAAATTGTCACCGCGCAACGCGCGGGAATACGCCTAGTTTGAGATAAAGAGACAAAGATTGAATTGTTGAACACGATGGTTAATTTACTTGGGGAAGAGGTTGGTCAACTGTGCGTGTTGCACAAGGTGGAATTTATACCTTATGTCTTAAATCTTGTATATTTTTCTCTGTGTATAATAATATAATAATAAAATTAAATTAAATAAAAAAAGAATAAAAAGAAATCTCATTAAATAAAAATATTGTAACGTGTACTAAAACTTGAATAATACTGGGTTTTTATTTGGATTGTATCCTTTAACTATATTTAAGATAAATGTGTCTCGGTTTGTGTAGCTAAATAGTGAATGTTAGATATCCGATTAATTTTTAAGGCATATTTAGTTCTTTCCGAAACATAGTTTTTGGAGTCTATAGCATTATATTTAAGAGAGTGATTTCCCTGTCACTTTCTTAGTCTCTCTAACATTTTTGGCAACAACTTTAAGAGTATCTTATCGTGGAAAGGAACTCTCGCTTTCTTAGTCTCTTGCCTTTTAAACAAGAAGTTGTGTTCAAACAATCTTTTAACATTAACAGAAATTGACGTTATCTATTTTAAGAGGGTTTTAAACATGGAATCAATATATGGGTTTAGAATATGCTTAAGTTAACGGGTTTGATACCGCTTCTCAATTCCAAAGTGATTAACCGAATAATTTTAGTTGGAATGAAAGTTGTTCATTCAATTCATCACCATACCTATAAACCAAACACACCCTAAGTATTGAGCCGCGGGCAAGGAGTTTTTAAATTAAAGTTTTATGTTTGCTCACTATTACTAATACAAGCTAGTTTGTGATGAACTTGATGACATAATAAATTAGACCACAATATTCCAATATTTCTCGGATTTTTCATTTCGCATGTAAAATCAAAATATAATGAAACCAAAAAAGTATATTTTCGATAGATTTTGTAAGAAAAAGGTTGTTAGGCGAGTTTGGTTGCTCTGTTGTGGGTTGCTCTTGTTTATACAATTCCTTTTTATTGCATATAATTGTACTTTTGTTTTATGTATATTATTGCATATAATCATAGTCAATTTCTAACATCTAATTACAACTACTTCAAGTGTTTCTCAGACTATATCTTCGGATATGTTGTCAATTCTTTCATCAATCCTTATTATCAGGGAATTTGGTGGAGATCCAACGAAGCAACAATTTGGTTTTTCCGGTTTGCCATCCTTTTTGGTATATATGGGAATGATTAATGCATAGACTTCTTAAGTTTGTACCTTCTTTATAAGAGAATCAAAATTGTAAAACCTTGTTTTGGCTGTTTATACAAACAGAATTACGCCCAAATAGCAACATATAACTACACACTTATTAAAAAATATCATAAACAAACACACAAATTTCAAAAAAGAATGTGATAAATAAAAATAAAAAAGTTTAAAAAAGAAGCATGATATTTTAGGAATAAAAACTTAGGGAATGCAAGGAGAAAGAAACACATGACAAAAACAATTAGACTAGAGAATAGAGGAGGGGCTGCGTGAACACAAGCCTTGACAATAACAAATAATGATATTGACTCGACCACTTGAGCCGATCTTAGGCTAACACCCCTTCATAGTGCAATGGAGCTCACCAACCTACGTCATGGTCGGCTTTCTAGATCTCCCATAAACCCCATCCAGGTAAGTACGTATTCCGTTACCTTCTTTCCCTTTTTATACAACTCCTTTTTCCTTTATGATTCTTCTTTTTAACAATGAGGGATTTCTTCTGCTTCCGGCCTTTATTCAGTTTCAAACATTAAAGCAAAAGCATTTAAATGATTTTTTATTAACTGTACGATAGACGATAGTATATTTTTCTGCTATTATTTTTCTTTTTAATCGTCATCTGTTTTTAAACGATTGAGTTTATATTCGTTTAATCTGTCATCATGTCAAATTAATTTTCTTTTTGGAGATGAGTATAGTCCATATCAACAACACACTTGGATGTTGAAACCCATGTCAAGATTTTGTATTGAATAACTCTTTTAGTGGATATGAGGACACTTAATAGTCTGAATTAGATAGGTAGCCAACATCATGGATCATAACGTACTCTGCTACGGATTTTTCTGTTGTGTCATGAAACTGAACCCACAATCTCCAAAATATCAACTATTCCGCTCAAGGTTGTTAAATGACTTGTTTGTTACTAACCACACGATAGTATATTTTATCCAAAAACATTTTACAAAGTTATATATCTTAGTATATTGATCTCAAAAATAACATAAAATTATTTTCTAAATTGCCCGTGGAAGTATGAGTTCTCATGGTTAACAAACATTAGATTTAGACACTCGTTGCACCATGTATTAAGTTTTAAAACCATATGGGTTAAACACTTAAACACCGATCGAAGAAAGGAAAACAACATATATGAATGTTCAAATATTTGTAGAGAATGAGTCTTTAATCGGAAAGAAAAAATAAATGTCTCTCTTAAATTACAATTTGAACGATAACGCATTACACATTGCATATTTATACTGACCAAATCAAAACTTAATCTATATACAACCATTAATTCCAAAAATTATTTTCCACAAGAGACAATTAACTTCAATTTGTACCATATTTTAAAAGTAATCATAAATGTTCACCAATCACCACTAAACCACTTTTATAGAACGACAATATCACTTCTAATTAGAATGAACAAATTTATAAAAATGCAAACAACATTTATTAAATTCTTATAACTCCATACATGTTAAATAAATTAAAAACCAAAATACTTTCCACAAATTTAAAATCATTGAGAAAGTCCAACTAAATACCAACCATTATCTCTAGTTACATCTGTCTCACCATCTTCCCAACACAAACCTATAACTCTTACCTTCATCTTTGTCTTTATCTTTATACTCTTTTGGTACGACCGAAGCAATCCCAATCCCATATTTACCAGCTGTTGTGTCATAACTTGCGGCGATAGCTAATTCGAAAGCTAAATTAAAACTAGTCTCATAATCATCGCCAATCGTCACAATACCTAAATCATAATCAATGATTGAGGGGTCATCATCATTAGTCATCTCATAACCTAAATCATAATTAATGATTGTTGGGTCATCATCAGTCGTCTTATTACCTAAATCATGATCAATGACTGCGGGGTCATCATCATTAGTCCTCTCATAACCTAAATCATAATTAGTGATTATTGGGTCATCATCATCATATACATCTACGTCATCGTAACTTTCATCGAAAGCTAAATCACTTGTAGCCATATTACCATTCGCCGAATATTTGTTAACAACAAGATCAGCCCCCATAGATCTCATCTTCATGGTCCCCTTGGCTTTGTCTTTCGACTTGCTGCCAGCCGGGTGGAATCCAGACCTACCGCATTTACCAGTAAACTTTGATTGATTTGTGGGTTTTCTTGAAACTTTTGTGAATAAATCAGTGACCAAACCCGAATCCACGGTTTGAACGTGTCTTTGTTGAGCAAAGGGATCCGGGAGGATTGCGTTGGTCGGAACGACACCGTGTTTACGACCTTCTTTCTTCATTGGTATTGTGATTCTAGAGCTCTGATGATAGTATGATGATTATGGGGGTGTGGGGAAATTGGTTTTATAGATGAACAAGGTGATTAAATTGGGGAAAAACGTTAGTTGAATTTTGCGTGGTCAACAAGGCATGATTTGTAACTTGTGTTGTAAAAGGATATACATTCTCTTTTTAAAATACAATATAGATGTGATTGGAATTATTTTAATATTTATCCGGTAATCAAATCTTTTTCTAAAATTATTAAAGAAATTCCTTAAAGCATGTTTTATATTTTAAAATATAGATATAGATATGGATATGGATAATTTCTTTAAAAGACTGAGATGTATCATCCAAATTAGGGGTGAACTTTGTTAGTGTTGGTCCTTATACTACAATCAAAATAAATAAATCACACAATACAATATCAAAGGTTTATATAACGTCGGTATATGAGTAGTTTATTAGCTTAAAAATCAAAAATTCAAATTAAGTAAAAAAATGAAATGTAATACTTACTTTAAAAAAAAGATATATGTATAATAAACTATTTTCTAAATGTGTTAAGCGACTAGCTACGTGAAAGAATAATAATCATACTGAAATAAACTCAATTATATAGATATACCTAAACCCAACATATGAGTTTATATTTAGGGTTTATATTTAGGGTTAAATTCAAAAGTAATCAATGTACTTTTAAATTTATAGCACTTTAATCAACGGATATATAAAAATCTAATTATAATCAACTTATCATGTTTTTACGTTTCATTATCAAAAAATAATCTCAAATTTGTGAATGGTAACATGCTGTTTCGTTTATTGACCGGTTGATTTAATTTTTTTTTTTTTTTTTTATCCAACGTGGAATTAGTAAGTGGGTTGTAAGGTTGACAAAATACACAAACACAAAGAGCCATAGAAACTTATAACTTTATATATTGGTAATATTAAATTCTTGTTTAATAAACTCTTCAATATTACTTAAACTGGTGTTACCACAAACAATCCTAATATTATTATAACTTTATATATTGCTAATATACATATTTTTCTAATTCTTACTTTGGTCAAATAAAATTGTTGCTTATTGTGTGATTACTCTCTATGCAGATTAAGTTGTATAAAGTGTTGTTGCTTGTTGGAATAAGATGTTGGTACAGCTTATGGACTTAAGGAACTGGACTTGATATAACTGGGCTTAAGAAGATATGGGCTTGGACAACTTAATTGGACTAAACTAATAGACTCAAGGACTGAATGTGTCAATTATACAAGACGAATGGCTAAAGATGACATTTCTCTATTTTAAGTATATAGCTGTAATCGATCAAAACACTTTCTCTCTCTAGAAACCCTAATTGTTCTTGAGAGTTTTTTGATCGGAAATATGTTAATCTCCTTGATTAGAGATATATAATTAGTTGAGTGATTGTTTGATTGTGAGGTTTTGTGATTAGTTTGTGGTGTAAGTGTTTTTGATTTGATTAATAAGTTTTTTGAGCTGTTTTTTGGTTTGATTATTGTAAAATACTTAGGGGTGTTTGTTTGGGTTTATATAAGAGGATTATGACTTATTAACATTTCGGCTTATGTTTCATAAGTCTGTATTTTTCTGCTTATGTAACCATTTATGGGCTTATTACGGTTTATTATGTCATAATAAACATTATAAGCCTATAAACGGATATATAAGCCGGAAAATCCGGATTTATAAAACATAAGCCGAAATGTTAATAAGCCATAAGCCTATAAGCTCAAACAAGCACCCCTTATTATCCACATATTTTAACAAACTTACATGCAACAAAGACAACTATATCTTAAAAAACTTTACTATAAAACTTGAAGCTTTTTAAATGAACAAGAAATAATCTTCTTTCTTACTTATTTGTGTCTTGTTGTATCTAAAGATGCATCAAACAGGTTCTCTTTTATAACTTTTCTTACGCTTTTCGAAGTCATGACGAAATAATCTTCTTGTTGTATCTAAAGATATAATCCGTGCCATTACCATCATATCAGTTTGGATCAACATAGTGCTACACACAAGATCTCTACAACTAGTACAATACAACATGTAATATGCCAATACAGAAAGTCATAAAGAAAGTGAATCTATAATATAAAAAAGTTTAGTTTTATAATAAATTTTAATAATTAATTTTAGTAATAAATTTATAGTAACAGTTTATTATACATAATCTTGGTAAGATCAAAAGTCTATTAAATAAGTATTTTAAAGTTGAGTTTTGTAATGAATTTTAAGTATATAACATAATATATAAAAATTGAGTTTTGTAATAAATTTATAATAAAAGTTTTATCATAAATAATCTTTGTAAGATCAAAAGTCTTTTTATTAAGTATAGTTTAAAGTTGAGTTTTGTAATAAATTTTAATTATAAATTTATAATAAAAGTTTTATCATAAATAATCTTTGTAAGTATTTTGTATAAAAAGAGAAGAGGGTGGAAATAATATTGTATCTTATTTATTGATGTTTTTGTTATTATAAATCTATTGAAGGTTAATCATAATTTTCAAGGTTTTTTTTGTGTTGGTCATTATACTCTAGATTAAATTTGCTAACTTCCTATGGAATCGTGCCCTGGGCCGGGTTATTTCGGGTTTTTGGGCCTGGTGCTGGGCTTCTTTTTTTGCGTTTTTTGGGTTTAACTGTGGCCTGCTTTTCGTTGGGTTTAACTGTGGCCTGCTTTTCGTTTGCTTACTCAGACTCTGTGACGCGTCTTTTTCTTTCCGACTCCCTGACGCGTGTTCTTCTACGTGTCGTTTTTGTGTGTTGTTTTTCTGCAACCTACTCGACTTCTTGGATTTCCAGCCGGTGTTTTGTTTCTCCGCCACCCGAATCGCCTAACGGCGTTTTACGTCGTCCAGCCGCCGCCGTTATTGTAAACCCTAATTTTACTATTTACTGTCTCTTTTAGTGTTAGTTTATAGAGTTGTATGGTGTTTTGGTGGTGGGTGTTTGGTGGTGTTATTGGGCAAGCCGGTATGAACCCTAATTTTACTTTTTGGTGTCGCTTTTTTTCGCCGGGGCAGTAATTATAAATCTGTGTAGGGTTTTGCTGGTGGGGGTTTGATGGTGTTATTGGGAAACCGGGTGAGCTTGTGTTGCAGCCATGGCGGTGGTCCGTATCTTGGCGGGGCAATCCTGTTTGTTGGTGTTGCAGTTATGGTGCTGTCTGGTACTTTTAGTTATGTTCCGAACTGTTTTCTGGATTAAATTTGGTTGGATAACTAATGAAACTAATGTCGAGTACAAGATAACTGGTTTGAGTGACAAACCCTGCAATCAGTAGCTGTATGTCTTTTTGGCTCTCTTTTTATTGTTTGCGTTTGCTTTTTACAGTAATTTAGTGTATTTTTGCAGACTTTGAAACTTAATGATTTTGATATTTGCTGGAAATATTTGGGGTTGGAAATCAGGTCGTATCTTGGCGAGGCAACCAGGTAACCTGGTGTTGCAGCCATAGCGGTGGGCTGTATCTTGGCGGGGCAACCCGCTCGGTGGGTATTGCAGCTATAGCGCTGCCTGGTCGTACGAATTACTCTATTGATGTATTTGCATGTCTGAGCCTTTTTGTATCTCTTTTAGCTGCTTTATGTATTAAGTTGATGTTTTACAAATGAGATGTTTGACAGGCAGTGATGATAGATTTTTCTGCGTTTATATTTCTCGAGCATATGTATAAACTGCTGGAGATATTTGGGGTTGAAAATCAGGCCGTATCTAGGCGGGGTAACCCAGTTACCTGGTGTTGCAGCCATGGCGGTCGACCGTATCTTGGCGGGGCAGCCCGGTATGTTGGTGTTGCAGCCATGGCGGTGTCTGGTCGTATGAATTACTTTGTTCGTGTATTCGCAGGTCTGAGCCTTTTTGTTATCATACTATACTCTAGATTAAATTTGCTAGATTCCTATGGAATCGTGCCCTGGGTCGGGTTATTTCGGTTTTCGGGGCCTGGTGCTGGGCTTCTTCTTTTCCGTTTTTTGGGTTTAACTGTGCCTGCTTATCGTTTCCTTACTACAGGTGCTCGATGCTTGTATTTCTACGTGTCCTTTACTTACAAAGGAGATGTTTAATAGGCGATGATGATAGATTTTTATGCGTTACATATAAACTGCTGACGATATTTGGGGTTGAAAATCAGCCCGTATTTTGGCGTGGTAACCCGGTTACCTGGTGTTGCAGCCATGGCGGTGGGCCGTATCTTGGCGGGGCGACCCGGTACACTGGTGTTGCAGCTATAGCGATGTCTGGTCGTATGAATTAGTCCCTTTATGTATCTGCAGGTCTGAGCCTTTTTGTTGCCTTTTCGATTATATGGGTTATGTAAATTCGGTTATTGGGTTTTTACTTTGGGCTCATTTTTGGCCTGTTTCTGTTTCGTTTTGTTTCGTCCGAATTGGTAATTTTTTGCCTGTTTCTGTTTCGGTTATTTCCTCCGAATTGCTGATGTGTCTTACACCTGTACTGTACGTGTCGAGGCACCACAAGCGGTTTAATAGGCTGTGAGGATATGCTTTTCTGCATTTATGTTTTTTGAGATAATATGTAAATTAGTAGAAGTATTTGGGGCTGAAAATCAGGTCGTATTTTGGCGGGGCAGCCCGTGATGTTGGTGTTGCAGCTATGACGGTGTCTGGTGCTCCTAATTACTCCTTCTTTGAATTTGCAGATCTGAGCCTTTTAATTGTATTTACGAGTGTTATTATTTGTATTGATATTTTTGTTTCATTTAATTTACGCGCATGCTTAGAATTTTGTGTCTGTGTTGGACTCTTGCTGGGTTCAGTTCACGTATCGTATCCAAGGTAACTTTAGGTTTAGTAAGTACGTTATTTTTTGTGAGATGATTGATTTTCTTGGTTATTGATTCAATGACAGTGTAGCATCTGCGTCTGGTTCGTACAGCTATTTTCGCCTAGGTACGTTTATCTAAATTCTACTCTTCATTTAATACAAGCAAATACGAACTCTTAAAAAATAACACGATTATTTGAAAAGAAAACATGAAAACGGAGAGAACAAAACAGACCAAAATTGAACAACTGAAAAAGATTAATTGTGAGTTAAAACTAGAGATTAGGGCTTCTGAAAAAAGGTTTTTGGGTTTGGATGTCAGGGTTTTGGGTGTGGAAAATTTGGGTAAGGAGTGGACGAGCCAGTAGCAAAGCTGACTCATGAACTCTTTATCCAAATTTTCCAAACTCAAAACCCTAACATTCAAATCCAAAAACCTCTTTTCAGAAGGTTTAACATCCAGTCCTAGCTCACAGTTCGTCTTTTTCAGCTCTTCAGTTTTTGGTTTGTTTTGTCTTCTTCGTATTCATGTTTCGTTCTTAGATAATCGTGTTCTTTTTTACGGGTTTGTTGACTTTTAAAACCATTTGGTTTGCTGGGGGAAAAAGGAAATTCCCAAAGTAAAACTCACTGCTCACATGTTAACGAATTTGCTTGAGTTTCGTTGGAACGAGCATCAGCAGTCACCGAAACCTGAGGACGGAAGACAGCAGATCCAACATTTGGGTGAAAAGTCTTTTCATCTATCTGTTCGATCTCCGGTATTTCGTTCTCCAGCTTCGGTGGGTGCTTATCTTCTTTCCAACTTCACTCCAGTAACTTCGTTTATATGTAAGGACTGAGTTTAACTTTGGAATTTTCCATTTTCCCCTAGCACTTCAAATGGTTTCGAACAGTGTGAATCGCTTTCAATAGCCCTGTATTTTTTATGATCTCTTTTCAATGGGATGTAACTAATACTTTTTCGTTTTTTTGCTTTCTTCTTTTATACTGGCATCCAAGGTGTCGAACAAAAGCGAAGACCGTTTCAATTACTCGGGAGCGACGGTGTTCAAGAAAGGACGGTCAACAGCGACGGAAGTTGGAGGGTGGAATTATGGGGTTCAAACATGTGGATGAAAGGGTCTTTTATTTATATGTCGGACCCCCATGCTTCCACTTTCCAACTTCAACTATTGCCGACTCTCCTTCCAAGTACCAAAACGACAAGCCATAAGCAACAATACAAAATGATACGACCCGACCTCGTGCATCGCACGAGAGTCACCTAGTTTTGTATTAAATGGAGAGTGTGTTAGTAGGTTGTGTTTAATACAAACTTTTGGGTATTTTGTAATTTTCAAGGTTTTTTTTGTTTTGGTAATTTTTGAAAAATTTATGACAGGTTTTGGGTAACTCGTTTCACTCGGAATCCGAACAAAACATCTTTTTGAAAAATTTATGTATAAAATAAAAATAGGATAAACAACAAAACTCGTTCATAGCTTTTGATTGAAATACATACGCATGTCTTTTTTTGTATTTTATATATAAAAAATGTAAATGAACAAGATAGAACGAATAACAAAACCCGTATATCACACGGGCCAAATTTACTAGTAGGTAATAATTATTGAAAGGTTATAATTAACTCCATTAATGTACATATTAGAAACCATTAAAGGAACAATAATACCTCAAATATAAATAAGGAAAAACATGATATGATATACAATAATATTTGATCAAAATAATTGAGAATATCCAACAAAATACCAACCATCATCTCCAGTTACATCATCTCCCCAACACAAATCTACATCACAATAACTCTTACTTTCATCTTCGTCTTTATCTTTATCTTTATACTCGTTTGTTACAACGGAAGCAATCCCAATCCTAATCCCATATTCATCATTGCTCGTCTCATAACCGGAATCATAATCACCATCATCATATACATATACATCTACGTCATCATAACTTGAGTCGAAAGCTAAATCACTTGTAGCCAAATTACCAGCCGCTGAATAATCGTTAACATCACGATGTGATCCGATAGATCTCATCTTCATGGTCCCCTTGGCTTTGTCTTTGGACTTGCCAGCCGGATGGACATGACAACCATTACATCCAGACTTACCGCATTTACCCGTAAACTTTGATTGATTTGTGGGCTTTCTTGACACTTTGGTGAATAAGCCTGTCACCGAAGCCGAATCCACGGTTTGTACGTGTCTTCGTTGAGCAAATGGATCCGGAAGGATGGCGTAGGTCCGAACGACGCCGTGTTGACGACCCTCTCTCTTCATTGGAACTGTGTTTTGAGAGCTTGATAATTTTGGGTACAAATCAAATGTGTAGTGGGATTTTATATGAAGATTTTGGCTTGGTGAACAAGGTCGTTGCGTTGGGAGCAAGTTGGGTTGATTAGTCAACTTTGCGTGTAACACAAGGTAGGACTTGTGCTCTAAATGACGTACATTCTCTTAAAAAGGTGTTTGATACATTTCTTATTTTAAAATAGGTGGATATCTTAAAAATAAATATTAGAAATAAGAAATAAGAAATACCGGAATCCTTATCAATTTTACAACAATTTTAGTTTTGCTTTAAGAAGTTTATTAGATTAATTTGGTTTTGTTAAAAACATCAAATTTATACGGTAAACATTTTAAAAATAATTAACCAAACTCAACCCAACATTGATGGGCAGAATAATGTTTCATAATTTCATGCAACGGCTGTCCCTCAAGGAATCCCTTGTTTTTTGAAAGGAACTCGATCATTCCCCATGATTCTTTCTCCGACTATTCATCCGTTAACGTTATCGATTTCATTTTTTTCGGAAACTAGCTTATGACGTCGGTATGTGCCAATCAGCCAATGTTATAAAGAAATAATGCCTATTTTATTAAAATAAGTAGTTTGATACTTGTTATCACATATAATCAACACATTTATTAGTTTGATTATATTAAAAAACAATAATGATAAAAGTCCGATGAAAATTTTGATTAGACGCTTACTTATATGGATTTGCTTCATTTGCATAAACAAATTAATATTTTTTAAACTAAGTACTGTCATATGATTATTCTATTATCAAAGGTTAAAACTTTATATAAAATATCTAATTACGAAAACTAATTACCCTTCGTCCCTAATTTCTAGTAGTTATACATTTCATTGACGAAAAGTTAACGATAAATTAATTTTAACGGGGGTCGTTTTTAGGGACGAAAAAGATAATTTGTTGAATATATTTTGTATAAGTATCTATATTTATCTTTAGGGTTAATTATTTTGAAATACATTGAACTTTACATCAAAAACTATTGTATACATCCAGTTTCTAAATCATCTATTGTATTTAACGAACTCTGAAAAAAATCTATTGTACGTATTAGTTTACCTTCTATTTAAGTAACCGGTAACCTTTTAACTTTGATTTTATTTTTATTTACATGTCAACAAAGTCAATGATCATATTACTATAGTCAAATGCCATGTCATCAAAGTTCACCACTTATACCATATTATTTTATAAACATTGTAGAAATTATTTTTTACCAATAAGATAATACTTTCTCTTTATTACTAGGTATTCCTAAATTCCAGCCACACAATCTTATTTCTCTTTTGACTTTTTTCAAACAATGTTTTTCTTCCGAATCCATCATCATTCATACATTATCCAAATTAGAGATCTCAATTCTTCTTTATTACATCGTTTACGCTGTTCAATCTGGAAGGAATGATAAGATTCTTGACTTTTTTGGAGCTCATGCTGATTATTTGATGCAAAAAGATCACGATTGGATGCTTTGATTTGGTGGGTTTTCTTAAATTCAAAAATCTTTTTCATGCCTTTTTTTTACTGAATTTCAAAATTCTAACAAGATTGTGAAGAAGTTGCAGGTCGTCGGAAAAAATGGCGGATATGTTGAATCTCGCCGGCGACAACCACCACTAACTCCGGAAAAATCCGACAAAAAACCACCAATTCCGACAGCCACCACCAACTCCGACAGCCACCAAGATCTCTTATTTCTATAACTTTTTCTTCATTTTTGAAGTCCGATGGCGGCATCACGTCGTCTCCGTGACCTCCAAACCCAGCCAGGCAACAAGATTTGCGTGGACTGTTCTCAATACATTTTCATTGCAACCTGCCACCATCTCCGTCGAACTTGCCGCCATCGTCATCGAAACCAGCCGCCTTCACCGTCAAAAGCGATTTGCGATTTGTTTTTCACATTTGCTTATAAATTTGTAGTTATTGATTTTATATATTTGGTTATGTCAATGGTGGTTTTGTTTATGATATACTGATTTTCCAGATTTAATATAAGTAATTAACTATATATATATTATAAATAAAATTATTTGTTTATTTAAATAGGTGGATGAGAACGTGGCAAATAAATCAAAATTTTCAAGGTTTACCTGTTCCACCTAAGCTTCTATCCGGTTACAAGTAAACTTATATATACAATAATGGTTTACATAACTTTAACGTATACAATAGATACATTAAAATTTGGATGCACACAATAGTTATTGATGTAAAGTTCGATGCATTTCCAAACAATTAACCCTTTATCTTTATATAACGCTTTAAAAAAATATTACATATTTTTGATAACCGTACATAGTATGGGTATTAAAACTAATAACATCATAAAATATGAGTTTCTAACTTGAAGGTATATAACTTGAAGGTTATAACTTTTAGTTAATGAAATTAATATATTAATTACTGTTATTTTATACTTATTTTTGAACCACAAAGAGGATGATCAATATATAAATATAAAAAAAATACTAGCGAGAAGGAAAGAAAGCAGAGGATCTGTTGAATATCAATCCAAAAAAAATGCTAGGACTTAGAATTTTTTGAACCATTTCAATTACAGTTATTTTATACCAATATTTATTTAAATAATCTTTATATTTTATATATTTTAGTTACTCTTTCGAATCGTCAATTTTATATAAAGTTTATGTTTGTTTTATTGGTCAAATTCGGCTTCGTTATTAATCACTTTTGGGGGGTTATGGAAATTTGATCAAACATATAACATCTTAACCATTTTTTATTTTTGAAGAAAAGTACAATTTGCCTAAACAATTAACAAATTTGCATCAATGGCAGCCATAGCTCGATTCCATATCCGTCAACAAATCAACAATGTCAATCACCATCTTCCCCAAGTCTACTCTCCGAAATTATGAGTGGACTCGAGCCGAACACTAGGCTGATGTAAGTGGTTAACGAATTGGTATGAAGCCTTTCGAGAAATAAACGAAATAAGGAAGGAACATAATATGATATATAATCACATTTCATCAAATTAATCATTGAGTATATAAGTCCACCTCTTTTATCTGCATCAAAATAACTCATTAATCCTCATTTTCATAATCAGTTATTGCACCATCATCTTCATCTTCACCATCATAACTTGCTTCGTTAGCTAAGTAAGCTAAAGCGTTGGTAGCAGAAATACCAACTGGATAACCGTTAACTCCAGAATCAGATCTCAACTTCATGGTCCTATTGGCCTTGTCTGTGGACTTGCAAGACGGATAGATGTGACAACTAGCGTATCTTGGCTTATCCCATTTTCGGGTATATTTGGGCTCATTTGCGGGCTTCCTTGACCCTTTAGTGAGTATACCAGCGGCCGAGGTGGAATCTTCAGTTTGTGCTTGTCTTTGTTGAGATAATGGAGTTGGAAAGATTACGAAGCTTATAACGCCGCTGTGTTGACGACCCTTAATCTTCATTTGTATTGTGTTTTGTGAGCCGATGATTTTGGATACATAAATGTTTAGAGGGTGTTTTTATACATAAATTTGAGATAAAGAGACAAAGATTGAATTGTTGAACACGATGGTTAATTTACTTGGGGAAGAGGTTGGTCAACTGTGCGTGTTGCACAAGGTGGAATTTATACCTTATGTCTTAAATCTTGTATATTTTTCTCTGTGTATAATAATATAATAATAAAATTAAATTAAATAAAAAAAGAATAAAAAGAAATCTCATTAAATAAAAATATTGTAACGTGTACTAAAACTTGAATAATACTGGGTTTTTATTTGGATTGTATCCTTTAACTATATTTAAGATAAATGTGTCTCGGTTTGTGTAGCTAAATAGTGAATGTTAGATATCCGATTAATTTTTAAGGCATATTTAGTTCTTTCCGAAACATAGTTTTTGGAGTCTATAGCATTATATTTAAGAGAGTGATTTCCCTGTCACTTTCTTAGTCTCTCTAACATTTTTGGCAACAACTTTAAGAGTATCTTATCGTGGAAAGGAACTCTCGCTTTCTTAGTCTCTTGCCTTTTAAACAAGAAGTTGTGTTCAAACAATCTTTTAACATTAACAGAAATTGACGTTATCTATTTTAAGAGGGTTTTAAACATGGAATCAATATATGGGTTTAGAATATGCTTAAGTTAACGGGTTTGATACCGCTTCTCAATTCCAAAGTGATTAACCGAATAATTTTAGTTGGAATGAAAGTTGTTCATTCAATTCATCACCATACCTATAAACCAAACACACCCTAAGTATTGAGCCGCGGGCAAGGAGTTTTTAAATTAAAGTTTTATGTTTGCTCACTATTACTAATACAAGCTAGTTTGTGATGAACTTGATGACATAATAAATTAGACCACAATATTCCAATATTTCTCGGATTTTTCATTTGGCATGTAAAATCAAAATATAATGAAACCAAAAAAGTACATTTTCGATAGATTTTGTAAGAAAAAGGTTGTTCAGGCGAGTTTGGTTGCTATGTTGTGGGTTGCTCTTGTTTATACCATTCCTATTTATCGCATATAATTGTACTTTTGTTTTATGTATATTATTGCATATAATCATAGTCGATTTCTAACATCAAATTTCAACTACTTCAAGTGTTTCTCAGACTATATCTTCGGATATGTTGTCAATTCTTTCATCAATCCTTATTATCTGGGAATTTGGTGGAGATCCAACAAAGCAACAATTTGGTTTTGCCGGTTTGCCATCCTTTTTGGTATATATGAGAATGATTAATGCATAGACTTCTTAAGTTTGTACCTTCTTTATAAGAGAATCAAAATTATAAAACCTTGTTTTGGCTGTTTATACAAACAGAATTATGCCCAAATAGCAACATATAACTACACACTTATTAAAAAATATCATAAACAAACACACAAATTTCAAAATAGAATGTGATAAAATAAAAATAAAAAAGTTTAAAAAAGAAGCATGATATTTTAGGAATAAAAACTTAGGGAATGCAAGGAGAAAGAAACATATGACAAAAACAATTAGACTAGAGAATAGAGGAGGGGCTGCGTGAACGCAAGCCTTGACAATAACAAATAATGATATAGACTCGACCACTTGAGCCGATCTTAGGCTAAAACCCCTCCATAGTGCAATGGAGGTCACCAACCTACGCCATGGTCGGCTTTCTAGATCTCCCATAAACCCCATCCAGATAAGTACGTATTCTGTTACCTTCTTTCCCTTTTTATACAACTCCTTTTTCCTTTATGATTCTTCCTTTTAACAATGAGGGATTTCTTCTGCTTCCGGCCTTTATTCAGTTTCAAACATTAAAGCAAAAGCATTTAAATGACTTGTTATTAACTGTACGATGGACGATAGTTTATTTTTCTGCTATTATTTTTCTTTTTAATCGTCATCTGTTTTTAAACGATTAAGTTTATATTCGTTTAATCTGTCATCATGTCAAATTAATTTTCTTTTTGGAGATGAGTATAGTCCATATCAACAACACACTTGGATGTTGAAACCCATGTCAAGATTTTGTATTGAATAACTCTTTTAGTGGACATGAGGACACTGAATAGTCTGAATCAGATAGGCAGCCAACATCGAGGATCATAACGTACTTTGCTACGGAATTTTCTATTGTGTCATGAAACTGAACCCACAATCTCCAAAATATAAGCTATTCCGCTCAAGGTTGTTAAATGACTTGTTTGTTACTACCACGCGATAGTATATTTTACCCAAAAACATTTTACAAAGTTATATGTCTTAGTATATTGATCTCAAAAATAACATAAAATTATTTTCTAAATTGCCCGTGGAATTATGAGCTCTCATGGTTAACAAACATTAGATTTAGACACTCGTTGCATCATGTATTAAGTTTTAAAACCATATGGGTTAAATACTTAAACACCGATCGAAGACAGGAAAACAACATATATGAATGTTCAAATATTTGCAGAGAATGAGTCTTTACCCGGAAAGAAAAAAAAAATGTCTCTCTTAAATTACGATTTAAACGATAACACATTACACATTGCATATTTATACTGACCTAATCAAAACTTAATCCATAGACAACCATTAATATCGAAAATTATTTTACACAAGAGGCAATATATTAACTTTAACTTGTACCATATAATAAAAGTAATCATAAATGTTCACCAATCACCACTAAACCACTTTTATAGAACGGCAATATCACTTCTAATTAGAATGAACAAATTTATAAAAATGCAAACTACATTTATTAAATTCTTATAACTCCATACATTGTTAAAAAAAATTAAAAACCAAAATACTTTCGACAAATATAAAATCATTGAGAATGTCCAACTAAATACCAACCATTATCTCCAGTTACATCTGTTTCACCATCTTCCCAACACAAACCTATAATTCTTACCTTCATCTTTGTCTTTATCTTTATACTCTTTTGGTACGACCGAAGCAATACCAATCCCATATTTACCAGCTGTTGTGTCATAACTTGCGGCGATAGCTAATTCGAAAGCTAAATTAAAACTAGTCTCATAATCATCGCCAATCATATAATCAATGATTGAGGGGTCATCATCATTAGTCATCTCATAACCTAAATCATAATTAATGATTGTTGGGTCATCATCAGTCGTCTTATTACCTAAATCATGATCAATGATTGCGGGGTCATCATCATTAGTATTCTCATAACCTAAATCATAATTAATGATTGTTGGGTCATCATCATCATATACATCTACGTCATCATAACTTTCATCGAAAGCTAAATCACTTGTAGCCATATTACCATTCGTTGAATATTTGTTAACAACAAGATTAGCCCCCATAGATCTCATCTTCATGGTCCCCTTGGCTTTGTCTTTCGACTTGCTGCCAGCCGCGTGGAATCCAGACTTACGGCACTTACCCGTCAGCTTTGATTGATTTGTGGGTTTTCTTGAAACTTTTGTGAATAAGCCGCTGACGGAACCCGAATCCACAGTTTGTACGTGTCTTCGTTGAGCAAAAGGATCCGGGAGGATGGCGTAGGTCCGAACGACACCGTGTTGACGACCTAACACTTCTCTCTTCATTGGTATTGTGTTTTGAGAGCTCTGATGATATGATTCTATGATTATGGGGACAATTGGTTTTATAGATGAACAAAGTGCTTAAATTGGGGTGTTGAATTTTGCGTGGTCAACAAGGCATGACTTGTTCGTTGTGTTGTAAAAGATTTACATTCTCATCTTAAAACCTATTTTACAGCTGTAATTTATATTGTTTGAATATTTATCCGGTAATCAAATCCTTTTTGTTAAATTACATAACGAATTTCTTTAAAACATGTTTTTATTTCAAATATTGTTATGATATCTCTTTCTAAGATAAACAGGTGTCATCCAAATTAGGGGTGAACTTGGTTAGTGTTTGGTCCTTATTCTACGATTTCTAATTTGATGGTATATAAGTGACCTATTAACTTAAAGGTTTTCAGATTGAGATTAAATTGCGTTGAGACAAAATTATTAATAAATGTAAAATCAAATCTAATATTTGACTTTTCATGAAAAAAAAAAAAATAATAACAATCCAATTAACTAGTTTCTAAACATGTTAACCGACTAGCGCCACAATAACAATAATATGAAGATACTCAAATCTCAATCATGTAGTTTATACCTAAGCCCATCACATGATTTTATATTTATACCCAAAATAAACTTAGGGACCATAATTGTTCAAACATTTAAGGCTTTATAGTTAACAAATTGAAAATACTAGTTGCATTATCTTAATGTAAGATGCAATTCTAAACTATTACATATACATACATGTAGGTTTGAGCTAACATTTTGGTCTGAAATATTCTGTTTTTAGAAGTTAGGAATCGACGGTTTGTTTTTTTGGTTAAATTCGGCTTTTTTATTAATCACTTTTGGGGGGTTATGGAAATTTGATCAAACAAATATCATCTTAATCATTTTTTATATTTGAAGAAAAGTACAATTTGTCTAAACAATAAACAAATTTGAATCAATGGCAGCCATAGCTCGATTCTATATCCTTTAACAATGTCAATCATCATCTTCCACAAGTTTACTCTCCGAAATTATGAGTGGACCCGAGACGAAAACTAGGCTGATGTAAGGGGCTGACGACTTGGTATGAAGCCTTTCGAGAATGAAATGAAATAACGAAGGAACATGATATGATATATAATCATATTTTATCAAATTAATCATTGAATTTCCACCTCCTTGATCATATGCATCAAACACTCGTTAATCCTCATTTTCATAATCAATGATTGCACCATCGATCATCTTCATTTTCATCTTCACCATCATAACTTGCTTCGTGAGCTAAGTAAGCTAAAGCGCTGGTAGCCGAAATACCAGCCGGATAACTGTTAACTCCAGAATCAGATCTCAACTTCATGGTCCTCTTGGCCTTGTCTTTGGACTTACAAGACGAATAGATGTGATAACTACCGTATCTTGGCTTATCACATTTTCCGGTATGTTTTGACTCATTTGCGGGCTTCCTTGACCCTTTAGTGAGTATACCAGCGGCCAAGGTGGTATCTTCGGTTTGTACATGTCTTTGTTGAGATAAGGGTGTTGTGATGATTACGAAGCTTTTAACGCCACCGTGTTGACGACCCTTAATCTTCATTTGTATTGTGTGTTTGAGAGCTAATGATTTTGGATACATATATGAGATGGGTGTTTTATATACGAATTAAGGGTAAAGGGACAAAAAATAAAAATAAAGGGATTGTTGAACAAGGTGGTTTACTTGGGAAGACGTTGGTCAACTATGCGTGTTGCACAAGGTGGAACTTACAATTTTCTTTCATATTATCTAACTATTTATAAACTATTTTTTCTTAAAATCTTAAAGTTTAAATTTAGAAAAGTAAAATAGTACAATGTCTCTCGTTTACGATCTAAATAAAAATTTAATTTATCAATTTAATTTCTTTTTTTTCAACTCTTTTTTCTTATTTTTCATTATTCACTGTCAACTAAATTAAATTACAATCAATTTGACTAATAAATTTTTTCAAAAACTTTTGACTCAAATAATCTCTTACATAAATTTCAATAAGTAGAATGTGAATTAAACTTTTATTTTTATTAAACGTCATATATAATAACTTGTTATATCCAAAGATCTGAATTTGAAACCGTTACTGAATAATTGTGTTTATAGCCCGAAGGGGATGAATGAGCTAAAGATTTTACTGCAAAATATATATGGGTCACTTAAAATATTAACACAACGTACACTAGAATTAGAATTTATTAAATACAATATGATTATGGTAATTCGGCTATATATTACCACTAATTTTAACGGAAAGTTCAAGTTTTGATTGAATAAATGTTTTCTTTAATAGAATACGTGTCAAACAAAAAAACTATTAGACACAACATATAAATAGTATTTTATAGTTCGAACGATCGAACATGAATAATTTTCTAAAACAATCACATGAGTTTACTACATCACCACGTGCATGTGAAAATATATGGAGAAAATGTTGATGCTCGATGGACTAGATCATAAACTATTACACTCAAAATATTAATCGTGAAGTGACACTCTACCAAACATCGTTACCGCATAAAAATAAATAAAATAATGGCTCGAAGGGACGTACCACCATAAACGGTTAACACATAATTCATTTTCTGGTTCGAAAGACCGAATAAATATCTTTTACCATATAATTATTTTTATTAGCCGAGTGTTCAAACGGTCCGAACCATAACTATTACTTATGTTAAAACGAATGAGAAATTACCATAAATCGTTACCATAATTTTGTCGAATATAATTTCTTTTTACCGCTGCATCGCGCGAGTTTCATACTATTATATTATAATTTATAACAAAAAGAATTTGCTAACACTATTTACGTATCAAGCAGGTTTCTAATCTAGTACTTGTGCAAGTCGCATTAAATAAATAAAAATATTGTATAATTCAATTTTACGTGTACTAAAACTTTAATTATACAAGATATTTATTTTGATTGTATCCTTACAGGGGCGGAGCCAGAATATTTTGTGAGGCTTCAATTTTCCCGACCTTTTAAACATCCGCTACTAGGTTAAAGCACCAACATAAATGATTAAGCATGATGAATTCAATCTATAGTTTCTATCGAAAAGGGTAATTATTATTACATATATGTGCAAGTGCACATTATCTTAACCATATGTTTTAGAGTCAAAATGAGTATCGAGGTTTTTTTTATGCATAAAGAAATACACTTTGGGCGAGTTTTAACCTTTGACCCATTTGAGGTGTTTAGTTTTTCTTAGTTTTCCCTTAAGTTTAACTGCAAGAGATAAAACATAGTTTGCATTGACCCATTCATTAATAAATGGGTCGAAATTGTCAATTTAATCGATATGCTTTTTATTTATTTCAAACAATAGCTTATGGAAAAGGTTAGAAATATAAAGTATTTGCAGGAATTACTCAACTAAATCTTAAAATTTATGCGTAACTATCCAATAAAACCATGTCTTTTGGGTTTTAGAAGAACTTGCAGACATTAACCCATATCAAGTAGAGCTTCTTTAGATATCAAACCAAAAAAAAAAAAAAAACTTATATTTAACATCATTACCTTCTTGAATAAACCAATTAATTAGAAATAAAAACATGAACCTAAAGTTCCTAAAAAGAATATGAACAATCAACAAAACAATCTGTTAATATCAGACTTTTCGACTAAATTCAAGTGATTCTATCAAAACCCAAATAATTAAAATCCATTTTCAATCTTTATAGCTTATAACTCTAACATCCTAGATAAGAAAAAGAAAAAAATCATTTTATGAAAGAAACTTGGTTACATGTGACTCTCAATTCAATTCACAATTCACTTTCATATTCAACTAGCGGCAAAGCAAAATCAGATAATGTTTCCAATAGCAAACGAACAACAAAACTCAATTAAAATTTGTGATTAACTCAACTAGTTGCAATTAAAATCAAAGGAGGCGACTTGAAATTAGGGTTTAAAAAATCAACGGGTTCAACAACCCAAAATCAGGGGGTTCAATTAAGCAAACTATACTTAAATTAAGAGATTTGTATACATACTAACACCAATTTTCAAAATCTGAGTGGGTTCGATTGAACCCTCTCATGTCAACATGGCTCCGCCCCTGTATCCTTATACATATGGCTCGGCTCGTGTAGCTAAATGGTGAATGTTAGATGTCCAATTAAATATTTGTGACAACTTCTTAGATATATATTTTAGTTTTCTACTAAACATAGTTTTTGAAGTCTATAGCAGTATATTTTATCAACGAGAGTGATTTCCCAGTACCATGCCGATAAACCAAACACACCCTAAGTATTGATCTGAGGACACGGAGTTTTTAAGTTAGAGTTGTATGTTTGCTCACTATTACCAATACAAGTTAATGACTGCTTACATAATATTTGAGACCACAATATTCCAATATTTCTCGAATTAGTTTTCAATTCACATGAAAAATCAAAGTATAATGAAACCAAAAAAAGTATAGTTTTGTTAGATTTTGTGAGAAAAAGGTTGTTCAAGCGAGCTTGGTTGCTCTCGGTTGTAGGTTGTTATGTTGGTTAAACAATTATTTTTTAATTGCATATAATTGCATTTTGGTTTAATGTATATTATTCATCGGCTAATACCCTTATGGAAATCATGTATCATATCTAGAAGCATAAAATGCCATAGTTGATTTCTCACATCTAATTGAATATGTGTTAATGTTTCCTTTCCAAATCCCTTCGTTTTTTATCTCCGGGATTTGGTGGAGATCCAACAAAGCAACAAATGGGTATGCCAGTTTTCCAGCCCTTTTGGTATATAAGAGAATGAAGAATGGTTATATGAAAACAAAAATAGGAGCAGAGACTTCGAAACAAAAATAGAAGCAGAGATTTCGATCTTAAGTTTGTACATATTTCATTAAAGACTCAAAATGGTAAAACCTAGTTTTTGCTGTTAGACAGAAAACAGAAACAATAACATATAAGTACACTTAATAAGAAAAACTCTTAACCAAACAAAGATAACTAAGTAAATTTCATGATTTCGTATTGAATTAAAACGAATAGACTTAATCTGTTTTTACACTTGAATGTTGAAACCGATGTCATGATTTCGTATTGATTAACTCTTTTAGTGGCCATGTGAACACTGAATAGTCTAAATTAGGTAGACAAATAAACAACCTCATGAATCATAACATACTTTGCTATGGATTTTTCTGTTGTGTCGAGGTTGTTAAATGACCTATTATTAACTATACAATAGTATATTTTAACCAAAAAACAGTATTTTGGTCTCAAATATACAAACCTAACATAAATTTATTGTCTAAATCGCCGATGGAATTATGAGTTCTCATGGTTAAGAAACATTAGATTTTGACAATTCGGACATTTTTTACCTGTGCAGCTGAAGTTGCACCATGTTTTAAGCAGCGAGGTTTCATATACAATAGGTACGTTCCCGAATCTGGTGTTAAGTTTTATCACCGTATGGGTTAAACACTTAAACACGCAATGGAAGACAGAAAAACAACATATATGAATGTTCAAGTCTCTACTCGGAAAAAAAAAAAAAAAACATAGTCTATCTTAAACTACAATTTGAGCAAAAACACATTACAGATTGCATATTCCTACTAACCTAATCAAAACTTTTTTAGATAGACAACCATTAATACTAAAAACTATTTTCCACAAGAGGCAATTAACTTTAACTTGTACGGAGTACTATATATGACAACTCTTATAAAACGATCGACAAGATCATATATAATAATAATAATAATAATAATAATAATAATAATAATAATGAACAAATTCATAAAAAAAAAAAAAAGCAAACAATATTTATTAAAGTGTTATAACTTCATTTAATTGAACAAAAAAAAAAATCAAAGTACTTTCGACAAATTTAAAATTATTGAGAATATCCAACTAAATACCAGCCATTATCTCCAATTAAATCTGTGTCACCATCTTCCCAACACAAACCTATAACTCTTACCTTCATCTTTGTCTTTATCTTTATTCTCTTTTGGTACGACCGAAGCAATCCCAATCCCATATTTACCGGCTGTTGTGTCATAACTTGCGGCGATAGCTAATTCGAAAGCTAAATTAAAACTAGTCTCATAGTCATCGCCAATCGGATAATCAATGATTGAGGGGTCATCACCGTTAGTCATCTCATAACCTAAATCATAATTAATGATTGTTGGGTCATCTTCAGTCGTCTTATTACCTAAATCATGATCAATAATTGCGGGGTCATCATCATTAGTATTCTCATAACCTAAATCATAATTAATGATTATTGGGTCATCATCATCATATACATCTACGTCATCGTAACTTTCATCGAAAGCTAAATCACTTGTAGCCATATTACCATTCGTTGAATATTTGTTAACAACAAGATTAGCCCCCAAAGATCTCATCTTCATGGTCCCCTTGGCTTTGTCTTTCGACTTGCTTCCAGCCGGGTGGAATCCAGACTTACGGCAGTTACCCGTAAACTTTGATTGATTTGTGGGTTTTCTTGAAACTTTTGTGAATAAACCAGTGACCGAACCCGAATCCACGGTTTGAACGTGTCTTTGTTGAGCAAAGGGATCCGGGAGGATTGCGTAGGTCCGAACGACACCGTGTTGACGACCTAACACTTCTCTCTTCATTGGTATTGTGATTCGAGAGCTCTGATGATAATATGATGATTATGGGGGTGGGGGAAATTGGTTTTATAGATGAACAAGGTGATTATATTGGGGAAAAGGTTAGTTGAATTTTGCGTGGTCAACAAGGCATGATTTGTACTTTGTGTTGTAAAGGATATACATCTCTTTTTAAATTATAATATAGATGTGATTGGGATTATTTGAATATTAATCCGGTAATCAAATCTTTTTCTAAAATTATTGAAGAAATTCCTTAAAACATGTTTTATATTTTAAAATGTGGATAAGGATAGGATAATTTCTTTAAAAGATAGAGATGTATCATCCAAATTAGGGGTGAACTTTGTTAGTGTTGGTCCTTAGAAATCAAAATTCAAAGGTTTATATAATGTCGGTATATGATAGTTTATTGGCTTAGAAATCAAAATTCAAATCAAATAAATAAAAAAAATTGAAATGTAATATTTGACTTTTAAAAAAATATATATATAATAAACTATTTTCTAAATGTGTTAACCGACTAGCTACGTGGAAGATTGATAATCATAATGAGAATAAACTCAATTATATAGATATACCTAAACCCAGCACATATTTTTCTAATTCTTACTTTGGTCAAATAAAATTGTTGCTTATTGTGTGATTACTCTCTATGCAGATTAAGTTGTATAAAGTGTTGTTGCTTGTTGGAATAATATGTTGGTACAGCTTATGGACTAAAGGAACTGGACTTGATTACATAACTGGGCTTAAGAAGATATGGGCTTGGACAACTTAATTGGACTAAACTAATAGACTCTCACTCAAGGACTGAATGTGTCAATTATACAAGACGAATGGCTAAAGATGACATTTCTCTATTTTAAGTATATAGCTGTAATCGATCAAAACACTTTCACTCTCTAGAAACCCTAATTGTTCTTGAGAGTTTTTTGATCGGAAATATGTTAATCTCCTTGATTAGAGATATATAATTAGTTGAGTGATTGTTTGATTGTGAGGTTTTGTGATTAGTTTGTGGTGTAAGTGTTTTTGAGTTTATATAAGAGGGTTATGGCTTATTAAAATTTCGACTTATGTTTTATAAGCCTGTATTTTTGACTTATGTAACTATTTATGGGCTTATTACGGTTTATTATGTCATAATAAACATTATAAGCCTATAAACGGATATATAAGCCGGAAAATCTGGATTTATGAAACATAAGCCGAAATTTCAATAAGCGATAAGCCGCTTATATAAGTTCAAACAAGCACCCCCTTATTATCCACATATTTTAACAAACTTACATGCAACAAAGACGAACTATAACTTAAAAAACTTTACTATAAAACTTGAAGCTTTTTAAATGAACAAGAAATAATCTTCTTTCTTACTTATTTGTGTCTTGTTGTATCTAAAGATGCATCAAACAGGTTCTCTTTTATAACTTTTCATACGCTTTTCAAAGTCATGACGAAATAATCTTCTTGTTGTATCTAAAGATATAATCCGTGCCATTACCATCATAGCAGTTTGGATCAACATAGTGCTACACACAAGATCTCTACAACTAGTACAATACAACATATAATATGCCAATACAGAAAGTCATAAAGAAAGCAAATCTATAATATAAAAAAGTTGAGTTTTATAATTAATTTTAATAATTAATTTTAGTAATAAATTTATAGTAACAGTATATTATAAATAATCTTTGTAAGATCAAAAGTGTATTAAATAAGTATATTTTAAAGTTGAGTTTTGTAATAAATTTTAAGTATATAACATAATATATAAAATTGAGTTTTGTAATAAATTTATAATAAAAGTTTTATCATAAATAATCTTTGTAAGATCAAAAGTCTTTTTATTAAGTATAGTTTAAAGTTGAGTTTTGTATTAAATTTTAATTATAAATTTATTATAAAAGTTTTATCATAAATAATCTTTGTAAGTATTTTGTATAAAAAGAGAAGAGGGTGGAAATAATATTGTATCTTATTTATTGATGTTTTTGTTATTATAAATCTATTGAAGGTTAATCATAATTTTCAAGGTTTTTTTTGTGTTGGTCATTTTGTATTAAATGGGGAGTGTGTTAGTAGGTTGTGTTTAATACAAACTTTTGTGTATTTTGTAATTTTCAAAGTTTTTTTTGTGTTGGTAATTTTTGAAAAATTTATGACAGGTTTTGGGTAACTCGTTTCACTCGGAATCCGAACAAAACATCCTTTTGAAAAATTTATGTATAACATGAAAATAGGATAAACAACAAAACTCGTGCATAGCTTTTGATTGAAATACAAACGCATGTCTTTTTTCTGTATTTTATATATAAAAAATGTAAATGAACAAAATAGAACGAATAACAAAACCCATATATCACACGGGCCAAATTTACTATTAGGTAATAATTATTGAAAGGTTATAATTAACTCCATTAATGTACATATTAGAAACCATTAAAGGAACAATAATACCTAAAATATAAATAAGGAAAAACATGATATGATATAGAATAATATTTGATCAAAATAATTGAGAATATCCAACAAAATACCAACCAACATCTCTTATATCTGCCTCACCATCTCCCCAACACAAACCTACATCACAATAACTCTTACTTTCATCTTCGTCTTTATCTTTATCTTTATACTCGTTTGTTACAACGGAAGCAATCCCAATCCTAATCCCATATTCATCATTACTCGTCTCATAACCGGAATCATAATCACCATCATCATATACATATACATCTACTTCATCATAACTTGCGTCGAAAGCTAAATCACTTGTAGCCAAATTACCAGCCGCTGAATAATCGTTAACATCACGATGTGATCCCATAGATCTCATCTTCATGGTCCCCTTGGCTTTGTCTTTGGACTTGCCAGCCGGATGGACATGACAACCATTACATCCAGACTTACCGCATTTACCCGTAAACTTTGATTGATTTGTGGGCTTTCTTGACACTTTGGTGAATAAGCCTGTCACCGAAGCCGAATCCACGGTTTGTACGTGTCTTCGTTGAGCAAAGGGATCCGGAAGGATGGCGTAAGTCCGAACGACTCCGTGTTGACGACCCTCTCTCTTCATTGGAACTGTGTTTTGAGAGCTTGATAATTTTGGGTACAAATCAAATGTGTAGTGGGATTTTATATGAAGATTTTGGCTTGGTGAACAAGGTCGTTGCGTTGGGAGCAAGTTGGGTTGATTAGTCAACTTTGCGTGTTACACAAGGTAGGACTTGTGCTCTAAATGACGTACATTCTCTTAAAAAAGGTGTTTGATACATTTCTTATTTTAAAATAGATGGATATCTTAAAAATAAATATTAGAAAAAAGAAATAAGAAATAAGAAATACCGGAACAACAATTTTAGTTTTGTTTTGAGAAGTTTATTAGATTAATTTGGTTTTGTTAAAAACATCAAATTTATACGGTAAACATTTCAAAAATAATTAACCAAACTCAACCGAACCTTGATGGGCAGAATAATGTTTCATAATTTCATGCAACGGTTGTCCCTCAAGGAACCCCTTGTTTTTTGAAAGGAACTCGATCATTCCCCATGATTCTTTCTCCGACTATTCATCCGTTAACGTTATCGATTTCATTTTTTTCGGAAACTAGCTTATGACGTCGGTATGTGCCAATCAGCCAATGTAATATCATTAATATATACATGTACAATAATCAGATTATGATAATAAAGTTTTATTGCTTTTGAAATGTAGAAACCTCCTCCTCCTCAGCCATTGCCAAAATTCGGCGAATGGGACGTGAAAGATCCCTCATCGGCAGATGGATTCACGGTAATATTTGCTAAGGCAGGTGACGAAAAGAGAACAAATAGTGGACAGCAAAAAAGTAACAAAGGTCCTCCTCCACCACCACCTCAACAAGAAATGAAGCCGGTAGATATTGTTTATTGATACGGTAATTATATATACATGATACATGAAACCCTAATTCATTTCGATGTTGTTGCAGAAAAAAAGATTTTGTTGTTTTTGAAAGTTATTTAAAGTGTGTGCACCATTATCAAAGGATATATGGTTCTTGATGGATTCATCAAAGCTTCAAAAGGATGCTCGTCGATGGTTTGTTTGATGAATGATGACGATGATAAGGATCGAGATCGAGGTTAGGTTATGTTAGTTAGGTTTTGCCGTTCTTGTGAATCCAAGAACGCTTTATTTGATTAGTGAGTTGTAGGGCTAGTTGATTGTTCGATTATGAATTTATTTGATAATAAAAAAAAGTTTTTTTTTATCATTCAATTTATCACATTTTACTTGAATGGAATAAGATCGATCAAGACGGAAGTTTAAACTTGTATGCATATTTTGTAAGGAATTTTGGCTAAAACGGACGTTTCTTAGTCGGAATTTGCAGAAATGGACATGACAGGAAAAAAAAGTTGTAAAACTGGTATAGCCGACGTTTCCAAAGCCGGTTTATGCCACATTTTATGTCACCTCATAAGCCGGAGGTGGCACTACCGCTCATGCTTATGTGTCAAAGCTTTATGATCACTTTTCAACGTCGATTGTTTTTCTCATTTGGCAAATTTCTCCATTAACATTGATTTACATTGATTTGTCCAGTAAATTAAAAACTATTGAATGTTAATAAATATTAATGAAAGCTTGAATTCTCGTGTATAAAGAACTAGCTTATTGACCCGCATAATATGCGGAGAATTATATCAAAAAATATATAATGTTAAAAAAAAATATATAACTTATATAAAAAGATTAATAGAAAGCTATTGGTCAAAGCTATTGGTCATGTAGACAAAATGATTATTTTAGCAAATGTGAAGTTAAATAAAACATTTACTGTGTAATTCGGAAAAAACCTTATTAAAAATAAAATAATTATAATATATAAAAAAACAAAAAATATTGCGTAAATAGGACGAAAAAAAACATAAGATTTTTTTATATAATATGTTTTCCGTTTTTATGAAAACACTCGTAAAACAATAAAATAATTTTTTTTTCTCTTTATAATATATAGAAAAATTAAAAATATTGGGTAAATATGAAAAAAATAAAATAAACAAAATATTTTTTTTATATTTTTCAGTTTATATGCAAAACACCCGTAAAACAATAAAATAATTTTAGTTTCTTTTTATACTATTTGGTACTTTTTTAGAATTAATTTAAAATACAAGTGTTAGATTATTTAAAGTAGAAAGGTTAATTGGTTTTATTTAATTAACACTATTAAAAATAATGATTAAATTATTTAAAGTAAAGGGGTTAAAATGAAATTATTAATGCTGACATCATCAAAATGATCTAATGGTTTAAATTAAAGTTGGATTTATATCTAATGGTTAATATTTTGCCAAATGGCATTTTAGGCCTCTCTTTTATTATATATTAAGATTGTTACATTTGAATGTTTTTTTTGGCAAAGTATGAGTATTCATATATGAACAAAACATTCCTTTACAATATTTTACATATAATTTTTGGGTTATACATTATATTTACTACATTTTTAATCTTGGAAAATTGCATTAATATGCGCTAAATTACATGTGATTTAACAATTTAGTGATAGTTTTCGTAGTTTGTAAAAAATAAGTTTTCGCATTTACCTTTAACTATATGTTTATATCTAGATAAAAATATTAATAGACTTGGAATGTGCAACATCATCCTCTTTCTTAAGACTAGATCGACAATGACCGTCTAAAATATTGGATTACATCATAATTACTATTACTTTCTCTGTTTTAAAATTATTGCTCCAAACAAAAAACACACAATTTAATAAAAATGTATTAGCTATAGTGTTTAACTAAAATCAAATCTTTATCATTTTAAAAGTTTTTGGTCGATAAAATAGAATTGAGAAATGGACAAGTGGACAACTATTTCAAAAAATATCAAAATGAAAAGATTTATACTCCATATGATTTATTTGTTTCATTTTTTCCTAACATATATTATTAAAAATATTTCAGCAGACATCATCAATTTGGACTTGAAATTTTTTAAATACCAATCTGCTTTATTTCAAAATCAATATTTATAAATATTTTTGTTATGCTATGGTGTTTTCTTAAAGACCTAATTATGTATTTATTATTTAAGAAAGAAATTTGCCAAATGCGTAAATTAAACATAAAACTTGATTGAGGTGGAAAAGTGAGCGGAAAGCTTCGACACATAAGCATGAGCCGGCAGTGCCACCTCCGGCTTATGAGGTGGCATAAAATGTGGTATAAGTCGGCGTTGGGAACACCGACTATATCAGTTTTACAAATTTTTTCCGATCACGTCCGTTTCTGCAAATTTCAGCGAAGAAACGTCTGTTTTGGCCAAAATTTCCTTTTTTAACTAAGTCAATAGTCCTCAATGCCTCTATTCTATATTGTTAGCGGTCCAAAACATGTTAAGCTTAACCCTAATTTGTTATATTTTCATATTTTACCGATATATCCTTCTTAAACTTACATTTTTATAACTTCGATATGGTTAAAAAAAAGTTTATGTGAATACATACAATAGGAGTATTTACATTTAGAAAAATGAATCACTAGAGAAATTTACCTTGGATTCACGGTTATGTCTAGAAAAATGTTGGTAATAGCTTAGCTATTTCTTAAATCTTCTAAAATCGGGCCAGTTAGATTTTTTTATTATGAGTTTACTCGAATTTTTTTATTTATTATATGATGTATTTCATTTTTACTTCATTGGAATTAAGATCAACGACAAAACTTAAACTTGCATGCATTTCTTGTAAGCATCAACCGTAATAAAACGAATCCTAAAAATTAATGTTTGGATGTGTGTTACAACATGATATCGTAATAATCCGTTTATAACTTATTTCAGTATTTGAGTAGAGAAACCACTCTTGAATCA
This sequence comes from Senecio squalidus, assembly GCA_910822075.1. NCBI lineage: Eukaryota > Viridiplantae > Streptophyta > Magnoliopsida > Asterales > Asteraceae > Senecio > Senecio squalidus. The sequence goes on along the minus strand of CAJVGC010000589.1, from coordinate 40,826,400 downwards.
TTTAATCTGATGTGGGAAAAAATATAAGGAAACTCGCCATTCCATCAATGTTTTAGCAAAAAAATAATAATAATCATTCTATTATAATATGAAGATAATAATTATTATATGTTAAATAATTAGGTTTTCAACCATATTTATCCAATTTATGTGTTACTTAGGTGATTTAAATGATAAACAAGAAAACGTAGAGAGAATTTAGGGGAAACTTAGAAAGTACCGACGACCTCCACAAATATCAACAAATCACCGGAAAGTGGTCATGATAGCAAACCCGGGAAATGAGTTCCTATGGTTGTGGTGGTGAGAATCCAACTCCAAACACACAAAAACGCACCATTAGTATATGAGCTTGAAGAAAATAAGAATAGAGTAATAAATGGAGGATTTCACTTACCAAAAATTCAAGATGTGTACATCTCCATGGTGGTAGTCGAAAATCCGAATATGAAGAAATGGAGGTGATGGAAAGAGGAAAAATCTTGCATCATACAACAAGAATATTATGTTAGAAATCTCTAACATACATGTTAAAATAAAAGAGAATTAGATGATGAGAAAAAGAAACTTACCAAGATAGAGCACTAACTAAAAGACACTAGGTCTTAACATACTTCTGTTCCAAAGAACAGAGTTTAAATCCTCAAATAATCAAATATCCTGACAATATAAAATAAAGTGCGATAAAACATAAAGAACTCACAATAGGTCAAAACAATAAACCAATAACACGATAAGTGGCAAACCGGAATAATAAAGAAAATCGCGGTTATCACGGATATCTTCCCATGTAACCTGGAAAATGATCATTATCCGTTTAAATATTTTTTACATATTGTATTATTGTCTTTTTCTAGCTTTTGTCATTGATATTTTTATGCTTGGGATTTGGGAATGTGGTTAACACCTTTTTATGACTAGAAAGCCCACTATGGTTTCATGTTTAGGCCTTTTTGTAACAAAAAAATTAAAAATATGCTAATGTTTCATTAACAAATGATATTAAGATACTATTAACAAAGACATGAATCATTTTAAATACTTTTTTGGATATAAGGTAATTTAAATTTTTTGGATTACCGTTTAAAATAAGGTTTACATATCTTATACGTCACAGATCAATTTATGTTAAACTTTTTTTTTTTTGGTTATTTTCATTTATCATGTCATGACGTCATATGGTTTTGTACAGAATAGCTTACGCTTAGTAAGCCTAAATTCTAGTCTAAAAATCTCGATGTGTAGTCGGTTAATGGTATAGCATCTTAATATTCTATAGGTTTTCTTTTATTTTATGCTCGTCTAAATTTAATGGTTCAATTTTGGACGAGCTACTCAACTCATTGATACGGTTTCTTGATTCAGTCTTACATCCTTGAATGAGCGTTTTAGTTTAATCCCAGTTAAGCAATAGATGTTGTTTTGTTTCGTCACTGACTTTGTTGGAAATCATTCTAAATTCTTACATCCATTACGTTCACGAGTGAAGTTATTCAATAATTTAATCAAAGATCGTTTGGTTTAAAATATCTCTACATAATGCAAAACGTATAATAGTGTATTATCTTAAAATATCCATAGTTAATAAAGTATTACTAATCAGGTAATTAACGGCTCCACCTCTTGTCCAAAGTAATAATAATGGATGGTCCAAATGCTTTTTTGTTTTTGATATTCGTCTTATCACGTAGTCTTCTTCCTATTAATTTTTTGTCGAGTTTTGTGTGTTCATCATGTCACAAATGAATGCGATAAGCCATTTTACTGTAACTTCATATATAAGTTATCTCACTCTAATTGCATTTAACTCGTTCCAAACGAACAACATTGACAATGGAACTCGTCACCAACTAGGCTAGTCAACTTACATTAAGAGCTTACATAATGGTTCATAATAATGTGTTTTTTTTCTTTGCGAATTACGTGTTTTCTAAGTGAGCTATGACTATTATTGTCTTAATTATGTGTACCAGCTTAAATCATGTTCCTTAACTAAAACTTGTCCTTTCTAATAATGTGGGATTAATTAGTAGAGTAAAAGCCTTTTCGAAAATGTAGTTTTTATGATCAAAACGTCATATCGAGCTTTTTCGAGTTTGAATTATTAACAAGAGCAAGAAATTTTTTAAAACAAATTACTTCTTTCCTTTCTACCCAAGCTCGACTATAAGCAGATAAACACTTGAGTAATAATAAGGATCCAATATTTTATTTAACATCTTATTTCAGAAAAGTAAAATGTTTGAAAAGAATTATGTTGACTGTTTGAGGCCTTTTATGACTCAAAAGCCCACTATACTTTTTATGTTGAGGCCTTTTTTAACAAAAAAAATGTTTTATATGTCTTATTAACAATATTATGGATATTGGTAAAATTAACTGAAAATTAGAGTTGAAAGCTGAAATTTTTATCTTCATATATGCGTTAAATATTAAAAATACCAAAAAGTATTATTGGTTTCTTAACTTTGATAGAAAATATGGTACTTTTTAGTTCTTTTAATATTAAAAAATGGTGGTTATCATGTGACTTAGGCACATGATAGAAAATCCCATTAATAAATAATATATTTTATAACAGATATTTACAAAATTTATCAGGATATTTACATAATTTATCGTGTTATAAGTTCAAACAATATAAACAACTTTGTTTGAATAATAGAGATTTAACTTTTTATTTTAATATAAAAAAATTATAATAAAACATTCAAACTTGCTTTCAAATAGATAAAAAGATTAAACTCTCGGCTTACAACTCCAACTTGTTTTTCAAGCTTCTTTAGTTTTAAACATTTCTATAGAATACAAGTCGTACAATAGTGTATTATCTGAAAATATAGATAATGGAAATTAATCTAATCAAAGGCAAATATAGATAATGGAAATTAATCTTATCAAAGGCTCCACGTCTTTCTTGTCCAAAGTAATAAAAACGGTGGTCCAACAATTGATTTTTGTTTTTGATATTCGTCTTATCAAGTAGTCTTCTTTCTATCAATTTGTGGTCGCATCATGTATGGTTCAACACGATAAGTCATTCTACTATATGTAGTTTCATATATAAGTCATCTCAAGGGAATTTACATGGTCGACCTGAAACAAGTGTTGAATGTGCGATTACATATAACCCATATAACCCACTTTTTAAATCCATACATATATATTTATGCATAACAACTATATATTTTGTGGAGCGTTTTCATTAGAAAATGTTGTATACTATTTAGAAAAAAAGAAGTCAAATAATAAGGGGCCATTAATTATTTTTGTACAAGTCTTCATATTCTCGAAACTTACACTGATCAGTTAGTTTGCTCTAGCCGACCAACAATGGCATTGAAAAATTATGTTGCAAAAAATCGTCACGAACTAGACACACACCTTACATTATGGTTAACAGTTGCTTGTTTTTTAAGCGAGCTTATATGTCTTAATTATGTATTTATGTGTAGCTTCAATCATGTTCGTTAAGTTAACTAACGTCGTCCTTTGTAATAATGTGGGATTAGTTGTTGATCTAAATGAACAGGGTGTGTTTTAATTCGTAGGGTAAAAGCCTTATTAACATTTAAAGATAGTTTTATGATCATAATTTCATGTCGAGTTCTTTGGATTACAAATATATGTATAGTCTAACTAGTAAAGAATAACAAAAAAGGGCTTTTTCACCAATGTTTATTTGCCGAGGTAAATGAAATCTTTCACACTTTTATCACTATAAATTACAATCTTTCGCAAGATTGTTAATTTCATAATATCGGACAATTGGAGAGATAAAGCGTTAGGGAAAGCGATAAGAACTTAGTATCATGGACAATTGGAGAGATAGAGCGTTAGCGAAAGCGGTAATAAACAAAGAACGTACGATCATCAACCAAATAAGATAAAACCTAAACTAATAAAGACATCTTCTAATAGTATCTAATTCATAATACTTTTTGTCTATACTATCGACACATATGTCATTGTCTTTTTGTTTGGTGAATCGTGTTTAGATTAGTATGCATTTTCTTTTATTATTAAGGTGGACTACTTTTTCTGGCCCATTAAGAAGAGAAAAAGATAGGCAATTGTGTATTTATCGCTAATTACAATCGATTTACAGAAATGGAATATATATTTGACTTTCCTTCAATAATGTTAAATGCTAATAACGTCCCACATACGACATCTTTTTACTTTCCTTCAATAATGTTAAATGATAATATATATACGTATTCGAAAATTATGGATAATGTGTTATCACATAATTGTACATGTTTAGGATCAGCCGTGCTTAAAACCAATATAACTACGTTTATATAATCCTTCTAAAGAATAATAAAATTTTCGTAAGAAGAGCGTCTTCAATAAGAACAATGAGAGATTTGCCTACAAGTTAAAAATCCCGATACAAGCAAACATGATATAGCATTAGATATAAGATCTATTTTCATCAAAGTAGTTGTATACCAAAAGTACTATACAATTTATGTATAGGATAGGATCAAGAAAGATCTTTAAAAAAGTTGAAACTAAATCAGACAATTACAATTCTTTATTTTAAAAACCTACTTAAATTTAGATTTATTTAAAAATTAAATATTTCAAAACTAAGTGTATTAAAAGAATAAATTACACCATTTGTAACGAGCATTGAATTACCTTTCAATACAGTATCCACTTGATATACTTTTGACTAAAAAAAAAATCGGATTTTTTTATGGGTTTTGATATTTTATGTTATAGAATCACGATTTTATCACATGTAATTTTAGTAGTTTGATATATTTTATTTGTTTTTCTTTATAATTCTAGTTGAATGTATATAATATAACAAATATATGTTTTGAAACTCATATTTAGTGTTCAAATCATATCTGATTGTACCTTACGAATATTAACATTTGTCCGAAAATGGAAAAATAAAAAATCGTCAATTTTTGATTTTTTTTTCCCGGATCTATATAGATTATAACTCATATAACAGTGTTGTGTTTTAAAATTCACAATTAAAGTTGAACTCATGTGTTTTATTGCGTTATAAGTTTTCTAAATTTTACATATATAATACAATCACATGTGATATATGTACTATCACATATGATATGCGTACTATCGCATTTATGTCGAAAAAATTAAGGAAAAATAAAATCATCACAATTCGATATATTTTTTAAAAAATTTAGGTAATTTATACGTTTTATAGTAATTCCCTTTTATAAAGTTTTACGAATTGGTTACAATTTCAATACCTACAAAAAAAAAAAAAAAAAAAAAAAAGGTCGGCGAAAGTATATAACACCACTGCTTTAATTAAAGATAAAAACGAGACGATCGCAACGGTGTAATCTGTTTCTTTTAAAGATTAACGTTTTGTGAGATAAATTAATTTAAAAAAAAAAAAAGTTAATTTTGTTTTTAATCTTCGACATTAGATTAAAATAAATTAAATGGTTATGATTGTTTCTTTAGATTTTTGGAAAATTATATGTTTTAATTGATCATTTACCTTTATGATGACTTAATATTTTGAAAGTAATTCTAAATTCTATGTTTATCAAACTTATAGGAAAAGGTGATCATCTATTATGACTTTTATTAACCCTAAAAATGTTTAAAGCTATGATTAAGATAACCCTTAACCAAATTTATATTATTATAATTTAAAATTGTATTATTGTTGGTTAATGGTTAGCCAAATTTATATTATTATAATTTAAAATTGTATTATTGTTGGTTAATGGTTAACATGTTTTAAATTGTTGGTGGTGATCCATAAAATAAACGCATATATTTAAGTACAACAATTGAAAACATATTACTTACTACAACAACAACAACAACAACAACTAGAGTTATTGACACCCTCACCATATACTTAATACTTTTGTATCTATCTATTATTTTAACAAAAAAGAATAACAAAGAGAATGTCAAATATTTAGCTCTCACTCAACGTGTTTGCCATCATTTATTGATCTTAAAAGATTCATAAAAATAAATATGGAAGATTTTTCGAAAAGGAAGTGTTTGGTGTTGCAAATTGCATCCAAGTTTAAGTACAACAAAGCTTAACGAAGAGACTATAATTTTAAACAAAAGAATTATTTATGTATAACTAATTTTTTCAAAAGAATCAAAATGAACTTTTAATTTTAAATTTGTCACACATAACTTATAACAAAATACTCACTTCATCTAAAATAAACGTCACGTTTTCAACCTTTTTAAAACTCAAATACTTCGTCCAGGATAAACACGATAATTTAAAATCAGCTTCTATAGTTATCAATGGTAACAAAATAAATCATAAATCAAATATAAAAAGGTAATAATCATCAGGTAATCGAAGCATTAAAATAAAGAAATCAAATCAAATAAAATCAAGTGATTATAACTGAAAATAAAAAGATAAAATAGTATTTGCATCAAGCAGTAGCCAATGGTATAAAAGAGTCCATTGAACTCTCACCATTTCATCTCAATGGAAGCTTCTACTTTTCCACAAGTTGAATTTTCAAAAGTAATATAGTCAAAATTCAATCAACTAATTTATTTATGGTTATGAATTTGTTATAAGAAGGTTTAGCCGCCATGAAAGACCGCCGGAAACATAATCCTCTGTTTATTATCTCTACATGTGCCCTAGCTTTTATCTTCTTCTCCGGCATCACTATTTCTACTCTCCGTCTCTTTTTCACCGGTAAAATCATCGTCAATTACTTGTTAATTTCACTTTTTTTTTCGCATCAATTACTTGCTTATTTCTGTTATTTTATATATTGTTTTTATGTAAACTGAGCATCAGTTACTTATTTATTCGACTTTTTATCCAAAATTGATCATGAATTACTTGTTAATTTCACTTTTATTGACGATTATGCTGTAAATCAAGCATCAATTACTTGTTAATTTAACTGTTGTTCAAAATTGATCATGAATTACTTGTAAATTTCAGTTTAATTAATAATTAATAAATTTATTGTAAATTGAGCATGAATTTGTTAATTGTTTTCAATTTTGTTGTAAATTGAGCATGAATATGTTACTTCTTTTTACTATTATTATTTTAAAAATTGATCGTAAATTACTTGTTAATTTCAGTTTTATTTACACTTATTATGTAAACTGAGCTTGAATAACTTGTTAATATAACTTTTTTTTTTTATCTAAAATTGATTATGAATTACTTATTTTTTCGGTTTAATTTAGCGAATTTGTTGATTTTAATGAAAACAGAGAGATATCATCCGAATATAGTATCATCATGGAGAGCATCACCATCAGAAGTTATTTCCAGCGATTCAACGGCGGCGCGTGGAATACACGTCTCCGAAACGGTGTCGTTTCCAGACGAGGTACTAATTTTACTAAAATATCCTCCGTCAAGTCCACTATTAACAAAAAACGAAATCACCTGCGTTTATTCATCTCCGAACTCCCCCTCCCGGAGATCATCGCCGGTGCTATCAATCGGCGGCGAGAATAACGATCATCAAATCGTACGATGTTCTCTTCCGCCACGTGGCTTGATCGTATCCGTTAGTTTGAAAGATGAAAATGATCTCCCGCCTGGTCCCACACATGACTGGAAATCGTTAGCTTATGAAGCTATGATTGACCGTGATGATAATTCTACTGTTGTGTTTGTTAAAGGACTTAATCTACGGTCGGGAAAAGTTTCTAATTCGTCTCGGTATCAATGCGTGTACGGTTCGGATTTCACCAAGTGGCGGTCGGTTTTAAGATCGGATGTTTTATCTATTGCTCAAGAGATCGTACGGTGTAAAACGCCTTTACGAGTTTTGGAGAATATAGGGAATACTAATTCTATCAAAGTTTCGGTTAAAATGAATGGAGGGCGGGTTATACGGTCTATAGCCCGGCCTGAGTTTCGGGCTAAACGTGAAGCGTCTGTTTTGATTAAACATCGGATTTGTGTATGTACTATGGTGAGGAACCAAGCGAGATTCTTGCATGAGTGGGTTATGTATCATTCACGGATTGGAGTAGAACGTTGGTTTATTTATGATAATAACAGTGACGATGATATTGAAGAAACGATAGAGTCGTTAGCGGATCAAGGTTTTAAGATTAGGCGTTACTTGTGGCCCTGGATCAAGACTCAAGAAGCGGGGTTTGCACATTGTGCGTTACGAGCTAGGGACGTTTGTGAATGGGTCGGGTTTATTGATGTGGACGAGTTTTTATATTTGCCATCTGGTGTACAGTTAGGGGACATAATTGGAAACCATACCATTAGTCCTGAGGTTGCGGAGTTACGAATATCATGTCATAACTTTGGACCATCGGGCTTGAAACAAGTTCCACAAGAAGGAGTTACAGTGGGTTACAATTGTAGATTGGGTCTGCCCGAGAGACACAAGAGTATAGTACAACCCGATAAACTAAACCCGACACTGATCAACATGGTTCATCACTTTGATTTAAAAGACGGGTTTACACACGTGAATGTAGATAGAAATTTTGTAGTGATTAATCACTACAAGTACCAAGTTTGGGAGATTTTCAAAGAGAAATTCTATAGAAGAGTGGCAACTTATGTTTCAGATTGGCAACAAGATGAAAATGTTGGATCTAAAGATCGTGCCCCGGGTTTAGGAACCAAAGCAATTGAACCGCGTGATTGGTCAAGTCGGTTTTGTGAGATTAATGATACGGGTTTAAGAGATTGGGTCCTAAAAACGTTTAGAGACCCATATACAGGTATACTACCATGGCAAAGTAAAAGTTTTGTGAAAAGAAAATCTTATTATTGAATTAAAAAGTAGTAGAATTTGAGAAAATTGTATGTATAATTGATTACATGATATATTATAAGTTATTGTATAGTCTTAAACTTTATCCATTAATATGCCAGAAATACTTACGTGGGACGAAGAGTATTTTCTTGGATTGATTTTTTATAAACTATTAATTAAAAAGTTAAAAATAAATATAACTTATTTTTACATTGCGAAAATATAAAAAGCAATTGGCTACCGTGTGAAAAGCGGAACTAAAATATGGAGCATCTTTTTCGACTTGTGGCATGTTTTTTTATATGTCAAGTTAGAGGTAACATAACATAAGCTAATATCACATGGTGATGTTGTTTTGCTTCCACTTTTTTGCCCATTTTGAAATCACCAAAATGACAAACTTTTATAAGAAAAACAGGTACAAAACCAACAAAATGGATGTCTTTAAAATGGTAAAAGACTTCAAACATCAATTTATTGCATGAATGAAATTCAATGATGGAATATACTTATGGTAAGGAGCTTTCGTAATAAAACGAATCACCCATACATCAGTGATGTATGTTTGATTTGATGGCCTCCTTTCGATATGGAATGAATTATTGAACATTCTTTTAACAAAAGAAGATACCTTTTAATGTCAATAATTAGGGTAGAAAGGAAATACAGACGTTAGACGTGATATTATGGATGATACGTGATTTGGATGAGTTAGGTAACAAGTCAAAACATGTTCAGGTTAGTATCAGTACCTTGAGATACATATCCATGTCTAGTTGGGTTGACGTGTCGATATTTTTTTTTTTCCATTTCTTTGATCATTTTAAATAAGCAATTTGTTAAGTATGTTAACAAATATTCTATCAAAAGTTGTTCAATCAAATGCTTCCAAAATGGCGATTTTACTTTCTTTGCTCTGTTCTTTTTAGGAATTCTACTTGGAATTGTACTAACTTCACTGGTATACTCAATTAAGATACGTGTTTCGTCTTCGATTGCTCTGTTCATTTCCATTTTGTAAAGTTAACGAGGCATTGCATTGGATGGCTGTTTATATTTCTATCCCAGTTGATTCTTACAGTAGACATGTTTCTGAGGTGATTACGTTGCCAAAAAATCACCAACGGTTATCTAGCTGTGATTACTTATGAAAGTGACGCAAATTGTTGGGTTTAGGTGATGAAAGAGCACAATAATGTTGCATCTTGGTTTATGCTTTATAAATTCGGAATTCATCCATATGACGAATCAATGAAAAGGGTTATGCAACTCACCAACACCGATGGATTATCGATGATTCTTGATAAACTTTTTCCTTCGTGTGTAACGAGTTTACAAACTAATACTGTAAAATATTAACTGAAATTATATAAATGTTACTTACAGTTCTGAAACCCGAAATTTCTGAATCCGACAAATCTGTCTATTAAACATGCAGGAAGTTATCAAATAAATGGGAAACAGAAAAGAGTAACAATGAAGTCAAACAAATTAAAGATTACAATGTAATATGATACACATTAAAAATAAAAAATAAAGTACAGTCATAGTTTAAATTCCGAAAGAAATAGAGAAAAAAGTAAACAAATGCCCGAAAAAATGAAAAGCTTTTTCTTGTCACCCTTTTGACACTAGCAACAAAATCGCCAAATATAATCTCTAAGAACACCCCATTCATATATATAAATATAGATATGCATATACACATTCTTCACATTCAAATCATACAATATAAAACCCAAACAACGGGTTTTCAATATGGTATCTTTTAGCGTGCAGTTACCTTATGAGGGAAGATCATGGGTTCAACGGTGGCACCAGATCTCTTTGCAGCAATGTCTTCTAGACGTTTCCATAAGGCTTCACGTTTCGATTTGGTTTCTTCCTTTTTAGATTCTTCTTCTTGGAACTTTGACATGCATTCTTCAAAGAGTTCAGGGTCAGCATCAGAGAAGATTTTCCTAACGTTTAAAGTCAGACTTCTGACAGCTTGATTCCAGTGAGTTTTCGTGTTTCTTTCCAAAGCAGGTAATATGATTGGCAGAATTACTTTTCGGTTTTGTTTGATTAGGTTCTCGATATGATCATTGTTCCATAGGAATAAGGCTCTTTCAGCGACCTACATATATAAGAAACACTTGGATAAGATTTATCTGCAAGTAAAAGTTGTGAACTCATCATATGAGAACATATTACATCCTATGTGAACTTTTTATAAACTTATGACCATGGATGAATCCTAAAAACCGATAAAATTTGTAAGTTGTTCCTATTTGGGGAAAAGAATCAACCAAATAGCATATAGCATAAATGCAAACTTAAATAATTGACGGAACGTAATTGTATTTTTGGCTTGTGAAAGGTTATGTTAAACATTTATCGTTAGATAATTTTCTAGGACACAAATATAAATTTCAACTTAATTTTATATAATTTTCACCAAAATTAAAATTTAATATCAGTCTAAATACATTAATAATCAAGTTATTCAAAACTAAGCAAAAGTGGAATGAGATGCTAGTTGGAGTTAGTCAAAGATCTATGCAACTCGTAACATTCATGTCTGTCCAAGTTATTCAAAACTAAGCAAAAGTGGAATGAGATGCTAGTTCTTCACGGTTTCCAATGCTTATTCTAGAGAAAGCTTGATTTTCCAACTTCATTCATCGTTCAGCTTGCCAACTGCCACTATGGAGCATACTTAAACAAGGGTGGCAATTCAGGTTGCGTTCGGGTTAACAGGTTGGCGGGTAGAAATTACTCAACCCTGACCTAACCCATTGACATAATCAGGTTATCGGGTTCGGGTTAGCATGTTGTCGGGCTCAACCTGAACCTAACACGTGTAACACGTTTATTTCACCGTTTAAGGCCAAACCGGGTTGGTTTCGGGTCAATCAAGTCAAAAAGGGTTTAATTTATGAATGAGTTAAATTGTTAAAAAAATATATAAAAAAAGATAAATTACTATCATTAATATTAATATTAATATAAAATAATATAAGGGGTTATTTTAGTTAAATAAAGTAGAATATATACTAAATTTAATATATTATTATTTATAAAGAATACTTTATAAAAGTTTTCGGGTTGTCAGGTCGACCCCGCTAACCAAATAACCAACCCGAACCTAACATGAAAATAATTCGAGTTAGCAGGTTGGCGGGTCGAGATTATAAAACCTAGCCCGTTAATTTTTGTGTCGGTTTCAGGTCGGGTTTCGTGTCGTGTCAAGTATTGTCACCCCTACTTAAATAGATGAAAACCTAAAATTCCCCTAGTGGGATAAACTGACATTCAACTTGGCAAATGTTTGAGCAACGATTGACGGGGCTCAAGGGTTTGGGGTGTTGGCTAATCGATACGATCTCCTGCGAGAGCAGTGCAAACCTACCAAGCTCTTGACGAGCCTAAGGTGACGTATGATTAGCGGGTGTGACGTAAGAGAGTGGGAAAACTTCTCTTGAACGTGTATGTGTGAGTGATGCAAATGATTGACAACTGACACTTCTGACATTGATCAGAGGGGTATTTATAGGCTTGAGATTAGGGTTTCCATTTATGGGCCGCGGCCCATGATTACGCTCATGGGCCGTCACTTTATGATCCACAAATGAGTAAGTGACGTAAGCATGCGTGCTTGCGACGTCAGGTCAACTTAAGTCAACTTAAGCGTATACCGGGTAGAAGTTAGCGCTACTGGGCAGCCAGGCCAACCGGGTAGGCTATGCCTGGTAACGGGGCTAAAATGCTCGGCGGTTTCCGAGGTATACCGGGGTGAGCTCGAGCACGGGGCTCTTTACCCCGGTAACGGGGCTTGGTTTACCCGAGCAGGGCCATTTTATCCCGGTGACGGGGCCAAGGTGTCCGAGGTGTCCGAGGTTCCAGGGCGGTTGCTCGAGAACGGCGCAGAGATCCTGGGCGGTTGCTCGAGCAGGGGCTGTTTACCTCGGTGATGGGGCCAAAGTGTCCGAGGTGTCCGAGGTGTCCAGGGCGGTTGCTCGGTAACGGCCCAGAAAGTCTTGGCGGTATCCGAGGTGTGTCCGGGGTAAGCCTTGGCTTACCCGGACAGGGGCAGGTCATCTCGAGAGCGGGCCACATTTCCTCGGCGGTGGTCACATTTCCTCGGCGGTATCCGAGACATGCTCGAGAACGGCGCTGAGAACCTTGGCGGTTGCTCGAGCGCGGGCCTTTTACCCCGGTAACGGGGCTGGGTTTCTCGGCAGCGACCCAGTTACCCCGGTAACGGCGCAGAAAATGTTCCGTGTCTTGGTCGCGTAGGTTTTGTGTTCGAGTCGTTTTCGGTTGTCGGACTACATACCTCAATAGCAAACATTTAGTAACTTGGCAAACATTCAGGTTGGAGAACTAGAAGACTTGTTAAACGCGACTCAGTTTGTTTTGACCATTTAACATATCCATTAGTGAGCCCTATTTATGTGGTACAAAGGAGAAATAAAGATGCGTTCCAAGGTAGATGGAAACCATGAAAGTACAAGGGAAACGCAAAGAAACATGAACAAGATATAATAAAAAACGAAGCAGAAAATCTAGTTACCTGAAAATGTGAACTGCTCAAACAGTGAGAGATCTGGCGAAAAAGAGGCACCATACATCTTTGAAACTCCGGAGGCTGTGTCGCTTCCAAAACTTCCTCAAGCTCGCTTAAAAACATCACCTCTTTAGAACTGTTTGTAATCGGCCAATACTTCAACAAACCTCTAATAACAGTATCAGCAAGTTTACAATCTTTTTCAACAAATTGAGTTATGCAATACGATAACTGCTGATGGTACATCGGTATACATTTTGGCTTGTGAAGAGGTATTAACGCCCTAACTAAAAAGAGCTTATGTTCTTCTTTCAATGGTAAAGCAAAACCATTGATAATGCTTCCTAAGATTTCTAGAAGCTCTGCAATTCCATTATGTTTTTCGGTTTCAAAAATGAACCGAAAGAATATGTTGTTTATTGATTTCCTGATAAACGGACGGTGAACCATGAACTTTCCATACATACGATGAAGTACAAATTTCAAGTACTCTCGTTCTCGTGGATCTTCTGAGTCAAACAAATCTAGCCACCGTAAAATAAAAGCCTGGTCAATATACCTTTTAGCCATCTTTGCATCTGTTTCCGGTGATGATACAAACCGTAGAAGAAACTCATAAACTAATTGTAAATGCGGCCACGACGGATCCATACACGGCTCCTCTTCTTCCCCATCAAAAGTTTCCAGCATTTTATTATCACGAGGCTGTGGAGTAAGCCTTCTAAATATGTTTACCGACACCATCTTAACTATCTCTTGCATAATAGTTTCCGAAAACTTCCCATTCGCAGAAGAAACGTAATCCACAAGCTCAACCAACGTCTGTCTTTTAATCTCCTTCTCTTTCAAACTCTTACTCGGATCAGTAAAGTCAAACACAACAGAACAAAGATTCAACTTTCTAATAAACAAATTCTGCTTCTCAGAATTCGGAACATCTTTCAAGCTAGGTAAAGCCTCATAAACTCCCGAATTCCCATTCGGTTTTAAACTCAAACCAGACGGAGAACTAGTCACAACATTCGAAACAGAAGCAACAGTTTGAGCATGAGCAACACTAGCCTTGGAATTCGAACGAGCATATCGATTATGAGCTACATCATTATTTCCTCTTGAACTTGTGGACACATTCGAAGACGGACCGTCTCGATTATCATGTGACTTATGTGACTTCCTAGAAGGAATCCTATTAAGTATCTGTTTTATCATCACTTATATTTACTAATTCGACTCGAAATATCATCTAACAAACACCATCAAATCAAATAACAATAAATAGTCGAATAATAAACTTCACCTGAAATCAAACAAATTAAACAAAAATCCAGAAATTAGGTAATTATGATTAGCGAAATGAATTAGGTCAACATATAACAAGATCTGAAGCATTATTAATCATGAAATTAACAGATTGAGATTACTTACATGAATAATTATGAGAAGAAAAAAAAAGTCAAAAGCGGATAACTGGAATAATCAGTGATGAAATTTGAGAAAATGATATTCAATTGAGGATGAAAGAGAAAGTTTTTTTTTTTTTTTTTTGGTTAATAATTTGTGTTTTGGTTTGGTGAAGAGGAATTTCAAACTATTTTTTTTTTTTTTTAAATAAATTTGCTGTCAAATGATCCCTCCTTCCACTATTATTTTTCATGATATATTTTGTTGTTATGTTTTTTATTTTATGTTTTCTTCTCGTCCGGTATCAGTGTTGTTCAAGGACCCGAAGGTCGGGGTTCAATCCCCGTAGTAGTCACTATCAGGTTAATTAATTAATTTAGTTAGTTTTACCATTTTTAAAAAAAATAATTGTTCGGTTTGACCGATCCCAAACGGGAGAGGTGACCTAAGTAGCCTTTGATGATAGAACGAGTAGTTGAGGTGTAATCGGTGTTGGTCATAACCGATAACATTGTCTTCGTCTTCTTCGACGAGATCATACTAATCTTTTACATCAACCCGATTCTTTCATTTCATCTTCTCATGAAAATTCTTCCGTTCATTTATATTCTACGACGAATTCCTTCATGTCTTCACCTTTTAAAATCTCCGTCGAGCTTCACTTGGAAATCTATAATGTTACAGTTCACCAGGGTTTTAAAATATTGGATAAAATCAAACCATGCACATCTCTACTTGTAACATAGTTATCAATGTTCTGGTTGTGCTTTTGCTTTTACTTTTCCAATTATACTCGACCCAATTTGACCTGTTTTAACTCGTATATAAAATTACTCGGTTTTTCTCATATCAGAAAAACATGATCCATTCAGGCAATAAAAAATACAAAAGATAAAGCTACATAAGCAAATGTGAGCTCGAAAGATGAAGAGAACAGAAGCACAAAAAAGACAGTGGAATAAATTCAAACACTACTAAATCATACAAGCTCACTCAATGAACAAAGAATCGGAATTGATACCATTTCTTGTACACTTCATCTGACTTCTAACATTACCAACAAAAGAATCAACCAGATTTTACAACTTCAATCTTTAACCGAAAACCAATCAATATCCGACTTACACCTGCAACGGGCTTTAATTGACACATGTATCAGTTGGTCAAAAACATTTGTTGATAGCTTAAATGATACAAGATGCCCAGATCCAACCAATACGGTTATTAGGCTTACACTACACCTCCCTTGTTAAAGCCATTTATCACATCCAATTATAGAAACTATGAATACAACACCAGCAACCTCTATGATATTTGCTGTTAATGGTCCATCAACGCCGCTTCAGTTTCCGACAGAGGTGCTGCAAATAAAAAGTAGCCACACAATTCCATGTCAAAATAACTTTTACTTGTTTATTTATGCATTGGTGGTTTAGATAAAGAAAAGACAGGAAATATTCATATTTTGCAGTGAAAAAATAAAACACAAGCTTTTTTTTCCACCAAACATACCAAGTAAATCCTCAAATGAGTCCGCCGAGAGAGAGGCGTCCATGAGAAAAGGTGGTGAGAAGATTTGTCCATGAGATTCCTCGACATCATAAAACGACAATCGACCCTCAGACTCTGCATAAATTGAAGCAGAGGCAGACATATAACCACCATTTACGCCCCCATCATACTCATTCAGCGTATCCAGGTTACTGGATGTATCAACTGATTCATTATTATTATTATACTTCATCATCCCATCTGAAACACGATTATTATCTAAGAAAGAATTGTTTATTTCAGATGCAAACAACTGTTTAGTTTTTGATGAAGCTGGTTTCTTTTCAAGCCCACCCACACGAGAAAACCCTGTTCCTGAAAGTGGAACAAAGAAATGTTCAGATCCATCGTCAGATTGACTATCTTGTATCTGGCTTGTATTGCTTGAACGCGTTGATAAAGCTGCTTCTCTCACAGATTTCTTCAAGTTACGAACATAATCATTCTCATTGTCTGCAAAACATGAAAAAATTGAGTTAAAAACTACAAATTACAAAGCTGATGAATTTATGTAATCTTCTATAAGATAATGTTCATAAATAAATTCAAATGAATAACTAATTTATTTTTCATTTTCAAAATATTAACTACAAAGTACACCTTTTATCATAATCTTAACTGAGGTTTCAATGAGCTTTTGTCATATTTGATGTGTATTACTTGTAAAAAAATATTCCAATAACTAATGAACAAGTATACAAGAAGGATCGAACCAAAAATTACCTGTTTGTGGTGTATATACTTGGCTAGTTGATGCAGTTGGTTCATGAGCTAACTTTTCAGATCCGTTCTCTAAGTGGTTAGTATGAGCTTGATTTTGTCTCTTGTAAAAGTTTCCACTTTTTGAAGTTGAATTTGGTGTTAAACTGAATAAAGGTGGCAGTTTTAAGGCAGCGGGACTAGATGAAACTTTATCAATATGAGTTGATGATAATCTTGAAGTAACGTCCACGACCTCATCACTACTACTTTCCTGTACATCAAATGTACATTTTAATAACGTGAAATAGCATTTAATGTTTTTTCGTAATTACAAAACAAATACCATTGTCCTTCCAGTGCTTTGTGCTTGAACAGGTGACGTGGATCTACCATGGTGATGCGTCGCTTGTGGTAGATTAGTGGAGATACTGTTCACTTCCTCACTCAATTCCGATATTGAATTTTGAATTGTTGGGGCTACACCTTTTAATTGATTAACAAGCACCTGCACAGATATTATATACATAAAAAACCACAACAGAACTGAAATTTGAGAAGTACTAGCTTTTGACATTAGAAAAACAAAGTTCAATAATAATGGAAAGCAGAGTGAGGGGTTTACATACCTGTATACTAGCTAAATGTTGTCGATGTTCTGCAAGTGTTGTAGTTAATGATTCAGCATGGCCACTTGTACCACCATCATTTGCACTTCGTAGAAGATCTGGACCATCGCCATTATTTGCTTTTGCCTATACTCAAATCAGATGTTACAATATTAGTCATCACCAAACAAAAATATATTACCAATTTTCAAAAAATGGATTAATCTTAATTCATAGATAATCAGAAAATTTCCACCAGGAGCTAAAACAAATGCAAAAGGTCCACACATGTGGCAAATTTGCCCCATTTACTTTTAGTGGGTCGATTTGGCTCATCTTTTATCTCAAACATGTCAATTAGGTTGAGCGGGCTGAATGTCATCCAAAGTCTATTTGTGTTCATTAAACCTCCTAAACCGTTATATTTGTGATCCAATTGTTTTTAGGGTCATAATTAGCGCACTAACTATCTATTAACAAATGTTTCTATATCTCGAGCGCATATGTTATAATCTTACAACAGTTTACAAAATTAGGGAAATAGTTGTCGGGAGCAAATTATATTCACAAAAACAATAAAAAATAGGTCCATTTATATAGAGTACCAGATGGAGTGACTGTTTATGTATACGCTGTAAGGCATGGGTCCATCTTCTCAAAACTTCTGCAATATCAACTGTGGGTTGACCTCTTCCACTTCGATCAGAAGATTTTTCATCAGTAGCTTGGGAATGAGAGGAACTCAAACTTTCCTTCTCGTTTTCTCTATTTACTCTCGCTTGTGATCTATCAGACTGTTCATTCTGTAGATCACTAGAAGAGACTTGAGTACTTTCATCCATAGCTGAGAGAAGAGATGATCCAGAGATACGATATCTGAAAACAAAACATAGCAGGTATTTGAACAAATGGCACTAAACAGAACTCGAAATGAACGAAATATAAAAACTGATAACAGAGATAAATAGATAATATCTACCGATGCTCCCGATGAGCTATCAGGTCTTCAATGGGACCTGAGGCAAGAACTTCATGTTGATCTGCATCAGAACAAATCGTTAATTAAACTAAAAAGGATATGGATGATAAAAAAAAAAGTTGGAAGCCGGGAATAAGAAGTTTTATCTTGATCAGCATTGAGGGGTTGTTTGATTTTTCAAGAGATTTTATGTCTGAATCTGAATAGCACATTTACTTGCATTGCAAATTGTAACAGTTTGGATATCACTACTAGAAAGGTCAATACTTTTCGTTTTAATTAATTATTATGACTTTAAATTTAATAATTTCAAGTTGATGATGGTAAAGCATTTCACAAGTCAAAGATTAACAGAACGGGAACACAGAGTGAACTATAAGATGATTTCACTTACTTTTGCGCGATAATAGAGAATCCCATAAGCGAGTAGCTCTCTGAACGAGATGAGAATTCTGACTTGAGCTAGATACAAGTTCATCCCACGGTTCACCTTCCATTTTTACTTTATTCCGCAAGTCATGTAACTTCTCCAACTCTTGCTGCAAATATGCCTGAACTTCAAAAGTCCCAAAGAAAAGAAGGATGTTCCTATTAGACAAACTGTACAGAATATTTAAAGATTACTTAGCCTTCAAGGTACGGTATAAAAACTGTCACATTTACCTCTTCAGCACAAAGACCGCGATACTCTGCTGTCATTTCATGAGCTAAACTTGACCACATAGCCTGACTCTGCACGGCTGTTTCGGCATTTTTGAGAAATCTTCTTCTTTCAAGAGCTATTCTGGCCTGTTCAAAAAGGAAGCATTTTACTTTTAAGTCTATTTTATATATATTTCAAGAATAAAAATGCAAGTATGGTGTACCTTTGTTACAGGAAGAAGTGTAGCTGCGTGAGAGAAAGCTACATCGGTCAGTGAAGCGGGTAGTGGATTTTGGAGTACATCCGCAGCATATGTTCGTCGATGAACTTCTCTCAACGCATGTAAAGAAAGTTGCCACAATAGTTCCACAAATCTGCAGTTACCACAGACGTAATTACTAAAGCATTATGATCCTTTTATAACGCCTTCACGAAACATAAACTTTTCCACACATATGAAGTAACATCAATAATGTTAGATTTAAACCGAACACAAAATAACCATTTAAGGCGCCGTGAATATAGATTATCATGTCTGTCATTCAATTACTATTGAAGAAACTAATAGATCAAACTAGATCAACCTTATAAATAGATAATTACCGCTTACGTATAGCAGTTACCAAACTATTCTAATTACTGCAATCAAAATTACAATACAGCTCACATTACAGATCGGTTCCCTTTCCTTTTCCCACGACATTAAACAATGACTCACTTTTATAACTAACCTTGCTCCACAGCATGTAGCTAATGACGAAACTCTCGAATTACTCTTCGGAAGCGCCCCTTGCGACTCCAGCTCAGTTATAATCAACTGTACAACCTAATCACAACCCAAAAACCCCCAAAATCACTTTCAAACCTCTCAATTCACTTAAATCCTAGAAAAAATTCAAAAAAAATACCTTCCGAAATTCACGAGATTGAGTAGAATCAAAAATCGGCCAGACTTTATCAAAATCCTAACAGATCGATCTCAATGTCAGGAAAAAAAAAAAAAAAAAAAAAAAAAAAAACAGATCGTAGAATGCAAATAAAAAAAACCTACTTTTGGACCTCTAAAAGAGGATAAAATGAAGTATAAAAGCTGTTCTCCTAATTTAGGGTTTGAGTGACGAAATTTTCCGATCGGTGGAGTATCACTAATAATCGATTTATCAAGCCCTAATAATAAACAATTTGTATACATCGCACTTTCTAACTCCGTTTCTCTCTCCTTTTCTCGGTCCATCGTCATCAACCATAAGCTCTCTCTCTCTCTCTCTCTAACAATATATATACATACACTTTCTGTATCTATATATTTTTATTTCTCTCTCTAGAAGTGTAGCTTTGTATTCATGTTTCTGTGATTTGATTTTTTGATTTTTGGTTAAGGAGAATTAAGTTATGGAAATGTACAAGTCAGGTCCTTTGATAATTAGAAAATGATGGAAATGGTCCCTGGGATTTGAGTGCTTTTTGAAATTTGAAAAAGGATTGTGGTGGGACCGGTGGTTACATAAGGTTGTCACGTTTGTTTTGATGGATAAAAATGATTTTGAAAATGTAACTGGGGTTCACTAATGTGCGCCGGGGGTGTATTTTAAGTGGAAGTGAGTGGGGTGTTGCCGGCCGGTTTGGAATATTTTAATCGAGAATGTTTTGGGCTTGCTGGGCCTTTTAGGTATTGGGCCATAGCCCTTTCTTAAGTAGTGTTAAAAAAATATGTCTCTATATAAAAAGATTAAAGGTCTGATATTCGGTGTCACATTTTTCAAAAATTTAGTAATCGATAATACTAGTACTGGTTTTCTTTTTGGTATTTGATTGGTACCGTACCGACTTATTCATTTTGATACGATATTTGATACAAATAAAAAAAATTAAAATGATATAGTACTAACCAGTTCGATATCATGTTCACCCATAGTTTTATCTATGTTAGAAACATATAAATAGTGTGATTAGATATAACTTAATTTTGTTGTTAAACATAAAAGCTATTAAAGCAAGCAATGTTATTATTGTTGGTTTTTGAACATAAAATAGTATTGTTCATAGTTAATCATGCTATTTTTATGATCTTGTATTCTTCGAAAATTATTAGATTAAATGATTTGTTATATCTTTTTTGTGTAAGGGCAAGCGATTCGAAGTCATGTGACATTTAACACACATATTTTTTTTATATAAAACTATATTATTGTCCCGCGATAACGCGGACAAAGTAAAAACTTGATCGTAAACTGTATGCTTATGCAGATTTTAAATTATTATCACAAGACAATGTTACACGTATAATAACATATATACCTTTACGTTTATACAAATGTTTAGTTATAATAACATATATATACCTTTACTTTATAACATATACACCTTTACGTTTATACACATGTTATGATCATTTGTATTAGGAGATTTTAGAATAACAATAAGGTAATTGAACGATTTTATAAATAAATTATAATTATGTTTTTTGTTTTAGGGGAGATAAAATTAAGGAAATAATATAATTATGTATTGTAAAAGGGTGTAAAATGAAAATAGTCTTTGATGACATTATCAATTTAAAATCCAACGGTTGATATCAAATATGTTAATCCATCTAAGGGAGCTTATTTCGTCATGTGCCATTTAAGACCCCTGTTTTATTATATATTAAAGATGATAGGCATTGAGTATTCTCAATACTTACTGATTGATTTTTTATTTTTTTTATTTTTTATTATAATTATAGTTTATAAATTTTGATTTAATTTTGGTTGATAATTTCATTGATACATGGAATATATATTTTAGAGTAAATTACATAGATCGTCCCTAAGGTTTATATGGAATTATGGTTATCGTCCCTAAGTTTGAAAAGTAACATGGATGGTCCCAAAGTTTAGAGTAATTATGGATTTCGTCCCTAATTTGGACGTCCGTTAATTACTGCCGTTAGACTTCCCTCACGTGTAAAACACGTGAGGGTATTTTAGTCTTTTCGCCATATTCTTCTCTCTCATATTATATGTCTTTTAAAACAAACAAAACTCCAAAAAGTCAAAAATCAGATTCCAAAATCAAAATCAAAAAAATCACCATTCCATAACCCCAAAATCAGATTCCCATTCTTTCTAATTACGTTTCATCTTTCTTCTTTCTTCCATATGAATGTCAGACTGAAAATGGGTAGGATTCGTAGTATACGAGGATGTGGTTCTCGTCGGGGGTGGCGGCGGTGGGTGTCGGCGGAGAGAGATGGAGCTTGATGAAAGATGGGTGGGAGATTAACGGTGGAGATGATTTGCAAACACATGGGAACTGGATTAACGGTGGAGAATTGTAGGACCTTCCGTAGGTTATCATCCAGTTCCATAACTGATACATCATTGGCGGTTGAATTGCGGCGAGTGGCGGAGCAAATTAGTATCGGTTAAAACATTTTTTGGGAACTCGTGTGGGTTGGATTTGAATGAGACTACTTGTTGTGTTTTGAATAGTGATGTGTTTTCGGTTGGAAAGTTGTAGGTCGCCGGAAAATGGGGTTGACTGTGGATAACAGCGTTGCTGTCTCCATTTCCGGTTAACTAGTGTCACCAACATGTTGTTTCTGTTTCTGTTATATTTCAGTTTTCGATGATGAAGATGTGGAGAATATGTTGATTGAGGTTGATAATCTCCGCCGGAGTTCTCCTACGCCGCCGCGATTACGGTTATTCGTGTTTTTTCCGGTGGTTACTACTCCGGTGACGAATTGAAGTGAATGATTGATAGTGGAATTGTGGATCTGGAAGGTGTACTTTGTGTCTTATTTTTATGTAGTGTTGTTAATAAGAAATAATAGTTTAGAAAGAGGGGTAGTTAATGATAGAGGCGAAAAGACTAAAATACCCTCACGTGTTTAACACGTGAGGGAAGGCTAACGGTGTAATTAGACGGACATCCAAAATAGGGACGAAATCCATAATTACTCTAAACTTTGGGACCATCCATATTACTTTTCAAACTTAGGGACGATAACCATAATTACATATAAACCTTAGGGACGATCTATGTAATTTACTCTATATTTTATTTTGGAATATAATTTATTTATTTATTTAAAATAATTTTTATGATAAATCTTAAAACAAAAGGGTAAAAGGTGAATAGGTAATTTTTGTCCACATAACATGAATTGATTAATTTCAAATTATCATTTATTTATACAAAGTTGCACGTATTACAAATAGTTATTTGATCTTAAGATTGATTTCTTATTAATTGAAAATAAAATTAAATTACTCTATCTTTCTTATTAAATCAACAAAATTTATATATCACTTAATAACTACTAGTTGAATGCCCGCGCAATGCAGCGATATCAAAAAGGTTTCTTTTAATAAAATTATACTATAGTAACTATATAATAGATATTGCTTTTAAATTGTTATATGTAACATAATTAATTTTGGTTGCGTAGTAAACTATTGAAGGTTTAATACGTGTATATATAATTTACTTCAAAATTTAAATTTTATTTAATTCTAATAAAAAATAAATGTGAATTAATGTATTTTTTTTTTTTAAGTTATTCAATATAAAGATGAGTTAGCAAATTAATTACAATTAATAAAGAAAATTAAGGATAATTTAGTAAAATCACTCTTAAATTCAACATTAAAAAAATTGTTTCAAATGTTTTATAAGTAACATAGATAAACTAAATAATCATTTTATCCCGTTATAACGCTGACAATCACAAACCTTGCGAGTTCTTAATTTATCATGCTTTGCAAAGGTCACATCACTAGTAAAGTGATTATCTAACAAACAATTTCATGATTAAATAAGTGTCCACTTCAACTAAAATTGTAATGTAAGATTGCATAAGTAATTACGCATTGTATTATATATTTTAGCTTTTCGATTCAAATTGGTGAATTTGTACAGTAATACAATCTTAAATAACTTACACATTTGTCTCGTGTTGTTTGCTAAACCACAAATAGAACGATATTCAAAACCAAACTGAATAGCTATTACTAGATAACAATGGCATGTAACATACAAACCATTGATCAAATCGAACATTATAGATCGAGTTTAAGTAACTAATAGTGCTAAAAACATTTTTCATTGGGCAATTTTAAGAAATATGGAAAGAATTTATATCAAATACCTTTATTGAAACGGGATATAATTATTATGTATAAAACATAATCACACCAAAAAAAAAAAAAAAATTATGACTGTAATTTAAACAAAAAGTGCAAGCAGAAAACTAGTATCAAACCTTACTCCACATGAGTTCGTTTTCAAATCTATTGAGCACTAGAGATTTTATTTGAGCATTTCAACTATCGTTCCATAACATATGTATATTTGATTGAGTTAGGCTTCGATAATATTTATTCTAGGGATAACTTGATGATTCCGTTTAGCATAATGTTGTAAACTTGCTTATATTTATTAAGTTAATTAAAACAAGATTTCTTGTTCCTTAAGGGATAATAAGTACCTATCTTAAGGAATCGTCAACTTAATTAGTTTGTTTATATGATTTTATTGATGTTCGACAGCATTTAGTCCAAGGTTGCTTGATACTATCTTAAGAAATTGATATGCCTAAAATAATCTATATTTTGTAGTCATATTTCTCATATTTACTCTAGTTTTCTGCAACTTTTGTTATGATCTGGTATATTTTCAGTGATAATTGCAGATTAGAGTTACATTTGGGTAATGGAGCGAAAAGGAGCTAAAAACGGCTTGAAACGGAGACAAACGAGCAACAAAAGTGAAGACTGGAAAACAGCCGGCGACTGAATCATTTTAGCCGGCGGCTGAATTAAAATTTCACCATTTGTTCCTAACGTGCCGCGGAAGCAACTTTTTCACCCGCGCATTCCAGCCGTCGGCTGAATTCAGCCAGCCGCCGGCTAAATAGGGCGGTTCAGATATCTATAAATAGGGCTTCTAGGGTTCGGGTTTGAGGCATCTTATTCATTATTTTCAACCGACATCCGACTTGGAGAGCTGCAAGGAGAGTCCTAGAAGCATTGGATCACGTTGGAAGCCTTGGTTAATCATCTTTAATCATCTTTGAAGTTAGCTAATTTTGGTTTGAACTCTTATGCATTATTTTCTTGATACAATGTTTTGTTTTAAGAATTCTATTGTTATTTGCTTACAATCCAACATGAGCTAAACTCATTAAGCGATTGCTTGGATTGTTGAACCTGGATTTATGTTTTAATCAAGTTTATGTTTGAACTAATTGGTTTTTCTATTATTATTTACGTTTAATCGAGATCCATGTTTATTCAAAGTTATTAAATTTACTACTTAGCGTGATTGATAGATCTATAACATAACTAGCGTTCTTATAAATTTATCAGTTATTTACGATTATGTAATTTATTAGATAATTGTAGCTTGAGACTTAATTGAGATAGGCTAAGATGTTAGTGATTTAATGAATTGAATGAACATGACAATTATATCAGGATTGAATAATTGAGACTTTTGTTAATTCGTAGTCGACAGATTAAATTGTAAATAATAGTGACATTAAAGCACAATTTAGAGTGGATAATCTAAGATAGCTCTTGATGTACGATTAGTCGTATGATCTTTCTCTAAAATTGTAGGATTAGATAACTCTAGCGGGAAATCTAGTTACTATAGAAATCACAGTTAAACCAATCAAACATATTCTTATTATTCATGATCCAGGTGAAACGTAATTCCAAGTAATCGTTGCTTTTTAATATTGATCAAATCTAAAAGTCTTTTCGAAACAGTTTTTCATCCGCAAATCCACTTAGTTAATTAAATTGTTATTTTACTTTAATTATTTGTTTTCTGAAATATGTTCTCACAGAACTAAAACGCCCCCCATATTTACTTGCTTTATTTAGTTTAATTATATGATTTGAGATAACGGATATAAATACACGTTCCCTGAGTTCGATCCGGACTTACTGAATCTATATTTGCATACGATCAGGTACACTGCCTGTATTGTGTGTTAATCTACTTTGGTAAAATCTTTTTCTAAACTTTAAATAATTTTATATTATAAAATACACATCAAGTTTTTGGCGCCGCTGCCGGGGAACGGTAGCTATTTTTATTCGTAATTTTGAATTTGTAATTATTCGATCCTTTTGGAAAGATTTATCTTTCTGGAAGTTGCATTTATTTTGTATTACGTGATAATTGTTAATTGGACTAATCGGATTTTTGAAGTTACAATTTTTCAGGAAAATTGCACACAGTACTTTTTAACCGCCGGCTGAAGTAAAACAGCCGCCGGCTGAATATACCCAGTCGCCGGCTGATTAGCAGCTGTTTGTTTATTTTTCGTTTTATTGTAATTTTAATATTTCGGTTTGTTTAATTTTCAGTTATCACGGGCTACTGACATATTTTCTTATGTTCTTATAGGTTTTGCATGACCCGGAGTTCAAATCCAAATCTTGTAGAGCCTTTCGAAGATCCGGAGAAAGCTTTTCGCATTCGACGCAGATTGTTTTCCCCAAAAGCTCAACCCATCACCAGTTTTAAAATTCACCAAAACAAAAGTTACGAATCTGAGTTTATGCCATCTTCTGAAGAGGAATACAACCCGTTGTCTGATCAAGAGAAAGAGAAACCAATTCCAAATTCACCAGTCACCGTAACAGATTCCGACTCATCCGAAGAATCAGAACACGAAATGGCAGTCAACATCAATGAGATCACCTTGGAGGAGTACTATGCTCTTACCCCGAATGTTGCAACAGACATTCCCAACCCAGCTATCACTCGAGGAGCCGACTTCCAGCTTAAGGGCCAGTTTCTCAAAGAACTTAGAGAGAACCCTTTTAATGGAGACGAGAATGAAGATGCTAATGTTCATGTGGAGAAGATCATCGAGATTGCTGATGCTTACACTATTCCTGGTGTGACAAAGGAGACTGTTATGTTGCGAGTGTTTCCGATGACACTCGAGGGAAACGCAAAAAGGTGGATTGGGAACGAACCAGCCAATTCAATCACTACTTGGGCCGATCCGAGGGCCAAGTTTTTGAAGAACTACTGTCCCCCTTCAAAAACCTCTAAAATGATTGATGACATCAGGAACTTCACACAGGACGTCGATGAGTCACTTTATCAAGCATGGGAGCGTTACAAAGATATGTTACACAAATGTCCCCAGCATGATCTCAACAATCAACAGGTTATCAAGACATTTTACAAGAGAGTTGATCGTCAAACTCGTAACGAGTTAGACTCTGAAGGAAAAATTCCACGCAAAATTCCAGCTGATGCTTGGGCTGCTATCGAAGGACATGCTAAGCACTCCAAGCTATGGGAAGACGGTGGTAAGGGAAGAAGGAAAATGGCTGATAACAGCGGCCGTCTCGCTGCTATAACTAACAAGCTGGATCGTATGGGAAGAGACATCAAGCGCGTCAATGAAAAAGTTCATGCTATTCAAGTCGGTTGCGACATTTGCAACGGATACCATCTGACAAAGGATTGCCCTAGGAAGGATGAGGAAGAAGCCACTGAAGAGGTAATGTATGGAGATTACCAAGGAGGAGACAGGAATAACAACAACTATCGCCAAGGAGGAGACAACAATGGTTATCGCAAGCCCTACAACAACAATCAGGAAAATTCCTACAACAACAATCAGGGAAATTCAAGTGGGCAGAAACCATATCGGCAAGGACCACCGGGGTTCTATGCTAAAGAGACTCCTAAAGGACCGTTTCCACCTAAAGACGATTTACATGAACTGATGAAACAACTCATGACAACAAACAATCAGTTTATGCAAACCACGATCAAGCGAATGGATGACACTGATTCCATCATCCGTAATCAAAGCGCTTCAATTAAGCAACTCGAAGGCACTATGGGACAACTAGCGAAAGTAGTACAAGAAAGATTTCCGGGACAACTACCGAGCTTTACGGAAACAAATCCTCGAGATCACGTCAAAGCAGTTACCACCCGAAGTGGTAAAAATCTCAATTCTTCTTTTACAGGTGTTACTAACAATGTTCCTTTTAATTTTGAACAGGTTGACAAAGAAGACGGACACGAGAACGCAGATGCACCGAAAAATTCTGCTACTGCTGAAAGCCAACCGGCGGCTGTCCAAAGCCAACCGGCGGCTCAAAGCCAGCCGCCGGCTAACAATTTCCAGCCGGCGGCTGAACCACTGATCTCGAAGAAAAATCCACCGGTCGCCTCTACAAAGCCGAAAACCACACCGGTGGTTAAGGACTTCACACCTTCTGTTCCATACCCTGATGCTTTGAAGAAGGACAAAGACACTGTCACGTACCACAAATTTCTCGAGAACATGAAACAGCTTCACATTAATATTCCGTTTATTGAGGCGATTGCTCAAATGCCAAAGTATGCGAAATATTTGAAGGATCTTGTGACGAATAAGAGTAAACTGTAGGACGCTTCCAAGGTCACCATGAATGCCCGCTGTTCCGCATTGATGCAAAACAAGTTACCTCCGAAATTAAGCGATCCAGGCGCCATTTCTATTCCTTGTTTAATTGGCAATTTAACTGTGAACAATGCATTAGCAGATCTAGGAGCAAGTATTTCTTTGATGCCATATTCCATGTATGCTAGATTAGGTTTAGGAGAACCCAGACCTATTCGTATGTGCCTTGAGTTAGCTGACCGCTATGTTCAATATCCTAGGGGAGTTGTTGAAAATGTTCTTGTTAAAGTTGACAAATTTGTGTTCCCTTGTGATTTTGTGATTCTTGATATGGTAGAGGACCCTAGAGTACCGATTATTCTAGGACGTAAATTTTTAGCCACCTCGCACTCCCTAATTGATGTTTTTAACCGTAGAATCACCATGCAAGTAGGAGACGAGAAAGTTGTTTTTAATGTTAATGATTCAATGGAATATCCTTCTGTAGTAGATGATACTTGTTATTATTTAAATGCCTATGACATTTCCGATGATGAGTTTGTGCAGATGAAACTGGAGGATGATCAAACTGATTCGTTCATTAATGAAGGCTGGAGTGGGGATTTTGACTCTGCAAAAGAGTTAGCTAAGTTTGATATGCTATTGGAGGAAGTCAAATCTACATTGACCACCGAAAATCAGGAAACAAACGAAGAAAAACCACCAGCTAAATCCAGTCGGCGGCTGTCCAAAAACAGCCGGCGGCTGGAAGTGCCCAGACAGCGGCTGGACTGCCCAGTTCAGGGATTTCGGTTCACGGTGTTCCATGTTCACGAGCTGAGATTATGGAGATTAAAACATCGATTGAAGAACCACCCAAACTGGAGTTGAAACCACTTCCGTCCCATCTGGAGTACGCATATTTGCAAGGTACAAGTGACTTACCCGTTATTATTTCTTCTAACCTATCTTGTGGAGAGAAAGATCGTTTGTTGCAGGTACTTAAAGCTCATAAGCAAGCTCTTGCATGGAAGATCACTGACATTCGGGGGATTAATCCATCATTTTGTACGCACAAA
>CAJVGC010000589.1:40088484-40162758 GCA_910822075.1 Senecio squalidus | reverse complement strand
AAAAAAAAAAAAAATTTTGTTTTAAAATTTATTTATACAATTACATTCTTCTTGTGTGAGTTGAGTATCTCTTGATACTTAAACCCAAGCTGAGGCTTTGTAAGGGGGAAGAAGCTTGCCTTGCGGAAGAGATAAGAGTAAGAAAGATTAATTGTTGAGAAAGAGTTATTTGCCTTAGTCTTAATTATGCGTTGATGGTATTGGATGTACAAGAGTTAATATGTTTAAAATTAACGTCTGGCCAACGCTAATTTTGGACATGTTATGTGTATCCAATACGATTGAAGTATGTTAAGGACAAGGGACAAAGAAAGTTAGAAAGTACATATGTATGACGTATAAACTATAATTGTGTATAGATTATAGTTTTATATGTCATTATTAACTGAATTTAATTTCAGTTTGTAGAAATGGAAGAAGAAGGTAGCCATCATGATGATGGTCACAAGGAAGTAGATATGCAAACGATTGTGGCTAAGGAGATTAGCCAAGCCTTTGAGAAAGCAATACCGTTTATTATTAAACGGGTTAGAGATGATGTGGTAGAGATTATTGATGAGAAGATAGACCGCGTGCTCGCGGAGAAAGAATTGAAGCAGAAAGAGAAAGAAGATTCAGGAAGTGAGGATGATCATTCATATCATCAAGAAGAACCCACAGAAAGTTATAAGAAGGGGTGTACGTATAAAGATTTCGCAAGCTGTAATCCACCACTCTTTCTTGGAGAGATTGACCCCATTGTTAGTATGCGGTGGGTTATGGAGGTAGAAGGTGCATTCTTAACTTGCAAGTGTGCGGATAGAGATAAGGTGATTTATGCATCAAACCTACTCCGAAATCAAGCTAAAG
The DNA here is from genome assembly GCA_910822075.1 of Senecio squalidus. Classification (NCBI taxonomy): domain Eukaryota; kingdom Viridiplantae; phylum Streptophyta; class Magnoliopsida; order Asterales; family Asteraceae; genus Senecio; species Senecio squalidus. Next base: position 40,161,909 of record CAJVGC010000589.1, on the reverse strand, counting down.
GTTGGTGGGAGTCTATAGTGAGGTTATTCCCGGCTCAAGGGATTGTGAAGATGACGTGGGGAGACTTTAAGAAGAGATTTATGGAGTACTACTGTCCACCTTCGGCAGTGAACAAAATTACTCGGGAATTTTTAGCATTACAACAAGGAAGTAGAACCGTGAATGAGATTACTAATGAATTTCTTGATAGAGCGGGGTTTTGTCCAGAATATGTTGTAAGTGAACGGATGAAGATGGATCGTTATATGTGTTGTTTGAGTCCCGACATCAGAGAACACGTTTCCACTAATAATCCTAAGACTTTTGAGGATATGGTTGAAGCGGCAAGAAGGAGAGAGTTAGATCTTTTGAATAGAACTGAAGAAGAGAAGAAGAAACGCAAGGTGGAGTATGTGCAAGAACCGTATAAAAAGCAAAGATTTGAACAAAAGGGTAGAAGTTCGGGAAGAAGATTTGAGAAGAAAGAGTCATCAAGAAGAGATTATGGTTGTAGAAAGTGTGGTAAGAATCATCCGGGAGAATGCAAATTCGGTCAAATGGGTTGCTATACGTGTGGGAAGCCGGGTCATATTAGTAGTGAATGTCCCAATCCAATAAGGATTTGTTACTACTGTAAGGACCCGGGGCATCTTAAGAACGAATGTCCAAAGTTGCCTCAAAATCAGAAGTTATTAGTGGGACCGAAAGCTCCTTTGCTTCTTGAAGGAGGAGGTAGTGGAAAGAAAGCTGAAGATAATAAAGGCCGTGGTCGTGCCTTTCAAATTTCAACCGTAGAAGCAAAAGAATCGACTGATGTCGTTTCAGGTATTTTTATTGTGAACTCTCAACCTGCTTATGTGTTGTTTGATTCGGGAGCAAATAGATCTTTTGTGTCAAATAAATTTTGTGAGAAGTTTTCTAAGCCCCTTAGTAAGCTAGAGTATCCCTTAGAAGTAGAAGTGGCGGATAATCGAATTGTTCTTGTGTCAGATGTTTATCATGATAATCAATTAGAGATAGAATCAACAAAATTTACGATAGACTTGATTCCAATGGTCATGGGAGAGTTTGATGTTATAGTTGGTATGGATTGGTTAGAAAAGAATAATGCTATCATCTTATGTAAGATTAAAATTATTAAAGTTACAAATTTAGAAGGAAAAGAAATTATTATTTACGGAGAGAAAAAGAGTGGTGAAATTTCAGTTTGTTCCTTAATGAAAGCAAAAAGATATATGTCCCGAGGTTGTCAAGCATACCTTGCGTATGTGATAGATAAAAAGAAAGATAAGAAAGAATTAAAAGAAGTAGATGTAGTAAATGAATATGTAGATGTATTTCCTGAAGATCTTCCGGGTTTGCCACCAGAAAGAGAAGTAGAGTTTAGAATAGAATTGATTCCCGGTGCTGCACCTGTAGCAAAAGCTCCATATAGATTAGCTCCGGCCGAAATGAAAGAATTAATGAGTCAGTTACAAGAGTTGTTAGACAAGGGTTTTATTCGTCCCAGTTCTTCTCCGTGGGGTGCACCGATTTTATTTGTAAAAAAGAAAGATGGTAGTATGCGTATGTGTATAGACTATCGAGAACTTAATAAGGTAACAGTCAAGAATAAATACCCGTTACCGAGGATAGATGATTTGTTTGATCAGTTGCAAGGGGCGAAATTTTTTCAAAAATAGATTTAAGGTCGGGTTACCATCAGTTGAAAGTAAAGGAAGAAGATGTACCGAAAACAGCTTTTCGCACGAGGTATGGTCATTATGAATTTTTGGTTATGCCTTTTGGTTTAACAAATGCCCCCGCAGCTTTTATGGATTTGATGAATAGAGTTTGTAGAACGATGTTAGATAAATCGGTTATAGTCTTTATTGATGATATTTTGATATATTCAAAGAGTAAAGAAGAACATGCGGATCATCTACGACAATTGTTGGAGATTCTTAGACTAGAAAGGTTATATGCAAAATTTTCTAAATGTGAATTTTGGTTAGAAGAAGTTCAGTTTTTGGGTCATGTAGTGAATGCAGAAGGTATAAAAGTAGATCCGGCGAAAATTGAAGCAATTGTTAATTGGAATTCTCCGAAAAATGTGAAAGAAATCCGTAGTTTTCTTGGTCTTGCGGGGTATTACCGAAGATTTATTCAAGACTTTTCTAAAATAGCCTCAAGCTTAACCGAGTTAACCCGAAAGAACAAGAAGTTTGAATGGAAAGAAAAACAAGAAGAAGCCTTCCAGATTTTAAAGAAGAAATTAAGTGAAGCACCGGTGTTAGTTTTGCCGGAGGGAACAAAAGATTTGGTCGTTTATAGTGATGCTTCATATACCGGTTTAGGATGTGTTTTGATGCAACATGGAAAGGTCATTGCTTATGCCTCGAGACAGTTGAAAGAAAACGAAAAGAAATATCCGGTACGAGATTTGGAATTAGCGGCGGTTGTGTTTGCTTTAAAGATATGGAGGCATTACCTCTATGGAGAAAGGTGTACAATTTATACGGATCATAAAAGTTTGCAATATTTCTTTACTCAAAATGATCTTAGTATGAGACAACGTAGATGGTTAGATTTGGTGAAAGATTATGATTGTGATATACGTTACCACCCCGGAAAAGCAAATGTCGTAGCGGATGCATTAAGTAGGAAGAGTTCACAACCGGAAATGAAACTTTACTCCTTAGCTTTGATTATTAATGCTAATTTCTTTGATTTGGTTAAAGAAGCTCAATTGGAAGCAATTAAAGAGGAGAATTGGAAAAGAGAAAGAATTGTGGGTCAAGTACAAAATTTAGTGGAAGATAGGCGAGGTTTGAAGATTAGATTTGGAAGAATTTGGATTCCAAATACATCGGATTGTAAGAAAGTTTTGCTAGACGGAGCTCATAAGTCAAAATATTCTATTCATCCCGGTAGTACGAAAATATATAGAGATCTTAAGGAAGACTATTGGTGGTCGGGTATGAAAAGAGATATAGTGAAATATGTAGAAAAATGTTTGACATGTTTACAAGTTAAAGCGGAACACCAAAAGCCTTATGGAAAGATGCAACCATTAGAAATACCGGTGTGGAAATGGGAGAATATTACTATGGATTTGGTGACGAAATTACCAAAGTCTAGAAGAAAGAATGATGCTATTTGGGTGATTGTGGATAGATTAACTAAGAGTGCTCATTTCTTACCAATTAAAGAGGCTATTTCATCGGAGAAAATGGCGGAGATGTTTTTGAAAGAAATTGTAGTAAGACACGGAGTTCCGATTTCAATAGTGTCAGATAGAGATACACGTTTTACTTCTCACTTTTGGAGAGGTTTTCAAGAAGAATTAGGAGTGAAACTCAATATTAGCACGGCTTATCATCCTCAAACCGATGGGCAAAGTGAAAGAACAATTCAAACATTGGTAGATTTACTCCGTGCGTGTGTAATAGATTTTGGGGGTAATTGGGATGACCATTTACCGTTAGTAGAATTTTCTTACAACAATAGCTATCAAGCGAGTATAGATTGTGCACCTTATACAATGTTGTATGGAAGAAAATGTAGAACGCCAATATGTTGGGGTGAGATTGGACAACGAGAATTGGGAGAAAAAGAAATTGTACAAATTACAACGGAGAAGATAGATCAAATAAGAGAAAGACTTAAGATGGCTCAAGATCGACAAAAGAGTTATGCCGATAAAAGGAGAAGACCGATAGAATTTGAAGTTGGTGATTTTGTGATGTTGAAAGTTTCCCCATGGAAAGGAGTGATCCGATTTAGAAAGAGAGGAAAATTAAGTCCGAGATTTATTGGGCCATTTAAAATTTTGGAGAGAATCGGAAAAGTTGCTTATCGATTAGAATTACCCGAAGTTCTAAGTAAGATACATCCTACATTTCATGTGTCAAATTTTAAGAAAGTGTCTTGCGGATGAAACAACATTTGTTCCACTAGATGATATAGAAATCGATGAAAAGTTGAATTATGTAGAAGAACCGGTAGCCATTCTCGATCGGAAAATAAAACAACTTAGAAATAAACAAATTAGTATGGTTAAGGTTCAATGGAAGCATAGAAAGGGGTCAGAATTTACTTGGGAGCCGGAGAATGAAATGAAGAAATTTTATCCCAAGTTGTTTGAAGAATAGATTTCGGGGACGAAATCTTTAGAAGGAGGGAAGATTTGTAACATCCCGGTTCTCGGAAAAAAATTAAAATATTTCGTAAGTATTTATTTAATTAAAATATAAATGTTTATATTTATGTTATTTGAGAAGTTTTATAAGTAAAGGACTAGAATTGTAAGAAAGATAGTTGATTTTAGTTAGAAAGGACTTAATTAGTTAATAATTCTAGTAATTGTTGTAAATTAGAAAGATTTGAGAAATTGAGGGACTAAAGGTGTAAATTTCGAAATATGATGAGTAAGACCTTGAGGTGTCAAATGCAGAATTTTCCAATTAAAATTTTAGGTGTTTGAGTGTATGTGTGGGTTCTTGAGAGTAAGCAAAGAGTATTTGGAAATTCTCAAATCAAATTGTGTTGGATTAGTGAAGATTAAAAGAGAATCAAGAATAGAAGATAGAGTAATCTAGCTAATTTGGTATTGGAGTGTACAAGGTAAATTTATGTATATCCTTGTTATTATTTGATGAATTTGAGTTTATATTATGTGTTATAATATTAATTGGATGTTTAATTGAAGAGTAGAAATGCTTAATTGGTAAAATTAGGTTTTTATAATTTGGGGATAATCTTGAGAATTGTTAATTTGAGCATATGTGTATGTTAATTTAATGTTAGAATTGTATGTTTTAGTTCTATGAAGGAGATAGAATATGGTGTTATGATTTCTCCATTTGGTGTTGCCAAACGGGTCAAATGACCCAAGGAGTGGCAATGGGTAGAAAGATGTTAAGGAAAGAAAGAATTTATGCATTGTTGAAGTGTGTAAAAGATAGATGGTAATTAAAATGTTTCTATGTAAGTCTAAAGCCTAACGGGTCAAAAGACCCTAATAGTGGCACGTTGGATAGAAAGTAAATAGACAAGATAATGTTTAGATTCTTGAAGAGAATGTATGATAAAGTTGTTAGTTATGTTGTTATGAGTATTGAAGTTTTAGTATTTTTGACCTTGTAACTCAGATTTGAAAGATAAAGGCAAGGGGAAAGCAACGTAAAGATAGTGAAAGTAATTCGACATCAAGGTGAGTATACGAAGCCCATTTTTATAATGTAATATGTTTAAGTATGTATATTAACTCTTTGAAGTTCACGAGTATGTTATTTATTCATGTCTTTAAGTTGTTAGCGGAAATGGGAATTTGAAATATCATAAACTAACGTATAAGTGCAGGAAACGTTTGAAAAACGAAAATCAGCCAGGACAAGCCCAGAATGCGCCGCCTGTGAGCTGAATGAGCCGCATTCTGAGCTCCGTGGCTGATATTGAGTTTTGTCATGTTGAATGCGTCGCATTCGACCCCTAGACCAGTTTTTAGTGTATTTTAAGGTAGTCAAAGTAGGGAAATGATACATTAACTTATTATTATGATAGAGAAGAATGGAGAAGGCATTTATGTGTCAAGGAGAAGTAGAATCGACTTCCATTAGTCGAAAAAGGGTAGAGTTCACTATATTCATATACCGCGAGGGTATATAGAGAGACTTCATGTCACACCCCGCTAAAGCGGAAACACGGAATGTGAGAGCTGGAATATCATTACACGGTCATAAGCAAACATAAACGATTCAAGTCATTTCAATAAAAATAAAATTTGTTCAAGTTTCACAACCAAGCAGTTCATAAGTTTAAAAATAAGGTACGAAATGCAAGTTTCAATTAAAAATTCCCAAAATGAAAGGTCTTTTCCCAATGAGCGCCTCACGTAACCATATCGACCCTCCTTTGCCATGCATTCCGAACACTTACTTTAATTTCCTGAAACATAAGATAAAGTGTCAACTACATAAAGTAGTGAGTGAGTTACAGTTTAGAGATTCGAGAAAAGTTTCTAAAAATAGAAAGTTGCAAAACATATATTGACGTCATAAGTAAAAGAACGGAGCGACGGTTGAATATATATATATGTAAATAGTAAAAGTTTGTACGTACGCGAGTAAAATAATTAAATAAACTCGTATAAATAAAGTTGTAGCGGGATCCAGACGCTAAAAAGGTATAATAAGGTTGTAGCGGAATCCAGGCGCTAAAAAGGTATAATAAAGTTGTAGCGGAAACCAGGCGCTAAAAAGTTATAATAAGGTTGTAGCGGAACAATTTCAAAAATAAAGTTGTAGCGGAATCCAAGCGCTAAAAAGATATAATAAGGTTGTAGCGGAATCCAGGCGCTAAAAAGGTGTATGCGTAGGGAGTATGTGTTTAACTAAATAGTAACTCGTATCAATCACTTGGCATAATATAAGTAGTAAGTATACACTAAACCGATTGTATGGTCCTGATCTAGCCCAAAAATGTTTAATTGATTGTGTGTTTGATCTTAGTAATATGTACTTGGGACGCTAACCCTTAGACCTTAGTAAGGAGTGACCGCTCCTAAGTATCGATACCCATATGACTAACGGCTATTGCTAATAGTGTATAAGTGAACCTGAACCAAAAACGGGCAATTGAACAAAGTTGCAAAAGTTGTGTTGAGTTCTTACGGGCTTATATATCCATCAAGGATTGGTCGCTAACAAGTATCCTAGTTTAGTTAACCCGCTAAGGCGATAACACAAATACGCATAATAGTTTGTAAGTTCCAAGTTTGTACAAGTTCCATAGTTCCAAAGTTTAAAATGTTTCAAAGTTTCAAAGTTTCGAACAAGTTTCAATAAGTACCAAAAGTATCAAGTTCCAATTGTTCAATAGTTTGCAAATAGTGTAAAAGTTACAAAACATGTAATCTTATGCTTCCCCCAAGTAATGTTTAAAATGTACAAAAAGTAAAACAAGTGGGGTTGTAACTCACAGTTTGCGAAGTTAAGAGATATGAACTAGCACAAAGAGAGGGGGAACGCGTCGGGAATCACAAACGACCTAGAACACCGGTATGTTGTATAAGTTATATTAGTATAATTTGAGTTATGTTAAGTTCCAATTTAACATTTTTAAGTCTCAAATTATTATACTTAGATTCTGTCCCAAAAGGTTATTACGGAAGGTTTATAAGGTTTATGTGATCGTATACGTTTTATAGTCCGATTATGTTCGAAAAGCGTCAAAGTTCCAAGTCAAAGTGTTTAAGTCTCGAAGTTATTATGTTACTGAATTTGAAATGTAATTTATGGTGAAATTTGGGCAGCGCTTCCGCGTAATAAAAATTATGTCCATTTTCAAAACATTTTCCCGCTTCAAAATACACAATAGGACGTTTTAAACAATAATACACAAGTTTCAACTTCCAAAGGCTTTTTCAAACAATTTATAAGTCAAAACAGTAGCTCATCATGATATATATGTTCTGTGATTAATTATTTAAGCTTAAAATCAAGTTTACGACCTTCAAAACGACAAAAGTAACGAACAGGGACATTCAGGCGGCGGCTGGAGGAAAGCAGCCGCCGGCTGACCTTTAGCCGTCGGCTGAAATCCTTCAGCCGCCGGCCAAAAGGCTTCGGCCAGTTTTAGAGTTGCTTTGTTTCACGATTTTAAGCTTGTTTAACCGTTAGATTCGACATGCAAACTGATATAAGTTCAAACATATGTATTTTTAAGGTAAAAACACTGTTTTCTTTTAGATTTACATGATAAATATATAGATCTAACATAAAAACTCGTTTTTAAGCAAGAAAACGTTTTGCATGTTTATAAAAACTTATTCCCAGGTTATAGATTTCACATGCAAGCCAAGATATGTATAAAAATAGTAAAAAGAAAGTGTTTTACCGAAGGAGAAAGTAAAGTGACGGTTTGGATGAGCTTTAGCTTCAAAAACGACTTGGAAACCCGATTTAAACCTTTTCCTTGTTACCCCTTTGATCTTAGGACGATTTGTGTATGATTTTTGTGGTGTTTATGGACTGATTTTGGTGTTTAGTTTCTGTTTTGGTTATGTGTTCTTGAGAAAATAGAGAAAAGTTTGAGAGAGAATAGAGATGTGTGTGTTTTGTTTTCAAAAATGAAATGAAAAAGTGAAGTAAGGGAAAGAAGGAGGTGTTTACTGGCCTAGGGAACTGATCTAGGCAGTAAGTATGGTCCAATCCCGAGTAAAAATCGTTGCCCAATCGTGAGACATGCAAAAATGAGTCATCGTCCAGCTGGACAGCAGGATTCAGCCGCCGGCTGAATTGAAAAATCCAGCTTTTGACGTTTTAAGTTTTCCGTTATAATTAGTTAAGGACTAGAATCTTTTTGGTTTGCGTTATGAACTTAGTCAAGTTCTTGTGTTGTTTGTTTGGTGTTAGGGTTTATAGTTTGATTCCGACTTTGGTTCCGACAATAAAAGACACAATAAGTATGAACCCGAACAATATGAACACGATAAAGAGTAACTAGAGATTTGAACCGATATAGCGACTGAGAAACACCTGAATTTTGGACGGTTGTCACACTTCATATAGTCTTGGAGATGTACCAATACTTTATTAAGTATACTCACTAGCTTAATGCTAATGTATATTGTTGATTGTTATGTTTATAGGTAAAAAGGTCTTTTGAATCGCAAGGCAAGCATATGGAGCATGGATGGGGACCCTATTAAGAATTAAAATCTTTTGTAATGAGCTTCCGCTCTAAACGTCTAAGATGTTATTTTGGTTAAAGTAAAACAATTCCTTTTGTTGTATAAAGTTATATTAAGTTGAAGTAAATCGTAACATTGTAGTAGTCTTTTATAAAACAAAAAAAACAAAAAAAATTGTGTGTTTTAAATTCTAGTGTTACAATATTTCTCAGTCTCCATAGACGAATGTATATTTCTCACCCAACTTACCATGAACCGCCGCATCAGAAACCAATCCTCCACCACCGCCGCCACCAACTACCTCTGCTACCTCCGTCCCGGCGCACTCGCTCAACTCCGCGACTCCAAAATCAAAACCAGATCTCATCTCCAATCATTCCCTCTGCACCGCAGCATCTCATCATCACCAGCACCATCTCCAAGCCCTACATCCACATCCGTACAGCAGCAAGAAGGCGCTAGAGGTTTTTTTGTAGGTTTTTTTTGTAGATTTTACAATTTTGCTCATTAGCTTTATCCGATATCGATTACTGTTTGGATTTTTGGGATTGATTTTTGATTTCCTTGTTGCTCATACCGATATCGATTAATTTGTAGGTTTTTTTTTTTTGTGATTTTGGGATTTAGATAATTAGTTTTTTATTCAATATTTATTTATTAAGGGTATTTTAGTCATTTCAAGTGACAAAGGGACTATTTTTGTAGCTAAACATATGCCCCAGGGACTGGACCCGAACGATTTGTGACCCAGGGACTGAACCCGTTAAATTGGAACAAACACAGGGACCAATTATGTAATTAACTCTTATATAAATAAAAACAGGGCAAAAATCTCGGCTAGCAAGTAGCTAGAAGCAAGACGCCCAACTGAACAATGAATACAGTACGAGAGAAATCAAATTACAGAAAATAGAAAGGACAAATCACCCAATCACCCCAATTGAGTTTACCCTTACATATTCTATGTTTAGTCCATAAGAACGCCATGGATCTAATTGTGATGAACACTGCATTGGGATTTGCCATATTCGCCTGGAAAACTCTATCATTGCGGGCACGCCATATACACCAAAAGCTACCAAAAACAATGGCCAAATAAGTCTTCAATTTCTGTTTCGGACCCCGACCCCACTTGATTGCACAGTTGATAATGTTCCGAACCGATACATCCTCATGTACGGGAAGACCACACCATTCAGAGATCCGAACCCACACAGCCCTAGCGAATGGACAACCAATTAAGAGGTGGTCGGCAGATTCAATTCCATTAATACAGGTGCTACAAATTGCCCCACCACAATCGATACCTCTCTTGCTAAGTTCAGAATACACCGGTATTCTATTTTGTATCGCACGCCATACAAAACAAGAAACTTTAGACCGGATCGAATTACACCATGGGAACATACCATCCGCAATCCAGTGGTTTGCCCTCTCAATTCGACTACGAAGCATCTGTGCAGAAAAGACACCATCATTTGCGTAATCCGACTCCCATCCACCTCCTGAATCACTCATTCTGACCACATCAGGCCTCCTAATATTAATTTTCTCCAAGTAGTGTCCGTACTTGTCGATTGCTCTCCAAGTACATGTCATCGAGGTTGTAGATAATCTATTTCCTCTTAGCTCACTGGTGTTGTGCAGCCCTTTAATAACCGAAGCCCATAAAGACTCGGGCTCCTTCTTAAGCCGCCACCACCGCATAAGTATAGTTTATTCTTTCTCTATAAGTATTATGTATATAGTCTTTCAAATGACCTTGTAAGTTGTATTATGAAAAAATAGGAGAGTTTTGTGAAACCAAAAGTTTGATTTTCAATGATGTATTTTATAAAATAAAAAATTATTTATTTGGAATAACAAGTTCTTTAATTTAATAAGTACAACATTTAATGTATGTTTGAAAATATAATTATAGTTCCAAGGCTATACTTAGCATAACTTAACGAAATCCTATTTTTATAAGGTAAATATTTTTTTATAAATTAAGTCATGACAATAGCAAAGGACTAAAAAGCGATGTACATAAATGTATAAGTGCATCATCTACGAAAACTAATGTATAATCTTACTTAAAATTTCCAAATGTTCTTAAAAAACAGAAGAATATCCTACATTCACAACTTGCACAGAGTTATCACAAAAAAACATTATTGAAACTAAAATAAAGTTATCTTAACCACTACATATTCAGGAAGCTTATGGGGCTTCTACTTATCTTATCGTCCTGTTCCCGGGTTTAATGAGGGGAGAAAAGAACAGAAGAGAAAATAAAACAGTAGAAAGGAAGTATAGAGAAAAGAGGTTTTTTTTATTTTTCGTATTCTCGAGATGAAAAGAGTTGCAAAGAAAAGAAATGAACTTCTTTTAACTGTGTGTTCCCGAGTCAGAAAGAAAGAAAAATAAAATTATTATTTTACAATTATACCCTTTATTATATATCACTTAAATAAAACATAAAACAAAAAGTTTACGATTTAATTTTATCTTTCTTCATACTATCACAGAACAATAATCTAGTAATATAATATTTAAACAAAAATAAATTATATATGTTGAGATACATCCACTCATTTTTTTACGTACCCTTTTTATCTTATAATTTACTTATAATATAATATTTAAATAAAATTAAATTATGCTTAAATATATCACACATTTCTTTATGTATATGTATGTATATGGTTTGTGATTGGTTTTGGTTGATTTTAACATATATGTATGATTATTGGTTTCTGAACGTTTTGTTATTTTTGTCAACCATTTAACTTATTATAATGATATATACGGTAATACAAATGCAGTTAGAAAATTTTTGGAAAATGATTATCACTTAAATAAAACATAAAATACAAGTAGCTATAGAAACAATATCACGATTATGTATTAAGTAAATCATATAAATATTAAAACAATCAACAAAATTCAACCAGAATATTTTTAAGATAGCTTTTGAAATTCCAAAAGAGTCCAATTACGTGTTTTGTTTCTAGTAGTGTTTATCATGTTGAGGGTAATTTGGGGAAAAAAATATTTTACCCATGTTTTGGATTTGATTTCGATTCAAATCTTTTCAATTTGGTAAAGAAGTTTATGAGAGAAAATAGGTAATATATTTCTTTCCATTTCTTTTCTCTTCTCTCCCTTCAAAAACTGTGGAACACGATTTTATTTTTTATTCTATCCACTTCTTTCCATTTCTTTTCTTTTCTTAAAAAAAAAAAAATGGGAACACAGCGTATATACATGGACGGAGATAAGGGGAGGCCGAATGGTGTTTGACTTCCTTTATCGGACCTATTTTATATAATTTTTTTATACAAAAACTTAAATTTTATATATCGGCCCCTTTAAATTTTATAAAATAAGTCACTAGTCCTGTCAATTGTAAATCCTAGCTTAGCCTCTGCTTATATAGACCCATTTTCTTTACTTATTTGGTAGTTTTTGAGCTTATCATGACATAATAAAAGATAATAAATTCATAAACAAGTAAATAATCGAAAAAATTGACTTATCTATACTACTATAGAAAGCATATTAGCATTTTGGTTTTAAGAACTAATTTTTAATAAGAATAAATCCTAACCTTTCATTTTATAAACTAATCACAACCATTCAAATTTTTAATAAAAAAAAAATTAAATAAATTTAATAAATAAGTTTGTAACTTAAAAATAGTTAAATAAATTATTTAAATATAAATTAATACATGATCTCTAAATATAAATTAATCAACGTATAACTATTTTAGTAACACCAAAACTAACCCACACTTTATCATTCAAAAGAAGAAAAGTAAAAAAGTTATATTTCTTTACATAATAATGGTTTTTTTATTTAGGACACATTTGATACTATTGATTATCGTGTTTAACATTTTATTTTCATTTAGGACACCTTACCCCATTTTGTCATACTATTGATTATCGTGTTTAACATTTTCGTGTTTAACTATCATTCACTACCTTTTTTCTATTTACTACCGCCACATAACACGGGTACACTTCTAGTGAAATATAAGTACAACTTTTTTAGGTGGGCCAAAGATGTAAACTATACAAACCTAGGATCGGGTTTTATAAAAATCTTGTTCATCGATCCCCTTTCTTTAAAACATGATTACCGTTCAAAATTACTGCCCTCATGTCAACCATGTCGACGGCCATCAAATCTCCGTTCCGGCACCGGCATCGGCACCGGAAAGGAAACGGTAAATCTCATGAAGGTTCTCTGACCTGTTCTTATTTATGTTCATATTATTACTGTATAAGTTATAAATTTGTGAATTGTTTGTCCTTTTGTTAGCTTTTGAAATGATTTGTGTATCAGTAGATGTTATTATTGTTAGTTAAGTAGGTCGAAAAAGTCCGATATTCAATATAATTAGGAATAAGTGATATTGTATATTCTTATGGTTGCTACCTACACCTTATGCTGGGATTAGACTTTACGAATGGCCTATATAAGTATAAGAAAGTTCCAACTCCCTACATTTAGCTTAACCGAAAAATTTATGTTGTCGGAAATCTTAAAACTCGTAAGTTGACTTTAAAAGAGCATTTCTTTTTGTTGGACAGTTGTTAATCTTTGGAGAGATGACTGCATTTCGCTCATTTCTTGAGTTTCCTCGAGATCAGAACAAGATTGTTGGTTATATAAAGCTTCTTAAATTATGTAACTAGTTGGAAAGGACGTTTATGAGACTCTAAGATTGTAAACAGGTTTAAATTGATTTTTCATGCAATAAAATAACAATTTTGTTATTTTTGACCACAAAGGGCGTCATTTTGTAGAAGAGTTGTTATAATTAGGAGAGGCGTAAATGACAAATGTCACGCCACCTGAATTTCGACTATTTTTTTATTTTCCAAGAGATTTGAAAAGAGTTTTGGGGCTCATGGATATTTGGATAAAGTTACCTTATTTATGTAACAGTAACGAGCTTAAATTGGTTTTTATGTAATGAACGACTGGTTTGCTCTTAAATTGGCATCTTTTCTTTTGTAGTTATTGATTTCTTGGATAATACGGCCTTCGGTATTTACTGGCAACAACTTCAAATTAAATTTTTCTTCCAATAATTGATGAGTTCAACCTTAGAAGGGCATATGGAATTGACACTTGTCTCGCCTGCTGAAATTTGTACATTTCTTGATTATCTTCGAGGTCTTAATACGGATTTATAGGTTTTAATTTAATTTTATTATCACTTCCATATAACTCTAATAAGGGTTACATCGTTTGGGAGTTACTGGTTGCTTGAAGAACGCTACCTTACACTTGTATTTTAATTTAGTTTATATTGAGTTTTATCTAATGAATGACTAGCTTGAGCTGAAAAGAGCATCTATTTGTTTAACAGTTACTATTATTAGGCGAGATACAAAAGGACACATGTCACACTAGCTATATTGGTCATGTCTTGATTTTCCCGGAGATGAGAATAGGATTGTTGGGGGTTTTTTTGACATATTCATGACAAAAGCGTAAAAGGCTTAGGGATTTTGCTGATAAAAACTACTTTGGTTATGTAAAATCTTCAATTGATAAGAGACGTTATCTTCTTGATGGATTTCAGTTACTCTTTCTCTGTCACAACTTGACTATGAAGCTATGTTTGTTTTTTCACGCCCACTAGCTGAACTGCAAGTCTTATGTTTATGGATATGTAAACAAGTTTAAATTCATTATCACTAGATAAATGATTAGTTTAACCTTAAAAATGCATCTTTTTGTTGACTAGTGATTATTTTAGGAGAGGTCGAAAGGACACATTTGACTCCAGCTAAATTGCGTCAATATCCTGATTTTTCTCGCAAAATGGAAAGGGTTGTTTGGTTTTTAGTTTTATATCATTATCACTTCCATAAAACTCTTTCTAAGCGTAAAATAGTTGGGGGTGTTGGGATTGGATTAATGGTACTTACTTCACTATGATTATAGTATTTTCTAAGGAGGGTCATTTTACTGTTAAATATCACTTTAGATTATTTCTATTACGTTTGAAACTTAATATATATATATATATATATATATATATATATATATATATATATATATATATATATATATATATATATATATATATATATATATTTCAGGACTTCTAGGCTGACTGCAGTTCTTATAGTTTTCCGAATTGAAAAAAAAACTTAAAAGTATTTTCCATACGTCAAAATGTCAAATGACTAGTTTGATCGTAAGTGGGGATCTCTCTGTGGAAGAGTTACTATTGTTAGGAGATGTATAGAGGACATATCTTTAGATAGCTGTAATTTATTTTTCTTATTTTTCCATCCAGTAATTGACAAGTTTGACCTTAAGCGGGCTATTTTTAGCCAAAATGTTACTATTATTAGATGTGGAAAACACATGTCACGCTACCTGAAGTTCGTCCTTTTCTCGATTTTCCTCAGGACAAACTTCAGCTGGCATGACATGTGTCTTCTACTAAACTCGCTGAATTTCATCCTTTTTTTTGTTTTCCTCGATACCTGAATACAGCTGCTTGATTTTACTTTAATGTCTTTTTTACGACGGTAGAGCTCTTGTAAGCGTATGAGTTCCATTTTGCTTTATGTTATAACTTTTATATGGAATTCCCCTTAATTTATCTACCACCTTGCTGAACTTTAAATCTTTCTTTAAGATGATTGTAAGTCTTTGGTTTGTGGAAATGTAAATAATCAAATTAATTTACCATCCATTAACATGACGAGTTTGACCTTAAAACGTTTGTTCTGTTGAAGAGCGTTATGAATGTTAAAAAAACATAAAAATCCAATTTGCATCTCGAGAAAAATCGAGAAAATGATGAATATTCATCACACTAGCTAATTTTCGTCCTTCTCTTGATTTTCCTCTTCGAGATTTGATTACCAGTTTTAACTGAATGTCTCTTTTGCGCCTGTAAAGCTCTTCCAAGAGTTAAATTATTTGGGGGACGGAGTTATCTTGGCTAAAACTTGTATTAATTCCGTAAATGACTACTTACACCTTGTACGGCTTCTTTTTTGTTGAAAAGCTACTATCAAGGTGGCATTTCTGCAGAAAATCGCTAAGTCTTAGATTATTTATCTCTATTATGAAAAACTTCAACATCTAAAAATCTCACATCGCTTTGTCTTCCGCATTGCTGAACTTTTAATCTTTGATATACTTCATGACCTCTAGTCTAACCATAGATATTATGCTTCTAGAACTTTAAACAAGTGTACATTGATATTCCGTCCAATAAACAGCTAGTTTGACCTTAAAATGGGTTCTTTTTGTCAGTTACTATTATTAGTAGAAATGGACACATGTCACCCGAGCTGAAGTTTGTCCTCTTCTCGATTTTCCTCGGGATCCGAATTGGACTTATATGTATTGGTCAATTTCTTGTTTATGTCTGTAGAACTCTAATAAGCGTTTGATAATTTGGGGCTTAGGAATTTTACGCAGAAACACTACCTTAGTTCTCTAATATCATTAAACTTCCAATTTTCAAGATAGTTTAGAACCTGTTACTTAAGGAAACATGTCCTTGCACAGTTTAAAGATGTCACTTCGATCACATGTTGACTTTATGATTGATGCGGTAACGTTATATACTGATCTTGGATTCAGATTTATAGCAAAAACTAAAAAATTGCAGGGCTCGTATTTTTTATTTTTATAATTTTTTTATAATATCCCCTCATATAATATGTTATGTGTTGTATTTCTATCAGGGTGATGTAGAATTTAGGTATTTTGGCTTTCAAGATCCAAGAAACAAACACGATGCTGATCAGTTTGCTAAAAAGATCGAATCGTATTGTGTTGAAGTTACGCGGGAAATAGCCAAACTTGAAAGTTACACGTACTTTTCTCTCCCGCCTTATAAAATTCGTTACCGTTGTTTTTAATAATATTTATCTAATTAATTATTTTACAGTAAGCTTCCCAAGGTAAATTTTATTAAAGCTTGTAAAATTGCTCGAAGCATCAAAGCAAGAAGTATTTGGTAAGTATCTATAAATATATATAACGTATTGAAAATAATAAAATATATAACTTCAAATTTTCGTTTCACTGTGTGTTTGTTGCAGGATTGGTGCTAGAGGTCTAAGAACTGCATGTGTATTTGTCATTGAGGCTTGCTTGGATTTTGACGAGAAAAGGTAACGTTTACTGTCTATCTTTGTAATACAGTTTAAATGCAATTAATTACTCTTTTTAACGTACGGATCTAACTGATTATATATGATTTATCTTTATAATTTACTCTTTATAGACGTAAACTTAATATCTAGCATTTGGCACGTTGTTGAGGAACTTGTGTGTGTGTGTGTGACAAAATATTTCATGATTTGCGAAAGTCTCTGATTATTTGAACTTTAATACCCTTTCTGTGGATCTTGCAGTTTAGCAGAGTATGTTATATATCTGAGCAATGATTTCGAGCTTACTAAGACGAGGTTGGAAAAATACGCGGAGGTATTTTTACGTTGCATTGTATATCTTGATTTAATTCGACATTTCTGCATCAGACTATATACGTTCCTCCAAACATTTTCGGAGATTTATATAACATAATTTCTCACAGTTGATGAATTTAAAAAGAAGAGGATGATTAATGTTTTATTCAAGGAATAAGTTTGTAATCTCCATACTAGAATTATTTCCCTATTTTATTCGACTACTATATGCGTTTATCTTTAGGGATATTTTAGGTCTTCGCTAATAAACATGGTAGTGCTATCGTGAACGATATTGAGACAAACTGACAACGCTGTATAAATTACGTTAAAACTTACATTGAAAGTTGAGCTTTCGTGTGCCGACACACTACACAATCACTATCGATGTTTTCAAATTTAGTAATTAATGCTATTAGCATGAATTTTGAGAGGCGTTATATCAACAATTTGCTCCGTTCTATTTTTGTGTGGGTTATATCTTTGAGTTCCAACTTTTATGCTTTTCTGATTTCATTCAACAATTGTGCAGATGAGCCGTGAAATCATTGAGAGAGAGAAACAATTAGAAGAATCAAAGAAAACAGAGATGTGCTAGTCTGCTAGAGCGTTTTTACTGGTTTTATGAAACTATCCTCATTAGTGGTTAAAAGTCGTCATCTTTATAATTAAAAGTTAAAACTATGTTAAGCTATAATGTTACCTGGAGATTGAAGTCTAAAACTTGTTTGGTTTGCTGAATTTGGTTCGTAAACTGTTATGAAGTTGTTAAGTAATTTGCTGAATTCTAGTTTTTCTCTCTATTAGTGTTTGATCTTTGTGATTTGTGATGGGGGGTTTTTATGAACGTCTTGATTGATGGGTCACCCAAATACCGTTAAGTCAAAAACATGTTGGTGTTCTATTTGGTTTTCGTAACCGCACTTATTTGTCATAGCTCTAAAACGATTTAAAGTACAAAGGAATTCAAAAAAGTGGCCGAGTATTGTACGAGGCATCTTTGCATTAACAAAGACGGGAAGCCAATTGTAGCGAGGTTAAGGTGTTGAACTCTATGGCTATCTTTCATACATACTTTCCTTTTCTTTATAAACAGGCTCAATCGGATTTTTACCGTTTGCCTGATTTTCACCTTTTTTTTGTTTTCGTCTGAGATTTGAATAGGCTTCTTGTGTTTTAATCTGACTTCATTATCGCGTCGATTACTTACAACTCTTTTTGTTTAAATCGAGTTTGTGGCTCATCGATATTTAGATTACTTACGTTTTAATGTATATTCAGTTCAAGTTGATTTACCGGATTTTGTAAAACATAAAATGTAACGAATGATATTATATCAGAATGTAACGGGTTATTTTTTGGTTTCTTTGTTTTGGGGATTAAAAATATAAAAACACCATCTCCGTAAACAGTTTGAGGATTTGTTAGTTTAGATCACTAATCACTATCAACAAACGCGAGATTTTCCAAATCCTCCTCCGTAAGCACCTTAAAGGTACCTGCAAGTTATACATACAAATGAATTACACAAAAATAAAGACGACAATTACCAAAGTAAACGTTTTGAAGGCGAAAAAATTATTAGACACTAAAGGTCTAAACTGACGAGATATTTACCTCGAACATTAGATGATTGTCCTTGTATAGCCACAGGGATCGACAAGAACTTTGTTGTTCACATCATGATAAATCTGATTCAATATCTTGGTGAAAGCATGATCACAATGTTTTGATCTGTATGATCTCGAACCTCCTTTAGCCATTTTTCAACGTTTTCAAATGTTACCTTACGTGTAATATCTTATAAAATCAATGCTCCTAGTGTTCGATCATATATAACACTAGGTGCGACACGATACCTGTATTTTATTTGACATTGACATTAACATTCATGAACGAAAGATAAAAATACCTTTCATCACCACACGTATCCCAAATATGGGCCTTGATGATTTTGTCATTGACATTGACGAACTTGGAGCGAAAACCAACCCCAACGTTGCATTTGTATTCATGATCAAATTCGTTTTTTCTAAACCGCAACAAGAACACATGGATCCCCAAGCAAAACGACGTTGAACGTGCAATCATAGTCGACGCCTTCCATTTCTCTCTTTGGTGTTAAAGAAGATTGAAACTTTGTTTATGGAAAAGGAAAATTATAGATAGATATGTCTTTTAATTCTATTGTTCGGTTCTATATCCTTACATTTGTAGATTTAAATGGGTATCTAGCTAGATTTATGACAATGTATAAAACTAGTTTTAATATCATGTACGATGTATAATTCAAGAGAATCAATACATAATTTTTTATCAAAACAATGATGAAATTGTGAATTTTTACATATGTAATCGATAAGGAAAATATACTTTTTTGGCAACTATGGGACGTTGTTGCCCCTCTCCACAAACACACTACTAATGCGTGAAAGAGGATAGTTCGAACAAATGTGCACCATACATTCTCCCACTTGTGATCGAGCTTAACTCGTTTTCCAGTTGGTCTCAAGCAGTATTCCCCCCCGATATCGGGCAACCGCCCATGGCATGACATTTCATGGGGCATCAAAGTTTTTAGTATATGTACTCTTCATTGTCTTTACTTTCTTTAGCTTTTGAAAGTTAATTAAGCTGCTATCTATCAGTGTGGTTTTTTCTAAAAGAAACGCAACAAATTACATTACTAAACGTACACATAAAAACATACTGTATATTACTATAATTGCAGTCTATCATATATTAACTATAATTGCTATCTGTCCCGAACGTTTATCGTTGGAACGGTCGGTGGCAATTACCGATACGATATAATTGGGTTTGGGTTTGGGTTGAGGTTAAACAGTTGGGTCGTAAATGGGTTGACCCATCTAACACGGTTATTAAAGGGGTCATGTTTGGGTTGGACGTATGTTAAATGGGTTATGACCCGCAAACCCGTTTAACTATATATAGTTTAAAAGTTATTCTAAATATTATACTAAATATGAAATTTCTAGGTCTACGACCCTTCAATTATTCTAAATATTATACGTAAGTATATATTTATCTAAATCTTATATACTTGCATTATAATTTATGAGACTACTAGTAGTTATGCTTTTTATATTGAGCTAATCATAACGATGTTGATCTTTTGGTTTGTATGAACCTGTTTAACGTTGGATTTGGAATAGCGGTTTGTGCCTTTAGTTATATGTTGCTTTTTATTTTGAAATGCTTTTTTATCGTCGGTTTTAAAATGTTAAATATTTTGTTGTGATTTTATATTAAAAGGTTTAAAAAATAAAAACTTTAAACCCGTTTAAGATCCATGAAATGTTGCACATGCCAACCTGATTACTTAAACGGGTTACACAGGTCGTTTTGGGATTGAGTGAGTTAAGCGGGTCTGGGTTTGGGTTTGATTTTTAGACACGATTAATTGAATGGGTTGAGTTGGGTAGGGTCGAAGTATATGAACACGCCAACCCGTGACACAATAACCCAAACACGACACGGTTGTCACCCCTAGTTCTATCAAATGGTATCAGAACTATGGCTATAGCACAAACTAATGCACTCAGCGATCCCCGGTCATCCTATTGTGGCATTATCCAATGATACCAAATGAGTCTCGTTACGTGTCCGTGAAGTTTATCATGCGAGTCTCGTCGCTTATCAAGAAGTTGAAACTTGCATGAGGGGAGGATTGTTCAGTGCAACACTATGTTCCACATCAGAAAAAGAAAAAGGTAAATTTTAACAATTAAATATAATAACATGGGTTACTCCCTCTATTCCGTTTGGAGTAGGGCTTAAACGATTCTATCAAAACCTAAAGCTCCATTTCTTCTTTTGTGCTTGTTTACCTATTACTGGTCAAAAACCGCAATATGCATTGTACCAAATCGTATCTGGCCATCTCTTTGCACAATATAGATCAAACAAAAATAATTTCAATTATTGAATGAAAGAAAGAAAGTTGCAGGCAACAGCGGGTTTAACTAAGGTCTATAGACATTCTCCAGCTAAAATACATACAGCAGGATAAAAACGTTCAACTCTTAAGTACAAAGATAACACGCACTTCATACATTTTAATTATAGAAAACCAAAACCTATTTAATTTACCTTCGGCCTAACCTCAATCCCTTGAACAATCAGACCACCCTTCCAATTTCCTCCTTTCACCTCCATCACACTCATCTCGAGTTCCCCTTCTTGTCCTTTCTCGTTATAAAACTCACCAAGTTCGATCTCGAGCCACCCATCTTGCCTCTGTCTTGGGCCATTCAGAAGGGGAGGCGTATTAGGATGATTTCCCAAACGTATCACACGGTTAATTATCCCAAGTCGTCTTCCCGTTAGCCCATGCCCATATCTTCTTCGCTGTAAGGCTTCGGGGTCAAGAAAAACCGTCTTTCTTCGACTTTCAACACCATTGACTCCGATAGAAACTTCAGCAGGTTGGTGTTCAAAACCGTAAGCGTTTGGTGTTGACTTGTACACAAGGTAAGCCACATAGCAAGTAGCTTTTGACAGCATGGAAGTACTAATTCTACCATGAACTTCAAGCCAACATACACTCACAAGTTCAGCTACCTCGGCGAACCTACCATTGGGGCAAAAAACATAAATTTAGACATTTTGTGTCGACAAAATAATGGGAAAGTAAATGTTAGAAAAACAAGTTAATATATTAACCTTGATTCGGGTACAGAGATCCATCTCCAGTACCTAGGTGTATTACCCCAAATGATTGAGAGGTCTCGTGCAGCTAACATGTAGCATTTTTTCCCGCTCAGTTTCTCCAAAGAGAAGCTCTGTTTAAGACAAACAGAGCCAGGTTTATAAAATTCTTTACACTTGGCAAGAAAAAAGTGTACTAAGACGAAATCACATACAGTGCCTTGTTTTTGGACAGATAGTGCAACAAGAATATTTGATACGTTAATCAGACATAATCACAGGCATATTTTGGCTGCTTTGAGGTAATTATTAAATGCGTAAACACTAAAGACAGCAACAAAATTCCCAAAGAACGTATACTTGAAAGTCTCAAATTAGTTAACACAAGGTTGCTGCAGAGAAACCGACTACCGAGATAAATGAAGAATTACTTTAACTTTCCCTAACTGCTTATCTGATTATGATTCTTTCCATAGTCACTTTGCAAAAACACATCCAAACGCCCCCCATAACTTGCTTGCCCTAGCTAAACCGTAATACATGATTTAAAAATTATATTATATTTCCCGTCATTTACCATAGTAAAGCAGTCGCAACTCCCTAGGAAAAAAATATAATAAGAAACCTAGGTGCGAATGTCGAATTTTCCTATAAAGACATAAAATTTAATGCAGATAACGACATAGATCGAAACAATATCCCTGACGTAAGATGACGTTGTAACCTCGTACGTGGTATACAAGCCAAATCTGGACACGTGATATACTTTTATACAAGTTTTTACTGTAATACTAAAATATTAGGGTTAGCTAATTTAAAGTTGCTTATTTGTAATACTAAACTGCTTATATACCTTATAAGCAGATATAGATAAGCATATAACAAACGAAACTGCCATGCTTATCTGCCTTTAAAAAACAGAAAAGACATATAAACTCGATCCTTCTCCAACTATAACCCCAAAAAAAATCTCATTCGACTTGATACAAAAATACACCAGAACATACATACGTTGGCGATGCACATATAGATTGTAAAACCTTAGGTAAGATATTAATTTCAATGATCCCAAATCTTTTCAACAACCAACTACATAATATACTCAATTTTTTGTATTGTTCTTTTTTAGTATTATTTAAAGGGTTAAATACATGAAAGTGTAACAAACTTTGACATTCTGATATCGTATGTATCCAACACTCATAACCTAACCTCTATCGTGTGTATTGAACTCTTACTTTTCACAAATGATGTAACTGACCGAATTTTTGTTGACGTGTAACGTTTAATTATAAAAAAATCATTTTGTGAAAAGTTAATAGTTAGAATACACACAGTAGAGGTTCCGATAATAACAAAACGGACAAAGTTTGTTAATTATTATGAATAAAAAAAGAGATAAAAAGAAACCTTATTGCCACCATCTATGATAACAGGATGATCACAAAGATGTAAATACATCTCCTTCTTCGAAAGCGGCCGAACCGAAGCAGGAACAGGAGCAGGAGGAAGAGCATCAGCGTCAGCCATAATGTTGTGATACTCGGGAGGAAGGAATTTGTCCCAGACTGCATCCCAATCAGCCGCGGATCGAAAAACGGAACAGACCAAAGATAACCTACAAACATCTCTAGGGCTTGTCAGTGCTAACGCGTTTGCTACAAATCCTTCGGGTAATGATTCGAAGAAATTACCATCGCCAGCCATTTTTTTTTTAATTTTGAGAGAGATAGAGATAGCTTAGCGGTGAAGAATATTTTGTGTGTGTGTGTGTGTGTAAAAGAGAAAGAAAAGGGGTTTTTATGTTTTGGGTAAAGTGAAAGGTGTCGATTTGGTGACGAGGATAGAGAAACAGCGGCTTGAGGTACGACGTGGATTCTAATGTTTTGTTTGGTTTTTTACTCCTTTTGGTTTTTTAGAGAAGAAACGGGGTTTTTTTGTTTTGGGTAAACTTAACTGACTTGTAAACCGACTTGTTTCGTGCCAATGGTGTCGGTAATCGACACCAAAGTGACGTGCAACGATTTCTTAGAATACCATATTTTGATTTTAACCAAATGACTTTGATCAGTTTGTGACTTTAATGACTCTAGTCTCAACCAGTGGCGGCCTTGGCGGTGTGCTGGTCGTGCGGTCGCACGGGGCCTCTGATTTTTAGGGGCCTCCGATTTAAAAAAAAAATTTGTTTTTTTTGTACAAGCTTACAAATTATCTTTGTATCACATTTGAGTCACAAGAGAAAGAAGAGTTTAGTTTTTACTTTTGTCCCACATCGGTGGAAGAAGAAAATGATTAATTGAGTAGATAGCTATAAATTAACCTACCTATGCATTTGAAAAAAATCACACCACATACTTTCAATTTCAGGTACGTATTTGATTATTATTTATGTATAATATAACCAAAAGTTTCATATTGGATAGTTTATCTATTGTCTAAGAATACAGTATATACTATTTGCTACACAGTTAGTTAGTAGATAATTGTTAACTGGTTAAGTTTTTATTTATTTTTTTATATAAAGGATGCCTCCAACTAGAAATTTGAGTCGGGTTCTTCTAAACGCAAAAGAAAAGAAAAGGAAGAACGCTTTATTCGTAATCAAAGAGGTGCTATCGATAAATTCATTATCAAACAAGTACGAGAAGGGGTAACAACTGAAGCTAATCAGGAATCATTTTAGGTAGAGGAAACAATAATCGAAGATAATACTATAAAAGTTGATAATGTTCAATCTAATGAGGATCATAGAGAAAGTGTAACACCTGAAACTGACGGAGAACCTAAAGAACAGGAAAATATTTCAGTCAACATATATGATCCTACGAATTGGGACACCCTCGATATTAAATGGAGAGATTTACTAGTGAAAATGGTCCTATAAGAGATATATTAAAAGGTAAAGGTCCTCAAGATGTAAAAAAGAGACGTTTTTGTTCAGAATTTATGATAAGTACTTACCAAACTGGAATTGTTACAAAAGAATTTTCTCGTCGAACACGACACAACCAACTCAATACTTAATTGTTTGAAACGGTCAAACACTTATCCGGTTTCTTGTTTGGCATACAGAATATTGTTGACTGTTCCCATTAGTGTTGCATCCGCGGAAAGAAGCTTTTCTAAACTAAAACTTTTAAAATCTTATTTGCGGCCGACCATGTCTCAAGAGAGATTAAATGCATTGGCTTTAATTTCAATTGAAAACGAGTTTCTTGATAATATTGATTATGAAAGTATAATAGATGAATTTGCTTCAAAAAATGTTAGAAGATCGATGTTTAAAAAATAATAATGTAACTCGTGTTTATTATAATGAAAAGTATTTATTATAAATTTTATTGGGTCTCTTTTATTTTTTTTGCACCAGGCCTTCGAAATGTCAGGTTCGGGCCTGGTCTCAACCCTATATAATAATACAAGATATACATATAAAGTTAAATCAGGGATGCACATGTGTTTTGATTAAGATTATCGTTTTTGTTTATAGTGTTTTAAAATAATATGCAGAGTTATAGTCGTTTGGCATTTGCATAGATGCTTCAAGATTTAGATAAACGTCAAAAAATATGTTAATTGAATTACGATTTTACCCTTTCAAAAAACACTTTTATATGAAAAAAGCAAAATTTTACTTTTTAACAAGGTAAAAATGTCATTTTTAAAAGGTTAACAAAAGAATTTATATATGTTAAACCATATATAATTAAAGACGAAAAACTATAATTTTAAAATCACAAGGACTATTCATAAAATTTACTTTTTTTAATTGTTCTATCTTGCTCTTAAACTCCGTGCGGATCTGTCTTTACATAAAATGATAAACAATTTTGTTGATAAAAATGTTTTCACAAGAATTAATGAATGTTGGAGATACTTCAATTTCATGATCCCTAATCGAGGTAAAACTCTCATAACCGAAATTGTTTCTCTTCGGCTTTGGCTTGTACTTAATCATTGATAACCCACCATGGTTTCCTTATGAAATATTTTTGTCCCAACAACTACGCTTAGGGATTTCTTACCCACTTATCTTATGGTGCGTGCGAGACAATTCCTCATATGTTCTACTTCATTATGGGTTATGATCTCCATATTTGTGAAAACTCTCACGGACACTCTTTTTTAAAAGTCTTAGTTGCTTATCTGCCAAGGTTTTTCCATATATTTGTGACAACCGTGTTTTCGAGGTATCATTCCGGTGTTCCACTTGTCGTTTTTATTTATTGATATTTTGTTTTACCTTGTTATTGCTATTGTTTCATTTATCACGCGTTATTTATTGTTTAGTCGGGAATTTATTTAACGTTTTGTCATTTGTGACGGAAACGTTTTCGATACCTAAGTGCCTAGTAGATATTAATATGCTCGTAAGATAAGTTAAGGTGGTTTATGCCTTCGATTATGTGATTAAGATTAACGTTAAAAATATATTACAAAGTTAGTTATTTGACGAGAATTAACGTGAAGTTTATTACAAGTTCGGTCCTTTTAACAGAAAATTAACGAAAGTTAACTTTTTGTCAACAGCGGACTGCGCCGCATAACTATGGACTGCGACGCAGTCGAGGCTTCGGACACAAAAAGTTAAAAACGTCTTTTTTCCATTGTTTTGAGATCTACAACTTGCTTTTCACTTGATTTGGAGCTGTAATCTTCCTAATATGGAACATTTTGTCAAAACTAGATCCATCTAACATCTCCATTCATCTCTCATTCCATATTCTTCACCTAACAACTGACACCTTCATTTCTCTTTCATTCAACTCACCTTCCATCATTTTCTCTCATTCTTTTCATTATATTTTCAAAAAAACGATAGTTGTATATTAAACATTTGAGTGAGCTTATATTAAAGTCTAAACCAAAATAGATAGTGCATATAATTTGAGTATTTTTTTGTGCGTTTTGTCCAATATCAATAGAAAATAAACAAGAAAAGAATAGCAAAACAAAATAGTCATAGGGGGTTAAATATGATCTAGGCGCCAAGTTAACGTTATCTTCTCCCTCTCCCCTTCCAGCAAACCCCAAAAATGACGTCAGCCCATACCAATTTCTACAATCTCACCAGCCTCGGCTACTACTCCAAACCTCAGGCTCGTAAAACCAAACCAAATATTACTCAAGTCCGGTGTGAGTCAACCGGAGTCACATCTCAAAACCGTCAACAATCACTAACAACCGTTAAAAACGGTAACGATTCCCTCAAAATATGCAGAGTACTTAACGGAATGTGGCAAACTAGCGGCGGTTGGGGCAAAATCGACCGTGATAACGCCGTTACCGCCATGCTCAATTACGCTGATTCCGGCTTATCCACTTTCGACATGGCTGATCACTGTAAATTCCGTTAATTCAAAACCCTAATTTAATTTAACTTTTGTTCACTTCGTGTAAAAAACATTGTCCACCTTTTTACTACTGTTAATGTATAATATAATAATGCGTGTGTCTGAACATTTTAAGCATGTATAATATAATAATGCGTGTCTGAACATTTTAAGCGGAGACCATGTTTAACATAAAAATATGTTTTATTTATTCAATTTAATTTAATTGATGACGTGGCAGAATCTGGATCAATGATTTTTTTATTTTATTATCTATATATATACTTGTTTAAGTTTTTGAAGCTAAGTTGTTGTGTTGATATTAAAATTTGAAATGAGTGTTGTTGAATTGTTCGTTTTCGATTAAATTGAAGTGTGGTAGAGGAGTTGAGAGGCGGAAATATGTGTTGAGAAAGGTTTGTTGTGTGGTAAGAGAAGATGAGAAGAAAGTGTGTGTGGTTAAGAATGGAAAGGATTCGTTAAAAAATTTGTCGTGTGGTTAATGGAATGTGGTAGACGAGTGGGGGGTGGGGGAAGGTTGATAGGGAGAATGCGGTTGATGCTATGTTTAAATATGTTGACGCGGGGTTTAATACTTTTGATATGGCTGATATATGTAATTAAGATTCCGATAGGATATATAGTTAACAAGTTATTGGTTATTTGGTCATAATCGTTTAATGATATTCTGTTTTTGATATGACAGATGGACCTGCAGAAGATTTGTATGGTCTATTTATTAATCGTGTCCGAAGAGAACGTCCACCTGAGATGTTAGAAAACGTCAAAGGGTTAGTTATACTTTATACTTGCTTTTTATTTCTTTTCGTGGTATTTGTAAAATAATTGGGTCTTGTTGTTTTTAAAATGCAGTCTCACCAAGTGGGTGCCACCGCCTGTTAAAATGACAGGCAGTTATGTTAGACAGAACATTAATATCTCACGAAAGAGAATGGATGTTGCTTCCTTGGACATGCTTCAATTTCATTGGTACTGATTGTTTTCTCTCTTGTTGATAGACTTTTTCTTGAATAATTTTTTACTCGTTAAGGACGACTTTTTTGTTTCTGGAACTAGGTGGGATTACTCTAATACTGGTTATCTTGATGCACTTAAACACCTTACAGATTTGAAAGAAGAAGGTTTGATCTTTGTTAATTGTCTTTTTGTTCTGACTCATTTCTTCATGGGACTATATAACGCCATCTTCACGTTTGCAGGTAAGATTAAGACGGTAGCTTTGACTAACTTTGATACAGAGAGGTTACAGATTATTTTGGAAAACGGTATTCCAATTGTTAGCAATCAGGTAATAATGTATCTGATACTCGTGGTTTCATATTTATATCTTTTTCTAAAATCGAGCTTATGTATTTATCATTGTTACCAGGTTCAACATTCACTTGTGGATATGCGACCTCAACAAAAGATGGCTGAACTCTGTCAGCTCACCGGAGTAAAACTTATAACGTCTCTTTTTCTTTCCCTCCCCTCACGTTTCTATTGACGTATAACTGTTTTAAATTACTAATATTATTCGATATTGTTATATCTTGTGGTGCAGATATGGAACAGTAATGGGGGGACTATTATCCGAAAAATTCTTAGATACCAACTTATCAATCCCATTTGCTGGTCCTCCACTCAACACTCCTTCCCTTCAGAAGTACAAGAGGGTACGTAATACGTTACACTTTCAGCATTATTTCAAGTAATATGTATGAATAATTATGCTATATGAAATTATCAATAAAAACGTGTTTCGCCAGATGGTTGATGCTTGGGGTGGATGGAGTCTGTTCCAAGCTCTGCTTAAAACCGTAAATCAGGTAGCATTAAAACATGGAGTCTCGATTCCAACTGTTGCTGTAAAGTTTGTATTAGATCAGGTAAACTAACTCACATCCCAATTTGTCTGTTTATTGAATAAACACTGCAATTTCGATTAGCCTTTTGTTTTACTGAAAATTGTGCAACTTGTCTGCAATTGCAGCCGTCTGTGGCAGGGTCAATGGTGGGTGTTAGACTTGGTTTATCAGAACATATCAAAGACTCGACTGCTATATTCTCACTTAAACTAGACGAAGAAGATGTAAGCAGCATAAAAGAAGTTTTAAGTAAGGGAAAAGATCTCTTGAGAGTGATTGGTGATTGTGGCGATGAATATAGACGCGCATAAGACATTATTTGCAACTAAACATTATATCAATACAGACGCTCTGTTGGAATATGGTAATATTTTTGACAATATGGGTTCAAAGCCTGTAAGAACACTATGTTGCATTTTTTGGTCACTTATGAACACCGTTATGGTTTAAATGAAGCAAGATGCACAAACAATACCATCATAATGTGTATTAAATGATTGTAGACACGTGAAGATAAGAAAATAGTTGATTAAAGCGTTTTTACCAAGTCTTTTTTCTGTAGGGTGGTTTTTATACCTGCTGTAATGGAATATAAATTAGGGAAAATCTAACTTTTTTAGTTCAGTGCACGAATTTAAAAAAAAAACAGTCAATGAGAATGCAATTCAATACAGAAATATGTTATAAATGACATTTCATCGTGTTTTCTAAGTAAACCATCTAAATGTTCCTTTGATGGTTGAAACATATTTGTATAATCGTCTATTTAAACTCTGGAGTCTGGCCAGTAAACTTTCCTAATTATGAGTTTAGTTTATTATCCCACATCGTATGAGAGAGTTATTCAAAGAGTGCAAAGGTGGGTATAAATGGAGAGGTGGAAGAAT
Organism: Senecio squalidus; assembly: GCA_910822075.1. Classification (NCBI taxonomy): domain Eukaryota; kingdom Viridiplantae; phylum Streptophyta; class Magnoliopsida; order Asterales; family Asteraceae; genus Senecio; species Senecio squalidus. The sequence continues at coordinate 40,132,050 of CAJVGC010000589.1, read as the reverse complement.
GTTGAAACTATCTTTGCGCTTGGGGCAATGACGCAGCTAATGAGGTAATAACCGAGGCGCGTCAATTGCTGGTTGAAAACTATTTCCAAACCCCCTCCTCGGTCTTGGTTCTGCCTTGGCCGTCGAGAATTTTTGGAAGGGCTTAACCTTAGTTAGGCCCTACAATCTCTAGTTTAATAATATTTAAACCAAGAATTTTTGGAAGGGCTAGGCCCTACAATCTCTAGTTTAATAATATTTAAACCATTCAAAAATACTTTAATTTTAGTATTCATGGATCAATTTTTATAAGATCTTGTTTGATTCATTCTGAATGAAACATAAATTGAATGTCAATTAGATTGTTTGAATTTTCTAGAGCAAGTTATACAAACAAAATAAAAAAAATAATTATCGTGTGTGAGATAAATTATGTGATTTTACAATTTTACATCATCTCCCTTTACTAAACTTTCAACTTTCAAACACTCGGAGAATTGGTAAACCCGTAAAGCTTAATAGTGTCGCAATGTGATGATGTGAAGGTAGGTAGAGTATTAAAAACCCTCAAAATGTGATCTCTTACGTATGTATGCAACTATGCACTCTCTTCTCATCAAAAGTTTCTAATATATTTTTGCCGTCCTAGAATTTTACAAACGTGTATATAGAGGGTAGGTTGTTTTTGGTTTAAGGGTTTAAGAATGGAAAAAGGAAATGAGAATGATAAACGAAGTTTTTTTTATAGTAATGGATTTTAGATATAGGTACCAAACCCATATAAATATGTATTTTTCAAACCCATCCAAGTTGGTAGGTGGATTTTTTTTCCATTTCTAAATTTTATAAAACCCATACCCATAGTAGGGTAAAAACCAAACACCCAAAACACTAATGTTAAAAATATTGTGAGCTTCGATGCATATAAATACATATACACGTTAATATGCCCCGCAACGGAGTCTCAAACTAGATTAACAGTCGTTGAATACCACTAAACAAAGCCATGTTAGTTTACAATGTTTGGTTGCCTTATATGGGAGGGTAAAAGCTCAAATGAATATGTTGTATATTGACAAAACCATAATTTTCTAAACATACATCAACAAATACACCATACGATATCGATGGAAATACCTAAACCAGAAAAGAGTCGGATTTGATTCAACAAAATTCAAATCGAGAGTAATATAATGCAAACTAAGCCCGAGCAGCTTCTTTAAGGGTATGGAAAGATTCACATAGTTAATAAACATAACATGTATATTATGGATCAACAAACTCAAAGTTTGATGTATGTAATTTTTTTCTATAAGGAACCGTGCACTAAAGTGTTTGGAACATCCGACTGGTGAGAAGGTCAATTTGACAATCGAAGTAAAAGTCCTATCCAATGCTATCAATGCTCATTGGATTTTATCATTAGCTACTAATAAGGTTTTACAACGATTAGTATTAACAAATTGTATAATTTACACTTGAATAACTACATGGAGTGAACCACATTAACATCATGTCGTCGAAAAACAAGTAATAAAGCCCCAATGTTAATAAGAGTGTTATATTCACTTTGTATAAAACACATGCCGATACGAATCCATATGAGATGAGTGCAAGATCGAGACATGGTAAAAGTGGTAACGATGGTGTGAGGATTAAGACGTTGAATGAGTTTGCAAATACCACAATAAGTAGGTGTGTGCGCGAATTTTGCCTTATGTTTTATAAGCTCGAATTTTTCGGCTTATATAATTGTTTATGAACTTATTATTATTTATTATGACATAATAAATAATAACAAACTAATAAATTCAGATATATAAAATAGAGTTAATTACATAAATGGTCCCTGTGTTTGTCGCAAAACAACGGGTCTCGTCCCTGGGTCGAAATTCCTTCGGACCCAGTCCCTGGACCCTATCTTTGGTTGCACGTTTGGTCCCTCCCACTAACAATCGTTAAAAAATCCCGTTAAATACATCACATGCCTGGCTAGTGATGGGTAATACCGTAATTTTACAAACACAGGGACCAATTGTGTAATTAACTCTCAATTATATTATCCCCTTTCCCTAATATTTAACCTAATTTCTAAAAGTGAAGCTAACCCTTTCCCTAATATCTCTTAATCGCCATATTCATCAAACTAACACTTCAATTACAGTTCCGCGTATGTAAATTTTGTATGTGTGAGAGAGATTTTACGGTCGCCGGAGGTTATTCGCCGGAAAAATGAACGCCGGCGATGACAGTTAGATTATATATATAACTGTCTGTGTGTGAGAGAAAGAAGTTATTTGCAACGAAAATGGGGGTTAAATGTGATTATATATTGAATCTAATGCCACGTCAGCAGGCTGCCGTTAGTTTATAACGATATTTTTGACGGAAAGTAGTAACCTGCCGCTTCTAAAAGTTTGACTTTTCAACAAAATCAGATTATGTATGGTGCTGTTGGTGGACATATTGGGAGTGCTCCAAATAACAATTCTAGTGCTGCTGGTGGTGGTGGAGATATGCAGTCGGGTGGTGGAAGCTATATGGGAGGTGGTTATGGTGATGCCAATGGAAATTCAGGTTACGGGAATTCAGGATGGAGAGCTGATCCATCACAAGCTACTGGAAACTACGGTGCTCAATGAAATGGTGGAGCTCAAGGTGGATACGGTGGTGGGTATGGAGGTGCACCAGCTAGCAGGGTTAGCTTCACTTTTAGAAATTAGGTTAAATATTAGGGAAAGGGGATAATATAATTGAGAGTTAATTACACAATTGGTCCCTGTGTTTGTAAAATTACGGTATTACCCATCACGTGCCAGGCATGTGATGTATTTAACGGGATTTTTTAACGATTGTTAGTGGGAGGGACCAAACGTGCAACCAAAGATAGGGTCCAGGGACTGGGTCCGAAGGAATTGCGACCCAGGGACGAGACCCGTTGTTTTGCGACAAACACAGGGACCATTTATGTAATTAACTCTATAAAATATAAAAGATAACTGAAATATCAATAATAAAAGTAAATAAAAAAGTTGTATATATATAGGTTACACTTATGTACACACAGCCTCCTCTCTTTTAAACCCTAGACCCTAATTCTTCATTCCTCCACAAAGCGGCAGCACAACTTTTCCAAGGTACAATCGGTTTCTAGGGTTTACTAATTTCCCACCATCTTTCCTTAATCTTTCTAGCTTTAGGAACCTTAATCTTCATGTTTCTTGTTAAAACATAAACAAAAGATCCTAAATTTATGTTTTTTTTTTCAGGTGCAAGTTTAAGAAATCAAGAAAATGTTAGTGCTATTTGAAACTGCAGCAGGGTTTTCACTTTTCAAAGTTCTGGATGAAGGAAAACTTTCCAAAGCTGATGTAAGTATATACATATATACATATATAGATACAGAGTCTGTATGTATATGTTTCTGATTTTATTGATTTTTTTTTTTGTAGGATTTGTCCAAGGAGTTTTCATCTGCTGATACTGCCAGAAAGGTTGTTTTTCTTTTTACCATTTTTTTTTTTTTTTTTTTAATGTTTATCATTGAATCAACCACATATGTTTTTTTTTTGCTTATAGTGTTTTTATAAGTACTAATTTTTGTAGTTTATTTAAACTTGATCTTTGAGCTTATTTTGTTCGGCTTATTTACGAACTTGTTTTAAGTCATAATAAGCTTATAGTTCAGAAAATAAATAGAAAATTGTGATTTATGAAAATAAGCAGAACCAAAAGAGCTTATAATCTCAAATATATAAGGCTATAAGCTTAAACGAACTGATAGATCTTATGTTACATTTTCTTATAATATGTTCTGTTATAATACGTTTATGTTGGTTTATCTTCAAGGCCTCAAAAGAATTTGGTTACTAAAATTTGTTGATTTAGTTTATTCACTTTTTGTATATTTGTAAACTAGTAGTACTTACTAGCTCTTTTGACAACAGGCTGTGAAACTAAAAGCTTTTTCCAAGTTCGAAAACACAGCCGAAGCACTATCAGAAGCTGCCCTGTTGCTTGACAGCAAACCTAGCAAAAGCTTGCGTAAGTTTTTACGTAGTCATTGTGATGGTGAAACATTGGCTGTTGCAGACTCTAAACTTGGAAATATCATCAAGGAAAAACTCGTAAGTTTTTCTTGTTTTTAATTTCATATAATTTCCTTTTACTGTATTCCACTTTCGTTTTAAAATAATTGTATTGTTTTGCAGCAAATTGAATGTGTTCACAACCATGCTGTTACGGAACTTATGAGAGGAATCAGAAGTCAATTGACCGAACTCATTACTGGTTTAGGTGCTCAGGACTTGGCCCCTATGAGTTTAGGTCTATCTCATAGTCTTGCTAGATACAAGCTTAAGTTCAGTCCCGATAAGGTAACCTCTTTTAAATTTACTAATTTTCTTTAATAACAATTCAATAAATTTATACTAATATGAATTTGATTTTACCAGGTGGATACTATGATTATTCAAGCTATTGGATTGTTAGATGATCTCGACAAAGAATTGAACACTTACGCAATGAGAGTTCGTGAATGGTATGGTTGGCATTTTCCCGAACTTGCAAAAATTATTCAAGACAACATTCATTATGCTAAGTCAGTCAAACTCATGGGCTACCGCACAAACGCAGCAAAACTTGATTTCTCCGAGGTATATAAAAACTGCATCAAACATTACTCTGCTTCAAAATAAACATGCAGTAGACGAAAAACACTGCTTTTTGAAAATTTCAACGATTATACCGAATGATTCTACTATTTATTTTTGGACTTGTGGAGTTTTTTTCTGGATATAATTCTACTATTGATTACATAATGTCTATTTAATTATTATCAGATTCTGTCGGAAGAGGTTGAGATCGAACTAAAAGAAGCTGCCGTGGTTTCAATGGGAACTGAAGTTAGTGAACTTGATCTGACCAACATCAAAGACTTATGTGATCAAGTTCTTTCTCTCTCGGAATACAGAGCTCAACTTTATGACTACTTAAAAAGCAGAATGAATACAATTGCCCCAAATCTTACTGCGATTGTGGGAGAACTTGTTGGTGCTCGTCTTATTGCTCACGGTGGTAGTTTGATCAATCTTGCCAAACAGCCCGGAAGTACTGTTCAGATTCTTGGTGCTGAAAAAGCTCTATTCAGGGCTTTGAAGACAAAACACGCAACTCCTAAATACGGGCTTATTTATCATGCAAGTTTAATTGGTCAAGCTGCCCCTAAACACAAGGGGAAGATTTCTCGTTCTCTTGCTGCTAAAACAGCGTTGGCTATTCGTTATGATGCTCTTGGTGATTCACAAGATAATTCTATGGGAATGGAGAATCGTCTCAAGGTATTATAGATTTACCTGTTATGATATACTTTTCTTTTGATCGAAGTTTGTTTATTTTATTTTAATGTTTTTTTTATGAATGTTTTAGCTTGAAGCGAGATTAAGAAATCTTGAAGGGCGTGAACTAGGCCGTTCTGCTGGAGCAACTAAAGGAAAACCAAAGATTGAAGCTTACAACAAGGATCTCAAGAAAGGAGACGGAGCAATGATTACTCCTGCAAAGGTGCTATTTCGTTACTGTTATCTTAAACGTGTTATTGTTTCGTTGTACTAATTTGAGGTATGGATATGTTTTGCAGACTTACAACGTAGCAGCAGATTCAGTTCTTGGGCGGATAGAAGCCGAGGCTGAGAAAGACATAGAGATGGTGGCCGCACCATCTGATGAAGGAAAGAAGGATAAGAAGAAGAAGAAAAAGAAGGAAGTCGCCGTTGAAGAAGCAGCTGCAGTGGAGGAAGAAGACAGTGGTAAAAAGAAAGACAAAAAGAAAAAGAAAAAGGAAGCCGTTGAAGAAGTGCAGGTGGAAGAGGAGAACGTTGAGAAGAAGAAAAAGAAGAGAAAGCATGCTGAGGTTGACGAACAGGAAGCTGAAACTGAGAAATCGAGTAAGAAAGATAAGAAGAAGAAAAAGAAGAAGTCGGAAGAGTAAGGAGTTTTTATTTAAATACAAGAGTTTGTCAATTTTTGGTATCGTAAGAACAAGGTTAATGTTATTTTACCCTTATTGTAGTAAAAGGGTTGATTTTGGGATTTTAGAATGGTGTAAGTTTGAACCGATGGAAACATTTGTTATCCGTGCTAGTTTTTTTTTTAGGAATGCTTTTATTTCTTTACTTGTTGATTTCTGTTTTTAGGTTCCGTAGTGGTGATAAATGTCTTTTAACAAAAGTAAAACTTGTTTTCGTTGCATTATTGGTTGAAATCTTCTTTTAGATTTATAAACGGATGATGTTGGTAATAAACTACTGGGAGTGTTTTTTTGTTTGGGAGTGCACCATTTTTTTCTGGTGTAAATGACAAGTAAATGTTATTGGAAGATATCTTTGGAATGGGATAACTAACAAAATATGTCACATTCCCGATTAGTTGAGAACACTAAACATTATAAACTTTTTGGCATAAAAAATTATAATTGTCAGCCTAGAATCGTTTGGAGTCGTACCACCCTCCCTTAAGGACCGTGCACATACAAACAACCAACCACAAACATCACAACCAATTTTGAGAAAAACGACAATTTGGGTCGGTATATGCCAACCGGGTTGAACCGTCCGGATATACGGTTCATCCGTCATTTCAGGGCGGGTCAAACCGGTTTAGAAACTAAAATGCGAAAATAAATAAATCCCATAGCAGGAGTCGAACAACTGACCTTTGGGTCACGAGAAATGCAACTTACCTTGTAAACAATATATTTTATCATCTTAAATTCAGTATTTTAAACTTCCGAAAATATATTTTTTCCAACTACTTATCCGGTTAAGGCAGTCTAACCTCCGACCATCAATCGAATAATCCAAACCAAAACAACCTTCATTTTAAACTTCATTTATATCAATAACACATGGAATATATACTTTTCCTAACCTTTTAACTTTTTTTTAACAACAACTAAATTTCCAATTTGTAACTCAAGTAAAGAAAATTTAGAATGGGCCACAGGCATACATATGAGCCCAATTAACACATTATAAATCTAGAAATTAGGGTTTCACGCCGGCTGACCAAACCCTAAATCATACAGCGGCTGTAACAGGTATTTTCATTTACATCTTTAATTTTGCTAAAAATGAAGGTTGTTGCTGCTTATTTGCTCGCTTTATTGGGAGGAAACACCTCACCATCTGCTGATGATTTGAAGACCATCCTTGGATCAGGTCATTTTACATACATTATTATATCTTACTTTGATAAGCCCATTTAAGGTGTTTGTTTGAGCTTATTAGCTTAGCCATATGAGCTTATGTAAGAGGGTTTTCATAAGCTTCTTTTGGGTGCCTTATGCGCTTATCAAACATTTTTGTCTTGTCATAAAAATTCAAAAGATAAGCTACTTATTAATCATAAACATAAGTCCAAAAAATAAGCTTACACAAACACCCCTTAAATAAACAGTAATAAGCTCATAATCACTTATATAAGCCATAAAATTCGGCCTTATGAAACATAAGCCGAAACTCAATAAGCTCATAACCTCATAAGCCCTTATATAACCTCAAACAAACACCCCCTTAATAAAACTAATAATAATAATATTACAAGTGTAGAATGGTAAAATGATATCGATAATTCGGTACCGAGGACTATAGTTTTTGTTTGATTTATGTGATTTCTGTTTTGCTAAATTAGAGATTATTGGACATTTTGGTTGCGTCTAATAAATATTACGTTAATTTTTTCTTTTGAAAAGTATATTGTTGTGTTTCGATCAAACTTATGATGAAGATGTGTGTTATGTAATGCAGTTGGAGCTGATATCGATGAGAGCAGAATTGAATTGCTTTTGTCTGAGGTTAAGGGCAAGGATATTACCGAACTAATCGCATCTGGAAGGGAGAAGTTGGCTTCCGTTCCATCTGGTGGTGGTGGTGTTGCAGTTGCTGCTGCTGGTGGAGGTGCTGCACCTGCCGCTGCTGCTGCTGAGTCTAAGAAAGAGGAGAAGGTTGAAGAGAAAGAAGAGTCCGATGACGTAAGTTTTTTAATGCTCTTATGTTTCTGATTTAAGTTGTCGATTACTCGATTTGATGATCTACATCCGTTTGTGTATACTTTAATATGATTATAACTTGTCTCTGACCTTTTTTGTTAATTTGATTTTCAGGATATGGGATTCAGTTTGTTTGACTGAGGATGTTATGGTATGAAGCGTTTTAATGTGCCATCTTTGGATATGATTTTTTTTGGTAGTGATTTCGTAGTGTTATCTTTTGATGCTGAATTTTGTAAGACTGTTGAAATGTTTCTTCGGAGATATTTAATTAAATGTTTTATTTTCCAAGTTATCTCGTAATCCTTCTATATTTTCTTCTGTCCATGTTTTGTTCAAATTCGGGTTAGTGCTCTATGATTGTTTAGGCTACATGAAGGATTTGTTATAAGTTATTACTACTAAACTTGCTGTCGAAATGGGTAAACCGCTAGTCAAAGGATTCTGGACCCTTGTAGCTTTTTGGTGAACCTCTCTGTATCGTTTCATCTTTTGAGGGATCATGTACGTTTATCATGTAGCAACCAATATGATGTCATTTTAACAGAACAACGTGTTTTAAGATACTCTCAATGTTTGAAACAAACAACTGTCTAGATCTCTATTTTCAAATAAATGAAATGTTATTCAATATTACACACTATCGCAAAAGTTATAGTTATAGTATCTGTGCATTTTCAAACCATTTTATTAATGTGAACTATGGTTCAATGAGCCGTGTTGATTTTGAGCTTGACTCAATAACTTTAGACAAGCTTGGCGAGACTTCAGGTAGACTCGTGTTCGGCTAGAACATATTCGACAAGGGTTTGAGCTTTGCTAATAGCATGAAAATATGTAAAAAAGGTTTTTTTTTGAAAAGCAAAGAGGTTACTCCAAAGCCAAAAGGCAAGCAACCAAGCCACCGACTTTGACTTGAATAGGTGGGAGAGAGATATACTATTCCTACATATCAAAAATGGCTCGAAAAAACCCATTAGTGCGCCGTTTTATGTCTCAATACCAAGCTCAAGTTGCCTGATGAAAACTCGACCCACTTGTAGTCCTAATCTGAACTGTTATAATTAGTATGGGTGTTTCTGTTATAGCTTGTATATTGGGCTAAAGAGCTTATCAGCTCTTTAAAAAGGATGTAAACCCGTCATAGTGTATGATAACCTTTATAAGCTTAGACTTGTGCTTGTGTAGTTTTTTTTTCTATTAAAAGTTCAAATTTTATAGCTTATATTTATGGTTTTCCGTCTTTGATTTCATAGAAAGCTAATAATTTAATCTAAACTCTCATTAAAAGTTTACGAGCTAATTTATGATAAGAAATAAGCTACTTTTATTTTTCATAATGGTAAGCCCGAAATGTAATGTTTGGGATATCTCAGTGTGAAAAAGGGGGATGGAGGTAAGTGAGTTGAATGTATAAGTTGAAGTCATCCAAAAAAGAACCAAACGAAATAATTGATGAAAAAGTTCTTGAAGATCAAACTAGCGGAATTGTTACAAAATAGATCAAGTTAGTGCCACGAAAGGTTAACTTTTTTGTTTGGAGACTTGGACAACGTAGAATACTGGTCCGGATGGTGTTGGATCGCTTTGGGATTGACCTTTAATTTGCATCTTTGCCCATGTTATCAAGACGTGGTATATCATTAGGTGCAAAGGGGTATTCTTTTGAAGAGCTAGTCATGCACGAAAGAAAATATTTCAAAATGATAGATGGAAGGCGGTGATATGGAGCTCGGCTTATGTGCCATATCTTGTGGCCTTTGGGGATTGTTTGTATGTTTCACATTATTTTTTTGTATGCGTTACTCCTTAAGACTCTAAAGTATAAGCCTAAACTATATCTTTTGGGTCGGGTTTGGGTTGCACCCAAGAGTGATCGTGTATCTTGGTCTAACAATATTCAAGTTTAAACGAGCTTAATTGGTGTTTTTGCCTTTTCTTTTCCGAGCCTATTTTTCCAACCATCCCACCTAAAATATTTGAATTCGACATATAAAACCAAATGTAATTTTTGTCATTATAATCATAAGAAAAATGACAAAATCCTTCAAACCCCACCATTGCACCACCGCGGTAAACAAACTCACATGGTGGGGACGATGCTTAACCACCACCGGGTGGCCGTGGCCACCTCTGTCAACAGGTATCTCTACTCTTCTAAACTGTATCAACCACAAACATACCTATCTTTGTCCCATGGTCGTTGACATATATATTTGTTCGTATGCACGTAATAAAAATCCATTTCAACAAACAGATATACGAAAAACAACAAGTATATAATACAATAAACATTTTGGATTGTTTATTTTCGTAACAAATAGTACAAATGATCAAAGACAACTTTGCTTTGCAATATGACAGACATGAGTTTGATAGTTTGTCAAACAACTGTTTTTAAATGTCTGTGTTGTTCATTTCATTCGATTCAGATAATCTTTTTAAATAGATTACAAATTTTATAACAAAAAATAACCAATGTGTTGTCTGTTGGACGTGATTTATCGTAGTCGACTAGACAACATATGTCTCTTAAACTAATACTTCAATGTTTTTTTTTGTTTTCAGTTTTATTTATTTGATTACCCGTCTTAAGAAAATAAGTAAAACCGCATATTATATTTTACTGTGGTAGTATGTAGATGAATATGAGTTGTTGAATGATCAAAATTTATGAATAAATTACTGACTCCGTGCAACTATTAAGTCCTCATTATCTGTTAATGATAGATATAGAGGTTGTTTAGGATTACGTTTTCACGTAGAAAATAGTTTAACAAAACATCTTGGAAAAGTGATTAGCTGTGTTTTAAATACGAGGTTAGGACATGTTTTTTGAAAACGCAGTAGTGTTAATGCAATATATGTTATACAAACGCATTCACAAAAACAGCCATAAGTACATTGTTATGTAAATGACCAAACTATCAAAACAAAAAGATTTACTCTTTTCCGAAAACATCTGTCTGTTATCATGATCAAATAGTAACTTATCATGTTTGTGTCTAATTCGGTACCAACCAATATATTTGGCCTTTCAAGTTTTAACATAAACATCATATAGTTGATAGACTGTAAATATGTTAATCATAAGTTTCTTATTATTGATAATCAGACTTAAAATCATAACGAAATACGTTGGATTTAACAGAATTTGATCATCGGTCGATTTTATATAATCATGATAAAAGTGAAAGGACAAAATAGATAAGAAAACATATACATAAGCCAAAAACCTTGACTACAGACTGGTTATGAAAAACAAAAGAATCATTTCAGGCAACTTGAATACAATAGCTATTCTTTAACCAACTGTAAGTATTGATTGGCTAGTTTAAACACCGTTTTAGTATGAAAAATAATGGTATACGTCACCATTAGATGTCCTCTAAGTGGTCTCGCAACCAACCAACATGAAAGAGATAAACATAATGTTCGACAGGAGAGGTGATGACCCATATTCAAAACCTAAGACATCGACTACAGATTTGAATGGTTAGTTAATGTTAACACAATTATAAAAATAAAAATATTTCATTAATAAATAATTTATATTCATAGAAATATAAAGTAGCCTCTTAAGTTTTTCCCTACTAATATTTTCCCCTAAAATTCAAACAAGTTGTTTTGTCACAAAGACTACATAATTCCACAATAAGAAGCTGATCCAAGTTCTGTACACAGTGTCAATTCTAGAATGCCGAAACATCCTAAACGGGATCAAAAAAATGTCTAGTAGTATTCCACTGGAGTGTCGGAGCAACTATCGTCTGACACGACTTCACGACTGTTGAAAGGAGGTGGGACATATGGTGGTGGTGTACATCGCAAAAGAGCCCAATTCACACCTTGAAAAAACGAATGGTGTTTGATAGCCGACGCCCCCATTGTTGACCCCAATCGCCTTTCAGGATCTTTCGCTAATAATTGTGATATTAGATCTTTCAGTGTAGTTGGAATTGTAGGTTCTTTTGGAAACTCAAGAGCTCGAGCTACAATATTCGCTAAAGTGAGCTCATTATCCACCCCTCTAAAAGGCGTAAAGCCATAAATAAGTTCAAACATAAATATCCCTAACGTCCACCAATCCACCGCACTTCCATGTCCTTCACCAGAAACAATCTCGGGAGCTAAATACTCATGTGTCCCAACAAACGACATTGACCTAACATCAACAGGCTCCGCCACAAATTGTGGACCTCCTTGGTTCCCAGGTTTCTTTTTTCGTTTACGCTTAATGAAACACGACACTGAAGGAACCATACAGTTTGGGAGGATGCACGACGACGAAGTAACTTTAGGTGGATCAAACGAAAAGTGATCAGTCAACGGTGGAGGGTTAGGCCCATTGTGATCAGAGAAAACTTGCGCAGGCGTGGACGCGGATATATCACATTTTAACGAAAGATCAAAATCCGTGAGCATAATGTGACCGTCGGCTCGGACTAATACGTTCTCGGGTTTGAGATCACGGTAAACAATGTCTAGCATGTGAAGATACTCAATAGCTACAACTACTTCCGATGCGTAAAACCTGGAAATAGATTCATTATAATACTTAACAAAAATATGTCCTTAAATTAAGTAACTACAATTAAAGATTTGATTCATGAAAACTAGCAACCGGCTCCGGGTCAAACCTACCCAACCGCAAAATCCGGGTATCAATTAATTTACATTACCCAAGTAAAAATATCTAAAATTTGTTCATTGACTTTTTAAGATCAATTAGGAAAACCATGTTACAACAAAACTGTTAGGATTATTAATAATCCATTTTTGAATTTTTTTTTGTTAAAAGTGTTCATACACATATAAAAGTATTGTACTAGAATGTTTATTTTTACTCTAAACCAGTGGCCGGACCTTGAAACTTTTCTTAGGAGTGCCGAAACAATTTTAATGGGCATAATATTTTATTGGTTTTAAGGTTGGGAGGACCAAAGTCCAACTATTTTTTTTTTACTCATGATTTTTTTTTTTACAATAATGGGCTTAAGCTAAGGGGGACGAACACCCTTCTGGGTCTTGCTGAAGCTCCGCCCTTGCTCTGAACGAATACGTTTTATGCATTTTGTGCAACCTAGCTTTTGAAATCCGAAACGTATGTAGCTTTATTTGCTATAACATGGCAAGCTGTGTTTAGCAAATAAAAAAATAACTTTTTAAAATATTCAAACTACTAAACATTTGAACCCAACACAAATATTGAACTTTAAATTTTAGAGTTTTAAATCGTTTTTATTAGAGATAGATGAGTATAATAAATAATGATTTTAATGTATAACTAGAAATAGATAACTATACTACATAATTCATTATGCATTATTACTAGTTAAGCAGTGCAATTAAGTTGTCGTGATCACACAGGCCAATATGCAAAAGACAGATAATATTAATACGAGTTATTGTTCACAACTAACATTAATTTAATAATTTATGACATATTGTCATGTACTCGTATATAGTATTTTTTGAATAATTCACTTCATAAATATACACTTTTTTAAATGATATAAAATGGTAGAGTTAATTACATAAACCGATCTTATATTTATCTAAAATTATGGATTTCGTCCCAAAGTTTGGAAATTAATTACGTTTTACGTCACTAATTTCTAATTTACATCCGTAATTTGAGGAAATCTTAGGGACAATATCCATAATTGAAGAAAAACCTTATAGACGAAATCCGTAATGGGAGCAAATCTTAAAGATGAAAAAGGTAATTAGTTTCTAAAAATAGATGATTTATAAAACTTTTAAAATTAGAAACGAAATCAGTAACTTAAAATGATATTATTGAAATTATGATTTACCCGAGGCCTGTTTAATATATAAGAAATCAAAGGGTGAGATTATTGGTCACGTGGCAGTAAGCAGTGCTTGTAAAAGTTTGACTTCTTTTTAATATTACACGAACTCACGTGTAATCGATTTTTTAAATTTAATTTAAATAATAACTAGGTGTGGAGAAGTCTACCATAAGCAATGATGCAACCTGGTGGTCCAAACCACATGATACGTTACTAAACGGTCGATTTAAAATTAAAACTTACAACAAGCATTCAAAGCAGAAGGTAACTTGCAAAAGTAGTCCTTGTAATTAGGTCAAACTGCAAATACAGTCTCCACAACTATAAAAATGCTCTTGTTTATGCTATATTTAACGACTAATGGATTAAACAATAATTTCAATTGAATATGTAGTTTTTAAACCTTTTAGAACAAAGATATTGATTTTTTTTATTTATTACAAATATAGTATTAACGATTACTTGTTATACTTTTCAGATAATATCTAATTTTAGGACCTCGTTTTTATAAATATACATGTTTCTTTTCGAGGTTTCTAGACGACCTTCAATTTTTGGAGCACCATTTTATATATATACACGTTTTGACTGGGGACTCTGAAAATCAAGGACAACGTTTTTTCAAAACTAAAAAATAACCAAAATACCTTTGTCCTTAATGTGCAATTACGAATGTACTTTTGTCATTTTACTTTAATCACACTTAAAAGTTAAGTAAAAGTTCACAGTTCACAACACGATTTACAATTGCACTTTCAAAATAAATTATAGAAACTGTTATGTAATATTAGTTACCATGGTTTATAAAAAAAGATTAAAGTACACTCGCCCTTCTTTCTATGTAAATTACAAGCGTATTTATGTCATTTCACTTTATGTATAGCGAAAAGTGAAGTGAAAAAGTTTTGTACAAGGACAATTATTGTATTTTCAAAATTATAGAAACTTTAAAATACAATATCATCAAACAAGAGGGACAACTTTTGCAATTTAGACATAATTTATTTGATCTAATAACAGATTCAAAACACATGCAAATTGAATGCAAACCTGACAGCAGATTCAGGAAACCGTTTACACGGCTGGCGTTGGCGTAGCACATGTAAATCACCACCAGGACAAAACTCCGTCAACAAACACGACCATTTCGCCGACTCTACCGACGCATAAAGCGTCGGCAAAAACGGATGATCCAACATTTCCAGTATCTCCTTCTCCGTTTTCGCTCTCCGTTCCTTATTCCTACTCGCTAACTCCCTCCTATCCATAACTTTCGCCGCAAATACTTTCCGCGTAAGTAAATTAGTAGCAACACTGTTTCTACTATCCTGTTTAACTTCCGATAAATAAACCGAACCGATATCTCCGGCTCCAAGACGGTGTATAAATCGGATATCGTTTAGCGATAAATTATCGGAGTGTCGTGAAGAGTAGTTGTTGGTGGTCCAGGTGGTTTCGGAGCTGGAGCTGGCGCTCCGGTTGTTATCGGTGGCGGTGGTGGTGGAGTTGAAGCTGATGCTTTGGAGGTCGTCGGAGATGTCGTCGATCCACGGTGGTTCCATTGCCGGAGATGGAGGTTTTTTTAGAGAGAGAAAGTGGGGATGGAAGTGAGAGAGAAGGAGGAATTTGGGGTTTTGAAGAAGGAGGAGTTATGGTGTGATGGGGTCCATGATGTATGATAAACCATCTGCTATTAGATGGGCCATGGGCCAATATATTTGGTATTATGGGTAATGGGTTTATTATAAAATAGTTTATGATAATAAGTTAAGGGAGAGATGATTTACATGTATTTCACATCGTTATTAATATATCTAGCGTATTTAAATGTTGTACTAAATGTTTATAAATAATATTTATTTTATTATTTTTAATATATTTGATACAATATTTAAATGCGTTAAATATAATAGCTGACATATAAAATAGCCATATATAACATTTTTCATAAGTTAATATTTAATAGTCATCACTACAAATTCAATTATGTGTTTTGAAGATAGTGATAGTTTTTATATGTTAGAGTAATGTTATGACTATGGTATGGAGTAATAGTTATTAAATGCTTAAACCGTTTTTCTTTAAAATAAAATATTTTGATAATCATTGCTTTTGAAATATAGACAAAGAGTTAAGACATGTATAAATACATACGCGGTTATTATAAATGTGCAATATAATTACAATATAATTATAGGTGTATAAACTTTAAATACATCATTTGCTTTGGAGACTATATTAGCGAAATCTATAAACAAATGAAAATAAACAAAAACATGTAGTTAGATAAGTAATGTTGGTAAATTGTTTTGCAACAATCTTTAGTTGAAAGGAATATCGTATCATCTATTAGAGAGAAAAAAAAATCTATCCTTCATCTTTAGTTTTTTGAGCTGAAATATTTATGACGG
The DNA here is from genome assembly GCA_910822075.1 of Senecio squalidus. Taxonomy (NCBI): domain Eukaryota; kingdom Viridiplantae; phylum Streptophyta; class Magnoliopsida; order Asterales; family Asteraceae; genus Senecio; species Senecio squalidus. The sequence continues at coordinate 40,115,797 of CAJVGC010000589.1, read as the reverse complement.
AAATCGAATTTGCTATTTCTCATTTTTAGTAAAAGTTTTATACAATTTTAATTTGCCATCATATATCCAAATAAGAGTTGTATAAACAGTTATTATAGTTTGTTTAGATTGTATTTCGCTATTAGGATGTTAAGAATGTAGAAACCATTAATTAAGGTGAAAAACATTTAAGGCGTGCTTGGTTAAGGGGTTTAAGCACCAAGAAATGAGTAATATAATGAATATAAATGCTTGGTTAAGTATAAGGAATATAATCATTAATTAAAACTTGATAATGAGCCATTATCCACTAATATAAATGCTTGGTTAAGTATAAGTAATGACTTTGATTACCCCTTACATATTCTTTTCTTTTATTAACCGAATTCAAATTTTCTCATTATATTCCTTACTATTCGTTAGTATTTCTTTTGGCATTATTCATATTTCTCTGTTTAAACCAAACGACCCCTTACTAACGAAATTGTCAATCAACTCATAAAAAAATGTTTAAGCTTTTTAAAGAGAAAAGGTACACAAAAGTAAAGCAATACATGTTACCAAGTACTAAACTTGTACTTCTTTAATAAGTAATTAAAAACTAGCAAACGTTGGTTCGGTTTTCAATTAATGTAACTTGCCGTAACAACGTTTTAAAAATGGTAATTATTATTATTACTACTCTACTCTATGTATCAATTTGCAATCTATCCCTTAATGAACACTGAGTTTTTTAAATTAATTTATAAACAATATAAATAAAAACAATATTTTATAGTTAGTCTCTCAAGATGGTCAACATCCTTTCTTTCTAAGTGGAAGGTCTAGGGATCAAATTTCTTTTAACGATTTCTTAAAATATTTTTTTAACTCTTCTCTTTATATCCTTTACTAATATCCTTTCTTATTTTTTCCACTATAATTATTATTCTTTTCTATCCTTGATTCATAACTATATTAGTATTATGTTTATGATTTTTATTTAAAAATTTATAATTAATATTTTTTGTTTAAAGTTTTGTAATTAGTACAATAATAGTATATAAAAAATTGTAATTAATATTATTTGTTTAAAGTTTTATAATTAGTATAATAATAGTAAATTATCATTATTATTATTATTATTATTATTGTAAAAAGTAACAAAAATAAGTATAATATTTTAGTGTTTAGAAAAACTAACAAAAGTTTTATAATTAGTATAATAATAGTAAATTATCATTATTATTATTTGTTGGGATAGGGTCGTTACTACTCAAAAGACGGACCATGCCTTCGTCCGGGTTAAGTACCGAAGGGGCCTCAGCATAGGAAACAAGAGTCACGGACGGACGAAGGGTTAACTGACGGCCTCTGGAAGCAGGAACGTCGAAGAAAGTGCAACATTAATTATGGACAAGACAGAGTAATGACAGCATTTAATGAAGAGGAGCGTAGGAGACAAGACGCCGCCCACGCGCTTCTTCATTTAATGACTGTCACAGTCAGTTGACCGGTGTGGAGGAAATACGGCCACGTCGCTGACACGTATGAAATGATGGATGAGACAGACCGGTCCGTAGGGATTACCCGAAGGGTAATAACCGAAGGCTTCCTATATAAGGGCAAACAAAAGGAGTTGATAGAAAGAACTAATTCTTGAAACATATTTATTTATAGTCATAGAATCTGTCATTTGGAACATTCTTTGTATTCAATATCAATCATTTGTATCATTGAATGCTTTGTAAATCTATTTAATATGACACGAGTTCTCACACACACTATCCTCCCCTTCGCCCGAAGCCGGACGAAGGGTCAAACATACTAAAATTTACTTTAACATTGGCGCCATCCGTGGGACCCTGTCGTTAATCAACGATAGATTCTGGGAGAACCTGGGGGAAAATGCCTTTAGATCGGCAAAAGGAAAGCCCAGCCCAGTTGGTTATCCAAGAGTCTGTTGAAGACACAGGGCCACCCCCGACATCCACCTCAGAAGCAAACGAGCTAACGAGCCCAGGTACACTGGAGCCTCCTAATCCTTACACGCTCAATGCAAACGCCAATCATAGAGGGAAGGAGGTGTTCACAACACCCACGAAAAGAATCGAACCGAGAAAATGTACACGCCCGATTAAGAACATAGAGAAGGGAACTCCACAAGGTAACAGGATCAATCGAAATGTCAACATGATAAAGAAAGACTTGTTGTCCCTGAAAAGGAAAGAGCCCGATCCCATATGGATGAACCAAGAAATAGCCTTTCCTCCCAAGAGCGAATGTTGCCCTACTTTGGATCCCATCATAGTGGAAGGACAAATAGGTAACATCATCGTCCCAAGAGTATATGTAGACACAGGGAGCTCCACAGAAGTTATTTACGAGCACTTCTTTCGACAACTTGGGAAGTCTGTTCAAATACGCATAAGGAGATCTGAATCAGCACTCCAAGGATTCAGTAACGAAATGACGTGGCCTCTGGGAGAGATAACCCTCCCTCTGACATTGGGAAAGTATCCACGCGTGAGGACCGAATGGATGAACTTCGCGGTGGTTCAGGCACCGGCCCCCTTCGATATCATCCTTGGAAGACCAGGACTATACCAGTTAGGAGCCGTTCCATCCCCATTCCATGGGTTGGTAAAGTTCCCCACTCCCCATGGTGTCGCGACAGTTCGCACCAAAAGACAGGGGAAAAAGTGGTGCGCCTCGGCCGAAAGGACAGATAAATCACAAGCGATAAACCATGATCCGGAGGATAAACTCGTTATCAACCCGAAACACCCGGAACAAACCGTCGCCATAGGGTCACACTTATCAAGGCCTTGTAAAGAGAAGTTATTCACACTGCTCTGCAACAACATGGATGTATTTGCGTGGACACCGTCCGACATGACGGGAGTACCGAGGAGTATAGCCGAACACCGGTTAAAAACTTATCCCAGCGTGGAGCCAGTAAAACAGAAAAAGAGGGGGATGGCTCCGGAGCGCAGTCAAGTCATAAAAGAGGAAGTGAATAAATTAACGGAAGCGGGAATCCTACGAGAAGCGAGATATCAGACTTGGGTGGCAAACCCAGTTCTCGTAGAGAAAAGCGACCATTCCTGGAGAATGTGTGTGGACTTCAAGAATATCAACAAAGCTTGCCCAAAAGACAACTACCCACTGCCGGAGATAGATTGGAAGATTGATTCTTTAATGGGATACAAATACAAATGCTTCCTGGACGCCTACAAGGGCTATCATCAGATACAAATGGCACCAGAAGATGAAGATAAAACGGCCTTTTATACAGATTTTGGCATATTCTGTTACAAAAAGATGCCTTTTGGGTTGAAAAATGCCGGAGCCACCTATCAAAGATTAATCGACAAAACCTTTGAAGCCCAAATTGGTCGAAATTTGGAGGCATACGTTGATGACCTCGTCATCAAGAGTCATAGGGAGGAAGATATGATCAGCGACATTGATGAAACCTTTCAAAAGCTGAGGAGCATCAACATGAAATTAAACCCGAAGAAATGTACGTTCGGTGTGGTAGAAGGGAAATTTTTAGGACACTTGATAACCGAAAGGGGTATCAAGGCTTGCCCCGACAAGGTAAAGGCAATCACAGAAATGAAATCTCCCAGGACGTTAGGAGAGGTTCAGTGCCTCAACGGCAGGCTGGTAGGTTTGAGCCGATACCTCTCAAAATCGGCCGAGCGGTCACTCCCATTTTTCAAAGCGCTAAAGAAAAGCATCAATGTGACTGATTTTGTTTGGACAGCTGAGGCTGAAGATGCTTTTCAAGAGCTAAAAAGATATTTGACTCGGCTACCGGCCCTGGTAGCCCCAACGGAAGGAAGGGAACTATTTGTGTACCTAGCAGCCTCCGATAACACTGTAAGTGCAGTCCTGATCACGGAGGAGAAGGGAAAGCAGACTCCCGTTTATTTTGTGAGCAAAGCTCTGAAAGCTGCCGAGTTAAATTACCCACCCATGGAAAAACTGGCATTAGCTCTAATATACACGGCTCGACGCCTACCCCGATACTTCCAGGCATACCCAATAGTAGTAATGACCGAATTACCTATTAAGAACATACTGGCGACACCAGAAAGGTCGGGAAGGTTGGCAAAATGGGCTATAGAGTTGGGGGCCTACGCGATTGAATATAGACCAAGGCAGGCCATGAAGGGACAGGTACTAGCGGACTTTATCGCCGAAGTACCGATACCACCTCCCCCACCTATGAATGTTAAGGATGGAAAGATGACAATACCACCCTCCCCAGCACCAAAAGGTGAGGTATGGTTCCTATACACCGATGGAGCATCTAGTAGTTCCGGATCAGGGGCAGGTATGATCTTGGTCAGCCCTAGAGGAGAAGAATTCACATACGCGCTGAAGCTCTCTTTCGACAGCACTAACAATGAGGCCGAGTATGAGGCTTTGTTGGCAGGCCTACGAATAGCAATCAAAATGAAGATATTGGACCTCGAAGCAAGAGTAGACTCAGCACTCGTGGCTAATCAAGTGAAGGGGAATTTTGAGGCCAAGGACGAAAACATGGCCAAGTACAAAGCTTTAGTGGTTACCCTCGTGCAGAACTTCAGGTATTTTAACATTCGACAAATTCCAAGGGAGGAAAACGCAAAGGCTGATGCCGCCAGCAAAGTAGCATCGGTAGCTCACACGGAGAAACAAAAGAAGATTTTGGTAGAGGTTTTGAATCGCAGAAGCACGGAAGTAGAGGTAGTGGGAGCGATAGTAGAAGACACTGATCCAAATTGGATGACCCCCATTATCCATTGCCTAAGGACAGGAGAGGAACCCACTGACAAGAAAGAGGCGAGAAAGCTAAGAATGAAGCTCCCCATGTACGTGTTCGTCGGGGGGACACTATACAAAAAGGCTTTCCTCATGCCTTTGCTTAGATGTGTGGGTCCGAAGGAAGCCAACTATGTGATCAGAGAAGTCCACGAGGGTGCCTGCGGTATGCATTCGGGACCCCGCGCCGTAGTGTCCAAGATAATCAACCTAGGATACTATTGGCCTTCCATGCATAGGGATGCCACCGAGGAGATACAGAAATGCCAAAGTTGTCAAAGATATGCTTCGGTACCAAGACACCCAAAGAATGACATGATCTCAGTCACGTCAGCTTGGCCCTTCCACCAGTGGGGCATAGACATTGTGGGACCGTTCCCAATTTCCCCCGGAGGGGTTAAATTCCTGCTGGTAGCCATAGATTACTTCACCAAGTGGGTGGAAGCTAAGCCGTTAGCCACTATTTCCGGAGCCCAGGTGAAGAAGTTTGTCTGGGAAAACATTGTATGCCGATTTGGCTTGCCAGGAATTATTATCTCGGATAACGGAAAGCAATTTGCGGATAACCCATTCAAAGAATGGTGCAAAGAGATGAGAATCCAACAGAACTTCACTTCAGTCGCTCACCCACAGGCCAATGGCCAAGTGGAGCGGGCAAATCGAAGTTTGGTCGAAGGGATAAAAACCAGGCTGGATAAAGAGGGGGGCAAATGGCTAGATCAGTTGTCACATGTGTTATGGGCACATCGAACCATGACGAAAACTTGTAACGGTGAGACCCCCTTTAGCCTTGCCTACGGAACGGAAGCCATTATCCCAGCGGAAATTGGAATGCCAACGGCCAGAACAGGTGCCCATCCGGCCGAAGAAAATGATAGGGAGCTTCGTCTTAATCTTGACTTAGTCGAAGAGAGAAGGGAAATCGCGGCAATACGTGAGGAAAAATACAAGAGACAGGTAGAGGGATATTACAACAAACGGGTAAACCCCAAAGCCTTCAGAGTGGGAGAGTTGGTTCTTCGAAATAATGAAGCCAGCAGGCAGAAAGACACTGGTAAGCTAGGCCCAACTTGGGAAGGACCTTACAAGATCAAAAAGATCCTTGGAAATGGGTCCTATGAATTGGAAGGAACAGAAGGCAAGGCCATTCCACGAACATGGCATGGAGGTCTGTTGAGAAAGTGTTCCGTCTAGTATTGTAAAAGGAAATTTCCTTTATTATGATGTAATGATTGTAACCCTTGACATTATATAAAATGCATACCGACTCTCAAGAAGGGACGGAAATTTTCACATCCACTAGTCTGAACGCATATCCTAGTGAAGATATAAAAAAAAAATAGAGAGTCCAAGTACTCTTCTGGGAAGGACGCTTCCCAGCTTAATAGACACATACGTATATAAAAAGTAAAGGAAGAGGAAAGTAACCAACAGAAAACTAAAAGGAAAATGCGTACATTGACGCTACCACGATTAAGAGTTATAATTACACAAACAAAGGTCTAAGGGATCAAATGACTCCCATAACAAAAACAGTTTAAACATAACACCAACTAACAAAGGCTATTCAGCAATGGGAGCCGCTGGTTCGATCTTCAACAGGTCTTCCACCGAAAGATTGACATCCTGACCAAGGGCCTCCAGATAAGGAAAGGGAAGCTGCTTCAAGCGGTCAAGGGCCTCATCCAATTTGACATCGGCCGCCGGATCAAAGTTGGGAGTACCTGACAGGGGAAGACTCCTTTGCGCCTGCCGAAAGCCATTGCGCAGTCCAAGAGCATACCCAACATTGGTATACAGAGTGGCAATTTCTCCGTACGGGGCGTTGAATTCATGACTTTGATGGAGCTTCCCGACAAAGGCTTTTACTCCATCCCTAAGTAACCACGCCACCTTCCCACCTAGCTCATCCCTTTCAACCGAAAGTTTTCCATTCGTAACCTCTAGGGCAGAATTCTCGGCCACAAGCCTCAGATTTTCACGCTCAAGGGCAGCCTTTTCAGCGGCCAAGCTTTTAACCATTGCCTCCGCCGCGGCCTTTTCACCATCAAAAGCAGCCCTATCGGCTGCCAACCTTTCACCAGCTAAACTTACCTCGGCCTTCTCAGACAACAGTTCCTCATTCCGGGCTTCCAAACTTTTCACTTTTTCAATTAACCCCTCCCAATCAGCAAGGGGCCACGACTTCATCCCAGGATCCACAGGTGTCAAAGGCTGAACCTTCACAAGCTCGCTGTTGGTATGCTCCAGGTCACGAAGGTGCTTCTCCAAATCTTTAATTTTCCTCTGAGCTTTGAAAGACTTCTTTAGCTCGAGCCTGGCCCTTCGGAACTGAGCCCTAGCACGCCTCCGGAGTTTGACACTCTCCTCCTCCAACTTTTCAATCTTAGCCTTCGCGGCTGACAGTCGTCCATCTTTCTTAACAAGGGACCTCTCAAACTTAGCGGCGGTACCACTGGAAGCCATGTAACGTCCACGGACTTCAGTACCGGCCACTGCCAACTGGGCAAGCAACACATTATAGTTATTGATCAAAGTCTCCTCCGGAAGACTCCTCCAACGATGGGCCTCAACTGGGGTGGCAAAGTGGTTCAGCATGTCCTGACAAACTTCGGGATCACTCATCCCACTACCACACTTTGCCTTCCACCCGGCCACATAAAGGGCGGACAAAGGATCTTCCCCATCGTTCGTTGAATGAGGGGTAACAGAGCCTCCCGCCTCGATCAATGGAGTTTCCGCCGGTGCACTCTCTCCCTCGTCTATGTTTTTTCCACGATCACGGCGTGGAGTGAGTTCCCTTACCACAGGACCATCGGAAGAGGAAACAGCAAGAGGATGGGAACCGGTAGCACGGAGAGAGGGTGGGACTTCCAAAGAAGGCGTTGCACTATGAGAAGGAGCATCTGTTACAGAAAAAAGAAATGTTAAGATTAAAAGAAAAGCAATCTTTCTCAAAAAAAAAATAAAAAAATAATAAGCATACCATCAGCAGGAACAAGTCTTCCTCGCTTGACTTTCAGATGACCGGAGCCCTTACCCCGCTGTCTCTTGCGTGTCGATGGGGGAGCAGACGTGCCCGGAGGGTCAACTACCAAAGCGGTTACACCAGGAATCAAGGTTTGAATCTTAACAGAAGGGAGCACGAAATCTCCAATCCCCCGCTCCAGAACACTTTTGACATTTTCCCCCAGGGCAACCAAGGGAAAAGATACCCCAGCCAAAGTTTCCAACTTTAAATATTCCAGCAAAGAAATAGCTGTTTACATCGAAAGAAGTTGTCTAAAAAAAAAAAAAAAAAAAAAAAAAAAAAAGAGAGACAAGGTCTTCAAAAAAAAAATAAAAATAAATAAATAATAAACTTACGGCGACCGTTCAGGTGGATGGAGGGATCCATGTTCATAGGAGCCCAGTTTCGGCTCAAACCGCCCAACACCAGCACTGACTCATCGTGAGTCCGGGCATGTATTCTGTTCAAAGAAATCAATCTGCAACGCTCTACCTCCACATCAGTAAGAGGAGGAGCCGGATCAGGAATAGCGCCTTGTAGAGCAGGCCGCCAGGGAAGGAATATGGGGGCCACAGATCTGTCAATCCAGATAAATCTGTCTTTCCACAACTTCAGACTGGTGGGCACAAAGCGAAAGCACTCCCACTCTTCATCATCCACCGGTGGACGACGTTCAACAGTAAACCAATCCCCCGATCGAATTAATTTGAAAAAACTCCTCCACAAGTTTAAAGTGGCAGGAAAACCTAGGGCATGACACAAAAGCTCAAAATTGGTCACTCGCAAAGCCCCCAAAGGATTAAACTGAGCAGAGCTCAACTGGTAGTACTCGATAACAGACAAGAAGAAACGCGTAAATGGAATACGAACATTGGCCGCATCAAAATAACGAGTATACATTGCTATCGCATCTTCGGGACAATCAGCAACGTTAGCGGCCGCCGCAGGATTACGAGCCCGCCATTCTGCTTTTAACCCATAATCCTTGATGAGGTCAATGAACGGACCGTGTTTCAAGTTACATCGCGAGGTAAGCATATCAGCTTTTCCTATATCGGAAAAATTAAGAAAAGGAAAACAACGAGCAATGGCGGCTAATTTCAAGAAGAAAGAAAAAAGGGGAAATGGCGGCTAATTTCAAGAAGAAAGAAAAAAGGGGAAATGGCGGTTGATTTCAGGAAGAAAGAAAAAAGAGGGGAAATGACGGTTGATTTCAAAAGGAAGGAAATAAAAGAGGGAAATGAAAATGAGATTATCAAGGAATATTTATAGGAAAGTCAATAATTAGTCATTCTTCCCCGTCAAATCAGAAGCATTAATACTAGCAGGCAATAATTACCTTTTAAATGCAAGTGGAACGTCAGACAATCATAGTCTAAGGAAGATTCGATCAGAAATAGGCCTCTACTTTCTCACTCACTTCCCTAGGCTAGGGGGGGAGATGTTGGGATAGGGTCGTTACTACTCAAAAGACGGACCATGCCTTCGTCCGGGTTAAGTACCGAAGGGGCCTCAGCATAGGAAACAAGAGTCACGGACGGACGAAGGGTTAACTGACGGCCTCTGGAAGCAGGAACGTCGAAGAAAGTGCAACATTAATTATGGACAAGACAGAGTAATGACAGCATTTAATGAAGAGGAGCGTGGGAGACAAGACGCCGCCCACGCGCTTCTTCATTTAATGACTGTCACAGTCAGTTGACCGGTGTGGAGGAAAGACGGCCACGTCGCTGACACGTATGAAATGATGGATGAGACAGACCGGTCCGTAGGGATTACCCGAAGGGTAATAACCGAAGGCTTCCTATATAAGGGCAAACAAAAGGAGTTGATAGAAAGAACTAATTCTTGAAACATATTTATTTATAGTCATAGAATCTGTTATTTGGAACATTCTTTGTATTCAATATCAATCATTTGTATCATTGAATGCTTTGTAAATCTATTTAATATGACACGAGTTCTCACACACTATCCTCCCCTTCGCCCGAAGCCGGACGAAGGGTCAAACATACTAAAATTTACTTTAACATTATTATTATTGATATTTAAAAATAAAAACTAAAAAATACGATCTTATTATAACTTTTAAATAGACAATCAAAATTATATAGTTTAAAGTCCGTCACAGCAGACAATCCAAATATTGGCAGCCTATTCCGACTAGCAGGAGCAATACAATCCTCGTTTGACCTCAAATATTGAAATGTACTTTCTTCTCTTTTACATCACAAAGTAATGTAAAAGTACCGTACCTTTACGGAAATTACCGTAGTTGTTTTAATTAAACAGCAGTAAAAGAACCTACATTAATTAAATATTGGTTTATATATAATATTTTGAACTATATATAAAGCTTTTTTATGTTAAACATAAGTAATAGATTGTTTTTACGTTAAAAATATTACATTACTCGTATCTATAAAATAAGCTATTTATGTTTTTTATAAATAAAATAAATGTTCGTTATATTTTTTTGTTAGCTAATTAAATAAATAATTCATTACATGAATTCTTGTTATTATTTAATAATAATAAAACGTTATAAGTTTTACTAAGTAGAAGACCATAACGCCATATATCAACTAAAAAGTTATTTTATTTAGTATAAACTATACACATAAGTGATGTATTATAGACATAATAATATATAAGTAATTGATTAAGATATCGTTGCATGTTTGAATTTTTAATTCACAATTTAAAACTCAAAACAAATTTTTTTTATATATATATATATATATATATATATATATATATATATAAATAGCCGGCATGTGGCATGAATTAAGGTATCGGGTGTCTCACCCATGACTACGTGTGACTAATCACGTTTTTACATAAAAAAATAACAACACCACCTTAATTTAAGTTATAATGTTTCTTAAAGCATCATGGCCATGGGCTGTGTCTCCTTCTATTTGACATATCTTCAATTTAAAAAAAACATGTACGCTTCATGTTCTATGTTAGCACATGGTAACCATGTTGCTAAGATTCGGTCGTAGTCAATTGCTCGTATAAAAATACCAAAGTGACATAATCGGAAAAAGAAATAAGTGTTCGTGTGTTATAAATTTATAGTTATATGTCGTTGAGATTAGTAAATTATATCCTTTTCTTAGTTATTGATGAAAAAGACTTCGGATTTATGAATGTTACTACACATACCACGTAAACATGTGGAGCTAGGCAAACCACCATCGCTACATTAAAATATTGTATTATTCAGGCTCAGACGGTTTGATCTTGAAAGGGTGGAACAACCGTGATTTGAACAAATTTTCTTTAAAAATTCTCAAACCCTTAATGTTGAGGTAATTGGGTAGTTATTAATGTAAAGGATATACACATACACCTTGCTAGTTATACAAGTCGGAATTTCTAAAGTTTAGATTCCAATAGTCTAGAATCTTTTAGAAGTATCAGTATAGTTAAAGATCGAGACTAATGACATGAAACAAGATCGTTTGCACGCTACTGGGATTACTACATACATTACCAATACAGTTTACATATTATAGCATATACAATGAATTTGATCTTAAAGTAAGTAATTGAGACTTATTGATGCTTTCATATAACCAAATGAATTTCATTAAACACCAATGATTATTATGCAGCAATATCATTTATTGGTCATTTTAATAGCCCAATAAATTATGGACTTTATTGTTGGTTCATAGCATTAAATGTTTGGCCCAAATAAACTTTATAAAGAAAATGACTTCAAGTTTTTGAAAAGTACACACTAGACATTATAAACTATTTCTAAATTATTAGCCTAAAAATCCTTCTAAAAATATGGTATGTACAAGTGTAATAATCAATGGATGAGGTAACGAAAGATAATAATTGGATTACACGTAACATTATTTTATGGTTTTAATAGGATAATTAGCTGCTTTTTCGATGTGCAAATTGACGAAATTTGAGGGTCCAGATTATTTAAAAAGCAATATTTGGGTGTATATATTATGTTAAAGATAATAATGTGTGAGTTCAGAACAATTAAAAGACGAGTTATTGTTGACATGAATTTAGTTAGTTGGATGTCTGCTGATTGATGTGATGATGAATTAAAAAAAACTGACCGGGTTAATTACTCTAGCCATTGGGAGTCGTCTAAATCAGGTATTGAAAATCGAACTGACTAGTTCCAAATTTATGGAAGTTTATATTTTCGTTTTTGGTTTAATAAAATAAAAGTCGAGTACGGGATCAACTTTATCATTTATGGTCATGACTTATAAACCATGTTCATTGCCAGTTTTGACTTGAGAGATTTTAATATCAATTTATACCATCTTGGTGCAACCAACTTTAATTTTGCGTTCAACCATTTTGACTTAAATATTAAAGTGTTTTTTTTTTCTTTTTCTTTCGAAGAAGGTAAAAAATAACTTTAAATTAAAATTAAAAAATAAGATACAATGTGGTAAATAAACTACAAACAACCTAAATGTATGAGAGATCAATCACAATTAATAAAAAAATGATTGCTAGACATCTCACAAGAAAGTAAACTAAATTCAGCTACAAATTAGCCAAAGCCAGCTGAAACATTCTACTACGACCTAACTATAGACTTTTAGAATCCAAAATACGACTAGATTATGACGATGCGGTCTCCAACAAAGAAATATATAAGAGCCGACAAACATAGACTTCACTCAATAGCCAACTAGAGAACTTGAATGCCGAAAACTCCCTTCACATCGAACTAAAGATACTTTAAGCTATAACTTGAAACACCATATAATTCTTGCTTGAATAAAGAACCACCACACATTTAATCTTTATCACTCATCTCAAATATATTCGAAAAACCTAACTCAAATTTTTTTTTTTTTTTTTTTTTTTTCGTTTATAAAAAAGAAGTTTACCTTATTCAACACCTCAATGTCTTCGTTGACTCCCACACATTCCACTTCCTCAAACCTTGCATTACAAACAATGTTCTAAAGTGTTATTCTTAAAACTTAAAAGAAAGTGATGAACTGATGGCAGGGTATTTAAGAAAAAATGTGTCTCCATAAACAAATAAAAATTGAGAGAGGGTAAAAAGATTTACGATAAATTTATATTTCTTAAACTAAATTTCTATATCATTTTCCCCCCTCTATTTAACTTTAAAATCTCGAGAACACAATACAATACAAGAATAATTTTTTATTTTATTTTATTTATTTGGCATTAAAATTCATTAAAACGCTTTAGGTGGGAAAGATAGATATATTTTTAAGACTTTGCTATTTTCCTTTGCTTTGTAACTATTATTATCTTTAATATATAATAAAAAATGGGCTTAAAATACCACATGTCGAAATAAAGATCTTTGATGGGTTAACTTCTTTGATTTCAACCGTTAGATCAAATTGATGATGTCATCAAATACTACTTTCATTTTACACCCTCTTACAATACATAATAACATTCTCTCTTTAATTCCCATCTCAACTAAAATAAAAACAAAATTATAATTTACTTATAAAATCACTCAATTTGGACTATGATTTACCTTATTAATATTTTAAAATCTCTTAATAAAAAATATCAAAACATGTGTATAAACGTAAATGTGTATATGTTATTATAATTATAAACAACATGTGTATAAACGTAAAGATATATATGTTATCATATGTATAACATTGTCTTTTAATAAAACCTAAAATCTACATAAACATAATGTTTACAATTCAATTTTTAGTTATTTTCGCGCTATCACGGGATAATAATCTAGTCAGTAAAAATTTACAAACTTTAAACATTTGGGTGTTCACTATGAAAGCTATATATATATATATATATATATTTTTTTTTTTTGTAACTATGTTTTTTTAACTTTTTTCATTTATATGATGAGCATAAGGGCTAAAGAAACTTTACTAAAAGGTTAATCAAAAAATCAAAAGCACAGAAATGTATAATAGAATTAACAATAACCAAACCTCATACTGCAAATAAACCATTCTTGATTGGAGTTGCAATTCATTAATCTTATACTTTTGTCTTAAACAATAGAAAATTTATCTAATAACAAAGGTTGTTTTTTGGAAAAATACAATCTCATTAATTTTAACACCCACAATGGCATTTGAGATACGATATGCAATGGGTAGTCTCTTTGTAGTTGCTTCAATGATCGTTGCAAAAGGTGTCACATTTCTCTTTAGTACAATTATCCATATTCACACTTTGACAACATGCACCTCCAGCTTTCAGTGTTGGTACTGTTGTAACATGTATTAATGTTAGAGTTGAACTATTTTTTTTTAATTATGAGTAATTAAAGTAAATATGGTAAAAACATTAAAACACTCAGATATAAAAGCAAAAAACATGAAGCGGGACAAACTTACTTGTGCAAAGAACAACGACCAACAAGAGGATGAAGAGGTAAGGAGTTTTTTGTTGATACATGTTGATTCCTTAATTGTTAATTTTTTGAATATTAGAGATAGATGTTATTGAAATTATGTCAATCTTTTAAGATTATATTATGTATATATAAGACTCTGTGAACAATTATTTAGTATAAACATAATACAAGACATTAATTTCATGAGAATCATATTCAGATGGAATAAATTGCCTTAAAATATTTTTTAATATTAATTACTAATTTATTTTGTAATAGATTATGTAATAGATAGAGGTCAATGTCTTAATGACGATTAATGAGTTAAAATAAAATCACAAGCATAATATTTAAAGAATAATTCATAATTTATTTAGTATACAAAAGTTGTATCTTAATGTGATTATCGAAAACATTGAACTATTGAATACGTTATTCGATCATTAGCTTATAGTTTTACAACAACCATCAAAAAGATTCGGTTCATGAAAAATGTTAATTTTGAAACATATGTTTTTCTCATTTTTCTTTGAAGATCGAGTATATAGAAAAAACAATGCCTAAGCCATTCAAGTAACGATTCGAATAAATTAAATTTCTACCATAGTGTCACAAAACTCATATTTTACATTAATTTCTAAAGTATATTACATCTAGTCAGGGTCCCATGAACGGCCTTCTTTATGAAGATTTGATAATAAAGGGTCTTTCCTATAAGATACGACGTCGACACATCGCTAGTGATAATGCAATCTTGGAGACATCCGACACCTATATGAACATTGATATCCGTTGTTTGTGTTACATAAACTAATTTTTCTTCAGCAAATTGGTGTGAATAGATAGGGAGAAAGAGATCATTTCATATGAAAATAATAATAATTAATTTAAATACTCATCACTAGTACAAAAACTATTTTTTGGAACAGTCAGAAAAGCTTTTTTGGAACAGTTTGACAATCGTTCTAAAAGATCGTGCTCCAAAAAAGCAAACGTTTTATGGAACGATTATATAAACAGTTCTAAAAAATGATAGATTATTTGGAACGCTTTCTTAAAGGCGTTCTAAAAAATATTTTCCATATTTTCCATATTTATATTTATTTATTAATTAATCTTTTTTAGAACGGTTTTGAAAACACTACAACAAATTTGGACTTTTTAATCAGACACAAATATATAAGTACCAATATAAAAGTCTTAAAAGGATCACCCTCATAACATAATACATATGTCAATAGCATTCTATTAGATATACTCCGTAATATACTACTGTATAAATCTTTTAGTTGACAAAGCATATTTATTATTCAAATGAATGTATATGATACAAATGAATATACATAATATTGACTAATACTAAATTTAGTCTCTTCAATGTTACCTGGGAAAACAAAACAATGAGATATAAGGTTTCAAAAATCTTCAAAAATCATGCACATATAAAGAAGTTATATTGTCAAAGAATGTGAATATAAGTTTCTCTCCACGAGAAAGAATTACTATAGAAATTTTTTAAGTGCAAGTTTGTTACGTTTTTATGATATGATGAGAATAAAGGCTTGAGAAAACTTTACTAAAAAAGTAACGAAAACGCGAAATTATAAAAAGTTCTTAAAAAATTAACAAACAAAACATCATAAATTACGAGGAAACCCTTCTTTATTAGAGTTACATTATAATTTCATCTTAGACATAGGAAAAATAAAATGTTCTTATTTTATCATCAATTGCAGAAGGTCGTTTCTTAGAACAAAAGAAAAATCCACTTTCTTAACAAGCACAATGGCATTGACCATTTCGTGTGCAATAAGTATTCCTGCCATAGTTGCCGCAATGATCATTGCAAAAGGCTTCACACTTCCCTGGAGTACAATTAGCCATATCCACATTTTTACAACACAAACTTTCAGCTTTCAACGTTGGCGCCGCTGTAATAAATATTAAGAAAATAAAAATAAAAATTAATTATGGGTAACTAAGATGAATATGTTTACAAAAAAAAAGTAGAAAAAAAACCCATATATAAAAGCAAACTTACTCGTACAAAGAGCAACAACCAACAAGAGGATGAAAAGGTATGAGGTTCTTTGTTGAGACATTTTGATTCTTTAATTTTTGGTTTCTAGAGTATTAGAGATGAATATTATTCAAATTATGTTTGTCATTTAAGGTTATCTCATGTATATATAGATACCATAGATGGTTATTTAGTGAAACCTATTTAATGCAATTGAAACCTAAATATGACATTAATTCTGTCAAAATCATTTTTTATATATACATATTCAAATCAAATCATACGATCCATTTGATTGGCAATATCCCATCATATTCAAACATACAAAGATTGACTTAAAAGAAATTATTGATATAAAAGGTATGTTTTTATAATTCTAACAGAAATTATATTAATATTAATTGCTATATTAAGGACAATCACCAAGTTAAAATATAGAATCATAAGTATAATTTTTAAAATATTGAGCAATGATTCTCTAGTATAAAGAAAGCTGTATCTTTGACATGTAAACAAGATTTTTATATAAAAAATGTTCGTTAAACTTATATTACTTGTATCATTACATGCATAACAAATGAAATAATGGCAAAGAATTCAAGTTCGCAAATATATATATATTTTTTTTGTATAAAAATAATGGTTAGCCCATCTTAAGATGATCGAGTTCTTTTGATAGACCGGTTATACGAAAAATGGGAAATATATTATACAAGTAATATAAGTTTAACGAACATTCAATATTATCATAAACCTAATTTACTTTGAAACAAAAAATTCGAGTATCTTCAATGGAGAGATTGAAATGCAATTCTCGGTTCAAATATAATTAATGTAATGTTTATAAATACACTAAGTATGAAACTACGAATATTTAAGGAAAAAACACAAACGCTTTTCTTTCATTTCATTAAAAGAACAAACCTTTTTGTTTGTTGGTTAACGTTTAACAAGTTCTTCGTTTATGTTAGTTTATTTATTACACATGTCATTATTTTAATAGAATAATTAAATAAGTATAAATTAGATAGGTATAATTTAAGTTTAGGGTTAGTTATTCCCGTTTATGTTTATCTTGTTCTTTTATTATTGTTTGTGTTTCCTTAACATCTTAACGAAGATAAACTAACACGCACAAACTTAATTTCTTAATAAACACGATATATTTTCAAACAAATATCCTAGTGATTTACTAATCTACTTTTTTGCTTAGTGAAAAGACCTTGGTGGCAATATAATGACTCTATAAGTTCTTCAAAATAAAAAGTTAAAAGTTAAAATTTCGAACAGGGAATGGTATGTCATAGTAGATATTGTGATTCGTGGTTGCATTGGAGTCTTGAAAACAGTAATCGTTAAAGCTGATTACTTCATCGGCAGGATGATGAAGTTAAGGCATAGAAGTCTACAGAATTATTGGCCTTTGCTTGTGTATTTTGTCTATACGAATAAAATTAAAGTACTTTCCATACATAAACGGAAGTGAAATTTTTTGCAATTTATACATTTGTTAACCAGATATAGATTATTGGTTTTAGAGTATTTTGGGTTTAGAGTTTTAGTGGTTTTCCAGGAGCTAAGAACTTAGAGATAATTATACAGTGTATATAATGAGGGCAGATGATTTATATATTTCCCGCATACACTTTTGAGCATTAAACCGTTTTGACCCGTTACCAAACACGCCCATATTGCTTCTTTCAATTGCAAGTATATAACATTCAATAATTAGAATAACGGCTTGACATTCTTACGTTTCTTAGGCAATCGAGTTATTGGCAAAGGAGTGCTGGAAGTGACCATGTAATTCCAGTGCACCATCCCAATGCTTTTAGATTTCTTTGAGAGAAGAAGTGAATGCATCCATTCTAATTGTTGCAGATTTCGGGAGTTACTCTAAAGCCATGTCAATACCAAAAGACGTTGTTGCACCTTATATGCACTTAATGAAGTTTCTCTTGGATGATGATTATGCCGATCCTTTTAACTCACGTCCTACCCTTCTTTTCTTTCCTGGGACGTCCTACCCTTCTTTTCTTCCATGGAAGGTCATTACAAAATTTGTATGTAATCAAGAATGTTGAAAATATATTCAAAATAATATTTTGTTTATTTTTAAAGTAACCGGAAATTAAAGATTCAATATTGTTTCAAGAGTTAATTACACGGATGGTCATTTTCTCTTACCCAAGTTGCACTTTTCGTCATATTTTCTGAAAAATTACACGGGATAGTCCTTTATTTTGAATTTCTGCACATGGACAGTACTTTAGTCCGTTAGGGTTTAACTCAATTCTGTTAGTTATATCATAATGACCAACTTACCCTTTTGTCTTATTCGCAAAGGACCATCCGTGTAATTAACTCTAAAATTTCTTAAAAGTATTAATGAAAATTTTAAAACTTAAAAACAAAATGAAACAAAAATAAAATGAAAAAAATAAAACAAAAATCACAATCAGATAAAACAATATATAATTAACCCCAAAAATCTTTAAATCTTAAAAACAAAATGAAAAAAATAAAACAAAAATCACAATCATACAAACACCTAGACAAACTCCAATTTATTGTGGATCTGAAATCACCACCGAACCCCAAAATCATGTACATCTGCAAATCGAACTGCAACTCCAAACCCAAAATCAGATCCGACATCAACCCTCGCCACCTACAAATCGAACCCCAACCCCAAAATCATGTAGATCTGCAAATCGAACCCCAATCCCTAAAATCAGTCTCCGACGACATCACCCCTCGCCACCTGCAAATCGACCATCGCCACCCGCAAATCGACCATCACCCCTCGCCTCTAAAGCCACCATCGCCACTATCGCCGCACTTTTGGGGTTGGGGTTCGATTTGCAGGTGGAGTCAACAGTGGAGAACATGGTACTGATTAAACATATTAGTAGACATATGAAGTAGGCATGTATATCATTTCTCATATTAATGAGATGAAACCTTAGCCATT
Organism: Senecio squalidus; assembly: GCA_910822075.1. Taxonomy (NCBI): domain Eukaryota; kingdom Viridiplantae; phylum Streptophyta; class Magnoliopsida; order Asterales; family Asteraceae; genus Senecio; species Senecio squalidus. The sequence continues at coordinate 40,096,656 of CAJVGC010000589.1, read as the reverse complement.
TATTTTCATAAATCAATCCTAGCTAGTCATTCAAATCTTGAATAAAAAAATTAAATGTGTTTAATAAATGAGTTTATAACTTATAAATAATTTATCAAATCATTAAAATATAATTTAATGAATAATATTTAATTACAATAAAAATTAAATGATGATAATCTTTAATAATTAATTAATTTTTTATAAAGACTTGATACAAGCATTGTAATATATAAAGTGATTAAAATAATAAATTATTAAATTACTAAAGTTTATAATTATCTATAATTTAAACATAGGGTGTTGATAAAGACACCCCCCCAAATTCTTTTTTGGTTATGGACACCCCCCAAGGGTCAAATCGATACTTTAAATTAATTTTTTTTTAATTATTATTTCATTTGTTATATTTTTATTTAAATAAATTATTAAACTAAAACTTTTATTTATTTAGTTTTGATGAAAATCAAAAAATTAAGACAAAATGTTATGAAAATATAAATGTTATTACCGGTTATGCGTGTTATATATATATGATAACTCGAAATCTCGTTTTAATTTTATTTATTTAAAAGTTTAAATTATTTGACGTGACTAAAGTAAAAGTAAAAGAATATATTCCCTGCTTTTCTGTTTGACGCGACTAAAGTAAAAGAATAAGAATATATTCCCTGCTTTTCTGTTTGACGCGACTAAAGTAAAAGTAAAAGAATATATTCCGACTGTGCTTCTGGATGGGAAACCCCATATGTTAATCGACAAAAAGTGTATCGTCAACTTAACCCTTCAACTTGTGATCCTGAAGGTGTTGATGTAGATGATTAGATAATGTAGTTTGTTATGTTCAATAACTTGTTATGTTTAATTATTTATGTATTTTGTTATGAGTAATGTTCATTTTATTAATATATTTATCTTAAATCTATATTTTTAATTTAAGATCTATAATAATAATAATAATAATAATAATAATAATAATAATAATAATATAAAATACATGGGGGGTGTCTTTAGTGAAGAGGGGGGGTGAGGTTATCCTCCCCCTTAAACATATTATTATAAGTACTTATTACAATATTATCCCCCTATTTAAATTACAAAAACTCATATGAAAGTGTGCCATTAAACAATTTTTTTATGTTTTGGTATTTTTAAATTTAGTCCCTCGACTTTAAGACTTTAGCGGTTTCGCCCCCTCAACTTTAAAAACTTTAACGTTTTCCCCCCCTCAACTATAAAAACTTTAACGCTTTTTCACCCTCAACTTTAAAAAATTTAACGTTTTTTCACCCTAAACTTTAAACAACTTTTAGCTTTTCCTGTCTGCACTTTATATGCTTTTGCGTTTTCCCCCCCTCAGCTTTAAATAATACTTTTACGCTTTCTACCCCTCAGAATTTTTTTTTGATTCAACTAATACGAACATCTACTCAGATTAATAATAAATAACGGCACCGTTTTAGCAAATAGCTACATTTATATTTCGATAAAAAAGTAAAAAAACAAAAAGTCGAGTCGTTTTATCCGGAGTAGGATAAACGACATCCTCTCCTCTTCTCGCTTCGATCAATGACTTGATCCGGAGCTGATGGTGGAAGGTCGTAAAAGTATTACTTAAAGTAAAAAAAAAGTTACGAGAAGTAAGAAATAAAAAAGACGTCGAAGCCCAACAATAATAAGCCCAAACGAAGCCCAAAAAAACCCAAAAAAACACCCTCAGCGCATACCCGGGCACGAACCATGGCTTCATCTTGCATGCGACGGAGGTTATGGGAAACACGTTGATGAAAGGGCTTTTTTGTTTATATGAACTGTAATCGAACTCGTGCGAAGCACGAGAGATCCTCTAGTTTATTATAAAACACAAAAACTAGTGCATCGGGTATAAAATACTACTGTAGTACTTTTAAAGAATTAGTTTTTTTTTTTATGAAAACAACGTGTTATCAAATGAGTAACGGCGTTAGTCTGAAAATCATCTTAAAACGAATTTCGCTCCACCATTTTTAATTCCGAATCAGATTCTCTCTCTATAAAAAAAAACACACACTACACCAAAACACACACTCCGCCAGGTTAGGGTTTCATCATATCAATTTTCATTTTTCAATACACATATATACATATTCTGTATCTATATATCTATCGAATTTTTCAAATTAGGAATGTAATTTATGTTAATTTTGAATAAAACAATTCTTGATTTCGTTTTTTAATCGTTTGTTACCAGTGATTTCGGATCTCTCGAGTGCTTAGTTTTAAGGTTTCTGCTACTGAAAATTCCAACTCTCGAAGCTTTTATTTTTATAGAAGTTGAATTGATTTCAGGTGAATTTATTGATTGTTTTCTTAATTCTAATCTTATTATAATTTCTTCAAGTTGTGTTATTGATTTTAAATTAGCAAAAAATGTATTAAACAATAAAATAGAAATAGATTGTGAGGTATACAGCTGTGTAATTTTCATTTGATTTAGAAAAATAGAAATTCTATGACGTTATGATGTTGTGAGGTGATCTGTTTTACATTGTTTCTCTTTACTTATAAGTATTGGAGGCTGTACAGGTTTTGTAATGCGGTTTATATGTGACGAGTTAGTTATTTATCAGTTATATTAACCCATTTACTTGGCTATTACACTATAACAACCATTTAGGAGTTCAATTTTTCAACCAATTTTGTATGGTGAAATGATTCTTGAGCGTAAAAGTTGAGGAGAGAATATACATTTCTTCAATAGATTGTTTAATGCTTTACTTAATTAGGGAAATACGTGTTTTATGTTTCATTGAGATCGTTTTGTTTCTAACTATCTATTGGTTCTGGTAATTTTTATAGAAAAGTAAAGTTTCTCTAACCTTCCTTCTCTGTAGAGAAATGCATCTAGCTTTTATATTGGTTACACTTTTTGCATTGTGTCAGTTTATTGATGCTTAATCTTATTTATATTCTCATTTATCTAAGATATATATTTTATGTCCTTTTAGTTGCAGGTTTATACGAGCTCTAATAATCGATATTAAATTAATAAATATTCATATTTTAGAGGAAAACAGTAGTTGCTTAAAGTGAGACTTTGCCCTTTAAATTTTTGTGAGGAAAGATGGGGTCCGCTTGTTGTAATTAAAATATGAACGAAAATTAACAAAGTTATAAAATATAGATAAAAAGGTCATTATATAAAATTAGTTAATTTAAAACACATTTGAACCCTAAAAGAAAAAAACACACATTGGCAATATCGTATTTATATACTCACCGACGTTACGTAGCACGACTTCGTTTTTATCATATTAATAAACGATTCAATTGTACTGATTATAATTTTTATGTTGTGCTTAAATATACATTTCATAATTTTTATGTAAGAAATTATATTTATTCTAATATCGGAATTAACAATAATTATATATTCTGATATTGTATCTTTTCAATGTAAAAAAAAAACTTCAATCATGTCAATTTTTTTGTTACCCCGCCGCATAACACGAATACGATACTAATTTTATTTTTATTTCAACCAAATGTCTGATAAAAATCAAATATCTTAAAAACAAATTCGTCATGAATCACATTTTTACATAATCAATTTATTTTACAGATGGCTTTCCATAAAAAAAAACTAACATTTTTACATAATCAGTTTTCAATTCATTTTACAAATGACTTTCTATAAAAAAAAAACCTAACAAACATACAGTTTCTAAGAGAGAGAGAGAAAGCTCTAATATATATATATATATATATATATTATAGAGCTTTCTCTCTCTCTCTTAGAAACTGTATGTTTGTTAGGTTTTTTTTTTATAGAAAGTCATTTGTAAAATGAATTGAAAACTGATTATGTAAAAATGTTAGTTTTTTTTTATGGAAAGCCATCTGTAAAATGAATTGAAAATTGATTATGTAAAAATGTGATTCATGACGAATTTGTTTTTAAGATATTTGATTTTTATCAGACATTGGTTGAAATAAAAAAAATTAGTATCGTATTCGTGTTATGCGGCGGGGTAACAAAAAAATTGACATGATTGAAGTTTTTTTTTACATTGAAAAGATACAATATCAGAATATATAATTATTGTTAATTCCGATATTAGAATAAATATAATTTCTTACATAAAAATTATGAAATGTATATTTAAGCAACATAAAAATTATAATCAGTACAATGAATCGTTATTAATATGATAAAAACGAAGTCGTGCTACGTAACGTCGGTGAGTATAAATACGATATTGCCAATGTGTGTTTTTTCTTTAGGGTTCAAATGTGTTTTAAATTAACTAATTTTATATAATGACCTTTTATCTATATTTATAACTTTGTTAATTTTCGTTCATATTTTAATTACAACAAGCGGACCCCATCTTTCCTCACATAAAAATTTAAAGGGCAAAGTCTCACTTTAAGCAACTACTGTTTTCCTCTAAAATATGAATATTTATTAATTTAATTCGATTATTAGAGCTCGTATAAACCTGCAACTAAAAGGACATAAAATATATATCTTAGATAAATGAGAATATAAATAAGATTAAGCATCAATAAACTGACACAATGCAAAAAGTGTAACCAATATAAAAGCTAGATGCATTTCTACAGAGAAGGAAGGTTAGAAACTTTACTTTTCTATAAAAATTACCAGAACCAATAGATAGTTAGAAACAAAACGATCTCAATGAAACATAAAACACGTATTTCCCTAATAAGTAAAGCATTAAACAATCTATTGAAGAAATGTATATTCTCTCCTCAACTTTACGCTCAAGAATCATTTCACCATACAAAATTGGTTGAAAAATTGAACTCCTAAATGGTTGTTATAGTGTAATAGCCAAGTAAATGGGTTAATATAACTGATAAATAACTAACTTTCACATATAAACCGCATTACAAAACCTGTACAGCCTCCAATACTTATAAGTAAAGAGAAACAATGTAAAACAGATCACCTCACAACATCATAACGTCATAGAATTTCTATTTTTCTAAATCAAATGAAAATTACACAGCTGTATACCTCACAATCTATTTCTATTTTATTGTTTAATACATTTTTTGCTAATTTAAAATCAATAACACAACTTGAAGAAATTATAATAAGATTAGAATTAAGAAAACAATCAATAAATTCACCTGAAATCAATTCAACTCTATAAAAATAAAAGCTTCGAGAGTTGGAATTTTCAGTAGCAGAAACCTTAAAACTAAGCACTCGAGAGATCCGAAATCACTGGTAACAAACGATTAAAAAACGAAATCAAGAATTGTTTTATTCAAAATTAACATAAATTACATTCCTAATTTGAAAAATTCGATAGATATATAGATACAGAATATGTTATATGTGTATTGAAAAATGAAAATTGAATAATTGATATGATGAAACCCTAACCTGGCGGAGTGTGTTTTGGTGTAGTGTGTGTTTTTTGTTAGAGAGAGAATCTGATTCGGAATTAAAAATGGTGGAGCGAAATTCGTTTTAAGATGATTTTCAGACTAACGCCGTTACTCATTTGATAACACGTTGTTTTCATAAAAAAAAAACTAATTCTTTAAAAGTACTACAGTAGTATTTTATACCCGATGCACTAGTTTTTGTGTTTTATAATAAACTAGAGGATCTCTCGTGCTTCGCACGAGTTCGATTACAGTTCATATAAAAAAAAGCCCTTTCATCAACGTGTTCCCATAACCTCCGTCGCATGCAAGATGAAGCCATGGTTCGTGCCCGGGTATGCGCTGAGGGTGTTTTTTTGGGTTTTTTGGGCTTCGTTTGGGCTTATTATTGTTGGGCTTCGACGTTTTTTATTTCTTACTTCTCGTAACTTTTTTTTTACTTTAAGTAATACTTTTACGACCTTCCATCCCATCAGCTCCGGATCAAGTCATTGATCGAAGCGAGAAGAGGAGAGGATGTCGTTTATCCTACTCGGATAAACGACTCGACTTTTGTTTTTTTACTTTTTTATCGAAATAAATGTAGCTATTTGCTAAAACGGTGCCGTTATTATTATAATCTGAGTAGATGTTCGTATTAGTTGAATCAAAAAAAAATTCTGAGGGGTAGAAAGCGTAAAAGTATTATTAAAGCTGAGGGGGGGGAAACGCAAAAGCATATAAAGTGCAGACAGGAAAAGCTAAAAGTTGTTTAAAGTTTAGGGTGAAAAAGCGTTAAATTTTTTAAAGTTGAGGGTGAAAAAGCGTTAAAGTTTTTATAGTTGAGGGGGGGAAAACGTTAAAGTTTTAAAGTTGAGGGGGCGAAACCGCTAAAGTCTTAAAGTCGAGGGACTAAATTTAAAAATACCAAAACATAAAAAAATTGTTTAATGGCACACTTTCATATGAGTTTTTGTAATTTAAATAGGGGGATAATATTGTAATAAGTACTTATAATAATATGTTTAAGGGGGAGGATAACCTCACCCCCCTCTTCACTAAAGACACCCCCCATGTATTTATATTTTATTATTATTATATTATTATTATATATTATTATAGATCTTAAATTAAAAATATAGATTTAAGATAAATATTAATAAAATGAACATTACTCATAACAAAATACATAAATAATTAAACATAACAAGTTATTGAACATAACAAAAAACATTATCTAATCATCTACATCAACACCTTCAGGATCACAAGTTGAAGGGTTAAGTTGACGATACACTTTTGTCGATTAACATATGGGGTTTCCCATCCAGAAGCACAGTCGGAATATATTCTTTTACTTTTACTTTAGTCGCGTCAAACAGAAAAGCAGGGATATATTCTTATTCTTTTACTTTAGTCGCGTCAAACAGAAAAGCAGGGAATATATTCTTTTACTTTACTTTAGTCACGTCAAATAATTTAAACTTTAAATAAATAAAATTAAAACGAGATTTCGAGTTATCATATATATATAACACGCATAACCGGTAATAACATTTATATTTTCATAACATTTTGTCTTAATTTTTGATTTTCATCAAAATAAATAAATAAAAGTTTTAGTTTAATAATTTATTTAAATAAAAATATAAAAAATGAAATAATAATTAAAAAAAAAATTAATTTAAAGTATCGATTTGACCCTTGGGGGGTGTCCATAACCAAAAAAGAATTTGGGGGGGTGTCTTTATCAACACCCTATGTTTAAATTATAGATAATTATAAACTTTAGTAATTTAATAATTTATTATTTTAATCACTTTATATTACAATGCTTGTATCAAGTCTTTATAAAAAATTAATTAATTTTAAAGATTATCATCATTTAATTTTTATTGTAATTAAATATTATTCATTAAATTATATTTTAATGATTTGATAAATTATTTATAAGTTATAAACTCATTTATTAAACACATTTAATTTTTATTCAAGATTTGAATGACTAGCTAGGATTGATTTATGAAAATAAATGGCTAAGGTTTCATCTCATTAATATGAGAAATGATATACATGCCTACTTCATATGTCTACTAATATGTTAATCAGTACCATGTTCTCCACTGTTGACTCCACCTGCAAATCGAACCCCAACCCAAAAGTGCGGCGATAGTGGCGATGGTGGCTTTAGAGGCGCGGGGTGATGGTCGATTGGGGTGGCGATGGTCGATTTGCAGGTGGCGAGGGGTGATGTCGTCGGAGACTGATTTTAGGGATTGGGGTTCGATTTGCAGATCTACATGATTTTGGGGTTGGGGTTCGATTTGTAGGTGGCGAGGGTTGATGTCGGATCTGATTTTGGGTTTGGAGTTGCAGTTCGATTTGCAGATGTACATGATTTTGGGGTTCGGGGTGATTTCAGATCCACAATAAATTGGAGTTTGTCTAGGTGTTTGTATGATGGATGTGATTTTGTTTATTTTTTTCATTTTGTTTTTAAGATTTAAAGATTTTGGGGTTATATATTGTTTTATCTGATTGTGATTTTTGTTTATTTTTTTCATTTTATTTTTGTTTCATTTTGTTTTTAGTTTTAAAATTTTCATTAATACTTTTAAGAAATTTTAGAGTTAATTACACGGATGGTCCTTTGCGAATAAGACAAAAGGGTAAGTTGGTCATTATGATATAATAACAGAATTGAGTTATTGAAACCCTAACGGATAAAGTACTGTCCATGTGCAGAAATTCAAAATAAAGGACTATCCCGGTAATTTTTCGAAAATATGACGAAAAGTGCAACTTGGGTAA
>CAJVGC010000589.1:39764909-40088384 GCA_910822075.1 Senecio squalidus | reverse complement strand
AAATAATCACTTAAGAATTCAAAAATACCAAATAAATCATCTGATTCGCGCCATTTCCTCGCGCCATTTTTTTCGTCGCGAGATTGAAAAAATATAAATGAGTGGTCATAAATTGACCCCGTCCTCGCGACTTTTTGGTCCTCGCGACATTTTTCTCGCGCCAATTTATGACCACTCATTTATATTATTTTCAATCTCGCGACGAAAGAATTGCGCGAGAAAATGGCGCGAATCAAATGATTATTTGGTATTTTTGAAGTTCGTCAAGTGAGTTATTTTAAATTATCTCTAATACTCTAGAAACCATAAATTCAGGAATCCAAAATGTCTCAACAAAGAACTCATACCTTTTCCTCCTCTTTGTTGGTGTTGCTCTTTGTACGAGTAAGTTTGCTCTTATATCGGTTTTTTTTTCTACTTTTTTTTTGTAAACATATTCATCTTAGTTACCCATAATTAATTTTTTCTTATCTTTCTTACTATTTATTACAGCGGCGCCAACGTTGAAAGCTGAAAGTTTGTGTGTAAAATGTGGATATGGCTAATTGTACTCCAGGGAAGTGTGAAGCCTGTTTGCAATGATCATTGCGGCAACTATGGCAGGAATACTTATTGCACACGAAATGGTCAATGCCATGTGCTTGTTAAGAAAGTGAATTTGCTTTTGTTCTAAGAAATGACCTTCGCCATAGATGATAAAATAAGAACATTTTTTATTTTCCTATGTCTAAGATGAAATTATAATGTAACTCTAATAAGAGGGTTCCTCGTACTTATGATGTTTTGGTTGTTTAATTTTTTTAAGAACTTTTTATATATTCGAGTTTTCGTTACTTTTTTAGTAACGTTTTCTCAAGCCTTATTCTCATCATACATTAAAACGTACAAACTTGCACTTAAAAAATTCTATACTAATTCTTTCTCATGGAGAGAAACTTATATTCACATTCTTTGACAATATAACTTTAAAGTTGTAACCATACATCTGTCAAAGAGTCTTCGTAATTATCGATATGTGATATATAAATTATGATGTTTTAGACGTGATTTATGGATATAAGAATTGATACTTTTACGTTAACAATTGTATATTTAAGCTCTTTAAAAGTGTCCAAATTTTTGAAAGATTTCTAACTCGTCCGCTTCAATCCCTACAAGATGGTCTAGATCTTAGCCATTTGAGGAAATTTATAACTTTTTGTAATGCATTTTATTTTTGTTTCTTTCATAATGTGTTGCTGTTGGGTCTACTAATGCAATTCGATGAAGAATGTACATCCTGTTAAGAGCAGAACGAATCGGCGATTTATGTCCGACCTACGTTATTCATACAAATCATGTTGAAGTGGACTGGTTTTGGCTTTCGATTTTCGGCAGAGAGAAGAGTGGTGGCAGATGCTAGGTGCAAGTCTTCGACGGTGGTAGTTGGTGCAGATCTCTTTAATGGTCACTTATTCGATTAAATAATTACGATGTACGAGTTTTTGGGGGTGTTGTATTTATGTTAGGGGTGTTGATAGAGGCACCCCTAAACTATTTTTCGGTTATCAACATCTCCCAAGGGTCACATCATTATTACTAATATGATTTTTTTTTTTAATTTTAGATATAAAAGTATAGAATTGTTTATTTATTATCTACATATCATATTTTATTCATTTAAAATTTAAATATATATTTGTTTTATAATTTTTTATTTTTTTTTGTATTTTAAAGATTTTTTTAATAGGTTTTAACTCGTGTTTTAATAAGTAAAAGAATTAAATTTTATCAATTACAACTTTATATTTATAATGTTATTTCAAATATACATGTTAATTTTAAACTAATTAATATTTATTTTTTATATGTTAGGAAATATATTAACAGGTTTTAACCTGTGTAATAATAACTAAAATTAATAATTTACGATTTTATTTTATTAAATTTTATTAATTAATAGCTTTTTTATTTAAAATTATTTTAGTATACCTTTTTATATAAAATAAAATTTACAAACAAAAATAACTAATAAACTAATTATTATTATTAGAAAAACTAAAAACTAATATATAATTATAAGATTTTAAAAATAAAATAAAATAAAACTAAAAAAAATAAAATAAAAATTTCTAATAATAATAATTAGGAAAAGGGGGTGGAGATAACCATTTGGGGGGGGTGAGGTTATCCCACCCCTTATGTTAGATATACTTTAGTACATGAAGACACTTTACAGGATAAGTGAAGTACCTCTATGTGATTGATTTTTCAATATTTTTGTATATTTAGTCAAAATATAAGTTTAACAAATTTCAATTATTGTTCTTGAAATAAGAGTTAACACAATATGCATATCCATATACAATTAGTCGTCACCGCAAATCATCCCTTATTCTACACAAGTATATAACTAGTTAAAAGTAACGTTGTAATATTTTTAGGCTATTAACTCAAATCTACCAATATTACTATGGACAATAAATATATGGACGACTCAAAAATTACAAAGTTTATGAAGCGGAGAATATGAAAATGCTTTGAAATAGCGAGTACCTACTGAAATCTCAATATATGTCAAAAGGTATAATGTTCATTTCAACTAGGTGAAGTTACATGTAAATTCTGCTAAAGTATTAAAGATCTCATCTGGAATGTATTAGAGAAGCAATATATGTTAAGTTCATCATAATGTTGTTACTAATAGCACATATAGAAAAACTCACGTTATCTATATGAACTAGACCAACAATACTAATTAAGATATTTACCCTGCCAATGCTATGGCACAATTTAGCTCCTCAACGTTGACATAAAGAATCACTTTGTAGCGGAATCATCATCAAATCAAATAGGGTTCTTCTCGCACTCTTAACTTCTTGTGTTGATTTCTTCGAACTGTTTACTCTACTTCAACTCCAAACTCTTTCAAATTCATTCTAGCCTTATAAAAAACATTATTAAGGGAAAATATTGAGTTTGGTTTTATAGAACCGATTTAACTATAAATCAAATAAAAGCACTTCCTTTCGTCCAAAAATGATTCTCTAACAAAAACACATAGTTTAACAAAGTTTAATTTTATATCTATTTTTGAAATTGACAATCAATTAGGGACAACCCAAAAGAAAAGTCGGACAATTAATATGGAACAATTTTAAAATATCTAACTATAGTATTTAAATTAATTATTATTATTTCATATGAAATGATCTCTTTCTCCTATCTATTCACACCAATTTGCTGAAGAAAAATTAGTTTATGTAGCACAAACAACGGATATCAATGTTCATATAGGGCCGGATGTCATCCAAAATTGCATTATCACTAGCCAATGTGTCGACGTTCGTTCATATCTTATTGGAAAGACCCTTTATTATCAAATCTTCATAAAGAAGGTCGCGTCCATTGGACCCTATTGGATGTAATATACTTTTTGAAATTAATGTAAAATATGCGTTTTGTGACACTCTGGTAGAAATTTGATTTATTTGTAACGTTACTTGAATGGCTTAGGCATTGTTTTTCTATATACTCGATCTACAAAGAAAAATGAGAAAAACAAATGTTCAAAATCAACATTTTCCTGAACCGGATCTTTTGATGGTTGTTGTAAAAGTATAAGCTAATGATCGAATAACGTATTCAATAGTTCAATGTTTTCGATAATCACATTAAGATACAACTTTTATATACTAAATAGATTATGATTCTTCTTTAAATATTCTGCTTGTGATTTTATTTTAACTCATTAATCGTCATTAAGACATTGACATCTATCTATTACCTAATCTATTACACATTAAATTAGTAATTAATATTAAAAAATATTTTAAGGCAATTTATTTGAATATGATTCTCATGAAATTAATGTCTTGTATTATGTTATACTAAATAATTGTTCATAGAGTCTATATATACATGATATAATCTTAAAAGATTGACATAATTTCAATAACATCTATCTCTAATATTCAAAAAAATTAACAATCAAGGAATCAACATGTATCAACAAAAACTCCTTACCTCTTCATCCTCTTGTTGGTCGTTGTTCTTGCACAAGTAAGTTTGCCCCGCTTCATGTTTTTTGCTTTTATATCTGTGTTTTTTTATGTTTTTAAACATATTAACTTTAATTACTCACAATTAAGAAAAATAGTTCAACTCTAACATTAATACTTGTTGCAGCAGTACCAACAGTGAAAGCAGGAGGTGCATGTTGTCAAAGTGTGGATATGGATAATTGTACTAAAGAGAAATGTGACCCCTTTTGCAACGATCATTGCGGCAACTACAAAGAGACTACCCATTGCATATCGTATCTCAACATGCCATTGTGGGTGTTAAAGATTGTATTTTTCCAAAAAACAACCTTTGTTATTAGATAACTTTTCTATTGTTTAAGACAAAAGTATAAGATTAATGAATTGTAACCCCAATCAATGGTTTATTCGTAATATGAGGTTTGGTTATTGTAATTATATTATACATTATCGTGCTTTTGAGTTTTTGATTAACCTTTTTGTAAAGTTTCTTTAGCCTTTATTCTCATCACATAAATGAACCATATGAACAACTTTTTTAAAATTATTTAAAACCCACTTTAAATTCATAATTAACTCTAAATTACTATATTTAGAGTATAACTAGGTTTAGGAAAATTAATACTCCATTAGAACAAACATTAAATTATCTTTCCAACGAGCACCCATTTCAAACATACAGTTTCTATATATATATATATAGACAACTCCAATAAACCTCTTTTTATATATATATTATATAGGAGAGGAATTTGTAAAAAGTCGAGGAAGTATTGTGTAAGTGACATATGACAACTTTGGGAAAAAAAATTATTTTTTTTATTTTTTTAATAAAAAAAATCGAATTTTTTTTTCCGGGGAAAATTTTTTTTTTTTTTTTTTTTTTGGCTCGAAAAAATATGTTGCACACCCATGATAAACATTTATGTGTGCATCCTAGTTGAATATTATAGCTACACATCATTCACGTCACTTTGTGCTTCATATTTTTTCATCATATGTGTGCATCATTAATGTGCATTATATTTTTTTTGTGCATCATATGACGTGGCAGGTGACATGGCATGCTTATGTGTCAAGTTTAAATACATCTTGTGACTTGGCATAACGTTTAACGTTATGCACGAAAATGATGATTTTATCGAAAAAATTTCAATTTTTTTTTTTCGAATTGTTTTTTTTTTATTAAAAAAATAATTTTTTTTTAAATGTCACCTAATTATCCTCATGTCATTCCCACATTACTCCTCGACTTTTTACAAATTTGAAACTTTTTATTTTATCTACTCTTTTTATTTATATATATATATATATATATATATATATATTAGAGCTTTCTCTCTCTCTCTTAGAAACTGTATGTTTGTTAGGTTTTTTTTTTTATAGAAAGTCATTTGTAAAATGAATTGAAAACTGATTATGTAAAAATGTTAGTTTTTTTTTTATGGAAAGCCATATGTAAAATGAATTGAAAATTGATTATGTAAAATGTGATTCATGACGAATTTGTTTTAAGATATTTGATTTTTATCAGACATTGGTTGAAATAAAAATAAAATTAGTATCGTATTCGTGTTATGCGGCGGGGTAACAAAAAAATTGACATGATTGAAGTTTTTTTTTTACATTGAAAAGATACAATATCAGAATATCTAATTATTGTTAATTCCGATATTAGAATAAATATAATTTCTTACATAAAAATTATGAAATGTATATTTAAGCACAACATAAAAATTATAATCAGTACAATTGAATCGTTTATTAATATGATAAAACGAAGTCGTGCTACGTAACGTCGGTGAATATTGCCAATGTGTGTTTTTTTCTTTTAGGGTTCAAATGTGTTTTAAATTAACTAATTTTATATAATGACCTTTTTATCTATATTTTATAACTTTGTTAATTTTCGTTCATATTTTAATTACAACAAGCGGACCCCATCTTTCCTCACATAAAAATTTAAGGGCAAAGTCTCACTTAAGCAACTACTGTTTTCCTCTAAACTATGAATATTTATTAATTTAATATCGATTATTAGAGCTCGTATAAACCTGCAACTAAAAGGACATAAAATATATATCTTAGATAAATGAGAATATAAATAAGATTAAGCATCAATAAACGACACAATGCAAAAAGTGTAACCAATAAAAGCTAGATGCATTTCTCTACAGAGAAGGAATGTTAGAGAAACTCTTACTTTTCTATAAAAATTACCAGAACCAATAGATAGTTAGAAACAAAACGATCTCAATGAAACATAAAACACGTATTCCCTAATTAAGTCAAGCATTAAACAATCAAATGTATATTCTCTCCTCAACTTTTACGCTCAAGAATCATTTCACCATACAAAATTGGTTGAAAAATTGAACTCCTAATGGTTGTTATAGTGTAATAGCCAAGTAAATGGGTTAATATAACTGATAAATAACTAACTTTCGTCACATATAAACCGCATTACAAAACCTGTACAGCCTCCAATACTTATAAGTAAAGAGAAACCAATGTAAACAGATCACCTCACAACATCATAACGTCATAGAATTTCTATTTTTCTAAATCAAATGAAAATACACAGCTGTATACCTCACAATCTATTTCTATTTTATTGTTTAATACATTTTTTGCTAATTTAAAATCAATAACACAACTTGAAGAAATTATAATAAGATTAGAATTAAGAAAACAATCAATAAATTCACCTGAAATCAATTCAACTTCTATAAAAATAAAAGCTTCGAGAGTTGGAATTTTCAGTAGCAGAAACCTTAAAACTAAGCACTCGAGAGATCCGAAATCTCACTGGTAACAAACGATTAAAAAACGAAATCAAGAATTGTTTTATTCAAAATTAACATAAATTACATTCCTAATTTGAAAAATTCGATAGATATATAGATACCGAATGTATATATGTGTATTGAAAAATGAAAATTGAATAATTGATATGATGAACCCTAACCTGGCGGAGTGTGTGTTTTGGTGTAGTGTGTGTTTTTTTTATAGAGAGAGAATCTGATTCGGAATTAAAAATGGTGGAGCGAAATTCGTTTTAAGATGATTTTCAGACTAACGCCGTTACTCATTTGATAACACGTTGTTTTCATAAAAAAAAAACTAATTCTTTAAAAGTACTACAGTAGTATTTATACCCGATGCACTAGTTTTGTGTTTTATAATAAACTAGAGGATCTCTCGTGCTCGCACGAGTTCGATTACAGTTCATATAACAAAAAAGCCCTTTCATCAACGTGTTTCCCATAACCTCCGTCGCATGCCAAGATGAAGCCATGGTTCGTGCTGAGGGTGTTTTTTTGGGTTTTTTTGGGCTTCGTTTGGGCTTATTATTGTTGGGCTTCGACGTCTTTTTATTTCTTACTTCTCGTAACTTTTTTTTTACTTTAAGTCAATACTTTTACGACCTTCCATCCCATCAGCTCCGGATCAAGTCATTGATCGAAGCGAGAAGAGGAGAGGATGTCGTTTATCCTACTCCGGATAAACGACTCGACTTTTTGTTTTTTTACTTTTTTATCGAAATATAAATGTAGCTATTTGCTAAAACGATGCCGTTATTTATTATTAATCTGAGTAGATGTTCGTATTAGTTGAATCAAAAAAAATTCTGAGGGGTAGAAAGCGTAAAAGTCTTATTTAAAGCTGAGGGGGGAAAACGCAAAGCATATAAAGTGCAGACAGGAAAGCCTAAAAGTTGTTTAAAGTTTAGGGTGAAAAAACGTTAAATTTTTTAAAGTGAGGGTGAAAAAGCGTTAAAGTTTTTATTAGTTGAGGGGGGGAATTAAAGTTTTTAAAGTTGAGGGGGCGAAACCGCTAAAGTCTTAAAGTCGAGGGACTAAATTTAAAATACCAAAACATAAAAAAATTGTTTAATGGCACACTTTCATATGAGTTTTTGTAATTTCAATAGGGGGATAATATTGTTAAACATATTATTATAAGTACTTATTACAATATTATCCCCCTATTTAAATTACAAAAACTCATATGAAAGTGTGCCATTAAACAATTTTTTTATGTTTTGGTATTTTTAAATTTAGTCCCTCGACTTTAAGACTTTAGCGGTTTCGCCCCCTCAACTTTAAAAACTTTAACGTTTTCCCCCCCTCAACTATAAAAACTTTAACGCTTTTTCACCCTCAACTTTAAAAAATTTAACGTTTTTTCACCCTAAACTTTAAACAACTTTTAGCTTTTCCTGTCTGCACTTTATATGCTTTTGCGTTTTCCCCCCCTCAGCTTTAAATAATACTTTTACGCTTTCTACCCCTCAGAATTTTTTTTTGATTCAACTAATACGAACATCTACTCAGATTAATAATAAATAACGGCACCGTTTTAGCAAATAGCTACATTTATATTTCGATAAAAAAGTAAAAAAACAAAAAGTCGAGTCGTTTTATCCGGAGTAGGATAAACGACATCCTCTCCTCTTCTCGCTTCGATCAATGACTTGATCCGGAGCTGATGGGATGGAAGGTCGTAAAAGTATTACTTAAAGTAAAAAAAAAGTTACGAGAAGTAAGAAATAAAAAAGACGTCGAAGCCCAACAATAATAAGCCCAAACGAAGCCCAAAAAAACCCAAAAAAACACCCTCAGCGCATACCCGGGCACGAACCATGGCTTCATCTTGCATGCGACGGAGGTTATGGGAAACACGTTGATGAAAGGGCTTTTTTGTTTATATGAACTGTAATCGAACTCGTGCGAAGCACGAGAGATCCTCTAGTTTATTATAAAACACAAAAACTAGTGCATCGGGTATAAAATACTACTGTAGTACTTTTAAAGAATTAGTTTTTTTTTTTATGAAAACAACGTGTTATCAAATGAGTAACGGCGTTAGTCTGAAAATCATCTTAAAACGAATTTCGCTCCACCATTTTTAATTCCGAATCAGATTCTCTCTCTATAAAAAAAAACACACACTACACCAAAACACACACTCCGCCAGGTTAGGGTTTCATCATATCAATTATTCAATTTTCATTTTTCAATACACATATATACATATTCTGTATCTATATATCTATCGAATTTTTCAAATTAGGAATGTAATTTATGTTAATTTTGAATAAAACAATTCTTGATTTCGTTTTTTAATCGTTTGTTACCAGTGATTTCGGATCTCTCGAGTGCTTAGTTTTAAGGTTTCTGCTACTGAAAATTCCAACTCTCGAAGCTTTTATTTTTATAGAAGTTGAATTGATTTCAGGTGAATTTATTGATTGTTTTCTTAATTCTAATCTTATTATAATTTCTTCAAGTTGTGTTATTGATTTTAAATTAGCAAAAAATGTATTAAACAATAAAATAGAAATAGATTGTGAGGTATACAGCTGTGTAATTTTCATTTGATTTAGAAAAATAGAAATTCTATGACGTTATGATGTTGTGAGGTGATCTGTTTTACATTGTTTCTCTTTACTTATAAGTATTGGAGGCTGTACAGGTTTTGTAATGCGGTTTATATGTGACGAAAGTTAGTTATTTATCAGTTATATTAACCCATTTACTTGGCTATTACACTATAACAACCATTTAGGAGTTCAATTTTTCAACCAATTTTGTATGGTGAAATGATTCTTGAGCGTAAAAGTTGAGGAGAGAATATACATTTCTTCAATAGATTGTTTAATGCTTTACTTAATTAGGGAAATACGTGTTTTATGTTTCATTGAGATCGTTTTGTTTCTAACTATCTATTGGTTCTGGTAATTTTTATAGAAAAGTAAAGTTTCTCTAACCTTCCTTCTCTGTAGAGAAATGCATCTAGCTTTTATATTGGTTACACTTTTTGCATTGTGTCAGTTTATTGATGCTTAATCTTATTTATATTCTCATTTATCTAAGATATATATTTTATGTCCTTTTAGTTGCAGGTTTATACGAGCTCTAATAATCGATATTAAATTAATAAATATTCATATTTTAGAGGAAAACAGTAGTTGCTTAAAGTGAGACTTTGCCCTTTAAATTTTTATGTGAGGAAAGATGGGGTCCGCTTGTTGTAATTAAAATATGAACGAAAATTAACAAAGTTATAAAATATAGATAAAAAGGTCATTATATAAAATTAGTTAATTTAAAACACATTTGAACCCTAAAAGAAAAAAACACACATTGGCAATATCGTATTTATATACTCACCGACGTTACGTAGCACGACTTCGTTTTTATCATATTAATAAACGATTCAATTGTACTGATTATAATTTTTATGTTGTGCTTAAATATACATTTCATAATTTTTATGTAAGAAATTATATTTATTCTAATATCGGAATTAACAATAATTATATATTCTGATATTGTATCTTTTCAATGTAAAAAAAAAACTTCAATCATGTCAATTTTTTTGTTACCCCGCCGCATAACACGAATACGATACTAATTTTATTTTTATTTCAACCAAATGTCTGATAAAAATCAAATATCTTAAAAACAAATTCGTCATGAATCACATTTTTACATAATCAATTTTCAATTCATTTTACAGATGGCTTTCCATAAAAAAAAACTAACATTTTTACATAATCAGTTTTCAATTCATTTTACAAATGACTTTCTATAAAAAAAAAACCTAACAAACATACAGTTTCTAAGAGAGAGAGAGAAAGCTCTAATATATATATATATATATATATATATATATATATATATATATAAATAAAAGAGTAGGATTAAATAAAAAGTTTCAAATTTGTAAAAAGTCGAGGAAGTAATGTGGGAATGACATGAGGATAATTAGGTGACATTTAAAAAAAAATTATTTTTTTTAATAAAAAAAAAACAATTCGAAAAAAAAAAAATTGAAATTTTTTTCGATAAAATCATCATTTTCGTGCATAACGTTTAACGTTATGCCAAGTCACAAGATGTATTTAAACTTGACACATAAGCATGCCATGTCACCTGCCACGTCATATGATGCACAAAAAAAATATAATGCACATTAATGATGCACACATATGATGAAAAAATATGAAGCACAAAGTGACGTGAATGATGTGTAGCTATAATATTCAACTATGATGCACACATAAATGTTTATCATGGGTGTGCAACATATTTTTTTCGAGCCAAAAAAAAAAAAAAAAAAAAAATTTTAGAAAAAAAAAGATTTCGATTTTTTTTATTAAAAAAATAAAAAAATAATTTTTTTTCTTCTAAAGTTGTCATATGTCACCTCCCACAATATTTTCTCGACTTTTTACAAATTCCTCTCCTATATAATATATATATAAAAAGAGGTTTATTGGAAGTTGTCTATATATATATATATAGAAACTGTATGTTTGAAATGGGTGCTCGTTGGAAAGATAATTTAATGTTTGTTCTAATGGAGTATTTAATTTTTCCTAAAACCTAGTTATACTCTAAATATATTAATTTAAAGTTAATTATGAATTTAAAGTGGGTTTTAAATAATTTATTAAAAAGTGGTTCATATGGTTCATTTATGTGATGAGAATAAAGGCTAAAGAAACTTTACAAAAAGGTTAATCAAAAACTCAAAAGCACATAAATGTATAATATAATTAACAATAACCAAACCTCATATTACGAATAAACCATTGATTGGGGTTACAATTCATTAATCTTATACTTTTGTCTTAAACAATAGAAAAGTTATCTAATAACAAAGGTTGTTTTTTGGAAAAATACAATCTCATTAATTTTAACACCCACAATGGCATTTGAGATACGATATGCAATGGGTAGTCTCTTTGTAGTTGCCGCAATGATCGTTGCAAAAGGTGTCACATTTCTCTTTAGTACAATTATCCATATCCACACTTTGACAACATGCACCTCCTGCTTTCACTGTTGGTACTGCTGCAACAAGTATTAATGTTAGAGTTGAACTATTTTTCTTAATTGTGAGTAATTAAAGTTAATATGTTTAAAACATAAAAAAACACAGATATAAAAGCAAAAAAACATGAAGCGGGGCAAACTTACTTGTGCAAAGAACAACGACCAACAAGAGGATGAAGAGGTAAGGAGTTTTTTGTTGATACATGTTGATTCCTTGATTGTTAATTTTTTTGAATATTAGAGATAGATGTTATTGAAATTATGTCAATCTTTTAAGATTATATCATGTATATATAGACTCTATGAACAATTATTTAGTATAAACATAATACAAGACATTAATTTCATGAGAATCATATTCAAATGGAATAAATTGCCTTAAAATATTTTTTAATATTAATTACTAATTTAATGTGTAATAGATTATGTAATAGATAGATGTCAATGTCTTAATGACGATTAATGAGTTAAAATAAAATCACAAGCATAATATTTAAAGAATAATTCATAATCTATTTAGTATATAAAAGTTGTATCTTAATGTGATTATCGAAAACATTGAACTATTGAATACGTTATTCGATCATTAGCTTATACTTTTACAACAACCATCAAAAAGATCCGGTTCAGGAAAAATGTTGATTTTGAAACATTTGTTTTTCTCATTTTTCTTTGTAGATCGAGTATATAGAAAAAACAATGCCTAAGCCATTCAAGTAACGTTACAAATAAATCAAATTTCTACCAGAGTGTCACAAAACTCATATTTTACATTAATTTCAAAAGTATATTACATCCAATAGGGTCCAATGGACGACGACCTTCTTTATGAAGATTTGATAATAAAGGGTCTTTCCAATAAGATATGACGTCGACACATTGCTAGTGATAATGCAATTTTGGAGACATCCGGCACCTATATGAACATTGATATCCGTTGTTTGTGCTACATAAACTAATTTTTCTTCAGCAAATTGGTGTGAATAGATAGGGAGAAAGAGATCATTTCATATGAAAATAATAATAATTAATTTAAATACTTATAGTTAGATATTTTAAAATTGTTCCATATTAATTGTCCGACTTTTCTTTTTGGGTTGTCCCTAATTGATTGTCAATTTCAAAAAATAGATATAAAATTAAACTTTGTTAAACTATGTGTTTTTGTTTAGAGAATCATTTTTGGACGAAAGGAAGTGCTTTTATTTGATTTATAGTTAAATCGGTTCTATAAAACCAAACTCAATATTTTCCCTTAATAATGTTTTTTATAAGGCTAGAATGAATTTGAAAGAGTTTGGAGTTGAAGTAGAGTAAACAGTTCGAAGAAATCAACACAAGAAGTTAAGAGTGCGAGAAGAACCCTATTTGATGATGATTCCGCTACAAAGTGATTCTTTATGTCAACGTTGAGGAGCTAAATTGTGCCATAGCATTGGCAGGGTAAATATCTTAATTAGTATTGTTGGTCTAGTTCATATAGATAACGTGAGTTTTTCTATATGTGCTATTAGTAACAACATTATGATGAACTTAACATATATATTGCTTCTCTAATACATTCAAGATGAAGATCTTTAATACTTTAGCAGAATTTACATGTAACTTCACCTAGTTGAAATGAACATTATAACCTTTTGACATATATATTGAGATTTCATTAGGTACTCGCTATTTCAAAGCATTTTCATATTCTCCGCTTCATAAAACTTTGTAATTTTTGAGTCGTCCATATATTTATTGTCCATAGTAATATTGGGTAGATTTGAGTTAATAGCCTAAAAATATTACAACGTTACTTTTAACTAGTTATATACTTGTGTAGAATAAGGGATGATGTTGCGGTGACGACTAATTTATATGGATATGCATACATATAAAATTGTGTTAACTCTTATTTCAAGAACAATAATTTGAAATTTTGTTAAACTTATATTTTGACTAAATATACAAAAATAGTGAAAAATCAATCACATAGAGGTACTTCACTTATCCTGTAAAGTGTCTTCATGTACTAAAGTATATCTAACATAAGGGGTGGGATAACCTCACCCCCCCCAAATGGTTATCTCCACCCCCCTTTTCTTAATTATTATTATTACTAATTTTTATATTATTTTTTTTTAGTTTTATTTTATTTTATATTTAAAATCTTATAATTATATATTAGTTTATTAGTTATTTTTGTTTGTAAATTTTTATTTTATATAAAAAGGTATACTAATATAATTTTAAATAAAAAAGCTATTAATTAATAAAATTTAATAAAATAAAATCGTAAATTATTATTTTAGTTATTATTACACAGGTTAAAACCTGTTAAATATATTTCCTAACATATAAAAAATAAATATTAATTATTTAAAATTAACATGTATATTTGAATTATAATAAACATTAATAAATATAAAGTTGTAATTGATAAAATTTAATTCTTTTTACTTATTAAAACACGAGTTAAAACCTATTAAAAAAATCTTTAAAATACAAAAAAAAATAAAAAATTATAAAACAAATATATATTTAAATTTTAAATGAATAAAATATGATATGTAGATAATAAATAAACAATTCTATACTTTTTATATCTAAAATTAAAAAAAAAAATCATATTAGTAATAATGATGTGACCCTTGGGAGATGTTGATAACCGAAAAATAGTTTAGGGGTGCCTCTATCAACACCCCTAACATAAATACAACACCCCCAAAAACTCGTACATCGTAATTATTTAATCGAATAAGTGACCATTAAAGAGATCTGCACCAACTACCACCGTCGAAGACTTGCACCTAGCATCTGCCACCACTCTTCTCTCTGCCGAAAATCGAAAGCCAAAACCAGTCCACTTCAACATGATTTGTATGAATACCTAATGTCGGACATAAATACTCCGATTCGTTCTGCTCTTAAACAGGATGTACATTCTTCATCTAATTGCATTAGTAGACCCAACAGCAACACATTATGAAAGAAACAAAAATAAAATGCATTACAAAAAGTTATAAATTTCCTCAAATGGCTAAGATCTAGACCATCTTGTATGATTGAAGCGGACGAGTTAGAAATCTTTCAAAATTTGGACACTTTTAAAGAGCTTAAATATACAAGTTGTTAACGTAAAGTATCAATTCTTAATATCCATAAATCAACGTCTAAAACATCATAATTTATATATCACATATCGATAATTACGAAGACTCTTTGACAAGATGTATGGTTACAACTTTAAAGTTATATTGTCAAAGAATGTGAATATAAGTTTCTCTCCATGAGAAAGAATTAGTATAGAAATTTTTTAAGTGCAAGTTTGTTACGTTTTTATGATATGATGAGAATAAAGGCTTGAGAAAACTTTACTAAAAAAGTAACGAAAACTCGAAATTATAAAAAGTTCTTAAAAAATTAACAACCAAAACATCATAAATTACGAGGAAACCCTTCTTTATTAGAGTTACATTATAATTTCATCTTAGACATAGGAAAAATAAAAATGTTCTTATTTTATCATCTATTGCAGAAGGTCATTTCTTAGAACAAAAGCAAAATTCACTTTCTTAACAAGCACAATGGCATTGACCATTTCGTGTGCAATAAGTATTCCTGCCATAGTTGCCGCAATGATCATTGCAAAAGGCTTCACACTTCCCTGGAGTACAATTAGCCATATCCACATTTTTACAACACAAACTTTCAGCTTTCAACGTTGGCGCCGCTGTAATAAATATTAAGAAAATAAGAAAAAATTAATTATGGGTAACTAAGATGAATATGTTTACAAAAAAAAAGTAGAAAAAAAAACCGGATATAAGAGCAAACTTACTCGTACAAAGAGCAACAACCAACAAGAGGATGAAAAGGTATGAGGTTCTTTGTTGAGACATTTTGATTCCTTAATTTATGGTTTCTAGAGTATTAGAGATAAATATTAAAATAATCACTTGAGAATTCAAAAATACCAAAATAATCATTTGATTCGCGCCATTTTTCTCGCGCCATTTCTTTCGTCGCGAGATTGAAAATAATATAAATGAGTGGTCATAAATTGGCGCGAGAAAAATGTCGCGAGGACCAAAAAAGTCGCGAGGACGTGGTCAATTTATGACCACTCATTTATATTATTTTCAATCTCGCGACGAAAAAAATGGCGCGAGGAAAATGGCGCGAATCAGATGATTATTTTGGTATTTTTGAATTCTTAAGTGATTATTTTTGTGATTTTCTCTTAATATTATTCAAATTATGTTTTTCGTTTAAGGTTATGTCATGTATATATAGATATCGTAGATGGTTATTTAGTGAAACCTATTTAATGCAATTGAAACCTAAATATGACATTAATTCTATCAAAATCATTTTTCATATATACATATTCAAATCAAATCATACGATCCATTTGATTGGCAATATCTCATCATATTCAAACATACAAAGATTGACTTAAAAGAAATTATTGATATAAAAGGTATGTTTTTATAATTCTAACAGAAATTATATTAATATTAATTGCTATATTAAGGACAATCACCAAGTTGAAATATAGAATCATAAGTATAATTTTAAAATATTGAGCAATGATTCTTTAGTATAAAGAAAGCTGTATCTTTGACATGTAAACAAGATTTTTATATAAAAAATGTTCGTTAAACTTATATTACTTGTATCATTACATGCATAACAAATGAAATACTGGCAAAGAATTCAAGTTCACAAATATATATATATATTTTTGTATAAAAATAATGGTTAGCCCACCTTAAGATGATCGAGTTCTTTTGATAGACCGGTTATACGAAAAATGGGAAATATATTATACAAGTAATATAAGTTTAACGAACATTCAATATTATCATAAACCTAATTTACTTTGAAACAAAAAGCTCGAGTATCTTCAATGGAGGGATTGAAATGCAATTCTCGGTTCAAATATAATTAATGTAATGTTTATAAATACACTAAGTACGAAACTATGAATATTTAAGGAAAAAACACAAACGCTTTTCTATCATTTCATTAAAAGAACAAACCTTTTTGTTTGTTGGTTAACGTTCAACAAGTTCTTCGTTTATGTTAGTTTATTTATTACAAATGTCATTATTTTAATAGAATAATTAAATAAGTATAAATTAGATAGGTATAATTTAAGTTTAGGGTTATTTATTGCCGTTTATGTTTATCTTGTTCTTTTATTATTGTTTGTGTTTCCTTAACATCTTAACGAAGATAAACTAACACGCACAAACTTAATTTCTTAATATATAAACACGATATATTTTCAAACAAATATCCTAGTGATTTACTTATCTAATTTTTTGTTTGGTGAAAAGACCTTGGTGGCAATGGAATGACTATAATTTCTTCAAAATAAAAAGTAAAAATTTTGAATAGAGAATGGTATGTCATAGTAGATTTTGTGATTTGTGGTTGCATTGGAGTCTTGAAAACAGTAATCGTTAAAGCTGATTACCTCATCTGCAGGATAATGAAGTTCAGGCACAAAAGTCTACAGAATTATTGGTCTTTGCTTGTGTATTCTGTCTCTACGAATAAAATTAAAGTACTTTTCCATACATAAACGGAAGTGAAAATTTTGCAATTTATATATTTGTAAACCATATATATATATATATATATATATATATATATATATATATATAGAGGTGGGTTCATTTAGGAACCATCAATTATTTAGGAACCATTAGGAACCATTTTTAGACAAGGTGGCAATTTTGTAATTAAGTCAAATCCCCAAATTGGAAATCAATTAAAACCCACTTTAAAATACTAATTAACTTTAAATTAACATATCTAGAGTATAACTAGGTTTTAGGAAAAACTAAATACACCATTAAAACAAGCATTTAATTATCTTTCCAACGAGCACCCACTTGATATACTTTTGACGATTTTTTTTTTTTTTTTTTTTAGTGAGTTTCGGTATATACACTAGTGTATATACTAAATATTCACCAGTGTATATACTAATTCACCAAAAACACATCTAAACCATATACACTATACACTAGTGTATACACTATATTCACTAATGTATACGAATCTTTATATTAATTTCCTTTTAATTGTGAATACGCAATATACAAAAGTGAATATACAATATATATATATATATATGCACAAGTGAATATACAATATACACCAGTGAATACGCAATATACACAAGTGAATATACAATATACACCAGTGAATACCATGTATTCAATAGAGAATACATCTTATACATTAGTGAATATAGTGTATACACTAGTTTATATTGTATAAATACACTAGTGTATAACTATACATTAGTGAATATAGTGTATACACTAGTGTATAAATACACTACTGTAGTGTATAAATACATTAGTGTATAACTATACATTAGTGAATATAGTGTATACACTAGTGTATAGTATATATGGTTCAGATGTGTTTTTTGTGAATTAGTATATACACTGGTGAATATTTAGTATATACACTAGTGTATATACCGAAACTCACTGTAAAAAAAAAAAAAAAAAAGTCGTCAAAAGTATATCAAGTGGGTGCTCGTTGGAAAGATAATTAAATGCTTGTTCTAATGGTGTATTTAGTTTTTCCTAAAACCTAGTTATACTCTAGATATGTTAATTTAAAGTTAATTAGGATTTTAAAGTGGTTTTAATTGATTTCTAATTTGGCTCTCAATTTTGACTTAATTACAAAATTACCACCTTGAGTTTAATTACAAAATTGCCACCTTGCCTAAAAATGGTTCCTAATGGTTCCTAAATAATTACATGGTTCTTAAATGAAACCAACTCTATATATATATATATATATATATATATATATATATATATATATATATATATATATATATAGTGAATGGTTCATGCGAGAACTCAAATTTTTGCGAGAACTGCGAGAACTAAATTTAAACCCTTGATTTATTGATCGATGGTTAAAAAGCTATATGGCAGTTTCGTAAATACATTTAAAATTGATGCTAATTGATAAAAGACTTTAGGGATATTTTGGGAAATTACTATTAGGGAATATTAGTTTTATATTGGTTAACCTAATAAATCTCTCTCTCTCTCCTTGCCGTCTTCCTCCTCTCTTGTTTTCTCAAAAAAAAAACTGCAACAAATCAAATCAACATGTTCACACCATGTGAAGATCCATCATCTTCATCAACAACCGAAAGCAACGCTCATAAGACGACATATATATGAGTATCCCAAGCAAGCCAGACAGTAGAAAAATGTCCCAAACCTAATTTACTCTGAACAACATATCTCGAATGCTTCAACGAATTACCTATACGAACAGCATGATAACCTCCACGTCTGTATTCCTCCGTTCCTTCAACCTCCGACGAGTAATCACTCCGTCACTCCAATCATCATCTCCGACGCCATCGACGGTCTTTATTCGATTGTTGTCAAACGTTTGGAGAGATCATTTTGAAGAAGAGGGAATGCTCAATTGGCTAAGCTATGAATCATATAATCTTCTAGGGACCACTTGAGTCCATTATTAGATGACATCCATTTCTTAATAGAGCTGGTAAAGTTCAATTTCTATTATGGGTTATTATATATATCAATATATGTATAATAAAGATAAGAATAAGGATAATAGCTACTGGACGCTTACCAAGGTTTTCAGTGGGGTTTTATTATGGATTTATGTAAGTTTTGTTATTCGTATTTCAAATAAAATTTTTTATTTCTTTTTCTTGTTATACATCAAAGAACACTGTGGAAAAAAACGATAACTATAATATGTAAAGTAAGAAATTTTGAGGAAAAAGGATTCGGAAGGTGCGCGTAAGGTGTTTGATGTAAATTTTGTTTCGTTTTATGTGTTTTATTCCGTTGTCAGGGGTTTTATTGAACCTTTGTTTGTTTATAGAATGGTTTTATAGTATATTTATGATTTATGATTTGGATTTTATCTTTTTACAGGAAGCTAATGATAATGAAAATTGTGAACAAAGATGATCAAGATGGTTGAATTGAAGAAAGATGATAAATACAGTGAAAAAATGATGTAGATCTACTATGAAGAGTGTGAACACTTCGTTAATAGAAAACCGGAATATGATGACAAATACGATCATGCTCGCATTTAATCTCGAGATAAAGATGGATTTTAACACGAGTTGTTCTTTTTTGAACATAACGAGTTCATGTGTAAACATTCTGCATTTGTAAGGAATTTAAGTTGTGTTCAGTTATGAACAATATATGTACACTTATGAACAATATGTGTACACTTATGAACAATATGTGTACACTTATGAACATATGTTCGAATCATTTAACCTTTTTGATCGATTTTAATTATTGTTGAATCTTGATACGAATAAATGAGTCAAATTAAGAAATCTAGAAATATGAGAGCGAAGAAAGAGAATAAATATTTAAATATCATAAACGAGTCTGATTACGAAATTGTTCATATATGATCAACGGAAATGAAGGTACTCGTTTGCTCCATATTTTTATTAGATTTTATGTTAATCGGGTTTTTTTATTTTTTTATTTTATCTACACAAATAACTTTTGAATAAAAATGGTTAGAGAAAATGGTTGAAAAAAGGGAATATCTAGAATAGTGGAGAGAAAAAAGGGAAACAATTTAAAATTAATTTATATATATAATTACATTTTACTAATATACCCTTTCTATTTAAAAAATATATATTTAATATTAAAAGAAAATGAGTGGTCCACAATGAGTTCTCGCAGTTCTCGCAAAAATTTGAGTTCTCGCATGAATCGGTCCCTATATATATATATATATATATATATATATATATATATATATATATATATAGGGAGAGGTTCTTATAAACCAAAACTTAAAGTAAATTAAGTAAAAAAATATGAAAAAATAATTTATTATATGTGTAATTTTGTATTATGTTTATTTATTCAATTATAACAAACTTTAAAAAAAACAAGTTTTGATATGCATCAAAATATATGGTGTTTAGGGACTGTGCATCAAATTCTTTGTTTTTGTGCAGTAAATATTCAAATTTGATGCACAACGGTAAAACTACCCATTTTATGATGTACAACAAAACTTCGTTTTTTAAAGTTTGAGATATGGTTAAAATGAACGATAATCCAAAATATCTAAAGTTATAAATTATTTTTTAATTTTTTTTTACTTATTTTACTTTAATGTTTGTTTTACAAGAACCAACCTCTATATATATATATATATATATTATTGGTTTTAGAGTATTTTGGGTTTAGAGTTTTAGTGGTTTTCCAGAAGCTAAGAACTTATACAGATAGTTATACATTGTATATAATGAGGGCACATGATTTATATATCTCCCGCATACACTTTTGAGCATTAAACCGTTTTGACCCGTTACCAAACGCGCCCATATTGCTCCATTCAGTTGCAAGTATATAACATTCAATAATTAGAATAACGGGTTGACATTCTTAAGTTTCTTAGGCAATCGGGTTATTGGCAAAAGGGTGCTGGAAGGGACCATGTAATTCCAATGCACCATCCCAATGATTTTAGATTTCTTTGAGAAGAAGTGAATGCGTCCATTCTAATTGTTGTAGATTTCGGGCGTTACTCTAAACCCATGTCAATACCAAAAGACGTTGTTGCACCTTATATGCACTTAACGAAGTCTCTCTTGGATGATGATTCTGCCGATCCTTTTAACTCACGTCCTACCCTTCTTTTCTTCCGTGGAACGTCCTACCCTTCTTTTCTTCCATGGAAGGTCATTACAAAAATTTTATGTAACCAAGAATGTTGAAAATATATTCAAAATAATATTTTCTTTATGTTTTAAGTAACCGGAAATTAAAGATTCAATATTGTTACAAGGATGTTCACTATGAAGCAAGGTATGCAACCTGAGAAAGCATAAAAGCTGTAAGTTACTCTTCCAAATGCCTAAAGTTGATAATGTATATGGTTTGGGTTTCTCACTGTTCGTGTTCCTTTGTTTACAAATCACTTAAATTTAAATGAACGACAACAAGACTCTTTCATGTTCGTTCAGTTCATTTACAATCTAATCATACGACATTGTTGCCCTTCCAACAAAAACTCACACTTTAGATTCAGTTTCAAAAGTATACTCCATCCAAACAGGTCCAACCCACGACCTTTCTTCATCAAGATTTGACAAAGAACGCTCTTTCCTAGAAGCTACAATATCACTGGTGATAATGCAATTTTGGAGACACCGAACACCTATATGAACATCAATATACCGTATCTACCTCATCTTGATACGCACATTGCTTTAATACCTGCTTCTTCTAATACTCAAAACGTACTTTTGTAACTAACCAATTGGCGAGACACTAGAATTATGCTGTTTTGAATTTTTGGGATGCTCTCCTTGTATTTTTGTTTTCAAAAAAATGCATGATACAACTTACTAAAATATATTTATTCAATAAATAGTTTCAGACTCATAAAACTCATTCAAATAATTCACTTTTAATCAGAAAAAAGCGAAATAGAATATTGATTATTTAATAAATATAGGTATAAAAAAATATTTCTTTAATTATTAATTTCAGTTTGAAGGTTATATGATTTGTATGAATAACTAATGGAAAGAAGATAAAAAATAATAAATTGTGTCATTTAGAAAAGGACTGAAAAATTAAATTGGTAATGTACACAATAAAAGCGTGAATATAAGTTCAGTTGAATCAATCTGCAATAGATGATTTTTCTGCAAAAACATAGTTGTATGATACATAATCTCAAAATGGATATACTAACATTATTTAGACAAGCAAATGATCTCGGTCATAAATACTCCGACTCGTTCTGCTCTTAAACAGGATGTACATTCTTCATCTAATTGCATTAGTAGACCCAACAGCAACACATTATGTAAGAAACAAAGATAAATTGCATTACAAAAAGTTATCAATTTCTTCAAATGGCTAAGATCTAAGCCCATCTTGTATAATTGAAGCGGACGTGATAGAAATCTTGCAAAATTTGAACACTTTAAGTTTAAAGAGCTTAAATATACAAGTTGTTAACGTAAAGTATCACTTCTTAATATCCATAAATCAACGTCTAAAACATCATAATTTATATATCACATATCGATAATTATGAAGACTCTTTGACAAGATGTATGGTTACAACTCTAAAGATATATTGTCAAAGAATGTGAATATAAGTTTCTCTCCACGAGAAAGAATTACTATAGAAAATTTTTAAGTGCAAGTTTGTTACGTTTTTATGATATGATGAGAATAAAGGCTTGAGAAAACTTTACTAAAAAAGTAACGAAAACTAGAAAGTATAAAAAGTTCTTAAAAAATTAACAACCAAAACAATCATCCATTACGAGGAAACCCTTCTTTATTGGAGTTACATTATAATTTCATCTTAGACATAGGAAATATAAAAATGTTCTTATTTTATCATCTATTGTTGAAGGTCGTTTCTTAGAACAAAAGAAAATATCATTTTCTTAACAAGCACAATGGCATTGACCATTCGGTCTGCAATGAGTATTCTTGCCATAGTTGCCGCAATGATCATTGCAAAAGGCTTCACACTTCTATTGAGTACACGTAGCCATATCCATATTTTTACAACACAAACTTTCAGCTTTCAATGTTGGCGTTGCTGCAATAAGTATTAAGAAAATAGTTAAATTTAATTTTGGGTAATTAAGATTAATATGTTTACAAAAAAGAAAAGTAGAAAAAAACCCCGGATATAAGAGCAAACTTACTCGTGCAAAGAGCAACAACCAACAAGAGGATGAAAAGGTATGGGGTTCTTTGTTGAGACATTTTGATTCCTTAATTTCTGGTTTCTAGAGTATTAGAGATAAATATTATTCAAATTATGTTTGTCGTTTAAGGTTATGTGATGTATATATAGATAGTAGATGGTTATTTAGTGAAACCTATTTAATGTAATTGAAACCTAATATATGACATTAATTCCGTAAAAATCATTTTTTATATATACATATTCAAATCAAACCAAACGATCCATTTGATTGGCAATATCCCATCATATTCAAACATACAAAGATTGACTTAAAAGAAATTATTGATATAAAAGGTATGTTTTTATAATTCTAACATAAATTATATTAATATTAATTGTTATATTAAGGACAATTACCAAGTTAAAATATAGAATCATAAGTATAATTTTTAAAATATTGAGCAATGATTCTTTAGTATAAAGAAAGATGTATCTTTGACATGTAAACAAGATTTTTATATAAAAGTTGTTCGTTAAACTTATATTACTTGTATCATTACATGGATAGCAAATGAAATACAGGCAAAGAACTTAAGTTCACAAATATATATATTTTTTTTGTATAAAATTAATGGTTAGCCCACCTTAAGATGATCAAGTTCTTTTAATAGACCGGTTATACGAAAAATGGGAAATATATTATACAAGTAATATAAGTTTAACGAACATTCAATACTATCATAAACCTAATTTACTTGGAAACAAAAAGCTCGAGTATCTTCAAGGGAGGGATTGAAATGCAATTCTCAATTCAAATATAATTAATGTAATGTTTATAAATACACTACGTACGACACTACGAATAATTAAGGAAAAAACACAAACGTTTTTCTTTCATTTCCTTAAAAGAAGAAACCTTGTTGTTTGTTGGTTAACGTTCAACAAGTTCTTCGTATACATATTTATTGTAGTTAAGTTTGGTTTTTATAGAACCAAATTTAATTTTAAAACAAAATAAAAGTGTAAAAATATATAACTAGCTATAAGTATCTGGATTTTATTGTCACTTAAAATGTATTTTTTATCCCGTTCCACCTACACCCAATTTGGTTAAGAACAATTAGGTTATGTAGTTTAACACTGCAATACTGGTTATTGATGTTTGATATATATAGGTGTGCGGTGTCTCCAAAATTGTATTATCACTAGCGACGTCGGAGCTTGTAGGAAGGACCGTTCATTGCCAATCTAGACGAAGAAAGGTCGTTGATTGGACCTATTTGGATGGAATACACTTCTGAAATTGAACGTAAAGTATGCATTTTTGTTAGAGAGGCAAGATTGTCGTATAATCGGATTGTAAATGAACTGAACAAACATGAACGAGTCTTGTCATATTTCACGTAGTTTAAAATTAAGTGAACTATAAACAAATGAACACGAACAATTATAACAGATTATCGTGTTCATTAAAAAATTAAGTTTGTGCGTGTTAGTTTATCTTCTTTCGTTAAGATGTTAAAGAAACACCTACAAAATAAAACGAACAAGATAAACATACACGGGAATAAATAACCCTAAACTTAAATTATAACTCTTTAATTTATGCTTATTTAATTATTGAACGGAGAATTTGTTGAACGTTAACGAACAAACAACGGGTTTTGATCTTTCAGTGAATGGAAAAAATAATTGTTTGGGTCTTTTCCCTAAATAAATAAACGAATATCATGTCGAACGCTTCAATGAGTATATACTAATATTTGTTTATAAACTCAACGGGTCCATAGTTAAGAGTATAGTAGTTACTTAGTTAGACAAAAACTTCGTGGGGTGGTATGAATCCGCTCGACTCTATATAACTCCATTTGTGACCTTTAGAAAATTCTAGTAGCGGTTTTACGGAGGTAGTTAGTTATACCAAGTATAAGGCAAGATGTCAAGAACACGATGACTATGCGTGGATTCCAGAGTTCAAAGTTAATAATGTCGTAAATAGTAAGGAAGTTTAATTCTCATGATTTGGCTGAGTAACTTAAGTAAATTTAAATATTGTTTCAATCCCAACATTACAAGTAAAGCTTGATTAAAAGTTTTTGTATATAACAAGCTATGATCAATGTTTTATAACTAAACTTGTAGCGTGAGCGTGACTAATGAAATCATATGAGAAGTCAAATCGAGGCCATGATAACGAGTTACTCGATCATATTGCTATGAAATGCGATATAATGACCAAGGATTTATAAGTTCCGTTTTATGGGCAAATAAACACGATACATTTGATATACGAGAAAAATTGTGTTACATTATGTGATGGTGTATTCCCGCACTATTTCAAAAACCGTAAAGTGGTAAAATGCTTCTATAATATGCATACTTAAAACCATTTATAACGTATTCAATAGTTCGATACCGAGATACTCGACCATATTGCTAGCCGTCATATGGTCGTTTCCGTAATCAATGATTTTTTTTCATTTTTCCGATCATTTATGGCACGTGTCATACTATTAGTGGCTAATTGATGTTATTTCTCGCCCACGTCTCAATTTCTCACCCAAATGGAATTTTTCTTTTTAATTACTAGTGTTAAATAACTTCATTATATTTTGCTAATTTCAAAATTTTAATCGATTTAATAAGGACTTAAATATCTAAAGAAATGATAGAAAATTATCGAAGAATTAACAACCAAACTCTAATCCAAACCTTTTTTTTATTGGAGTTACAACTCGTTAAACTTATAATCTCATATGAAACAGTAGAAAAATTAAAAACGTTCTTATTTTATTATCTATTGGAGAAAGACAGAAGGTCGTTTCTTAGAACAAAATAATATCACATTATTTAACACGAACAGTGGCATTCAGACCCATTTGGTCTACAGTAGGTTTGTTTTTTATAGTTACCGCAATGATGATTGCAAAAGGCTTCACATTGCTTTTGAGTACATTTAGCCATAGGCACATTGTGACAACACGCACTTCCAGCTATAAGTGTTGGCGCCGCTACGATAAAAATTTACAAAATAGGTATATATTAATTTAATTTAGAGTATGTAAGGTGAATATGTTTAAAAAACAAAAAAAAACACGTATATATAAACAAACTTACCCGTGCAAAGAACAACGACCAACAAGAGGATGAAGAGGTAGGGGGTTCTTTGTTGAGACATTTTGATTACTTAATTTCTAGTTCCTGGAGTATTAGAGGTAGATATTATTTAAATTATATAAGTCGTTTAGGTTATGTCATGTATATATAGGTATCGCGTAAAGTTGATTTTGAAACCTATTTAATACAATTAAAACATAATATATGACATTAATTTCATAAAATTGTCTTTTTTATGAATAAGTTTAAATCAAACAATCCATTTGATTGACGATATCACATCATATTCAAACATAAAATGATTGGACTAACGAAAATTTTGATATAAAAGGTATTTAACTGAAATTATATTAATAGTAATTGCTATGTAGATGTTATGGGCAATCACGTAGTTAAAATAGAATCATAACTGTAATATTTAATTTTGAATGATAATTTATTAGTATATAGTTTTATGACAACCATCATAACATAGTGTGGTTGACAAAATATAATATTAAAAGACCATGTCGAAATTAACTACACAATAATCATACACTAAAATGATATAATTACTATCTAATTATGGATTTTTGTATTTTACTATTATTATAATCCAAATATTGTCTTTAAATATAATTTTTATCATTTTTATTACAAAGAGGTTGTTGCCGGAGTGGTTAGCATGCCGCCTTCGAATCCCGCAACCACCTCTTTTTCTTCCTTTCTATTTTTTAAGATTAGTATCAAATAAAAAATATGCTTTGCGAATCAAATAATCCCATCAAGACGATCACACATTTCGTTTTCGCCCCAAACTCGTACAACGCACGAGTCCCCTCTAGTTTAATTTAAAGATTAAACACTCGTGGAGAATATCTTTTAATAATATCTAGACACATGTTTTGTCTCCATAAGTTTGGAACCATTTAGTTAAAGTTATAAAAGAAATTATAACTTTACTAGGCATTTCGTCAAACAAATTATTCCTAGAGGTGTATAAAAGATGAGACAACTCGCGAGCTATTTAATATTGACTCGTAAAATATATGAAATCGACTCGACTTAAATTAGTCGAGCTCCAACACACTTCCAAGTTGAGTTCAAGCTCCAAAACACTCGGCTCACGAGTTTTATCGAGCCTGGGTTATATACATTTAACAACTTACGTATCATAATTTATAAACAAATATGCATATGAAGCGAGTCGATTCAATCTTGATCTAACGATTTTTTTATTTATTGATATGACCTTGTTATATGGATTTTATCGAGCTCAAGTCGAATTTCGAGTCCGAATTTTTCTATTCAAGTCGAGTTCAAGCTTGACAGTATTTTACTTAACTAACTTGATTCACTGTTATGCCCCGTGAACAAAAACTTATACTTTACTTATAATTTCGAAAGAACATTTCACCCAAACTACAAGCATGTCCAAATGCCCAATGCACTACCTTTCTTCATCAAGATTCAACAATGAAGACTTTTTACTCTACAACTATGCTAGTGACAATGCAATTTTGGAGACATTCGATACTTATATGAACATCAAATCCGGTGTTTGAGCGACATAAACTAATCGTTCCTCAACTGATAGGGATAAATAAATTCTTTTTGGTGCAAATGATTTTCAAAAACTTATAGTTTTGTAACTAAATTGGTTCTATTATAAGTGAATTCCAGTATAATAGTTACAAATACACGTATTTTCCATTTTTTTACGCGGCTAGTATGAATTTGACAGAGTGTGGTCTTGAAGAAGAGTAGATAGTTAGAAGATAAGTCGACATAAAAACGAGGGGAGAACAATGGTGACGATTCCTGAAGATTTCACACTTCAAAGAGATTCTTTATGCCAACGCTAAAGCCCTCAAATATGTCGTCGTATTGTTAGAGTAATATATTAGAGTTGTTTGTCTAGTCCATCTCTTGCTATCTATATCCGTGTTATTAATAACAAAATCATGGTGAACTCTTCAGTTGTCATATATATTATCTCTAACGGATTCAAGATAAAGATCGTTACTTATGATCGGAGAACAACATCCGCTTTACCTTTGTTGAAATGGTCATCGGAGCCTTTCATAAGTTTGAGTTTTTGATTGAAATGGTCATCCACTTTACATTGAGCTTTCATATATTGCCTATTTTAGAGCATGTTCATATTATTTCGTTCTATAAAACTTCATAAGTTTTGAGTCGTCTATATATTTTCTGTAGATTTTAAGTCTTATGTGTCAATAATTTGAAAAAATAATGCTAGAGAAGCATAATTAGTTTTTAACAAGCACTCCAAAAATATTTGAAACAAAAATATCTCACAAATAATTATTGAATACAATCTTAGCTTTAAAAAGCGGTAGGCACTCCAATGTGATAAGGGTCAAAATATAAAGGCATTAAACGTCAAGCGCTCGCCTCACATATATAAAAATGCTTATTTCATCAAATACTTGTATGAGTTCTATCAACTTTATATACCATTTTTACCAAGAAAATGTTTCAAAAATACATAAATATTACCTTTACGTAACGAAATATATAACGCTTATATACAAAGGTTTTCACCAAATAGTCTAAGAAAATGCCTAGACACTACCTTTTTAAACTAAAAATACAATATTTTACCATTTTCGAATCCTTTTTCTAGTCGTTCCTATAAAATATATATACTTAAAAGATGTTTGAACCAAAGACATCTATAAAACAATGTAATGGTTAAACATACTACAAATATAGTCATGGTTAATTAAGGGAGTGTTTGTTTCGACTTATATATACAGACTTATGAGCTTATGTAAATTTTGATAAGCTCATAAGTCCTTTTTTATCTAAAATTTGGGTTTATAAGCTTATCAAAATTTACATAAGCTCATAAAACCCATTACATAAGCCGAAACAAACACCCCCTAAATAAAACATAAAACCGAATAAAATAAAAACAAAAAAGTATCAAAAACTAAAAACTCATTTCTAGTACTCAACTTACATTTGATAAATTTACTTACCAATTAAATTAATTGACATAAATCACTCATACATCAAATTTTCACAAACTTACATTTATACATATAAATTTACTTTTATCCGCCAAATTTTCTTGAAAAAATGTAAACATAATAGTGTAAATCCAAAGAGAAAAAAAAGTAAAGTAACAGTGAGAAATCTCGTGATATTGTTCATCTCCCCATTTATTATTTAAAATTTTCATTCCCACCTTCTCTCGTGCCCTAACTATTCTCCATTTCTTATATTACTTACACACATCAAAACCCTAATAATAATCCTCAATTCAGGTAATCAATTTTCCTTTTTTTTTTTCTTTCTTTTTCAAATTTTCTTTTTATTTGTTTTACAGGGAGTGTTTGTTTCGGCTTATTAAACGCTCATTTTTTCCGGCTTATGAGCTTACGAAGTTAGCCTATGTCTTATTTAAAGTCATAAGCTGATAAGCTCATAAGCTGAAAAATATGGGCTTATGAGCTTATGAAAAATTATATAAGCTAATAAGCTAGTTATATAAGCCGAAACAAACACCCCCTAAACTACTACTAGTACTTGTATAATCTTGTATTTATGTTAATTAATATTACAATATTATATGTTACTAGTTGTTATGTTACGGATTTTATTTTAATTTAGGAGATATAATTTTATATTTATGTTCATAGATTGTATACTAATTTTTATTTATATTATATTATATGTTGCTAATTGTTATTGTTGTTTGTATACATTTAAGTTATGCTGGAATCCGTTGCGGTTTAGCTTAGAATTCAATTCATATTCATAACTCAACCAATGTATAGTTGATAGTTCTGAATTAAGAAATTTAAGATTACCTGTTCGTGGTCCAATTTTGTTACTGGACCACGTATTTTCAATTTTGAACTACTTGTAACTGTAGGATCACAAGATGAAAACGTTATGACGAAATATGAATCTCTTGAATTGCAGGGTCACAACATGATGACAGTGTTTTTGTGTATTGATTGATGGTTAACATATTGTAAAACAATATATATATATCGACTATCGAGATGGGTGCTTTTTTTGGGACTGATGAGATTGTTGAATTGGAACAAGGTTCGGATTTTGAATATGGTAAATCTCAAAAGAGGTTAAATGTAGAGGATGATATTAACCGCCTTTTTGAGTCGATTAGGATTACTGCAAAGACTAGTGGTTTGCCACAAGCTCTTAGAGATAAACATAAGAAGTCGATGAAAAGACCAATGAGAGTTGGCCCGTACCAGTCTTCGGGTATCGGGATTTCAGAGCCTGTTAGTTTGAAACAGGCGTTGAGAGGACTAAGCGTCTCTCAAGCATCAGAAATGGCAGCTATAAAGAGATTATCGAAACCAATAGGCTTTTCTGTGGGATTGGAAGGTGGACCAGTCAAAAGGTCACAAATAGCAGCGGGAAATGAGGTTAATGACAATGTAGCTCGTGAAGATACGGTGGATGAATCTGCTGTTCCAGGAAGAAAATCAGCAACTTCAGTCAAGGAATTGGGTCAGACCCGAAACTTAAAACTGAAACTTTCTTCTTTATCCACTCGGTCTAGAAAGAAACTTCCTGCAGTAGACGAAATTACCCCTGCCCCGGTTGTTAATAAACCAGATTTAGTTACACAAGCTAGAAAAAAACCTGATAAAGCTGACGAAAGATTGAAAACAAGAGAAAAGGGGGAGTACTCACAGAGCTCAAAGAGTAGTGTCGGTGAATGTAGCAGCAGTACAAGTTTCAGTTGTGACAGTGGTGTTACGGTTAATAGAAGTTGGTGTAGGCCTCACATGTCAAAAGATTCGAGATGGGAAGCTATACATAATGTTCAGAAGCAACATGGAAGCGTAAATATAAGAAACTTTAAGTTAATCAAGAAAATTGGAGGCGGAGATATTGGAACTGTTTACGTTGCTGAACTTATTGGCTCAAATTGTTTCTTTGCTTTGAAAATACTGGATAACGAGTTATTGGGTGTTAAGAAAAAAGCTACACGGGCTCAAACAGAAAGGGAGATATTGCAATTGCTTGATCACCCGTTTCTGCCTACGTTATTTTCTCAGTTTACAAGTGATAAATACTCGTGTTTGGTCATTGAATATTGTCCTGGTGGCGATTTACATGTGCTGAGACAAAAACAACCCACCAAATGCTTCTCCGAACCAGCAGCCCGGTAACTGTTTATTTTTCGTTATTATAGTTTAAGTCATGATTATTGTTACATGTTAGTTTTATGATTAATCCTTTTTTGTTAAATGTAGGTTTTATGTAGCGGAAATTCTCCTTGCTTTGGAGTACTTGCACATGCTTGGTGTTGTATATCGCGACTTAAAACCAGAAAACATACTGGTACGAGAAGATGGTCATATAATGCTAACAGATTTTGATTTGTCATTAAGATGTGATCCTAATCCGACGCTTGTAAAACCACCATCACCGTACATTAATCATCAGCAGTCCAAAAACACGAATTCCAGCTGTATAGACCCGTTTTGTCTCCAACCATCATGGCAAGTCCCATGTTTCACTCCAAAAAATACATCTGTTTCACCGAAGCTTAAATCTGATCTAGTACACCAAATAAGCCCTTTACCACAACTAGTAGTGGAGCCCACTGGTGCTCGGTCCAACTCATACGTCGGAACCCACGAGTACTTAGCTCCCGAGATTATAAAAGGTGAAGGACATGGAAGTCCAGTTGATTGGTGGACATTCGGGATCTTACTATATGAGCTGTTATACGGTCAAACGCCTTTTAAAGGCATAATAGACGACGATACATTGGCGAATATTGTATCTCAGGATTTAAAAATTCCCGACAGCCCAGTTGTTAGTGGCCACACTAAAGATTTAATTAAAAGCTTACTGCAAAAACAGCCGGATCATAGATTAGGTTCATTGAAAGGAGCTGCAGAAATTAAGAATCACCCATTCTTCTCGGGCCTAAACTGGGCTTTGATACGGTGTGCAACCCCGCCGGAGTTGCCTAAAATAACTGACGTTATGGGTTTAAAGAATTCAGAGACAGAGTCGGTGTTTGACATGTTTTAGCAAAAAGGGGGAAATGAGTTAATCTATTTTCGTCACACGTTTTTATAGAGCCGAGGTTAGGAATATGTGTTATATTTATCTTTGTTGTAACACTTAAATAAATAGAGTACATTAATATATGTATAGTGTACATAATGTAATACAAGAAAGTTAAGCAAGCATATATAAAATGAATTATTAACTTCTTGGTATCGATTATCTTACATTGCACAACACGTAAAAAATAATCATACACTGTTACTAGCATGATACTTATTCTTTCTTTCCGATCCCATGAGACATGTTATAGATTCCGCGTCCCTGTTAAAATATCAAAACGGTTAACAAAGGTGATCTTGATTTTAACCCTGCAATATTGATTTTAAGAAAACATGTTGAGTGGACTCACAATGAGATAGAGCGAAGAACAAGCCAACGCGAGAGGAATCGCGACAGAGGTGATCTTGTCCATTGGACCTTTTAGATACGTGGGTTTGTGGATGCTTTGATACAATCTTTGTTTCTCGATGAGCTTCTCTCGAGGCCTAAAAGGCGCCTCTTCAATCATCCTGCATTAATTCGTCGAAAATAGTTAAGCAAATGAGTAATATTCAGGTAACGTGTTAGATGAACATAAGAAAAATGAAATATACCTTATAGAGTGAGAATGCAAAAAGTCGAACAAAAGCTGAAATGGAAAATCAACGAATGAAACAACAATATAGTATAAGACACGACATTTCTAGAATGGTGGAGAAACGACCAATCAAATCATCGTCATCTTGTTGGTCTTTTGGGTTTTGGGTTTTGGGCCCTTATAAAACAATTCATGTTTCTAGCCAGTTAAAATACTGGTCGGTCGGTCGGATTAGTTGAATCTATGCGGAGTGGTAAGTGATGATGTGGAGTGATAGAGGTTTTTTTTTAGGAGAGAGAGTGTGATTTGTAGGAGAGAGAGTGTGATTTTAGGAAAGAGAGTGTGATGATGTGGAGTGATAGAAAATGGGTGGAGTGGTTTGTGATGATTTGGAGTGATAGAGATTATTTTGTAATCATTACTTTTTATTATTTTTTTTATATAAATGAAATTTAAAAAGATGTATTTTTATTAAAAATAAAAAAAAACATACTACAATTTATTAAAAAACATATTACGATTAAACTAAAAGACGTTAAAAAAATACAATTTTTAAAAAAACACTTCAATCTTCATCGTTGTTTCGTCGGGGGCGGTAATACCAGACATGTTCGATCAAATCGGCTACCAGACTGTGATGGGTATCTTCGTCACGCATGTCACATATGTTCTGTTGTTTCTCTTCAAAGCTAATCTGGACTTCTGGTTCTGTGGCATTCTCATCATAAGCTTGACAATACGCGATCCAAAATCATGTTATGAAGAATTATAGCAGCGTACATCGCGTTTCTAATTTTTTCTAAACTCCAAGCTCTTGCGGGGTTTTTAATTATATGCCACCTTTTTTTCAACACTCCAAATGCCCGTTCGATGTCCTTTCTTGAAGATTCCTGGGCTTTTTTAAAATGGTTACGCTTCTCGTTTAATTCGTCTCTTTCCCTGAAAGACTTTATTAACACCGGCCATTTTGGATAAATACCATCAACGAGGTAATACCCGTATTTGTAGGTTGTGTCGTTAACAATAAACGACTGATCGGGAGCTGTCTCATTCTCAATGTTGTTGAAAAGCGGTGACTGATCCAAGACATTGATGTCATTATTCGCTTCAGCAACCCCAAAAAAGGCATGCCATATCCACAAATCAGTAGAGGCCGCAGCCTCTAACATAATGGAAGGGTGATTGTGATCACCCCTATGGTATTGACCAGCCCAAGCCACAGGACAATTTTCCCACTCCCAATGCATACAATCCAAACTGCCTAGCTACCGGGAAAATTGTGTTTTTCATCATGAACCGAAGTAATCTGCTGTATGTCACTCCAACTAGGACGGCGTAAATATCTCTTGTCGTATAAAGAAACCACACCTATTTCAGATATTATTAAATTTTAATTAAAAATAAGATTTAAAGTAAACTAATTAAAAAAATAAAGGTTAAAAATATACCTTCGCAAAAGTTGGCAAGGGATTCACGTGAAACTCTTTCGGACATTTTTAAATACTCGTCTCATATGTCACTGCAAGTGCCAAAAGCAAGTTGTCGTATAGCGGATGTGCATTTCTGAATCGGTGTAAACTCAGCCCTTCCTCTACAATCAAATTTTTGCCTAAAATAATCAAAATGGTTTTCAAAATCGTGGCATATCTTGAGAAATAGCTCCCTCATCATTCGAAAACGACGGATAAATTGTTCGTCGGTGTAGGTGCAACCCGGAGAAAAGTAAGATTCCATTAGTAGTGTTTGAGCTGCTTCACGGTTACGTTCTATTGCGGTTCTTGTGTTGATTGGTCTTTGGATTTGTTGTGATGCAACGTTAGCAACGGCCATGAGCGCTCCGGCTACAATTTCATCTTCTTCCGAACTTGACATTTTATAAAATTTTGTGTGTGTATTTTGTGTGTTTGTATATATATTTTGTGTGTTTGTGAATATATTTGTGTGATTTTGAGTTAGTATATATAGAGATTTTTTTTTTTTTTTTTTTTTTTAAAAGGCACAACGGTCATATGACCGTTAACCCTAAACAAAAACGCACAACACGCCCGTGATCAGGAAAAAGCCACCACCCGTAACGCCCCTATAACGCCCGTCACGGAGCGGTGACGGGCGTTATAGGGGGCGTTATAGGCGCTGACGGGGCCTATAACACCCCTATCACCTCCCACTCCGTCTAGTCTAAGGGTTGGGGCTAAAACTTGTATACTATGAATATAAGGATGATTTCGAAAATATAAGTGATTATTTATAAATATACAACTGATTAAAGTGTATCTTGAAGTTTTATACACAATTCTATAAGGTGTTGTTATCGTTTTCCAAATTTTAAATACGGTTTCAAATGGGTTAGCTTGACTGGTCTATTTTTCTAAAGGTGAAATAATAAATTTACGTTTGAGGAAACGAGTTAGAGAACTTGAACAAAAACTAATTTTGTAATCCTAACATAAGCCTACTTTTAACTTGTTATGTTTATGAAAAAAAGATCAAACACCATAATTTTATATTTTCCATCATCACTTATGTCAGTTTTATGCAACGATTTTAACAAGCTTCAACTATATACTCAACATTATCGACCAATTAATAACGGAATTTGTTTTAATAAACGAACCACTTTTGAAATGTATAACGAATCACTTTTGAAATGTATTCTCAAAGTGATAAACATGTAACTCGAAATATATTATGTACCCGCCTATTTTTGAAATATCTTCTCAAAGTGATAAAGATTGTACTACTTTTTCTTTAAAAAAGCTTACACCCCCACATCAATTCTTTTTAATTTTGTATATACGTTCTTATGAAAAAAAAAAAAAAAAAGATAAAGAAAAATTGTGCTAGAGGATGTACAAGCTATTAAACATCATAAAATCTAGTTTAATAAAATTAAACTGTTTTATAACGATTCAAGTCCAAAACA
Organism: Senecio squalidus; assembly: GCA_910822075.1. Classification (NCBI taxonomy): domain Eukaryota; kingdom Viridiplantae; phylum Streptophyta; class Magnoliopsida; order Asterales; family Asteraceae; genus Senecio; species Senecio squalidus. The sequence continues at coordinate 40,052,096 of CAJVGC010000589.1, read as the reverse complement.
ACATATTAACATAGATAACTTTAGAACATCTAAATTCATAAACGTTTTAAAACTATCACTATGGAGGGACCAAATCCATAACAAAACATTGAAAATAGGATCAAACTCGTATAATTTATTTTTTAGGGACCACATTCCCGATATATGATAAATCACATAGACCGTTTATGCCAAGACTCTTTTTCAAAATTTCAAATTGCATTTACATATTTGACCCCATATCTTCGTTAACAATTAAAAAGAATAGTAGTGATGATTTGGTCTCTCCTTTTGTGTTGGTGAGTTGGGCATTGTCGACTTTCCACCTCATTGCAAAACTTGTTGTCAAAAAAGCTAGCCGGGTTCCGAGTTCGTGCCCATTTAAAACACAACAGAGAGGCATTATTTCTAGTAACAACTTTAAAGGGTGTTCACTGTTTAAAAAATGGCATGCTTATCAACACCATTGGATCATCAACAACAACCACAATCCAAGAAAATGATTCGGTTGAAGAGCTCTAAACTAACGACCGGTCAAGCAAGCCCATTGATCGATTGTGATGATGAGCTATCTAAATCGGCCTTGTTTGCTTTTCGAGCCAAAGAAGAAGAGATCACAAAGAAGAAGATGGAGGTCAAGGAGAGAGTTCAAGCTCAGTTAAGCCGAGTTGAACAAGAAACCAAAAAGTTAGCTGAAATTCGCAATGTAAGCAAATATTATCCTTGTCAATTATAATGTTTATTGAACATTACCATGTCAACAAGCAAAATTTGACATTTCAGTTAGTCATCATATATTCATTCGTTTGAACTAATGTGTAGATTTCATGACATGAGGTCTCAAAAAATATATTTATTGATATAGTAAGTTTATTTACATCGATATGTAATGCACGATATTAAAGCTTAAATATGCAAAACTTTTAGATTATTTTCAGTGAGAAAAGTTCAATTAAGACCTATAATTTTCTAAGGACCAAAAGACATAATCTTAACTCTTCATATCATTTTAATCTAATGATTAATATTAAAATTAAAACTCATTTTCTTTTCTTAAATTAAATCTTCTCACAAACCATTAATCGTTAGACAAAACAAATTACGCTATTACGATCGTCCCGTTTTTATCTTTAATTAGACCATAGTATTTTTAGTACTTTTGTTAGGAACTTATGATTACTTGCAATAATATGCACTCATACCTTTGATGATTATATTTAAAATTTAAAATTTTTCTTTTATTTTTTTAATCATAAACCTAACAATCATAGTTATTAACTTAATATTTCACTAATATGAACTCATACTTTACATGATTATATCTAGCGTATAACGACTTAGGCGTTGTCTTAATCTCTTAACCATAAGACTAGAGTCTGTAGTCAGGTGCGGAGCCAGGATGGGGGCAGAGTAGGCAGTTGCTCCCACTAAATATTTTTTATAATGTACTCCCTCCGTCCCATATTTATTGTCCAGTTTTGACTTTTTCGGTCTTTGCTTTTCAACTTTGATCTCAAATAACTTTTTTCGTGTTAAAAACTTGTTGATGGAAATTATATCATTGAAAAATACATTTAAAACCGAATCAAATCATATAATTTGCATCAAATATAATATAACACAAAAAAAGTTATTAAAGGTCAAAGTTACAAGTGAAAGACTTAAAAAGTCAAAAGTGGACAATAAATATGGGACGGAGGTAGTAAAATTTAGTTATATTTGTGTTATTTTTGAAATTTTGTCCTCATAAAAACCAAAAATCTAAACTTTACCCCAACGTAAACAATAAAAATTTATCCACTTGATAAACTCGTTTTAGTTTGCCCCACGTGAAGCATATTTTGTTAAAAATCCCTGTCCGCAGTATTTTCATAACCGTTATGAACTTATGATTACTATCACTAACTAATATGAAAAAGTGGGATTAATAAACGTGAGTATAGGATCTTGAAGCCCTAGAGGATCCAAGGTGGAAAGAAGGTTTGAATGTGAGAAAGAAGGTTGACTTGGTCAATAAAGAACTTCAGTCTTTGGGACAAAATTGCCAAAAGAAGGTGACACACACTCTCATTATTTTACCATTCTTTTACTGTATAATTATTAGTTACATTCTATTTTTCAGAAAATCTCAATTATAACATACCCAACTATAATTATTTCATCCGTGTTTGAATATATTAAACATAATCACGAGGTTATGTTTATCAAAAGCCGTTAATAAATTATCATGTTATAACTTATAGGAAAAAGAATACAAAGACGCAATCGAGGCATTCAACGAGAAAAACAAAGAGAAAGCTCAACTAATAACCAGATTAATGGAGGTATTTTACTAATTTTATTGTTTGAGAGTCTATTAATTAATCTGTATGTAAAATGTATGTATTTTGAAAAATGATATACTTTCTTTTATAATTTGCAGTTGGTTAACGAAAGTGAAAAGCTGAGGATGGAGAAACTCGAAGAGATAGGCAAAAAAATTGATTTTTTGCCAAAACATAATTAACAATAAAATAGTAACAAGTTATTGTTATTACTATTACTATCATTATTACTTTGAGCACTATGATTCGTAAAGGACTGATTATTTGTATAACAAACAAGTGTGAGCGGAAAATTATCGAAGAGAGTGTTTGTATGTAGGAGTTTAATGTTGTATGTGTAGAGCAACGATTTGTTTATCGAGTCTTTGTTATATATGCTTGGTTTTGAAAGTCTCGGTTTTATGATATCATGTTTGTTTTCGAATATAAAGTGTGTTTTCCTTCTATTAAAGTTTTTAAGTTCAAAAATAAATTGTTTCTTAAGAAACATGAAGAGCTAAAACCAAACTAGGCCCAGTGAAATGGTCACCTTAGATATATATAAATTGATATACTTTTTGGATTACAGAGACATCTAATTGGACAGTATGTAGAACTCGAGATCTTTTTTTCATCAGAAAAACCTTTTATCACCCAGACATTCAACTTGATTACATATAACTATGAATTACCCCGATTTATATTATAGATTCTAGAATAAGCATGAGAGGGTTCTAGCCCCCCTAACATATATGTAAACCTGTTATACCAATCCCGAATAACTATATCATACTCCGCTGCCGAACTAAATGTCCTTGTTTGTGAATGTGTAAAAAGTTAAAACCATGAGCTAAAAATTCCCATCACATGAGTAAAGAAGATGAATTCGGTCGCAACATGAACATGTTTCATTACATTAGTGAGCAGCAAACGGAGACTCAATTTAAACAAGGGACCAAATTGAACGAAAATTCTTGAAGTAAACCCTCGAATGATTCAAAAATTCCGATAAATATAGGGATGTTTTGGTAAAGCTTATGTAAACACCATCTTACAAGCTTTAATATTGTTTTCTCACTAATTTGAAGTTAACTAATAAGCGATTCAATTATTTCTTTTGATAAACAAGTTCTTCAATTTCCTTATAATTAAAAAAGGTTGTTCTAACTTTGTGTTATCGGGCATTCGTTAAACAGGATTAAATTAACCAAACATACTATACATGTTATTAATATTAATGATTTTCTAATTTTCTTATGTTTATTACGATATTTTTCTCATAGAATGTATTTAATTTATCAAACATTTATATATAATATGTCTGGTTCATTTAATGTCGTCTAACAAGTGTTAAAAGTGTCTCATAATGATTATCCGTATAAGAAAACAAAATGGAACTTAGTATTGTTCCGTCTTATCCTTATTGTGATTTCCTAATCTAGACACTTAACCTTTAAAGACGTTAAAACATAAGGTACATTCACATCATATTTCAAACAAAATGTCGTGTTATGAACACCTTAACTTGTGTCGACGACAAGGTTGGTATAATTGTTCATAAATAAAAGAATATACGAAAAATCCAAATCCCAAATATGTTTGGCCACGAGATATTGTCTTGTTAGAAGACAAATGAACTAGTCATGTGCAACTATTAGACAAGTAACTCTATCTTCATATTAAACTAAATCTTGTTTATAGTAAATTATACATTATTGTAGAAAAGAACTTCAAAACCGGATTTTTTGGTTTTGGTAAAGGGGATAGTATCCCGGCCAGTGGCGGATCCAATGTAGAAATTGGGAGGACAATTGCCCCCATTGGTCAGAAAAAAATTAGAGAAAACTGGTATAAATTTTTGCCACCACGCCTAATTTGTTTAGGCTTTTATATGTTTGCCCCCATCCAATTGGTCGAAAAATAGTTATGCTCCCTTTAACATAGATTTCTGGATCCACCACTGATCCCGGCAAAGATTTATGATTTACTAAACATTAAAATGCGTATCCTGCTCTCTTGAGACCCACCAATTGGTCACACGACCAATGTGTATGATGTAAAATTACACAACATAACATAAAAAGACATGTGCTAAAAACATTAAAAACTTGGTTTTTACGTCTTCTAATCATAACAACCGGTTTAACAACACGTTCAATCATCCATAAATATCTCTTCGATTTACCGTTGAAAGGTTGTTATATTATGTGATCATTCTTCGTAGGTGCAAAAGATGTGAACGATAGAATATGGTTATATGGACCACTTTCTTAGGTAGCTAACATGTATGTACAAATAACATGCATATAGGCATGAAAAAAAAGGGCACAACATCACAAGTAACTTTAAGCATATGACAATGAGTCTCATGAATGCTACATGACTATATAGAGAAATATACAAGTGCTTATAGCTAATGTTAGATAGGGTACTCATACTCATAGACACGTGTTAACCTTTGTATGGAATTTTGGATGCCAATTTTAGCTTAATTGGTCTAACATATATGAAATTAGTAGTTTCAAACATGCCTTTTTTATATGAAATAACTTATTTTTGGGTGTCATTTATTGATTATGGGTGGAAGTTAGTTATGTTTTCTTGCCGTGCTATATTGTGTAGTGAAAAAACGGATTAGGTTTTCTCAATTTATGTTATCCGGGAAGACAATTTTTGATTTGGATGTATGGAACCTAATAAAGATGTTATCGTGAGCGTGTTTTAAACATGTTCTCTGACCACCCTCAAGATATTACATAGAATGTTCAAACCTGAGATCTCTTGAGTCGACATAATAACGTCTTACAACTAGGGGGCGGTTGGTTCAAAGTGAGGAATGGGAAAGGGAATGGGAAAAGCAATGAAAGAGGGGTTAATCATTAACCAATTTCATTACCCTCGTTTTGTTGAGTAATGGTTTATTATCTATTAATGGATATAGTGGGCAATGATTGATTGCCTAATGACAAACCAACCACTATCAATGATTATCATTACCATTGATTAACTCCTATTATAGTCAACCAACCGCCCCCTAAATTAAGAAACAAATATGGGTGTAGTGTATTAAAGCAAATATGCAACACAAAATAATTAATCATATCAAATATGGAAAACATATGATTAGTAGAAGATATATTCTACAAACAACATGTAAAACGAATAACTTTAATCTTAAATGCCTATTATGATCATTGGTATTTAAATGTTGCATCAAAATTCTCTTTTTGGGAATCTCCTTTTTAAAAGCGTATGGATTAATGTAATGTATCTTTTTGTAGAATATGTGTTCTATCATGTACTCTCTTAATGACCTAAAAAAACAAGCTAAATTCATTTTACAAGTTCAATGATAGTAAATCACTAAGTTGTACAAAACATAAGTCGGAGCTTGAGAGGTGTAGTATGGACGATTGTATCAGGTCGCAAATGATATAGCATAAGCATCTTGGAAACTGATATCCAGATAAATGTCATTGTCGTTGGGACGATAGTTATTAGGATCGGTCTAACGTAACGTTTGAGCATCAGTAACTATATCATGCTCCACTAAACTTGCTGCCCTTTTTTGTGAATATGTAAAAAGTTGAAACCATGAACTTAAAAGTCCCATCACATCAGTACAGAATGTGAATTCGGTTATAACATGAACATGTTTCGTTACATTAATGAGTAGAAAATGAAGTGTCAAGTAAAACCAGGGACCGAATTGCACGAAAATGCTCGAAAGTAAAAGTAGATAACCACTTTTTAATGATTCGAGAATTCCAACAAATTTAGGGGTGTTTTGATAAGCTTATGTACACAAGTTCTTACGAGCTTATTTATACTGTCTTCTCTCTGTTTTCTCAACTATGATTTGATACATAATAAACTAACAAGTTGTTTATCTAAATAAACGTTCTAAACACAACCCTATACGACACATTTGTTTGTAACTATAACGTTTTGCTAAAGATAAACACGAATCGACTAAAATAGTTAATAATCAAAAGAAAGAAGGTGAATGAGTTCTTCAAGATTAATAAGTGAAACATATCAAACCCAATATCATTAGCTATAACACAAGATCAATCCCTTCTCATAACAATGTACAAGTTTTATTTCGAAAACAATCTAGAAAAAAATGTTATATATTTGACAAAAATTCACATAAAAAAATCTACAATAAGATTATGATGAAAACTTAACTTAGCTTTTTGTAGCATAAACTAATAACGAGAATCCTTTTTTCTGATCACCATCATTCTTCACAATCTTTTCTTCCAACCACAACCTACTATCTAACCCACTTCTTGTTCTAAACATAAACACGGCATGACCCGATCCCGACCCGGATCCAGAGCCAGGTATCGACCCGGAGCCAGGTACCGACTCCGGGTCGAAAAAGAACCAATCATGAACATCCCACATCAAATCCACCAATAACCCATCTAAAAAAATTGTTTGATTCCCTCTAAAATTCCAATGTAACCTTTTGACTCGAATCACGACCCGTTTATCAATAACCACAACTAAAACCGGGTTTTCACCCGTACACCGGATCATAACATCATGCCAATTCCCGGTATCCGAAAACTTAGCTTTCGTCGAATACACCGTGTTCCCGGAAAAATGCTCTTTTCGACAAACCAACCCGAATTTCGCAGTCAATTTAATTTTCTTAACCGAAAAATCCCCGGGCATGTCCCCAATCAACAACCCGAGTTCCGAATTAATAAAAACCATAACATAAAACCCTTCAACCGGTTCAACTCCATCTCCATACTGAGCTAATGAAAGATCATAATAAACCTCAAACTTCAACTCGTTTATTTCGAATGATTTGGCGCCTTTTTTCTTCCTAAAAATTCTGGAGTTTGTATTCGTGTTAAGTCGAAACGAAGGCGATGCGTTGTCTCCGGTGGTGATCTGGAGACCTTGTACGGTGGCGTTACGGTACCATGTGACCGTGATGTAGTGGTGATCGCCGGTGGTGAGGGTAATTTTGTAAATCGATGAAACTGCAGTTTGTGTTGATGGGATTGAATTATTGCTAAGATTACTGTTATGATTAGTTGGAGAAATTATACATGAAGAAGTAGGTGTGTAAGATGAACAAGATGTTGATTCTGTGATTTGTACTGAATATTGACTGTAACATGAAATCAAATCCATCATTTCTTTGAGTGTGTGTTTGTGTTGGGATATGAATATGAATAGATATATATGATGTATGTATATGTATATGTATATGTATATATATGAATATGATTCTATGGTTACCCTTTAGGACCTTTTTGTTTATGCAAATTTATGAAGGAGAAATGTCTTTTTCTGAATTGTTAAGTTTTTTTTATTATTATCATTTGGTGGTTTGTTTATGTGAGATTTTCTTAAATATAATAATAATTCAATTTTATTTTAATATATGGATTAAAAAGACAAATTGTTGGATTTTTTATATTTTAATCCGTATTATTTGGGGATTGTTTTAATTGGTTGGAAAATTGTAGTATGACTTTGTTTTAGATTAAATATATATGTTTAGTAAAATACTTGAAGTTGAAATTGAAGTTTTGAATTATACCGAAGTTTATAAATTGTGTGAAAAGTGTAGTTGAATCGTAAATATTGAATTTTTTCGTTATAGAGTAAATGTCCAACGAATGTTTCTATAACATAAAGTGATATGTTATTCATGATTTCTTTTTAACTGATGTATATTTTTAAAATTGACATTTTAATTTAGAGCGGATAGAACATACAATTCACATGATTATATGGAAAATATTTAATTTTTTTTCAAAAGTTCTTAACTTATTTTAGAAAGATACTTTGATTTGTTCAATTTTATTTAAGACTTGTTCTTTTCTTTTTAACAAGTACTTGCTTTTAAGAAACGAATATGCTTAAACTCCCGAATATTTCGTGCTAAACCTACCATTTACTTAACTAAGGATATCATGTATAATCGTAATCTAAAAGGTAATAACAATGCTAAATGGAAAAGAAATAGTGATAATATTGAATGGATGTTTTTTAATTGGAATAATAATTAAGGTTGTGTGAATAAGTAGGATATATTAATTATTTGCTAACAAAATTTCATATTTTAAGTAAGTTTTTCAACCAAAAAGTGTCAAATCGACATATAAAGAAAATGATGTTGATAATAATGAATGATTATTAATACGTGATAGCTTAGGCAAAAGTTACGTTTCATATGAGCAAAAATAGTAAAACATTTTTAACAACTTAATAAATATTTATGTCTATTTCCTTTTGTACGGGGTAGCATTTTACACGTTATAAGCTATAAGTTATAAGAATTATCAAAAACGCTTTTAAACAATTGCATTCACTACTCAAAGCTTCAACTAAAACGATAGCGCGTCCGTTAAAGCTAGTTTTACTCAAAGTTATAAAGTTTTTAAACATAGATAAGCATTAGATACTATTCAAATTAAAATTTCAACAAAAACTTTTTGAAAAAGGAAAAGGTCGGGTGAGTGGTAACATAGTCTTTCAATGACTTTGGATATATAGTCAAATATTTGAAAAACATGAAACCAAATAGTTTGAGAAAGTAAAAAAGTCATGTTATTTGCAATTATCAAGTACTTTACTTTATAGTTACATAAAATTAAAGGTAATGAGTTTAAGTATCTTAAAGTACCAAATATGCTCCCGTTCTCAAACTCGTTGTGAGAATTAATCACCAGAATAATCACCTATCATTTACACTTTACAAAAATAATCACCTGATTCACGACGAATTGCTCGCGACACTTTATCGTCGCGAGAACTACATAAAACAAAATCGGACCAATAAAAATCGGACACGTCGTCGCGAAAATGAATATCGACGCGAGAAATTAATAGTGTCGCGACAACGTGTTGAATTTTTATTGGTCTGATTAAAATATGTGTACCTTCGCGACGAAAAAAATATCACGAGAAATTCGTCGCAAATCAGGTGATTATTTTTGTAAAGTGTAAGTGATAGGTGATTATTTTGATAATTTGCTTGAGCACGCGTCGCTCTCAAGTTTTAGGTGAGACTATTTTTTACCTACACATACATATACATATATACATATATAATATATAAAAGCGAGTCTACTTCTTTTAAGTTGTGTGAGCTATTATTATATGTGTTGAGTTGTGGTAGTAAAATACTAACGTGTCTTCACCACTCCAATAACTCAAGTCATCATACCGAGAGCACTTATGACAATCATACATTTAACTGTCATAAGATACTCATATTAATTTAGGCTCTCAATTATCACACCTTTAACAGTTTTACTACATATTGTACTTGAAACCGTATATTTATTAGTCATAACACAAAAATTAAACCACGTCCCTTAAAACCATAGTACTCCGAATTTGTTACAATCGTAACAAAGAAAACCGAAAACAAAACAAAATGAGCCAGCTCAAACAACAGTTTTTGTATGAAAATTTTAACAATATTATAGAAAAGTTTTGAATAACTTTATGTTTCAACAGTTTAATCATGTTGATATTCAGATAAGTTCAAAGTTTTTTTGTTTTATAAAAATAAATTGATGATTTAGGTGTTGTATGAAAGTGAGAGTTGGTCCCCATAAAAATTAAAACTAAGCTGTTGACCCACCAACTCCTACACCTATGATTAAAAGCACAGGAATAATGTGACCTTCATACACTTTCTTTTACCCTTAACTTTCTTTATCTGATGCATCATATTTCATCAGGAAGAGTTGAAGCGGATAAGAATCGAACTAGTATTAATCGCTCAACTTATGAGATAACTATGCTTGGTGGCGGACCATAGCCATCTCGAGGGGTAGACACAGATATCCCTCAACGTACAAAACGACATTTATAGGTTAATTTTATGAGTAACATATTTTAAATATTTTCCCCCTTTAAATTGATTAAAATTACTTTAGTTGCACATGCAAGTAGTATGTAAATATATATATATTCTTTATATGTAAGTGTAAGAATCATTTATTATGTGTATGAAATATTTTAAAGATACCTGATTTTATTATTTTTCTCCTTTTTTATAAAAGCTGTAAAAGAAACACCCTTTTATTATTCTTCATTTAGTTTCAGAAGAGATGATTTTACAAATATGGTCATATTTTCCGCTATAAATTATATATGAACACCGGTGTAGCTTATATGGTGGGTGTGTGAGATTTTTATTTAGTTCTGGAAGAGACGAATTAACAAGTATGGTTATCTTTTCGAATATATACGAACAATGTCCTTAGCAGGCTGTTGAGCCAATCTGGAACAAAACTTAGCATTGTATTTCACATATTATTCTAAAAACGGATATCAAAACTTTATACCGGAACATAGAAAAAGCGTTGTGTTTAGGTAAAGATAAAGATAAAAAGGGCAAGGCTTGCAAGGCATGGACCCATGAATGGTCTCCATTATGTTGTGCCCAACTACTTGATTGTATTCTAATCAATATATTTGTGATAGGACAAGTGAGGTTCGATTCGGGTCCGACCCATAGTTGACAGTTGGGGTTAACATGGTTCCAATGAGGTTGAACATGGTTTGACCATATTAGGTCACCCTCTCTTTCATTGCAAATGTATTTATGATGAATGTTGGTGCAACCACTTTAATGGAATCTGTCTCATAATGTGTTTATTCTCAACTATCAATCAATCTCAAATATCTATCTCACATTCTTATAATTTCCGGATAATTATTTCGTCAATAATTTTACGACAGATGAATTGGTAATAAAGAGTAATCGGCATATGAACAAAGTCAATCTTACGGTCCAATGTATGATGGTTCACCCGATTAGAAATGTCAGTTTTTAAAGAATGAAAACAAATATATAGATCGTGCCATAAGCAAATATAAGTCAACTTTAGATGGATTGTCCTTTTCTAACTAATTTTCAATCTCAAGTGGTTAATTTCCTAATCAACTTCCGAGTTCTGACCCTATAGGTACTCTTGACCCGGTACTTAGTACCGGAAACTATATCATAAAATATCTCAACTTAATATGAGGATGTTTATTCATTATAAACTTATATCAAACAAGTAAAATGCAGAACGACTACTTGTATTATATGTCAACGATATATATTTCATGAATACGACACATATGTCTACGTTAGAGCGATTTCCACTCCAACTTTGTATATTTTTGTATAACAAATGAAAAAGATATGCCAACATTGAACTGCTTTACCTTACACCATAAAACAGTTTCTTTCAACCAATCCAATACAAATCAAACCAAACCGAACCAAATTGTTCAATTAAGATTGATTTGGTTGGAGGTTGGGACATACAGAAAAGATCCCGAAAAGGCGAAAAGTTATATATTAAAGTTTTGCTTTGGTCATATAAACAATAAACTAAGATATGCATGATTGTTGTTGCTTCCAGGAAGTTATTAGCAGACAAATCGCGAATAAAAAAATAAAATTATATACAAATAAGGCATAAAAGTAATCTCCGAAAAGGACTTTTAAATTCTCTATCCTAAGTTTTGCAGGCTGGAACCATTATAATGTGTCATCTACAGATCTTAATGTTTATCTAATCGTTTAATTAATTATTAATTATAATTCAATATATTATGAGACAAGCAGATCTTAAATAAATGAAGAGCCGAAAAAGTAAACCGGCCTCTGAGAGTTGAGACAAATTCATGTACTACATTGAAAGCAGTCGGTACAAACAGTTAAAATACTCGTTGAGACGTTGACTATGCTTATTATCAACATGTGTACTGGTGTTTATGCAAAAGGTACAGATAGCAAGATCCTGTGTTCATACTTCATAATGAATACATACGTTACACGGGACTTGTAGAAATGTAGATGTTATTGGAACAGGTATTACCGTGTTTTATGTAGCAGTCAGGTAACGTTTCTCTTCTTCCTCGAGCCTTTTTAACCATCTGAAGCCGAGATCATTTCCTAAATTTGCAGCATTTTCAAATTGTTCTCTAGCTAATTGGATCGGATTTGGTGTGGGTTCGCTTGTTTTCTTCCTGGGCTTTCTACTCGTAGGCCCGTTCTTTAAGTTGAATTTTGTTACAGATGTGGGAAGTTCATAGCCTGGCCCAAAATAAAACCAAGAAAAATCAAGTAGATAATGTTAAATGATATATTTGCCCGGAAGTGGCTAACACCTTAGATGAAAACAAATAAAGATTAACAAAAATTTTGGACGAAAGCAAAGATTTTGACAGTAAAAAGAACGGAATATATTAATTAAGGTCCTTTTTTCTGGCTAAGAAAAGATTATCATATTTAGTTTGTATGAAATTCCACTGATTTGATACGTATAATGGAAAGAAAAAACAACGTTTTAAGCTGAATCAATAATTAAATGAGATACCTTTAACAAGAAGTGATCCGCACGCTATTGCTGCCCCGGCATGACCCTGAGCGCATGTAACAGGTAAATGTTTAATATCATCCCGAAGATGGAACTTTCATAAGGAAAACCTTATAAGGTTACTTTATCTTATACCAAAACAGATACATTATTTAACCTCAAAACAAAGTGAATTATCTGAAAACCATACCAAAGTTTTGCAGCGTGCTGCAGATTTTTTTAATTTGAATAAGAGGTTTGACCTAAACTACGAGTTATTATACCTTATCTGAAGCTCTATGAAAACACCATAATGCTGATGCGATATCTTTTTTAACACAGTCGCCTGTCAAATAGACAGCTCCCAGAAGATAAAGAGCATCCGGTTGCAACTAAAATAATTACATAACAAACACCAAATAAGTTTTTAAGTAAATGTTGAAAAAGCATCATTAGCAATTATGTCTTTTTTAGTAACATACCTGGTCAGCTGCCTTCTCCAAATAATAAAAAGCTTGTTGATCCGTGTGAACGCCCTCATTCTATTCATAATTAGTTTATTGAAAAAAAAAATTTGATAGATTATCCACAAACTAGTAAAAGGGTCGCTAAAAATGAAATAAACGTAGTGGATTGTGTGTAGAGAGGGAAACCTCGATTCTTAAATTACGGCCCAATTCATATTGAGCATCTGCATCACCCATATCTGCAGCTTCCACCAATAAAGCAGCTCCTCTGTTTCAAAATCAAGAAAAGAAGACGCATATCTTAAAAATGAAAATGTATTTTAAATATGCACATTTTAAATATTGAAGTTCTTACATAGCTTTACATTGGCCAGGTACATGGTATTTAAGGTGCAGTTTCGATAACCAGTATCTAGCATGGGTGTTTGTATTATCAACTTCCAGAGCCATTTCAAAATTATTCTTCGCAGTCTAATTCAATAACGAAAGATGAGTAACATAGAAAAAAGTATCAATCTTTATTTGTTTTTGATGGTTATGTATACTTACGTTAAGGTGAGGAATGAGGCGTTTATCTCTGGGTTCACAAAAGTCAATCACCCTATCAACCTCTTTCAACGCATTCCACCCTTTTGCTATATATTCCATTGCCAACTTATTTCTAGTGTGCAACCCTCGCTAGATATCAATGATCAAACATTTTCATTAAACTACAGTCAGGTCAAATAATGATTGTGGCCTTGTTAGTTAAAAGGGAACCTGTTGGGTGAATTGGGCTTTCAAAACCAATGATTTCAGCATCTTCAACGATCCGATCACTACCGCTTAGTGCGTAGTAACTCAAACTTCCAACTATAACCTAGATATTAAAAGTTCAAATGTGTATTGTAATTCCTCTTCATCTTAATCCAAATCATGTTTTCAGCAAAATAAGTTCAAATACAAATTATAAGAAATACAACAAAACAATAAGCCGAAAAAATCCGGGCTTATGACATAATAAAGAGTAATAAGCTCATAAATGGTTATATAAGCCGTAAAATCCGGGCTTACGAGACATAAGCCGAAATGTCAATAAGCCATAAGCCACTTATATAAGCCCAAACAAACACCCCTAAGAAATGAGTAAATAAAACACTAATTTGGAATACAATTGCACACAAATAAAAACCCTAATTCATATTAATTATCAGATATTAATATGCAATAAAAAAAATATAATTAAATAAACCACAAACCTGTATTCTCAGTTTTTGTAGATACTAAAACAAATCAAATTTGAGACGATGATGAAGTCGTTTCAATTCACCAACACTGGAAATTCAGAAACCCGACCCGGGTTTTACTTGTTGCCCATTTTCAATTCGGCCCATTGGACCCATTCATTCAAGAATGGTGTCTTTGGTAAAACTAGTTGGAGGCTTGGAGCGCCGTGCTCATAAATCGTTGTATAACCTGGAAAATTCGAGCTTATAAAACATAAGCCAAAATGTCAATAAGTTATAAGCCCTTATATAAGCCCAAACAAATTTGATTGAAACGACTAGTCGAAACTTGTAACAATCAAAATAGAGCTGTTGGATGAATGATTAAGCTTTTATTTAGAGTTGGAAGCTGTAACTTTATATGTATGTAAAAACGTTTGGTAAAAGAGTTGTAGATGTAAAAATATAAAATTACATTAAACGGCAACACAATTTAAATAAATAAAAGAGTATATATATGTAATTTTATTACTTAAAACGCCCTTTCTAATTTTAAAAGTTTTTGAAATTAGCTTTTTGTTTTGGAGCTTTTTATTCAAAATAAAAAGCTTTAAGCTCCAAAAAACTTCTAAAAAAACTTATGCCAAACATGCCCAGAATACTAACAAATAACATATAGTATGAACTTACATACCGCTGGTCTAAAAGTCATTTGTTAGAAAGAACCTAAGTGAAACCAAACTAGTCGAAACTTGTAACAATCAAAGCCCCGAAAATGAGATATTTCAGGCAGTTAAGTAACAACTTAAAAGGAAAACGCCTCCGTTAGTTATTGATATATTTTCATATGTATCAGTTCTAGTAAACGATAGCGTATGATTTGGTTTTAATGTATTGGGGTTTTTTGTTGAAGGTAAATCTTTTTGAGCAAGTTATACAAGTAATTTGGGTTTTTGTTGCAACTGGTTAGTAACAATTGTATCTTTATATGCTTTAGATTTTTATTGTAGGTCTCGCATGTTGAAGTGTCGTTAGAGCCGAGCTGCACAAAGGAACAAAAGACCATAACATATGGAGATTTAGAGCGTTGAACGATATTATTTTGTGCCAGACTGTTTGAATGTGATGATGGTTTCTTAAACATTAAGAGAGTGGTGCATAACTTTGGAGTTCAATATCAATGTCGAATTTTGTGTAGTAAAAATTGTGATGTTAGCTAAATTTTTCCATCATTCATGTCTTTGTAAGGATAAAATATGTTTTCCTAGGACACAAAGTTGTATCGTTATATTTGTCTATTTCTCACGTTATTTCTCTGTTTGTACCCATCGTTGATATCATCAATCAAGTACGACCAGAAGAGCATTGTATTCGTCATCATCATCGCATTCATGTGCCTCCAAACATCATCATAACCACGGATTCATTGCTTTTTTGTTGATTTGCATACATATTGTTTCCTCCTTTCTATTTCCTGCAAACTTTTTTTCTCTGAAAAAGTGGTGTGAAAGCCCTTTGCGTTCTTCAATTTTGTTCTTCATTTAGCAGGTACGTACTAGAGATGAAGAAGATGGAATCATTGACGTACAAATCTGGTACCCAAACAAACAACAAAATCAGGAATGATACATAAACTAATACCCATTGTGATTCTATGGCCACTTACCATGATCCATGGAAACGTTTCAAATATAATCCCTGACAGCTGCACCTGGATTTCGAGTTCATTTTGGGTTTAAGTGTTGTCATCAAAAGTCATGGATTCTGAGCACCTATTAGCAATTGCACCTACAAGTATTACAAATAGATTTTATATGCATTATAAAACTTGAACATTAATATGACATGGTTACTACTTACTATCCATTATAAAGATATGTTTCATAATTTTATTAAAACATGTTTCTTTGTCGCCTTTCTCTTTGCTTTGGGAAAAAGTAATTACTAGCCACAAAAGCGGCATTCTTATTTGCATTATAAAATTAAAGTCGATTTATTAAACGGTAAACAAAAAAAAATACCTAAATCTTTCTAAGAAACTTGAACTCCCTGCCTAAGAGTTGTAAAACTCGACTCACACACCATTTATGCATGCAAAATCAGTTATAAAGCAATGTATGTCTAGAATATGCAAGTAGAACTAAAAATGCAAGTTTGAAAAACATATCACATACCTTATCACAAAAAACGAGTGATTTGTTATGCCTTTTACAAATATACGAATTCGTTGGGATTTTAAAAAAAATTTGTATCTTAAAGGTTTATAATCTTATAACTTAACTATCAGAAAGAAACATGCTAATGATCAAAACTCGATAAAACATGTGAAATATGCTTAATATAAGATATACAAAAGAGAAAATTGTACCAGTAATAGCTCAATGGATGAAACCGCACAATGTAGGCGTAAGAAAATCATTCCACTTTATCCAATCTTAACCACTTTTGATAAACACGATACACACTGTCAAAATCTCCCATCTTAAAATAGTTTTTCATAAGTATATGAAACGGTACATGATCAATTGCCAAAATAGAATGACGTGTAAGCATGTCACTGAAAACCCTCTCTGCCTCCTTCACTTTACCTCTCTTACAATAACCTTTTACCAATTCTGTATACGTAACAATATCTGGATTATACCTTCTTTCCAACATATCATCATAAACTTCTTCCGCAGAATAAAGATGTCCAAATTCCGATTCTCCCCGTACCATCAAATTATAAGTAACAGTATCTGGTTCAGGACCATTCTTCAACATCTCCTTCATTCGTGAGCGAGCTTCAACTATTTCTCCACGTGTTATAAACATGAGCATCAAAGCATTATAAGTAAATACATTAGCTGACACGCCATATTTCATCATCTGATCCTTAATTCGCAACGCATCTTCTTTGTCTCCAAGTTTACCATATCCATTAATTATAAGGTTCCAGATTTTTGGTTCAGGGACGATTGAGTTCTTTAACATACAAGTAAGTAACTCGTGAGCTTTCACCATGTCACCAACATTACATAACCCTTGAATGAGAATATTATATGTAACCCGGTCAGGAGACACACCCATTTTCGACATAACAATGAAGAGATAACAAGCTTCATCAATCCACTTCGCTTTACATAGTCCACTTATGAGTGTGTTGTATGTGAAGTTATCAGGATACAAACCGATTTTAAACATTTGGTTTACATATTTATATGCAACAATCACGCCCCAACTTATATCAGATCCATGGACAATAACATTATATGCAACAACATCTACTTCTTTACTCACTTCGCAAATCTCCCCCCAGTGTTTGAGAGCCAGAGATGTATCTCCGTGTTTAAAATAATTGCCCATTAACATCGTTGAAGCTAGAAGATTCCTTGGACGGTTTTCATCTAGAAATTTCCGAAGAAGTACACTAGCTTCCTCTAACAAGCCTTTCTTGCATAAGGCATGTATTATAATATTAAAACTGACAACATTTGGTGTTACTTTATTACCGTTAGCACCCATGGTTGATAAAAGAGATAGAGCTCTATCAACATCTTTGAAAGCATAACCCTTCATCAAAGTATTATAGGTAACGCGGTTTGGAGATAGGCCCCAGTAAGACATATCTTTTACAAGCCACTCGGCATTCTCGAACCCACCAACTTTACATAATCCATTAATAAGGTAATTATGTGTGACTATATCTGGAATAACACCTTTATGTATCATTCTGTTACGGAGAAACAAGGCTACACCTAACTTGCCTTCTAAACTTAAGTTCCTGATTGTATCGACATGTGCTACTGACATGCTTTCCCTGAAAGTTTTATCAATTTTGTTGAAAGTAACACTTTCCCTGAAAATTTTATCAATGTTGTCGAAATTAATAATCCGTAGAAGAGACTACATATACAGTTTCAGGAGATATAAAGATATCATAAACAACTATATATTATAAGGTGGCAAATGGGGGCATGTTTGTACCAAGATGGGTTCGGGTCATAATGAGAAATTTTTGAAGCAGATCAAATAGCGGGTTTGGGTAAGGTTGACATGTTACGAGAAATTTTTTTTTATCTATTTTTGAATAAGCAATCATTTTAGTAGGATTAAGGATGTTTTGAGGTTTTCTTATCTCAATATATAAAAAGTCGATAAGTTCTCTCAACCGTATGAACAGGGAAAAGAACGCTAAAGTTATCGTAAGTTTTAGAAAACTGGTTTCCTGTTAAACTAGTTCTCAACTGATACACATGCCATACTTGGTAGAAGAGCTAAAAGCATAAGGGGAACAAACAAACAGTAAACTTCTGAGTTTCTTAAGGATACGCGAGAAAATAAAGATTTAAACATCTAGCTAATGTAACAATACACGCCCACTCGTACTGTTAGACAGCAAACCAAAACTTGAAAGTCTAACCTCATAAGTTTCAGTCGCTCCAAACTACCCTTAAGAATGGTATCCAGCATACTGAAGGCCACCTCAGGATCACCTTCACCCTCAGAACCATTACGTTCACATTTACTTCCAATTGCTTCAATAAGATCTTCAAACGCAATATCATCCCTACAAGTCCTGCACGGGTTCCATCAAGTATTTAAAAGAGATTAAAGCATAGTTAGAAATCCAGATGCCGTTCTTTAGTTGTTTCAGTTACCTTGAATACATCAGATAAGTACCGAAGAGTTTACAATAGAAAAAGTCCGTAAAACTTTTGGAAATACGCTCCGTGATAGAGTCTAAAGTCATACTAAACAGCTGATGAAACAGGAAATGTGTATCTTCGATAGCAATCGAGAAACTGGTACTTGTTTCCTATATAAAAAACAAAGTTATATACTTTTTTTCAAAACCTCATTATAAAACTTTAGTCATATGATAATGCGTATGTAGCACTACTACCTGTAGCTTGAATTGGGAAAAATTAAATCTTTTTAAAACCAATGAATTAAGCATCTTCACAAAACCTATCACAATTAAGGAAAATTAGTGAAATGTAAGAGGCATTTTGACAAACACATAGTGTGCGTTATATAATACATGTAAATAATGAATATAAACCTAAGTTTAAAAAAATGGAAAACTGTGTAACCTTCAAATCGGAGAAGAAGACGATGATGGCTGAGATTCAGGTCAACACTGACCCGTCTTCTTTTTCACGACCCGGATATTTGGGAACCCTCACCCAGTGATTATTCATAGTTTTGATTTGATGTATAGCCCATTGGACCTTTTTATTGTTTTAAGTCTAACCCAAAAGGGGTTAATGTACCTATTACTGTAGTTTCAAAAACAAATTTAAAATAATCACTCAGAAAAAATCTAAATAGGTCATCGCAATCAGCAACCGGCTAGTACCATGTCACATTCAATTTATTTTATATATATATATTTTTATATTTTGAAAAATCCACATCACATCAACATTATTTTTCTACCTATTCTCTCTCATACACATACTTAAAATTTTTCTCTCTCACACCTTCACTATTAAAACCTTTACCAAAAATCTTCTTCAATTGTTGAGAAATTGTCACCCATGGAATTAAGTCATAATGTTATCCATATTGCTTAGACAACTTGTAGTTGCTCGTCATTCTACGTGAGACGTAGGTGAATGGTATCTAAGGTGGATTGCCACTCATCGTGAGACGGTGGTGGACTATCTACAGTTTTTCAGTTGGACGACTTAAATCGGTTATGCAGTGAGACTGTAAAAGCAGATGGCAATAAGATGCGACGAAACATGATTAATGTCACGATCACCATTTTGATGCTTGATCGAGCCATGACATTAAGTCCCGTAATCTAGGAATTGCATCGGTAAATGCAATTATTGAACGTCACTTACCTTTTGAGTATCATTTAGTTCCTAACAGATCAAGTGATGGAACGATGATATGTCATTTGGATCCTAGACTTAACGGAAAATAAATCATGGGTTTTAGTGATCGGGTTGCGTGTTGATTACCTGGGTATTTCACATCTTTGTTGTAGGAGGTAGCTCGTGAGATTTCGTAGCTTTGTATAACCCCATACGTGAATTTTGATGGGAGATCATGTTGGACCCATATTATTTGTGACCCTCATTGATCATTTATCCTTACTGATATGATGACTAACACTAACTGAAATATGTGTCTAGTAAATATTCGATGGACGTATTTACCTTAATGACGACACTATAGATTTCCCATTAGGTGATCGGAATTATGAGAGCTTAAATGTAAACGCTTATTAAACACCATTGGACTAAATAATACACACTCCTAATTAGAGTGTGTATATAAGGGGACATAATAAACCTTTAGAAGGGTTGGTCATTCTAATACCATTATCCCTTTCATCCCTAACACAGACATAGTGTTCTCTCTCAAATAATCCATCCTAATACGATCATCTCATTTTGGGAATCGATGGCTAACTTATTCAACAACATCACCGGATCATCAGGAGGTATGTAAATAACATGAATCAATCTTATTTAATCCAACATGTGGTATCAGAGCCAATGGCTCGTGATTATCCATTGGTTCATGTTTATTTATTGCCTGGCTATTGCTATTATTAATTCTGCAAATTATCTGGCCGGCGATTTTGATTTTGGATGAAAAAATTGGGATTTTTTGGACCTGGCGGCGGCTGCTGCAACCCTAATTTCGACGAACTTCGTCCGTGCGGATGAAGGCTCATCCGTACGAACCTGATTTGTTCATACGTACGGATGAGTCTCATACGTACGAATGAGTTTCTTGATTCGTGCGAACCTAACTTGTTCATTAGCACGAACCAAAGATTATCTCATGCGAACCTGATTTGTTCATACGTACGGATGAAGTCTCATACGTGCGAATGTGTTGCTTGATTCGTGCGAACCTGACTTGTTCATTAGCACGAATTAAGGATCACCTCATACGAACCTAACTGTTGATCCGTACGAATCTGGGCTAAATGCGTGCGAACCTAGGCTTACATTCGTACGAACTTAAACCTTACATCCGTACGAATATAGGATCAATCCGCACGAACCTGGACTTACATCCGTACGAATCAATACTCATCCGTACGAATATAATCTCATCCGTACAGATGACTACAGACCCTAATTTGGTCGGTTTTTTAGAGTTTTACTGGTTGCCTTATTTGTAAAAATCGTTTAGGCTCAGCCCCTTGACCCCTGCTTTACTGTCGTGGTCACCTTATTTAGTCACCTTATTTATATGTGACCTTATTATACTTATGCACTAATATTCATGTTTTCATCTTTTGTTGCCCAAAGGTCAGAAGTGATTCCTATGATTGCATTTTTCCTTTAGCATAATAAACACGTAGGATATTAATTCTGCCCAAAGGTGATTTAATATACTTGTGTGCTTGAAAGGATTCTTATTATGCCTTAAAACACGATGTTCTATTTTGTTGCCCAAAGGTCAAAAGACAAACGTTGTGTTGCATAAACCTTATGCTCATAATTTTACTTAGATATTAGTTATTTCTGCCCAAAGGTGATGTAACATCTAAGTAGAGCCTTACTTTAGCTTATTATTTTGGTGTTATCAATAGGCTTACCTATCACTAGCTTCATTACTAATATGGTCTTAGTCTCAGGAACATTACTATTAGGTCTGCTTATTTTAGACATTACTCTAGTTCTATTATCTTAAGGGACATTACTTAGTCTGCCTTATATAGCTAACTCTGTCACTATAAAATCTTCTAAAATTCGTATCATAATCTTAAATCCTCCTTATTCTCCACTACAGTACCAAACTTCGGCATTGAGGCACTTACTGGTGCTAATTTCACCTCTTGGAAGGAGCAACTTTACTTAACTCTGGGAATGCTCGACATGGACTATGCTATTCGCCATGATGAACCCGCCGCTATTACTGTTGCGTCTACTGCGACTCATAAAGCGGACTTTGAGAAGTGGGAAAGGGCGAATCGGCTGTCCCTAATGATGGTCAAGAACTCAATTCATCCCAGCATCCGAGGAGCTATCCCTGATAACGACAAAGTGAAAACTTACCTCACATCTGTTGAGGATCACTTTAAGGGATCGTCTAAGGCAACTGCGAGTAGCTTAATGCTAAAGATGCTAACTCTTAAATATGAAGGTTCTAATGGTGTCCGTGAACACATAATGAAGATGGTTGACATGTCTCACAAGCTTAAGGATTTGAAAATGGAAGTCTCAGATAATTTTCTTGTGCACTTCATAATGACTTCCTTGCCTGCTCGGTTCGACACTTTCAAAGTGAATTATAACGCTATGAAAGATAAATGGTCGATAAGTGAACTGATTGCTATGTGCGTTCAAGAGGAAGATCGTCTTAAGCACATTCAACCTGAAGCTGCTGTTCACCTTACTACCACTTCAAACTTCAAGAAGAGGAAAGGTAACTACAGTAACAAGACTGAAAATAAAGTCCAAAATCATGGTGCTGCTACCTCTGGCCCTAAATCCTCAACAAGCAATACTAACTGCAAATTTTGCCGCTCCAAAGGGCATGGACAGAAAGATTGCTCTAAATTCAAGGAATGGCTAGCTAAGAAAGGTAACATTCTTTATGTAGTATTTGATTCCTTTACTACTGATGTTTCATTTAATACATGGTGGGGTGACTCTGGTTCTATGGTCCATGTGACAAATTCATTACAGGGATTCCTTACAATCCAGAAGCTACCAAAGGACCAAAGAAAACTTAGAGTTGGAAATGGTGATCTCTTAGATGTCGAAGCCATGGGAATTTTAAATTTACATATGAATACCGGAAAGTGTATTAGATTAATAGATGCCTTATATGTACCGAAAATTACTCGGAACCTTGTATCTATATCTAGACTTGATCTTGAAGGTTATGTAATTACTCATGGTTGTGGCAGGATCACTTTTACTCTTAATAATGAATTGTTTGGTTGTGGTTTTTTGGATGGATTACTGTATAAATTAGAACTAGATCATAATTTCTCACAGTCTTTGTTGTCTCTTAATATTGATGACATAACTAAAACAAAGACAAAATCACCTAAACAAGCAGAGAATTCCTCCACATTGTGGCATAAACGTCTCGGTCACATCTCACGAGATCGCATGACACGACTCGTCAAAGAAGGAATCTTACCCTCTCTTGATTTTAGTGATTTTGAAACATGTATTCAATGCCTCAAAGGCAAAATGGCTAAAGGGAATAAGAAAGGAGCCACCAGATGTTTCAACTTGTTGGAAATAATTCATACTGATATTAGTGGCCCCTATCCCGCATCAATAACAGGACATACATCATTTATTACATTCATTGACGATTATTCACGTTATATGCACCTTTATCTGATTAAAGAAAAATCTGAATCCTTACAAACTTTTGTCGATTATAAAACTTTGGTTGAAAACCAACTTGATCATAAGATAAAAGTTGTCCGATCAGATAGGGGAGGTGAGTATTACGGTAAACATACTGATATTGGTCAAGCTCTTGGTCCTTTCTATAATTTTTGCAAGGAACAGGGCATAATTAACCAATACACCATGCCAGGTTCTCCTCAACAGAATGGTGTTGCTGAAAGGAGAAACCGAACTTTAATGGACATGGTGAGAAGTATGCTCGCCAACACTAACCTACCCAAATTTCTTTGGACTGAGGCCTTAAAAACAGCTGTTCATATACTCAATGGGGTTCCATCAAAATTTGTCCCTAAAACTCCTTATGAGATCTGGACAGGTAGGAAACCGAGTCTAAAATATATGAAAGTATGGGGCTGTCCTGCCGAAGCAAAAGTCTATAACCCTAACTTAAAGAAACTGGATTCTAAAACCCTTACTTGTTTCTTCATTGGTTATCCCGAGTACTCCAAAGGTTATCGGTTTTACTGTCCTTCTCACTCTACCCGCATCATAGATACGCAACATGCCACTTTCCTCGAAAATTCAGAGATCAGTGGGAGCACGACAAATCCTGATTTAGATTTGCAAGAAGTACAAGAAGCGGGGGGAAACCATTCGTCGGTTATTACGATTCCTCCGATGATTCCTCTTGTACCCAACGCTGCTCCCGCTATACCTGGATCTCCTAATGAACCGGTTGAACCTCCTATGCCTCCTAATCTAAACGCCGAAGAACCGCTTGTTAATGAACCCGTAATTCAGGTCAGGAGATCATCAAGGGCTCGTAGAAACACAAATTTTGATGATTTCGAAACTTATCTGGCTGAAGTCGAAAACATTGGGAAACTTACTGATCCAACCTCTTACCGAGAAGCTATTAATAGTGATCAGGCCACTCATTGGATTGAAGCCATGATTGAAGAGCTCAAATCCATGGAGCGTAATGGCGTTTGGGTATTGGTTCCACTTACTAAAGGATCCAAAGTAATTGGATGTAAATGGGTGTTCAAAACCAAATTAGACCCGAATGGAAACGTCGAACGCTATAAGGCCAGACTGGTTGCAAAAGGCTTTACTCAAAAGGAAGGAATCGATTATCAAGAGACCTTTTCTCCTGTCTCTCGTAAAGATTCCCTAAGGATCGTCATGGCACTCGTAGCTCATTATGATTTAGAGTTACATCAGATGGATGTCAAGACCGCTTTCCTAAATGGTGACTTGCAAGAAGACGTATACATGCAGCAACCTGAAGGATTTATTCCAGAAGGTAAAGAGCACATGGTCTGCAAGTTAAATAAATCGATTTATGGGTTGAAACAAGCATCACGACAATGGTACCTTAAATTTGATGAAGTCGTGAAATCTGATGGCTTCCTAAAGAATCAAGTGGATCAATGCACCTATCTCAAGATCAGTGGGAGTAACTTTATTATCCTTGTTTTGTATGTAGATGATATTCTGCTTGCAAGTAACAACTTGGATTTGCTACATGAGTCGAAGCGAATGCTTTCGCATAATTTCGACATGAAAGATCTCGGTGATGCCTCTTATGTTTTAGGTATCGAAATAAATCGAGACAGACGTAATGGTGTTCTAGGTCTTTCCCAAAGGGCTTATATTGACCGTATTCTAGAACGCTATAACATGCAGCACTGCACACCCACTGTGGCTCCGGTAGTTAAAGGGGACGTATTTGGACCTCATCAAACTCCGAGCACTGAAACTGAGAAGGCTGAAATGAGGATGATACCTTACTCATCTGTAGTTGGGAGTGATATCGCATATTTATATAGATATTTCTATGCGATATTGTGTCGGTTTTCATAGTAAACATGATGGATAGGATAGGTTTTTACATTTAATCGTGTGGAAAAGTGTTTTTATCTATTTTACAGGTTTACATGATCGGAAAGTGGAAAGGAGTGAAGAAATGAGCTTAAATGACGAGATTACGGAGAAGCTAAGGAGGTGCTGCGCACCTAGGGTGTGGGTGCTGCGCACCTAGAGAAATTTGAGTTGGTTTTGGACACGGGAAATGCCCGGTGCTGCGCACCTGTGCAAGTGGTGCTGCGCACCTGTCTGGATAATTACAAGTAATTGCAGTTTGAGTCGAATACGATTTCCACCTTGATTTTGCCTATAAATACAACATCAAAATCGTCCAGAAAATCATTCAGTATTATTCATACGTTTCTGGAGCTGTTATTAAGTTTGGAAGCAAGTTTTCAAGGCAAGGAAGATCATAATTTCGGCAATCGGCGATCACGACACTTTCGGCGATTTATCCGTTTGTTCTTTTCTTTGTTTTCATCATTATTCCAGCATGATTTCTAACACTTTTATTACTTTTTCAGACCACGTTATGAGTAGCTAAACACTCTTTACGCTTGTTTGATTAACGGATCCTGTTTGATGTTATTTTAACGTTTTCGGTTGTTTTATGTTTTTGTGTTTAACTGTCGATCCTTATTTGCTTAGATTTTAATATGTTATCATAGTTGTTTATATTTAATTTGTTTAATCAACATTCTAGGTATTCGGAAGGAATCTAGATAGGTTAGATAAGTTTTATGAAACAATCGTTCGGTCTATAATCGATTTAAAATTATTAAGATTCGGAAGGACTTAGTAATAACAACTTAGGTAATTAAATTTAAGTGAGTAGGTCTAAGTATTAAGATTCGGAAGGACTTGATAGTTAGAGGAGTTATTCGGAAGGAAACTCTATAAGGTTAAATCACTAAAAACAGGCTTGACACTTATTGCTTAATTATTAATATTTATTAACTGTATTCGGAAGGAACGGTGTAAGTAGCAATAATTAAAGTTAGTAAAAGATTCGGAAGGACTTTTAGTATATATTAGAAGTTGAAACAACAATCGATCTCGTAAAATTAACGGAAAAGAGGTGAAGTGTCAAACAAGTGTAATCTCTCTTTATTTGATTTAAACTATAAATCTTTCGCTCGATTTTAATTAAGCACTTTTTACTCAATTACTTGCAATTTTAGTTACGATAAAAAACCCCCAAATACTCTTAGTATTATTTATTCGAACATAAAAACAAATTAGTCCCTGCGAACGAACCTATACTTACTATTAAACTATATTACATACGAATAGGTCCACTGCCTATAAGTGTGTAATTGCGTGAAAAAGTAGGTTTAATTTAAGACTCGATTTTACACATCAGGGAGCATTATGTACGCTCAGGTCTGTACTCGACCGGATATCGCTTACATCGCTGGTATGCTGGGGCGTTACTTATCTAACCCCGGATTAGCACACTGGAAAGCGGCTAAAAAGGTTCTACGATATCTGAAAGGGACCAAAGACTACAAATTAACTTATAGAAGAAGTGACAACTTGGAAGTAGTAGGTTATTCTGATTCTGACTTTGCTAAAAGTAAAGAAGACCATAAATCTACTTCTGGGTATATTTTCATGTTAGCTGGCGGACCAATCTCTTGGCGGAGTCATAAACAGAAACTGACCACGACGTCTACTATGATGGCTGAATATGTTGCCGTTTAAAATGCAACTTGTCATGGGATGTTGTTAAGGAACCTGATCAGTGGACTCAAACTCGTCAACTCAATCTCTAGACCATTGAAGCTTTACTGTGATAACTCAGCTGCTGTAACTTTCTCGAACAGTAACAGTTCGACTGGCGCTGGGCTGTATCTCGACACAAAGTATCTGTTTGTACGCGAACGGGTTGAGGAAAATGCTCTTTGTGTTGAGTACATAAGTACACATGACATGCTAGCGGATCCGATGACCAAAGGTCTTCCTCCTAATATATTCGTAGGACACGTGTCGAATATGGGGCTTACAAAATAATTAATTTAATAGCATGTTGTACTTATTGGTCATTATTATTTATTAATGAAAATTTTCCTCCTTATTCAGATTTTGTTTGTCTATTATTTACACCTTATGCGCATAACTGTGTTGGACATTATTATAACAAAATTTGTCTTAGTTGGTCTATCATTGCTTATTCAGTTTTGAATTTGAGTCATAGTTTGACTAGTGGGGGTCCTGAGTAGATTTTCTTATCTACGACTGTACTTATCAACTATGATTTCGGTTTTAAACAAAATGAGTATTATCTCGTACGGACTTATTAATACTCATAGATAAATGATCCACTTGGTCAAGTGGGAGAATGTTGGACCCATATTATTTGTGACCCTCATTGATCATTTATCCTTATTGATATGATGACTGACACTAACTGAAATCTGTGTCTAGTAAATATTCGATGGACGTATTTACCTTAATGACGACACTATAGATTTCCCATGAGGTGATCGGAATTATGAGAGCTTAAATGTAAACGCTTATTAAACACCATTGGACTAAATAATACACACTCCTAATTAGAGTGTGTATATAAGGGGACATAATAAACCTTTAGAAGGGTTGGTCATTCTAATACCATTATCCCTTTCATCCCTAACACAGACATAGTGTTCTCTCTCAAATAATCCATCCTAATACGATCATCTCATTTTGGGAATCGATGGCTAACTTATTCAACAACATCACCGGATCATCAGGAGGTATGTAAATAACATGAATCAATCTTATTTAATCCAACAGATCATACATGTAAATCCGAAGTATTTTTGGTGGGATTTGAAGATGGGTTTTTGTGGGTAAATTGGTGCAGTCTAGATGAAGGGAAAATGAGGTGTGAAAGAAGGCGTAAAAAGCTTGAATGAAAAGAATTGTGAAAACGGTTGTTTAAGGAGTAATTTTCTATAATTCACCATTTTTGTTTGGGATTGTGACGATGAAGTTGAAATTAATTGAGAAAAAAGAGGAACGTTTTTTATGGGTCTTTGATTAATCATGATGATTGTATTATTTATATTTGTCTACTATCTTCCATGTCATGGCGTCCATGTAGACAAAAATCCACGTGAGAAGGAAAACATTCAACTCAACCTGCTATCACCTGGCGAGTGATCCTTTTAAACTTTTTTGAAAAGTAGAATGATAACGACTAATTTTTTTCATGTTCAGTGATTCAATCGAATATTTTTCGAATAGTAAAGTGACCTTCGGGTGCATTAACTCAACCCAAAAGTAAACAAATCTTTTTATGTATTCCATTAGACCAATTATTGTTTCGAGTTTCGTTTTTTGAACCAAAGAGACCCTTTTACCCACAATCAAACCTAAATGATGTTTATCTTGTCTCGATAGTTATGGACCAAATTTCTTTTGTATATTAATGTAACTCGTATATTGAAATGATCCTGATGAAATAACAATAACACCAGATTGCGAGTCTAATCACTTAGATGTTTTAAAATTAGTAATTTAACGAACGGTCTAAATTGTATAGGTTTTATTCATACTATAACTGAGCAGTTACGATTGTAGTTAGCACATCAAAGATATGACGGTGGTTAATGTTAACACTTAATCACACACATGTCATGGAAAAAGACTTGGTGACTTCTAAGACAGCGAGAAAACACCACATTATGATATATGTACACAAAATATTTCAAAGAAAACACCGCACTGAAATTGTAATATATTCACCGAGTGCCACAACAAACAAGCCACATTGCAAGATGTATAAGTTAGAATATATTGTATATTTTATAGAATTATAAACATTATTTACGAAACTAGTTGTAGTTTGAGCTTAAACTTATGACTTGAAATGAAAACATGTTTGATAAAGGGTATGTTTGCGCAAGTAGTTGTATATGAAAGCTTGAGGTAAGGATAAGAGTTGGAAGCTTGAACTTTTTCATTTTTGAAAACTACTTTCATTAGCTTTTTATTTCATATTTTTTTTGAAAATGAAAGCTGAAAACTTAATTATCCAAACAAAGTTTTTTTTTTTTTTTTTTTTTTTGTTCAGGATCTTATTTTTTATGAAAACGAAAAACTCAAGTTCAAAAAGCTCTTAAAAACGTGTTACCAAACATACCCAAAGTATGTAAATGAAAAAAGATGTAAAAGACATAACATATTTTAATAACTACTAGTTGGAAACTCGCGCAATGCATCGTGATAAAAGAAATCTATGATCGATAAAATTATATTAAACTATGTTATATAATTTGGGGAATGAGATTAATAAATAGAAAATAACTATAAATCTAAATTTAAATTTAAATTATATTCAAAAAAAATATAAATACAAATTAATATATATTTTAAAAAGTTTCATACTATAAAAAGATATAAAGAACTAAAATTCCTTAACCAAACATACTTATGAATTAATTAAAAAACATTGATTGTGGTCAAAAGATAAATGTTAGTTCCTCATACGATATCATCTTATAAGTTCGTCTACTCATATGTTATTGATATTGACATTTATTTAAATAAAATAAAAAGATTAATAAAGACCAAGTAAAATACACATGTCATATTTTTGTTGTATGTGCTATCAAAATAGAAAAACATATGAAGTATTAAAAACATCAAGATAAGAAGTTTGAAAATGAATTATTGTTTTGAAGTGCTTATTTGAATGGTATGTGACAAAAAGAAACATGCCAATGACATTACATTACATGTCATGATAACATGAAATCATCTATACAAACAGACATATGGAATACACAAGGACAAAAAACTATGAGTATTATCTAAATCCTTCCCTCTTAAATTTCTAAGTGCATAAATATATTTGTTAAGTAAGCAAAAATAGTTTTAAACTCGAACTCGAGCGAGGTAAATTAACAATTTATAGCCAGATTATTATATTATATTATATTAGGGTTGATATTTGAATGGTTTTAGCAAATATGTGTTCGTAAATGTGTGATCCTTTAGAACGCACACATCGACATTAAGATATTGTTTATTTGCCTTTATGTTATTAATTATTAGCTAAGTGTTAAAAGATAATAATTAAATAACTAGAGGAATTATTTTTATAAGTTAATTGTTAACTTGGAGATTGAGTTTGTCTATCTATATAAATTAACCTTTATAGATTAGGTTTAACAATCCTACAAAAAATCTCTCTCCCTCCTCCTATTGTTTTCGACCGAACAACCCAAAGAAATGGGTTTTAGGTTTCCGTTGATTCAAGCAAAGGAAAGGAAGTCAAGATTGTTGATTAGATCGGTACAAGCATATCGATAAAGACAATGTCGTGTACATAACCAAATAGAGATCTTATACTTAGATCTACTGCTTTCATACCAATAATTAAAGACTTGAAATATAACTTAATCCGATTTAATTATTCCTACAAAAATTTGAAAACAAAAACCCCAAAAACATAAAATCTTATCTTATTACATAAATAAAAAACGCGGTTTTCCCCTTCACTCTTTCACGCTCCACACCGTTATCTTCTATAATCACTTTGTTATATTAGACTCTCTCACTCTCACTTCACTCTCACTCTCACTCTCACACAAACACACAATATCAGTCTTTCATAGAATCGGGATCTTCAACAACAATGGCTACAATGACTACAATCTAATTTATTGTTTGTTAGTTAGGTTTTACATTCACTGTTTTACTCTATTTTTTTCAAAACCCTAATTATTCAGATCTATGGAATAATATTATAATCAGTCAAAGTAATGGCTCAGAAACCTGGAGCTTATGATTCACCTGCAATGCCTCCGTCTTCCTGGTCGAAACGTACCGGTTTTCGCCCTAGGTTTTCTGGAGAAACTAATGCTAGTGACTCAGGTCAAATTACTAGGTCTCCGGCTGATATCGAAGCTGGCCGCGTGCGTCCGGTTAATGCTCAAGTGCAGGTGCAATTGGATAAGGATCAGTCTGTGAAGAAGAAAAAGGAGGGGGACGGTGCTTCGGTGCCGAAGCCGGTGGCTAATAATAGGCAGGGGAATAATGCTGCTGGTGCGGTTGAGACGCCTGTGCCAGTACCGGTAGCGCCTCAACCGAGCCAGAGAGTGGTTAGGAATGATGAGGAAAATGCATTGCCGCAGATTGTTGATGATGAATTTGTGTCTAGGCATTCGCATATGAAGTATGAGCTTAGAGACACTCCCGGTCTTGGTATATATGATTATTATTATTATTCCGTTAATGTATTACTTTTGATTTCGGTTTTGTTAATTTATAATTTGTGAGCTGAAATGTGTGTAATTATTGACTTATTTCAGTTCCTATTGGATTCTATGGATTCCAGCATTTTCTATCTATGCTTGGTTCGTTGGTTTTAATTCCGCTTGTGATTGTTCCGGCAATGGGTGGTAACCATGTAAGCACTTGAACTTGATGAGACGTTAAGTTATGTTTGAAACTTTGTGTGTATTCACTTGAATTAGCTGGTGTAGGAAGAGATGTCAATTGTGGTTTCCACTGTGCTTTTTGTTTCGGGAATGACTACACTTCTACATGCGAATTTTGGATCAAGATTACCATTAATACAAGGTCCATCTTTTGTGTTTCTTGCTCCTGCGCTTGCGATAATAAAATCTCCCGAGTTCATTGGATTGAATGGCAATGTAAGCTCTACCTTCCTCCGTCACATTATTTATAGTGACATTTGCTTATATAAACGCTTTGAAGACAATGACTCTAATAGGACCATACTTGTAGTTAGCTTAAGAGAATGATACACTCACAATATATGTAACTAGTAACATATTATCAACCGATTGGCTTTGTATTATTTTAAAATAGGCAGTTCATATTAGCATTACTAATTTAAAAAATACAACAACAAGAAAAGAATAAGCAATAGAAGCTCAAAAAGAAAATGATTCCAAGTGGTCCATACATTATGTGCCTTTTACTACTAAATTCAAGCTTTACCTTGATGATACGTCGGTTTAGGGGAATCCCCTACTTGGCCCAGTCACAATTTGAAGCCTATGAAGCGAACAAGGTTTTTCTTTTATAGTTTCATCTTGTCCAGTTCCGTAATTAGTACTTCTTTTAGGCTTAGTCAGTAATCAACCCTCGTTTTCAGTCTTTGGGTCAAAAAAAGTATTGATTATAACAAGGTTGTTGGAGTAAGTTACAATAGTTTCTGTTGCATATCCAACAAAATAATAATAAGGTTTCGATGGATTGGTCTTATTTGAAGCTGCTATTAGCACCTTTCAGACACATTTTTCTTCTTTTGTAGCACACTACTATAAGAATATTATTTTTAAACTCTACCGAGTACCTAGTTAAACACCAAGTTCAGTCTCTAAATTACACCATATTTCCCTGCTCGCCTCTCACTAACAAAGAAAGCTGAATATTTTGGCTCATATAAGACATTTTCCTTTTTTTTTTTTGTCATATGGGGACATAAAAATGTCTTTTCTGACATTTGACATTACAATATAACAACTGCTATAATGTTGTGCTTCCTGTTTATTAACTGTGCCATAGTATATTGCGGAAACCTTTATTCCTTGCTACTTTTCCTCTGACCACCTTTCTCTGTCC
The DNA here is from genome assembly GCA_910822075.1 of Senecio squalidus. NCBI lineage: Eukaryota > Viridiplantae > Streptophyta > Magnoliopsida > Asterales > Asteraceae > Senecio > Senecio squalidus. The sequence continues at coordinate 40,019,017 of CAJVGC010000589.1, read as the reverse complement.
TTACGATTGGACCATTTCATGATGTATTATGAATCGTTTATTATTCTTTAAGTTTATCTACTTTATCAAGGCTTCTACTTAAACTGAACTATTGAAAAAAAACAGTATGTTATCCCCCTTTCGTCAGTATCGTTGCCACTTATCTGTAGAAACCTCGAGATTTCATGTTTTGGTGAAATGAATATTCCCACGAGTGAACTTTTACCTCCTTGATACTACAGAATTTTAAGCATATAATGAAGGAGCTCCAGGGGGCTATAATTATTGCATCAGCGTTTCAAGCATTTCTTGGATACAGTGGAATAATGACGCTACTCTTGAGGTGTGTATCACTTCTCTTCATTTAATGGTTTTTTTCTTTTCTAAGCATAAGTTAGAATTTTAATATGCCGTGTCTATATGAGTTCCTTGTTTTTTCTATAGTAAGAAAGATTCTCAGCTCACTATACCACAAGGTCGTCGTTTTATGTTAATGTCTTACTTCGTTAACAAGACTGCGATAGACGTCGTTTTTATATTTCTAGAACTTGCACGGCCGCTGGCATTTGCTACAAAGCTAACCACAAATTGTGTCTTGCTCCTTCAGATTTATAAACCCAGTGGTTGTGTCTCCGACTATTGCTGCTGTTGGACTTTCGTTCTACAGTTATGGTTTCCCACAAATGGGTGCATGTCTTGAGATCGGCATGGTGCAGATTCTATTGGTTATCATGTTTTCACTCGTAAGTTTTCTTTCAACATTTCCATTTTACTCTTGGTTATCTTCTATCTCCACTTAATGTTGTTTTCTGTCTTTCAGTACCTCCGTAAAGTATCTATTTTGGGGCACCGAGTATTTCTAATTTATGCTGTAAGTAATCCCAATGTTTTTTTCTTTAGTTTGTGAATTTCACTACATTGGTAATATATCTCTAATTTACATGTGCAGGTTCCGTTGGGTCTAGCTATTACATGGGCTATGTCTTTCCTTCTGACTGAAGCAGGGGCCTACAAATACGATGGCTGTGATGTAAATATACCAACTTCAAATATGCTATCTGATCACTGCAGAAGACACGTTGCCAGAATGAAGAGTTGTCGTGCCGATACTTCCCAGGCCTTAAAATCTTCTCCATGGTTTAGATTTCCATACCCATTACAATGGGGTACTCCCGTTTTCAACTGGAAAATGGCTCTAGTAATGTGCATGGTGTCTGTTATTTCTTCTGTTGACTCGGTAATTTGCAAGACTTCTAATAATCTGGCCAGGCCAAATTGTTGTTGATTGGTGAATTTACGAAAGTGTGATTAATTTGTATAGGTTGGGTCGTACCATGCATCATCTTTATTGGTGGCATCTAGGCCTCCCACGCCAGGTGTCGTAAGCCGTGGCATTGGTCTTGAAGGTCTGTGCAGCGTTTTGGCTGGCTTGTGGGGCACTGGGACAGGTTCAACTTCTTTAACTGAAAATGTGCACACAATTGCTGTGACGAAAATGGGGAGTCGCAAAGCAGTTGAGTTGGGAGCTTGTGTTTTGATTGTATTATCCTTAGTAGGTATGTCTTTGTTGTTTCAATGTTTCAAATATCTTTAGTTTCTATATTTTAATACCATAATATATCCATAGGGCACCTTAGTAATGGGAAAAGCTTATTCTAAGGCCACCCTAGTTCAAAACAACATTTCAGGCCAAACATATGTCAGAAAAATATTAAATGACGTTTAACGACTATCAACTTTAACAAATCCCCTAACCAGAAAGAAGTAGAGAAATTTCGATACTGTAACAAACCCTAGTTTAAACGTTACTAACAGTTTTCTTAACCTGTAACATGTTGACATTTTATTAAGGGTATTTATGTCTTTCTGATTTTTTGAGGACATTTGCGTCTTCTGGCAAGTTATTGGCCGGGATTGGCGTAAATGATATCATATAGATACTCGAGTGGAATATAATGATGTTTTGCTTATTGAGTGCCCTTGGTGTAACATTTACAGTACTTGGGTACATTATCGCTATTCCTATATTTTAATACTTCGATAAATTTTAATTCATTATCGCTATGGTTTAATTCTCTATGTACAGGTAAAGTAGGAGGGTTTATTGCATCAATACCTCAAGTAATGGTTGCAGGCTTGCTTTGCATTATGTGGGCTATGCTTGCAGCGTTGGGTTTGTCAAATCTCCGTTACAGCGAGGCTGGAAGCTCCCGGAACATCATCATCATTGGTCTTTCTCTGTTTTTCTCCCTATCAGTTCCAGCCTACTTTCAGCAATACGGTCTCTCCCCAAATTCCAACTCACCGGTTCCCACATACTTTCAGCCGTACATCGTTGCTTCTCATGGTCCTTTCCGCTCACAATATGGAGGGGTATGCATTGTACCTCATGGTTCTTTATGTATGTTTTTATATTTTTCTCATCAACTTTTGTTTTATGGTAACAGCTAAATTACGTGATGAACACATTGTTATCATTCCACATGGTGATAGCATTCCTAGTAGCTGTAGTCTTAGACAACACCGTACCTGGAAGTAAGCAAGAACGGGGAGTGTACGTCTGGTCTGAACCTGATTCAGCTCGAAGAGAACCTGCTGTTGCTAAGGATTACGGGTTACCATTTAGAGTTGGAAAATTGTTTAGATGGGTGAGATGGGTCGGGCTCTAGTAATATTATGAGATTACGCAACTAATGAAAGTTTTGCCACGTTGTTTCTGGCCATTTTGTAAAATGGATGACATAAATTGTGGTTCTGAATCGAGAAACTAGCGAAGAATGAAGAAATAGGTGGATTTTGTACATTGGAGAGGAGGATATCATGTGTTGTAATGTTAAAATTGTTGCTTTTGTATGTAGTTTGTAATTGAAAATTCTTGTTTTTTAATTGACTAGAGATTTTTTCTTCTTTCATGTTCCGGTAACTATTTTTCTTCCCCTTCCTGCTTCCGTAAATGCTTGATTCATATGACTACATTTTTATGTAGTCGTCATTCGTCAAGACTTAAGCGGTATTTACCTTGAGAACATATAAATTGATTGGTAAAGATAGATGTTTGTATGGATATTTTCAAAAATGAAGGTGGTGAAAGTAGTTAAAATCGTCTCTAGGTCAAGTTTCAATTTTTACGGTTGAGAATATATTTTTCGGTTCAAAATGAATTATTTACCAGAAAGTAGCTAAAATTCGAACGAGTTGCATTATTAAATAAACAGAAAGCTGTTTCTCAAATTGGATATAAGATTAAAATTTGGTCATTTTGCATAAGCAGCCTCCTCCACTAAAGGTATTTTTAAATTTTATTTACTAGGCTATTATAATATGACAAAATCCAACTAATTCCCTTCCTAAATTAAATTTGGATGGAGCATATGGAACTGTGCCCGATTTGGGCTTTTACCCGGATTTTCTGGGCTTTTACTTACTCCAGCCCAATACCAACCGTCCAGTAATAAATATTTTCATCCTCACTGCAACGTGTTTAACCACGTGTCGTCCTCATCTTTTCGTTTGATTCCACCTGGTTTTCTTTTGCATTTACTTCGACATTCCATCACCATACACCACTGTCTCTCTCTCTCTCTCTCATCCACCGCCTCAACAAAATCCCCTGTTTCTCTTTCCGGCGAACACACACAGACACACATCTTTTCACCGGAGTATTCATCTCCGGCGCCGATCGATTACAGAAATGAAGAATCGAGAACATGAGGATTACTTTTTTTTCATCCATTTTTTATGAATTTAGTATTTATAAGCTTAGATTATTCACATATTGATTTTAATTTCACTACAGAAATGAAGAATCGAGAACATGAGGATAATGATGTTCCTTCGTTTGATATCGATTTCGATTCGCCGTTTCGTGAGTATTGATTGATGTGTATTTGTATATGTAGATGAATTTATGTGTTTGTTTGTGTTTGAGATTTTGGAACACTATTTTGATATATGAACTTGTATTAATCTTTCTTCCCATTTGCTTTATTGCTTTTAGTTATAATTACTTCAAATCTCAGTTTCCGGTAGTAGATTGATTTGGTTGTAGGCGGCTACGGTTAGTAATAGAGGAAGGGGAGTTAGACTGATTGATTTGGATCAGGAACCACCTTGTGAAATTGTTCCTAATCTTGTGGCTATTAATAGACTAGACTTGGTTGCAGATAAAGATATTGATATGGAAGGTGGAGATGGTGATAAAACAATGGCCGTTGAAGAAGATGGAAACACACCTGCCGTGCTTGAAAGGGTAAGAGTGACTTTCCCATAGTAATTTCCCGCATTAGATGATATTGAATAATCGAAAACTGATAAAGCATATGTTTTTAGCTTTGAGAGTAATTAAGTCACCGAATAATCAGGATCAGATAACTAACTAAGCTTCTAAGTGGGTTGTAGAAGATAGTGTTTGGATAGGTTTCTGCTTTTGTAGTTGTAATAATTAGATTATCAGTAGTTCTAATTGTTTACTGAGTTGATAGATACAATGTCAAAAGAAGACATTTTGTTGCTGTTGTTACTGTTGGAAACAAAGGTATTGGACTTGAGATATGTCGTCAGTTGGCCTCAAACGACATCACAGTCATTCCAACTGCTAGAGATGAGACTCGGGGTTTGGAAGCTATGGAAAAACTCAAAGTTTCTCGAAACGTTGTTGTTGTTTTTCATCAACTTGATGTGAAAGATCCGATAATTTACAATGTATGTGGTATGTTTAAAAATAAATTAATTCAGTTACTTATCATCATCATTTCTCAGGGTTTTGGGAATGTAATTGGTACTTATGTTTGTCCCTATCGACGAGAACAGCAAATGGAGCTTAGCTTTAGCCAGGTTCATTTCTTTGTTACGGAAAAAAAAAAGTTTAATTTTTGTATTCAAAGTGCTTTTAGCAATGTGTCTGTATTATGTAATAGATATTTCCCATAAATTTCAGGTACATATATAAACACGCGCGAGGTTATTTCCCTGCTACTCTATATGTTGAGGATGTTATTGCTTTTAATCCTGATCAGGCTTATGGTAATTTCCACCTTATGTAATTGATCTGAATATATTTTCTTTTTACTGTTGGGTTGAAGTTAACATGAATCTATTGGATAACTAGATGATATGTTTATTTACTTAATTCAGTTTTTGGATACACGCCCCATTCAGTATGGCTAATCGCCGCTGGGCTACTATCAGACCTTACAGGTTTTATGCCTACCGGCAAAGTCAAGATTCTCACAAGTGTTGCTGTAAGCGTTGTTACCCTTTTTTGCTTTTAAAGTTCCGCATATGTGGCCAACAGAGGATAAATATTTGAATTTACTAGGTGTTTTACACCCATTTTTGAGGCATTTATCGACATGGATGGGACTATCGACAGCAAACAGAGAAAACTTTTCGTCTCTTTTTGCAATATATAATTTGCAAGAACATTAATATTGTTTTGCTTATCATATATAAAATTGTATCTGGGTGAATAACGCGACGTGGACTGGAATAATAGTGAAGTATGATGAATTTAGAGCCTTCAACGATGGAGCAGGATATGTAAGTCCATATACTTTCATTGGATACTATTTTATCAGTTGAGAAACCAATAAAATTAGGACCAAGTAATTAGTACTTAACATGATGCTTATCTTTATACCTTATACAAGAAATGATTAAACTCGTGATTAAACTCGGGTAAGGCCACTTAACATGATGCCTATCTTGAACCCTGCAAAGTTTAATTGAAATTACCATTTTCCATGAAAGTACCAAAGTTTTCTTTTGAGTTCGGTGTGTTTTTTATATGCCATATCTCAGTTTCCACTTTACAGGGTCTACATTACATAATAAAGTGTTATATTCTACGTTGGGGAAAACAGTATATATCAAGAAATATTAAGTTAGTGTTTTTGGTCAATATTTTTTAACTTATTGTTGTGTGTAACAGAGAAATATTCAAACCACCTATTCTCATTAGATTAGGCGGGGGGATATACAACTATCTCTATGAGTTGATATGGAGCCTTCGCCAACAAAAGTCGAGGGTAATAATGTCCTTGGAAAACTACAGATAATATGGCGTACATATTTACGTGAATCTGGCCGCTTGCAAACACAGCAAATTATCGGCAATGTAAGTCCACCAATTTGAACAGAACAGCTCTCTGGAGGTGGCAATTTGGGTGGGTCGTAAAATGGGCGGGTCAAGAGGGTGTGGCATACCTGAAACATAATCTGCTGAAAGAAGGTTTGAATGTTAAAACTATTTTGGCAACGTAATTCTTACAATTTAGTATGATGCAGGTACCTAATGTTGCCCTACGGATCCTTTTTGTAATGTGAGGTTCAAAATATTGTCATTACTCGCACACTGTTAGAGGTTGCAAAATGGGCGGGTCAAGAGGGTGTGGCATACCTGGAACATAATCTGCTGAAAGAAGGTTTGAATGTTAAAACTATTTTGGCAACGTAATTCTTACAATTTAGTATGATGCGGGTACCTATTGTATGCAGAACTTAAAGAAGGAAGTGAAGTCCTTAAAAGACAACGTTACAAAAGCTGAAGTTGCCGCCAAAGCAATAGGGAAAGCATACGAGGCGAAAAAACAAAAGGGAAAAGAGCTACAAGCGAAATTTAGAGATCATGCGAAAAATGTGTAAATGAGATGGTTGTGATGCCTTTGGTACAGCCTGATATATTTGAAGGATTCCGGTCTTCAGGGCATGGACTTCTTTTATTTGGTCCCCCAGTAAGTTAAATATAATTTAATATATCGTAGAGATAGTAATTTTAACCATTTTATATGTAAACAGGTTGGTTCGGGTTGTGTTTGATTGATAATGTGTCGAATGGCTAACATAGAATACGGTAGCTATCTAGGAAACCTTTCAAATGGGTCGAACGGTGTGACAATTATCTAACATGCGCTAAAATTCGTAAGCCCTTTTAGGACATTTTGTTATAATCTTATTCAGTTATGCGGTGCACTCCAAAAGCTACTTTAAATATCTAAAAATCATTTTGATCCATTTTCTTTGAATTTTAGTGACTCTAACAGGTTCAGGTGTTCAAAATGGTGCAAACGGGTCACCTTTAGAAGGTAGATTATTTGTGGTCATTAGTGCCTGCTGGTGCTGGAAAAGCACTTGCTAATGGAGCAAAAGAGAAGGGTGCAAGAATTGTTATAGCTAATCGTACTTATGGTTAGATTCTTCTTGCTTTGAATTAAATATTCATAATACCGGACTTGAGGGGTGTATCGATTTGCATTTTGGAACTTATTAATTGACTATTGTGACTGAAGTCTTAATAATCGAGATTTAATGTCATTTGTGGTCATTTTATCTATTGATTTCTTAAATAGTCAAAAAATTTCAAACACTAAAACATCTGATTATTTAATTATTACAACTTCCATTGTCATATAAGCGTCAACCTCCATGAACTACGCTACTAATTGGAGCTGAAGACGGAAATATCTTAAAACAAATACTCACTACCCCTGATACTACAAAGCCTAACTAGAAAAACACTTCAGTCGATCTACATCCATGTATACCGACCCGTGCGAAGCACGGGTAGCTTTCTAGTTGTAATTAAATCAACAAAAGAGAAATCATTTAGATAGATTTTGTGTGTTAATTTAAGGGACAATTGCATATATACCCATTTAAACTTTGATAATTACATATTTACCCACTTAAACTTTAAAATAACGAATATATCCATTTTAATATTGGAAATCACATATTTGTCCATTTTTTTAAGAGAGAATTACATATATCCCCACTTAAACTTGGATAATTACATATTTATCTATTCAAAATTTAAAATAACAAATATCCCCAATTTCAAAAATTATTAGATCTTCGACACATATATCCTTACTTGTACATCTCCTACTAAGATTCAAAGCCAAGAAAAAATCTCAATTATTCACTCTTCTCAATAAGAGTATACTAACTTTTTGTCATATTAATTTCGTTGATATCCCATTATTTATGTGAAGTCATATTTACTATTAAAATTGTGAAATTCGTTTTATCGATGTCATGTAAAATTGGATGCGGTGGTTTTTTATTTTATTCGAAAGGATTAGATGTACATGTTTGTGTTAATATGATGAAGGTTATCACATCTATATGGATATCCAACTTTTAGATCTTGATTGCATTTTTGACTTCTAATAGTAGCACATAAAACTCGTATGTTATCATTTTTTGAAACTTAATGTATCTTTTTTATTGTTTTGGATGATTATATTTTATTTAGTATTTTAAAATTACAAATATATATTATTAGTTGCATGTGGGTTTTTTTTTAAGGGTATATTGGCCATATAATAAATTGTTTTAAATTAATATTAAAAAAGTGGACAAATATGTGATTTCCAATATTAAAATGGGTATATTCGTTATTTTAAAGTTTAAGTGGGTACATATGTAATTATCAAAGTTTAAATGGGTATATATGCAATTGTCCCTTAATTTAATGAATTAAAGAACAAAAAATGCAGAGATGTAAAACAAGATATTACTGATCTATAAAATTACACATTTCATGTATTTTAATAGTTCAATCTCATTTAGATCATACGCAGCAAGCGCGTTATGGCCGGCGGCATTACGAATAATTTTTTTTTTCTCTTTTTTTTTTAAACGTTAATCTAACTAAAAAAAAATCTAAATTTTTTAAAAAACTAGCCGTTTTACCAGCCGTTATTTATTTATTATTTTTTTTTTTTTACCGTTAACTAGCCGTTTTTTTTCTTCTTTTTCTAACCAACTCTATAAATACCCAACCACAAACACAAAACCATACACCAAATCATCTCCTTTCTCTCTACAAAACCATACACCAAAAATACATAAGTTGAAAAGAAAAAATGTCGAAACACAACGATTATTCGCCATCCGATTCCAACTCGCCTTCCTCCCCGGGCTTCGTAAATTTCCAAACACAAACCCGGTGGCTTCACTTCACTACTCGGTGGAAACACCAACATTCAACCTCCACCCCATCAACAAGCCATGGACGAATGACAACAATTGCGGTTTTGGCAATGGCAACAACAACAATCATCACAAACACAATCATTCCATCAACCCCAACCACAATCATTCCAACAACCCCAAACACAACCATTCCATCCGTTTCAATCGTTCCAACCACAACAAGCAGAACCTAGTAGTTCTCGTAAGAGAAAAAACAAAGGTAAGAAAAAAGCTACGGTTGTGGAAGTCGAAGCCCCACCGTCTAAGATTCAGTGGTCACAATCCCAAGAACGACGTTTGGCGGAGAATTGGGTTCATGTGTCGGAGTGTAGGAGAAAAGGAAACTCACAAAACAGAGTAACTTTTTGGTATCGTGTTATGGCTATTTTCAACGAAGGTTTGGCGGAACCTTTCACAAAAAACTAACTTAGTGGAAAATGGAGGGCTATGAGCCCAGTTTTGCGGTCTTTCATAGCATGCCATGACCGTGCCGAACGAGATCGATCAAGCGGTGAGGATGACAAAGCGGTCTACACAACGACGTTAACAATGTACTAAGCCGAGGTCGGACGCCCATTTCGTCATCATGTTGCGTGAGAGGTTTTGTATAAATCGCTAAAGTTTTTAAATCCTAAACCCGTTGACGAAGCGATAAACCTCGACGACGACAGTAACGAAGAAGAACCGGACCTCTTTGGTCATGATGAAATTCCACGACCTTTAGGGAAGCCATGAGCAGCTAAAGTCGCACGGTCCTCCTCGTCCTCTGATGTATCTTCAAAGCGGGACAAGTTTAACGACGACGTTGTCAAAGAACTTCGCGAGTTTAGGATCGCTAAAACAATGGAGATCCAAGACAAATGCCGTTTTAGGAAAATGGAATTTCTCCCTATGCCAACACATGATATGAAACCGGAGGATCGGGCCGAATTCGAGAGGATTAAGGCCTAAATACGCGCCGAATTTGCCGCCGACAGTAACAATTAGGTTTTAATTATTGTAAACGTATTTTTATTTTAAGTATTATTGTATCTTTTATTTTTATTTTTAATGTTATTCTAAGTTTATTTTTATTATTAATGTATTTTTATTATTAATAATGTATTAAAAATAATATGAATAAAAAAAAATAAAAATTAAAAAAATTGGTCTGTCTCAGAATTCGGTGTTATGGCTAAGGGGTATTTCTGATATTATATTATGAACGGTGTTAAACTAACGTGGCCATAACACCAAACTGTTCGATATCATGGCTACATATGCTCTTAGTGCTTGGTTAGATTCCCTAAACCATTTTTTTTTTTTATGTTTTTACACATGTGGCCAACTTTGTATTAATTGAAATAATTTTTAAAAGATACTATAAAACTATTATCTTGATAAATTATTACTTATAGATCTGAAAAATATAAAATAAATGCAAAAAGCTCACATGTATATATGTAAACATTATAGATCATGTGGTTTAGATGCAATATTTTGTTTTTTCTTATATATGGTTTTGGTGGTTTCATTAAAAAGTATGCATTCAGATTCTTAGGATTAAATTTCTCTGTTTTTCTATATAAGTGTAATAATGTTTTAGCCTTTTAGGTTTCATCTGTGATTTAGAAAATTCTGTAGTACAAATTACCAACAAATTTGGTACCATAGTGTTCGACTAGCCACGAAAACCCCCGGGTTGGCATACTTATTTCATCTTTATTTCGCAACTTTTGAATCTTGTGGTTTATGTTTAGGGTTTGTACGATTGATCTAAAATTTAAAGCATTACTTTGACAAATTTTATCGAACTTTTTTGTGGATTTAATCTAACCAAGTTTAGATATTGTACTTCAATAACGTTAATGACAAAACATTACCATTCAAACTTTTTTGGGGGAGAATGACTAAATGTCATTCGTGTGCATGTTATGTTTTGAGAGTAAACGACAAAGGGTAACAACCTTTGCGGGTTTGGACTGATATCATGAAACGGAGAAACATGACACGTCTGCAATAATTTTTGAAATTTAGGGAGTAATGACAAAACCGTAAACCTGAATAACCAACAATGTAAATTGTTTGGTCAACAAACAAACAAATTTTTGTTTTTAAACATTGATTTATGATAAGTGAATGTCTCTTTTATTATTTATTTGTAATGTATTATGTATGTATATTTCAATTCATCTAATGACTAATTAAAGCTTAATGAACATATTTTCAATTACTAATTATTCCCTTAACCGAAGTCAATGTGATAATTCTTTAATGTTTGAATTCCCCAATTGAGAAGTATTCCTCTTTCACATCATAACTACCAAATATTTACTATAGTTTTGCCGTCAATCCTTTTCAAACAACTTGTTCGTCCAATATATTAGTGTAATCGTAAGCATTAGTTCTTCCGGTAATGATTAAATTATGTTTTAAACCGATGATGATCTTGAAGAGATCCAAGAGCTTAACGTGTTGAAGATTTCACGAAAAGGAAAGCCTATCTTAAGATATAAGATTTATTTAAAGTTTAAGAAATGGTTGTTACGATTGATTCATATGTCTAGTTATAGAAAAAAAGTATATTGTAATTATAAATAAATTAATTAATTGAAGTTTACTAATAAACATGGTTTGCTATGACGTAGAGAGCGAATGAACAACAAAAATAAAAAGTTATAATTGATCAATTTCACATGTCATATATGTTCATATTGTAATTTCTTTGTAAGTGTGATATGAAGTATTTTTCGGTATTTTTCTAATTGTATGCCTAAACAAGGAATGCTCGTCGGATATATAAGTTAAATATATCAATCGCTTCTTTCAAAGTTTTAAAGCTTTTGACGAAGAAAGATGGATGGACCGTTTAAAATGGTTTTGGGCAACGATGGTGGTGAAGCTCAGGTTACGGCATTTGAAGTGAAAAAGTTCAACTCAAACACGGATAAATCTAAGATATAAAACTCCAAGGTAGACATGGTTTTTTATTTGAGTGTGGACTCTGGATGGTGGACGGCTCATCGATTGGTATTTCATTAGGTGGACAAGAGAGTATAGTGACACTTCAGAATCGTAATAAAGTGTTAAAAGCTATTGTATCAAACATTTTGATGAAAAATAAAAACTACAACTACAATTATCGATTACCGGTTCTGATTTGCATAAAAAAACAAAATCGTAACTATATCTTTTGATACGGTTTTGGATAGCAAAGATTTGATGTTGTTGATTGGTAATGAAGTCTTGGAAGTTACGAGGGTTCGTTGGACTAGCATGTTAACTTGGGATGTTCTTTTGGCTCATGGGAGATGTTTATGGCTCAAGATTTGGCTATTGGGTTCACCTCAAGTCGCATTTGGATGATCGATAAACAAGAATGGAAGTTTTTAAACCTTCACTACGCCGCAGTGAAGACATTTTCAGCTAGGAAGGTTCTCGAATCAACCTCGCTGCGACGCACCAGTAGTATATTGTGACGTAGTAATTGATTTTGGCCCAAAATCGAATTTTCAGTTTCCTTTTTGCATTTTTAGGTCTTAGTTTAGTTTCCTATATAAGTAATTTTTTTTATTCATTGTTATCAAGACTATGAACGAATTTTGAAGGTTTTAACCTTTTTCTTTGATATTGATGCTTCAATTATCAATTGTTTCAATATTAGATCGAGTTATCTAGTTTTGATTCGATAACAAATCAATAGGTCTTGATTGTGTTATCATAATTCAATTTTAGATCGCGCTATCTAGGATTGAATTGACTAATCAAGTAATAGGTCTTGCTTGATTGTCACCGTTGGTTGATTTATAGGTTTAAATCAATCAACATACTATCTTTTATTATTATTCCACTGCGTATTCGTATCATAAGTGGTATCAAAGCCACACTTTGGCTCTTGATTTTCGCTAGGTGAAGTTTCGGAAAAAAAAATCAATGAATGTTCTAATGAAATATTTGTTACATATTCCGAATGGAAGTCATCTAAATCAGGTACATCTCTAGATCTTGTTGTAAGTTTCACTTACGAATCTATTCCGGTATTTGATTCTTATAATGATGAGAATGATGATAATCATTCTCCGGTTTATGATGAAAATGATGAAGAAGAAGAATTCGTTTAAAAATTATTTTGTTTAGATAAGTCTGACTTGGTCCGAGTTGATGATTTTTCTTCAAACAAGAATTTTGTCAACATTGATCTTGTTCAAGATTTTTCATCGATTTATATGTCAAGCTATAAAGATTCGTACTTATATGAATTCAGCAAGGAGAAAACAGTGACGAGTTGGGTTGAAAGTGTGACGAGTCGGGCAGTTGAGTTACTTTTGGAGTTTGGGGATGTTTCTCGAAAGAAATTGCTACCGGGTTTACCTCCTTTATTAAATAATGGTTATATTTGTGTTCTCTCTTCTTATTTGGATTATGAAACGACGTCGGAATTAAGGACAATTCTTTTTAAAGGAAGAGAGAATGATACGGTTTTGGATAGCAAAGATTTGATGTTGTTGATTGGTAATGAAGTCTTGGAAGTTACGAGGGTTCGTTGGACTAACATGTTAACTTGGGATTTTCTTTTGGCTCATGGGAGGTGTTTATGGCTCAAGATTTGGCTATTGGGTTCCCCGCGACGCATTTTGATGATCGATAAACAAAATTGGAAGTTTTTGAACCTTCACCGCACCGCAATGAAGACATTTCCAGCTAAGAAGGTTCTCGAATCAACCCTGTTGCGACGCACCAGTAGTATATTGCGACGCAGTAATTGATTTCGGTCCAAAACCGAATATCTAGTTTCCTTTTTGCATTTTTAGGGTTTAGTTTAGTTTTCTATATAAGTAATTGCTTTTATTAATTGTTATCTAGATTATGAACGGATTTTGTTAAGGTTTTAACCTTTCTCTTTGATATTGATGCTTCAATTATCAATTGTTTCATTATTAGATCGAGTTATCTAGTTTTGATTCGATAACAAATCAATAGGTTTAGCTTGTGTTATCATAATTCAATTTTAGATCACGTTGGCTAGGATTGAATTAAATAATCAAGAAATAGGTATTGCGTGATTGTCACCATTAATTGATTTATAGGTCTAAATTAATCAACATACTATCTTTTATTATTATTCCGTTACATATTTCACAATTTGTACATCACTTACTATAAATATATGTAAATCTGTCTTCTTTCGTTACCCACTATAATAAACTCATAAACTTAAACTCGAGCATGCTTGTTTAAAAAACACAAGCTTAACCAACTTTTTTGTTTTTTCTTTTATCAACTTGACCCCTTCGAGGCAGCCCTCATTCATTTCTATATTATTTCCTCTCCATTTCCAATGTAGTAAATTTGAATTAGCAAGTCAATATTGACATATATTTTATTATCATACCTTCTAAGCTTTATCTAGAGTGTAAATTCCTTTTACATCTTCAAAGTTAACTTATCAAACACTTATATCACTAGTAACAAGTTAAATCTATTAAATCAAAAGCAACAATACATGATCCCGTTAGATTAAGATACAAGGGATATGAGACGTAAACAAACTTACATAAGTATTTAATAATAGAGAGAGACCGTATTTACAGAAGAGATATTATCCGTTTTTTGGCTTAAACACGACAACATGCCGAAAAACTTATACTTCAATAATGTAGGGCGCCAGAAAATATAAAAGACGGTTAATATCAAGCGAATAAAACATGTCTTATAATTTCATGTACATTATTATTATTTTTCTAAAAAGTAACAAATATTATGAAATATAAAAGAATAATATAGGAGTATAATTTAGAAAATGTTTGAAAAGTAAAAGCAAAGTGATTAATAGGTCAAATAAGCACTGAGCATAAGGAAAAAGGGTGGTAGGTGCGAGATTTGACCCAACCACCCCATACTCTACCCGACCCACCCCCATATATAAACCCCTTTCTTCTTCATTTCATTCTCAGCTTGCCAGTTCCATCTGAACATTAAACAAGCTTCCACTTTTAGTCCTTTATCTTTCATCATATTTTCATTTCACGTCCTTCTCTAATCAAAATGCATTCTATTTCTTCATCCAGTTTTACTTTCAACTCGATAAAACAAACGCCGTTACAAACGGTTTCTCAACCGAATCAGTTCAAAATTCAGTGTGTAGCCAGCCGGTTTGACTCTGCAGCGGTCAACGCCACCAATCCGCCTTTAACCGTAGCTGCGCCGGCGATAAATTTCACTTCTGGAGGAATCGGAAAAAGCCGAGCTGATTGGCAAAGCTCGTGCGCTATTTTAGCTAGCAAGGTTGAATCACAAAGTAATTCCGAGAAACCAAACGATGTGGATAAACTTACTGTGGTGAATGGACATACTAGTCTAGATCTAGTTCCGATTGATAGGTTACCGAAACCGTTAACAATTGCGGATTTATCTCCAGCTCCGATGCATGGTTCGATGCTGCGTGTAGCGTATCAAGGTGTTCCTGGCGCGTATAGTGAAGCTGCTGCGGGTAAAGCTTATCCTAACTGCGACGCGATTCCGTGCGATCAATTTGAAGTTGCGTTTCAAGCGGTGGAGCTTTGGATAGCAGATCGTGCAGTTCTACCGGTGGAAAATTCGTTAGGTGGAAGTATTCACCGGAATTACGATTTACTTCTCCGACATCGTCTTCATATAGTCGGAGAAGTACAATTGCCGGTGCACCACTGCTTGTTAGCGCTACCTGGTGTACGGAAGGAATATCTTAACCGTGTTATTAGTCATCCACAAGCTTTATCTCAATGCGAGCTATCTCTTACCAAACTCGGTTTAAATGTTACTCGTGAGGCCGTCGACGATACCGCGGGAGCCGCGGAATTCGTTGCGGCAAATAATTTACGCGATACCGCGGCGATTGCTTCTGCACGCGCCGCGGAGTTGTATGGGATGAACATCCTCGCTGATGGAATCCAGGATGATTCAAGTAACGTCACGCGCTTTGTTATGTTAGCGCGTGAACCAATCATCCCACGGATTGATATTCCGTTTAAAACCAGTATCGTCTTCGCTCACGAAGAAGGTACATCGGTTTTATTCAAAGTCCTGTCGGCTTTCGCTTTTCGGAACATTAGTTTAACGAAAATCGAAAGCCGACCTCATCGTAACCGTCCGATTAGGCTCGTGGGAGACGAGAATTCCGGTACGGCTAAGCATTTCGAGTACCTATTCTATGTCGATTTCGAAGCATCAATGGCGGATGTTAGGGCACAAAACGCATTGGCTGAGGTTCAAGAATTCACATCTTTTCTTAGGGTTTTGGGTAGCTATCCCATGGATATGACACCTTGGTCACCTTCTTCTCAATGATTGGGATATATGACGTCATTTATAAGATGTTTATTTGTTTATTTAAATGCTTTCTTTTTGTTATAAAAATGTAACAAAAAGTAAAGGTAAATGATTGAGTAAATATGGTGGGAGGAGTGAAGAAGAGAGTTTAATAATCCCAAATTCCAAAAGTTTATGTAAACAAATTTGTATCTTTGCAATCATCCTTTATTGTTTTATTTTATTATTTAAAATAAGAATTTTTTTAATTTCTTTGAAAACTTAGAATAGTATACAATTCGATTTCTTTACAAACAACTTGTGTTGTTTTGAAGTTTCCTTCTGGCTGAGTTCACCTACCACTGCTAAGAGCACACCCAACAGTGTGTATCTCGGGCCGTCATTGTGGTTGGGCATATGGTACCATCTCATGACGCTCTTTGGTGACTTTTCTCTTTTTGGCTTCATTATTTTTCTTTTTTCTTATACACGAAAAATATATTTCAAATATTGACGTGAGAGTTAGAAAGTTTTTCCGATGTTATGTGATTTCCAGATGATGACGTGATAAACTTTTTGATGTTTTCGATATAAGTATAAAAAATTATATAGAAAAATTATTCTATACGTACAATTTGCAAAACAATAACCACTTTTTTTCTTTTTTCTTCTTACAGACTTACATAACATAAATGTATTGGAAAATGCTATTTTTCTTATTCTTTCCTCGAAATTCATTTTCCTATTTTGAAGAAGATAACATATGTAATCTATCTACTCTCTTTATATTGGCAAGTTTATTAATAGTGTAGGGAGAAGACAACAAACGAAGAAAAAAGTAGTGATAAAACTATCATATCAACTTAAGAGGTCTCATATTTAGGGGGGGTTTGTGTAAGCTTATTTGATGGGCTTAAACTTATGTAAGATAAGTAGCTTATGACTTATGAAATATAAGCTTATAAATATTTGATAAGTGTTTGGCTTAGCTTATTAGCTTATCATAGACAAAAAGGAGGAAAATCTTACATAAGCTCATAAGCCACAAGAATTGGGCTTATGAAAACACCCTTACATAAGCTAATAAGCCTAAGCTAATAAACTTAAACAAACACTAAAAAGGAGCTTATATATCTTACATAAGCTAATAAGCTAATAAGCCCCTTACATAAGCTCACACAAACACCCCTTTAACCTTTTTAAATAACATTTTGTAGATGACCAGTAAAACAGTTCAAAAATGGTCACATAGATAACTCGATTTAGCCGAGTTCATTTAAGATTAAAATGCTTATATCATCTTCAAATAATAAAAGTTAAAAAAAACCTCATTTGTTTATGTAATCAAATGTTGAATGAATGGATAAGGATCCAAGTAAAAACTAATACAATAATGGTATATCTATAAACTGGATTAAAACCCGACCCATATAAGAAGGAAGGAAATGATAAGATAAGTGGTGGAGCAAATGTAAGTTTGTGGTGTGCTTGTTTTGTACATTGTGTTTCTCATGACCCCATGTCATGTTTTATAAAAATAGTGGACAATGGTCGTTACCAACTGTCTAGAATTTTGCTTATGTCACATATACCTGTCAATCACCCAATACCGCGTTTATTATATCAACAAATTGCCAAATAGTTAGTATACATCATATATATTCGTCTAACTCTAAATCAGCAATAAACTTCCGGTATTTCTTAATAAAAAATCAATCCAAGACGTAGTTTTCATAAGATACCCGCTTTAATGAATGATTGATTATTAGACGAACAACTTATTTTAAGGCCGTGTGGTCCTTATCATAATTGTTTGGGTCCAAAACGTATATTTCTCGTTAAACATGTTATAAACATAAGAATAATGTCAAATATTTAATTGTTAATATCATTACTTATTTATTAGAGAGGTAGAGTGTAAGATTAAGAGTAATAAGACAAGATTGGTTTATTACTAGATATTAACAAAATAAGAAACACGATTTAGACCAAACATGAAACGTTATCAAAGTGGGATGGTGCATATGTTAACAAGTATGTTACTTGTGTTCTCGATAAAAGGTGGTCGTGTAAAGAGATCGATCAATAGTTTTTTTTTTCTTTTTATAAAATAAATTCGTATTAAGTTGGTGAGATGTGATAGATTTGGTAATGATGTGTAATTAAGCTAATTAGTAACTAATATTATTATAACTAATAGCTAAGCGAAAAGAGGAAAGGGTGTTTGGTGAGAGTTGAAAGTTAGTTAAAAGGGATCTTGTCCACTGCCGTCATGTGTGGGCTGTAGGGTGGTAGGTGGCGATGTTAGAAGAGGACAAAATGGTAATTTCAATTTTTTTCTTTTCTTCTAAATAAATATTTTATTCTTTTCGGTTTTAACAACTTTAAGATAACCTAGTAATAAAACATTTATTAGTTTTTTAAGTGACTTGGGCTCGATAGGTAAACAACATGAGATGACTATTGGAATCAGGCATAGAAATATAGAGTAGACGGGTCGATCACAACCGAGAAGAACTCGATCTTAACTTGGTTTAATCTCACCTATGGGGCAAGAGTCTTCGTGTTTTTGGTGATCTACTTTCTTCCTACTCCTTACATGCTACCTTTTGTGATGTCTAACATCGTATGTATGGTTTGTTAATTCGTTACTATGTATGTTCATTACAAGGATCTTGAATAATTAAGGATTTCTAGGTTGGTTGCTAATTTGATTATGCAGTCTTTTATCTCTACTTTTAGAGTAAATTACATAGATCGTCCCTAAGGTTTATATCGAATTACGGTTATCGTCCCTAAGTTTAAAAAGTTGCATGGTATGTCCCAAAGTTTGGAGTAATTACGGATATCGTCCCTAATTTTGACGTCCGTCTAATTTACCGTTAGGGTTCCCTCACGTGTTAAACACGTGAGGGTATTTTAGTCATTTTGCCCCCAAAAGTCAAAAGTCAAAATCAGATTCATCTTCCCAAAAGTCAAAATTCAAATCAGATTCATCTTCCATATTTCTTTCACTAACTTTTAAGGATACATATCTTTTCAATTAATACAAATCAGCAATCAATCAATCAATTCAAACCCTACTTGACCCTAGCCCCAATTCACCCGATTTCACCCCTAAATTTCTCGAATTTATCCAATTTAAACCAAACCCAGTTCTTGAATCCATCTGGGTATTCTCAAATCTATCTTTTCGAACCGAAAAATATCAAAAAAATGATATCTTGGAGAAATTATCAGCTGTTAAAGATCTTTTTCAGCTAATTACATCTTGTTCCGCTTCGTGTAGCTCTTCGGTATGTATTGCTTTAATTGCACCTGTTATATTTAAGCTTTATAATGTAGTAATAGATTCGAAGTCGAAAGAATTGGATTCGAAAAGTGGGAAGAAACTGAATCGCTATACAAAAAGTTGAAGCAGCTGTATTAGCCGCAACGGCTGGAACTAGTAATGATACTTGCGAAAACAACGATTCCGGTGAAGTAGACGATTCTGAGGGTTTGATATTGAGATTGAAGTCGTTTTGTGTGAAAATGGATTCGTTAGGGTTTTGGAGGTTTGTGATTAGTAAAAAGAAGGAAATGGAATCGATTCGTGGTGAGATTCCGTTAGTGTTAGCTCAGTGTGCTGATCCGGCTAGGTTTGTATTGGACGCGATTTCGGAGGTGTTTCCTGTTGATAAAAGGAAGTTGTGTATGAATGATTTGAGTTGGGCTTGTGTTTTGATACTTGAGAGTTTGATTCCGTGTGTGTGTGTGTGTGTGTGTGTGTGTGTGTGTGTGTGTGTGTGTGTGTGTGTGTGTGTGAGCTTATTTTCTTAGGGTTTATTTGATTTTGGGAAGAAGATTGCAAAAAAACCAAAATACCCCTCACGTGTTTAACACGTGAGGGAACCCTAACGGAAAAAGTAACGGACGTTTAAATTAGGGACAAAATCCGTAATTACTCCAAACTTTGGGACATACCATGCAACTTTTTAAACTTAGGGACGATAACCGTAATTTGATATAAACCTTAGGGACGATCTATGTAATTTACTCCTACTTTTATTAATATGATTATATAATAACATATTATGTCTGTATGACTTTAAAAATTTCACTAACCTGTTATGATGTCGTCATTGATGGCTGTGTTTTAACAATTTATAAAAGGCTTGTGTAAATACTAAATACTATTAAAAATGGAATTTAGGAAAGAGGATTGTTATATATTTTTCAAAAAAAAGTTTGTCTAATTGTGATCTAAGATATATGTTAAACTATATTTGCTACATATGGATTTTTAATAATTTCAAAAAGCTCAGGAACAAATATGTACGGAATAGAAAGATTTCAACCCCTCAAGTAAAGAACTGTTACAAATAATGAAGAAACTAGTAGATTTAAGTATGAAGCAACGTAAATATAAACCGAATTTGATAAAAATAAAAATGTGTCATTTAATGTTTTCAAAATATTATATAGAATTTTTTGAATGTCTTTATGCTAATTATAATTAGGAATTGAAATCTAAAAAAAGAAAATTATACAGTCGTTAATTTTTATAGTTTTGTCTTTCAAAATTAATTAAATATTACACATTTCATAGATGCGAACATTGGAAATATGTGAAATCTTCATTTTTGAGAACGGTGATAAAAATTATATGAAATACATGTGACATCATTACTTGACAAGTTATGTCATTAGGCCCATACAATTGATGAATTTAGACGAATCCGTCAAACCCTTATTTGATCGTTCATCTCAAACCCTAAATCATCCAACTTTGCTGTCTTTACAAAATTAAGGCTCAATCGGTGTTGCAATTGACACGAAACATGCAGTCTATTCTAGATCATCATGTATTAATCGAACGATTTCATAAACTTTCCTTCCCGATTTGCTATTTTTGGTTTTGGCACCTCAGCCGATTATTGGGGCATTTGTAGATCGTTTAGGTTATTACGTAATCTTTGGTGAACGTATTTAGAAGTGAATTCCATCTCCCAACTGAACAACTAAAGCTTACAAAGCACTACGAAATCCTCATATATATATATATATATATATATATATATATATATATATATATATATATATATATATATAGTTTTTATGAAGTATAACTTGGAGTTCCACATTAAAGCTTGATTCGTTTGCGATTAAGTGAAAAAACTCAAGCTCTAAATTTTAGTTTTGTTTGTTTCTTTTTTCACCCAATGAAATTTTATTGAAGACCTACCTAAAATTTAGACTATCTTTTTAAAATTTTATGTTTAGTTAAATGCAAATTTTCTTTAAATTAATCTACACATCCAATTTCAATTTGTAAGATATGTATTTTTTTAATGCTTAATTATAGTCTTAAACAAATATTATTAGAGTTTGAAATTCTTCAACTTAAATTGTCTCTAAACATTACACAATATTTGTGTGACTTATAATATTATTATTTCACAAAATATGTTTTACAATAGAACTAAGAATAAATAATACGTTAACATATATTTATCCAACTACGTTCAATGCCAATTTTACCCTTTTACATAATTTAAATTTCAAAAATAGTAATAGCCTACGTATATGTCCGTTATATATATAAACCACTAAAACAACCACTACTTTAACTCAATTTTTCTGCTTTAACAAGGCTTATTAAAATCTGTACTTCAAATAACTTTAGTGTAAAAATTATCATACAATTAATATCTAATATCTAATTTAATAAAGAATTAAAAAATTATAATTAAATCCAAAACCATGTGTAAGTTTATTGTGTTTAATTATTTTAGGACCCAAAGAGGATTTATCAACATAATAATATCATGACTTATTGAGCATGACTATATTTCTATAATCATTTGATTACAACATCAACAAACCTATAACAAAAATAGAAAGACCATTGTCGGAGAACAATAATCAACTTGGGGCTATTTAACGGCATAATTCTAACGGATTTGGAGGAAGGACGATAGATGAAAAATTCAAAAAAAACAAAAGGACAATTTGTGCTAAGTTTTTTCAAAAATGATGATATGTTAAAAAGTGACTAACCACAAGAACGATTTGTAACATTCTCTCTGGTTTAAATATGTCTTAAAACTTAAAAGTGAGAGTGATAGACTGATAGCTCATTAACAATTGCTTAAATTATTAAGGAAAGGATGTAGTGGCTTCTTGGTACTTTCCAAATAAAAGTATGGTCAATATTGGGTTTTGCCCATCAAATAAGCTATAACTTCGACAAGTTTGGCCCTCTAAAGGCTAATATCCAAATTACTCAAACTTGTTGCCGTACATTTGTTTAGTTTTTATTTTTATTTTAAGTAAATTACTTATTTTCAATTATACCTTTATCTCTATCTTTATATATAGAAAAAATGAAGAATCTTTTTAACATATTTATTTTCTAATTTTTTTTCACTCCAACTGTTTACTCTAAAAATATTACTTTATAATTTTTATATTCTACTTTAATTAATTTTTGTATAAAAAACTTTTTAATTTAGTTTTTGAATGAACTTTAATAATATAGTAACTAAACATTTTATACAAATATTTTTTGGAATTCTTTTACTTAACTAAAAAAATTGACGAAAAATTTAGTTTTTTTTCTTCAACTTTAATATTAAGTATGTACATATATAAAAATATAATTAATATATATATATAATGAAAATGTTAAACTAAATAGATTAATAATATTCAAAGATTAAATATTGGAGATGACCTAATGGCAATAACTTAATAATATTCAAAGGTTAAATAGGGTGAGCGTAATTTTGATTGCCTCGATATTTGCATAAAGTCGAAAGTTTATAGAAAAGGCGGGTTGTCTAGAAAATGAAAACAATTTGGTTTTATTTGATCTTTAACTTAATGTTTTGATTTCAGTTAAATCTCTTATCACTATATTTTTTTTTTTCAATATTTACTTCATGTTTGGGATTAGCCAAAAACCAATGTTTCAAATATTGTTTAAGAAATTAGAATGCACTAAATGGTACCTCCATTTTTTGGATTAGCCCAATAACAATATATAGACATTTTTTACTTTTGTGAAGTTTCTTAAGTTGCTTTATGTATGTATAGTTATTTTATTTAAATTGCTATCTATTCTATATTTTTGTTATTTCTTTGATTAGTTGTCTTGTAAACAAAAAAGTTTCTTTAACGGCTTTGAGAATTTTGCTGTGGTTTTTTTTTTTGTGTCATCTTGTCCACGTTACAATGAAATAAAATTTTCACTTTTTATAATTAATATAAATTATTTGTCAACGTAAACATAGGCTTCCCATTTTCAAAAAGTCTAGATATCTTGTAGGGGTGTTCAAAAGACACGGACCGGACCGAACCGGTAAAAACCGGACCGCACCGAGACAAAAAAAATCAAGAAACGGTGGACCAAGGACCGGACCGCTTTTTCCGTGTCATTTCCGGTCCGGTTCCTCGTCGGTTCTAGCCGGTTTTTCGGTTTTAATAACTCACACAATACACAACATAGTAATAAAAAAGTTTATTTAATTTAAAAAAGAAAAAAAGTCATGCAAAGATTAAGAATAAAGTAGGTTAAACGATAAGCAACACAAAAAGTACTCGTATCGAATTACAAATCATAAACGTAAATACGTAATAGGCATAGTAAAAAACTAAAACGAAACCAAATACGAATAGTAAAAACAAAAAACGTAAATTGTTTATTCATTCGTCATGTGCATTATCAATCATCTAGCTTCTCCACATCTTCCATCTCGACAATTTTTTCCAAAATATATAAATAATCAAATAATAGTTAGTAATTATATAAAAATACATACATATAAGAAAATCTTTGTTCTTATTAAAATTTAAAAGTTAATACCTTTATTAATATAAAATTAATTAGTAAATCTGCAAATTATATAGAAAGAGGACTAGATGTACATCAAAACTGTTTCTGTAAACAATATAATACCAATTAGGATTCTTAATTGGCTTAATTATTTAATAAATATTAAATGGTATTATAAATTTAATAAATGTCGAGTTTGGTTGTATTTGAATTTCAAAATTTTCAATTCAATGCATGGGAATTGGTGCATGGTCTCAATCAGAGGCTTATACTGAAAGTCAGTCAAATATAGTGATAGTTGACTCTAAAAACATAATCGAGTTTAATTATTTAATGAATATTAATGAATATAAGATTAAATATATTAAAGAAAAAGTTAACTTTTCGGTTCGAACCGGTGAACCGTCGGTTTAGACACGGACCGCACCGGATTTATTTTTTAAGTATTTTTTAGAACCGAGAACCGGACCACCATAGCCGGTCCAGTTCGGTTCCGGTCCAAAGTCGGGCCGTTTTTGCGGTTCTAACCGGTTCTCGGTTTTTTTGTTTATGTGATAAATTTCAACTGACATATTATGTGGTTTTGTGGAGTCTATTATTGTTATGTGTTCATATAAATGGTATTTTTGTGTATGATAATAAAATATTATTTATGTCCTAAAATTCATATTAAAATGTTTCGTTTTCAACCGATCAATCAGTGGCGGATATAGAATTTATAAATAGGGTATGCACTCGTTTTTGAGAGGGTATGCACACTATGTTTTTTGCCTTATAAAAAACTATTTTCACAAAATTTAGCACTACTAAAATTTTTTATAGGGTATGCATGTGCATACCCTATTGCCAACACAGATCCGCCCCTGCGATCAATTACATATAAAGATGATGAAGCTAATATGTCCATGTTTGGAGGATCAGATCATTGTAAACACAAGGGACTAACGATGGTAAAAATTTGTTCATGCACGATCGGCCAATTATAGTGAACATAACATATGTTGACAAATTTTGTTTACGTATGAACAATTGTCAACACATATGAACAATTGTATTTCTAACCTTGAATTTGCTATCCCACATATTTTTTTTGTTCAGATATGAACAAATTTACAACATATGAAATAGTGATATATTTTGTGTGTATATAAAAAGTACCATATTTAAATAAAGAAGTGGTTCATATGATTCATCACAAGCAAATACTTTAATTTATGTTATATTTTTATAAAGTTATAATTAACCCAAATGTTATATGTTCAAATTTAATAAAATCCTCCTGAAACAAAGGTATGGAAATAAGAAATTGAAAAAAAAAAATAGTTCATTTGATTAGAAAATGAGATACCATACTTTACCGAAACATAATGTGTTATAATTTTTATTATCTTTTTTTAATTTGTTTATATACGAACATAACATCATTTTTGTATATATTTTTTTAATGTGTTTATATCTGAACACAAAATTTTACCTGCACATATGAACGGATTTTTTACCTAAACATACGAACAAATTCTTTACCTACACATATGAACACATGTTTTTATGTTTTTGTTTATATACGAACACAAAATTACGTTAAAGACAACTCAAAAATGAAATTAATGTTGACAGAAATGAATCATTAGGTGTATAAAAAAATTAAGATATTATAAATTTTATGATTGAAAGTTGAATTCTTAATTAAAGTTTCTGAAATTAAATAAACAAATTTGAAAAAGAGTTGCTGGAGTTTTTAACGTGGAAAAAAAAAATAATGAGAGAAAATAGGAGATAATTGTGGAATTAAATAAAAAAAAATATAATAACAAATAACATTTTACTGATTTAGAATTTTTATTTTAAAATATCTTTGAAATTAAAAAAAATTGATTGGTTTTTGTTGTTTATCTTGGTTCTCAACCACAGATAGTAATAAAATTCGAACCCAATTTGACAGTTGAATCCCCGAGTGGATCGGGGACAGGGACAGAGAAAGTGAACCGAATAAAAAATATTTTTTAGTAATTGATACATGTTTTGTTAAACCTTCCATAAACATTATATTCTGACTTATTTTTGAACAATAGGGAATCTCCGAATCAACCGGGGATGGGGTTGGGGATGGGATACCCCTCGGATCCTCAAACCCGTCCTCGCACCCGATTATATTAAAGTATTAAAAATATTATATATACGGTTCGGATTTTCGGACTTTTAAATTGGTTTGGACGAGAATCGAAATATTATTTTGGTTTTTGGATTGGTTTCGGTTATTATTATATGAACCGAATAGTCCAAATAAACCGAACAATAATTTATCATTAACTATTTTCATATATATCTTATTATATAATATAAAGACCTCATTATTTTGCATATATTTTTATTTTATTTTTTTACCATTTATCGTTATTTATTTCGTATATTTTTCATCTAAAACTTATTCTAACTAATTTTCTCACCTATACACTATGATCTACACTTAATAACTCAATTTTTATTTCCATTTACCAAATCTTTCCAAACTATTTGAACCGTAAACTTACACACCGTTCCTATTAGGGCTATACTAAACTCATTGTCAATGCTACAATGTTCATAATTCAATTGTTTAAATTGTATGTATATTTTATTGTAACCAGTTGAGGACCCGCGCGTTGCAGCGGTAACAAATATATAGATTTCTATTTTGGACATATTTTTTCGGTTACCCTTTTCATAACAATATCATTACGGATGACGTAGATTTTTTTATTATAATAAATTTAAAAAATATTAATGCAAAAATGATTATAAGGATATATTAATCGAGTAACATACTTTCGTTCACGCTTAATAAATTCATATATGAGAAAAATATTTTGTAGTTTATATTTTTAATTTCCCACAGAAAGTTTAATACTTTTAATTTAAATAAATGTATTTGGATTAGCTATGAAAGGAAACAATACTTCAAAAACGAATTTATATTTATATAATATTCATGGGTCGTAAATTCAAATAATTTTAGTTATAAAACAAGGAATAATTAAGTAAATTACTCTTAAAATTCAACATTAGAATTTAAGGTACAAATGCTCCATAAATAGTATAGATAATTAGTGTGAAGATGGGTAGACGACGACATTTGTAATACTTTGTAATTTGTTGTGTATTTGGGTGTGTGTATTTAACAAAACGGGTTTATAGTATATGCATAAGATACATAAGACACAATCTACGAATATATATATTTGTCCCCCTAAACACATGAGACATGATTTAAATATCATATTCTTTTGATTACTTATCAGTTATGATTAACATATATTATTTGTTACATATTTGAAAATTACAAATTGCTTATCGAAACGAACACCTCTATGCAAGGTTACCAAAGAGATTGGATCAAAGTTAATTAGTTTTTATGCACTTGACCTGTTTTTTCAGGCCATGAGTTTGCTGAGGTATGCAAGTGAAAAATTTCGGTTCATCCGTTTAACCTAAAAAGTAACTAAAAGAGTTGATGTTTCACTTGTTTAACCAAAACACATTTGCATCTGGTAACTTTTTTAATCGATTTACATTGTGCAGCAGTAATTACAGCGAACTTATTACGCTACTATTACTCTGAATAATCGTCTTCAAATGTTACTCCATACCAGCCTTCTTTCAGAGCGGAAGTCATTCTCTCCCCCAAGTTGTAACCAAAAAAAAGCCTGATATGCTCACAACACCATTATCCATACTGTAAGTTGAGAACGTTATTGAGGTGCTTATAGCTGTTGTGTTGGGAGTGCTAAGTGATATGTACATTGTGTCAACAAGGTGCCGTAGCTACAGAGAGGGCCTTGATTTTAGTGTCATAAGGGTTACAATAAGTACTTATAAGGGTTTAAAGCGACTAAATTTGGAGTATGTTGATATATTGCAACTTAACGACGGGATTTGACTCACTTCATCAGGTTTCCAAATTCGGTTCTTATTATATCAAAGCTATTGTTTTTATTTCGATCTCGTGTTGAATGTTATATTTTTATTAGGCTTTCTAGAATTGATCCGAATTATACATTTATACACATCTTATATCCGATATATCAATAAGAATAACCACCTGATGTCAACACCTATATAAAATTCCGAGTAAAAAAAAGTTACTTACAAATTAAATTTTCTACCTTTGAGTAAAAATGGTATACTTAAAACCCTGACTAAATGCTAATTAAGGGATGTTTCTCGATATGAGGTAGGCGAGGATTCAACTCATTCTATCAATTTTCTACTAAAATCGAAAAAGAATTTCATTACCTAAAAAATATATAGAGTATATGAATTAAAAACATGCTTCAACGCGTAGATATTAAAAATGGGAACTAACCGTTCATGTCATAAAAACATACTATACCCTTTTCAAAACCGAAGCAGGCAAATAAGTTCCGGTGAATACAAAATTAACCAGCCAACAAACTATATATATGACCGATAGTTTCTAAGAAAAAATAAAAGAAACATTAACT
This sequence comes from Senecio squalidus, assembly GCA_910822075.1. Taxonomy (NCBI): domain Eukaryota; kingdom Viridiplantae; phylum Streptophyta; class Magnoliopsida; order Asterales; family Asteraceae; genus Senecio; species Senecio squalidus. The sequence goes on along the minus strand of CAJVGC010000589.1, from coordinate 39,990,496 downwards.
ACCTTAAAATTAAAACCAAGTACGATTTTTCTTTATGATCAGTGGACGATGATATTCGTTGAATAGAAAAGCACTTCCCCATGGATATGAAGACGCGTCTAAATGACATAGCGTCTGGCAAGTCTGCGACACTAAATTAAATCTTGTAACCGTGCCATTACTTTCCAGCACCAAGAATGCATCTTCATCTGTTTCACCCAACACAAGACAATGTACTATCAGCGCCGGAGTATTTGGAAAGGTATGATCCACATGGTACTTCATTGTCCAGCCAGAGTAATCTTTGTTCATCGCGTAGACATCAACAATAGTGGTATCTGAAGAAAATACATTAAAAAACAGCAACGAATCACAAGGTTTAACCACACATAGACTCTTTTCATTAATGACTAAATTCCGGGTCATAGGTAGAGGGATTTTATTACATTTATTCTCATTGATCTTAAGATACAAAACAAACCGTTGATTACTAATCCAATGTATTGTATCATTCAAATAAACCCCACCGTCAACAAAAGTGTTCGAGATATTAACCCTAGTACTCCCGGAAACCTCCCATCTATTAGTTTCTGATGCATAAACTTCTACACGAAAAGAGTGATGATGCCCATAAGAAAAATCATTGGACCGAACACATATAACTTTATAGTGAGGTGATAATAAAGGATCAAAAGCTAATATAGCTAATAGGATACGGGGGATGGGCCTGTTAACATTTATCTTTGGAAGGGTGACAAACTGATTAGTTGTCGGATTGTAGACATAATACTTATCACCCAAAATTGGCGAACATAACATTAAACCATTACTAGATTGCAGAATTTGTAATTTTTCATGATCAAACTTTATCGTTTTAAGTTGAGGGGGCTTAAAAGGCTTTTCCTGATCAAAAGGAACATACTCAAAATAATCATAATCAGGTGTAGACGCTACGAAACTAGAGATCCAACGTAGCATAAATAAACCGGTATTAGGAGTTTGTAGAAGGACGAAACGAGGGGTTGAAAGGAGATATTGCCAATGTTTTGATACAGATTTAAATCGAGCTAATGACTTATATGGTAATCTGAGTAAGATTAGAGTCAATATATCGTCGTGAGAGACTGAATCCACCAATGATGGAGTGATGGTGCGCAGGTTGTCTTCCACAAGGGGTTGCTTGTTCTTACTTCGTATGTAAGACAAAGAAGATATTGAATAATGGAAACCGTTGTATTATTGATAATCATAAACCTATTACAAAACCATTATTTATAAGCTAATATAAAACCCTAATGGACCCTAACCCACACTCGGGCTCGGGCCTAACTTATTCTCTAATATTGAATAATGGAAACCGTTATATTATTGATAATCATAAACCTATTACAAAACCATTATTTATAAGCTATACATTATTGATAATCATAAACCTATTACAAAACCATTACATTGTATTCCTATATATATATTTTTTTTCCAGATCTGATTAGGGTTTACATTGTATTCCTATACATTGTACAAATTATGATTGATTAAATGATTAATTAATTAACCAATAATATTTAGCAATTATCTAACTTTAAAAATAAAAACTGACACATGTCGCTTCAAAGTATGCTTACATATCGTTCTAAGGCTATGGGGTGTGGGGCTTTATAAGCCCCGATAACGCCGCCACGTAACCCCTATAACGCCCCATAAAGCCCCCCACCACACCGGTGGGGGCGTTATCCATCAAAAAACCACCATGGCGTGGTGAGAATGAAGGCGTGGTGGTCTGGAAAAGGTGCAGCAACGGGCAAAAAAAAAATTCAACGGTAGAGTATTAAGTATCCCAACGGATACTTTTAAACCAAACCAAAACAATCTTCTATAAATACCCATTCATTTTTATAACAAAAACCACACAAAATCTCTCTTTCTCTCTCAATTTTTATAACAATCTCACCATTTTTATACATTCTATCAATTATCTCAAATGGATCCCAACAACAACAACAATCAAAACAATCCCAACCCCAACCAATGGAACCAATATCCACCATTTCAAAACCAATATCCACCATTTCAAAACCAATTTCAAAACTATACCCAATACCAACACCCAAACCAATTTCAAAACTATACCCAACTTCCAAACCCTAACCAATTTCCCCAATTTTACCAACAAACTCCACCACCACAACGACCATCCCTAGACCCGCTATACCAAGGCGGGTCATTCTCGCAATTGCTTAACCAAGACCATTTATCCAATTTTCCGCAAGTGTCTCCATTTGACGTTGACGATTCTGAAGACGATGAGGTGGTTCCGGAAACTCAAGCTCAAAGAATGCCGGCCCGTGGGAAGAGGAAACATAAGAAGAAAGAAACCGAATCCCTAAGAGGCAAAACCGAAAAGAAGAAGTGGACCGAAGCGGAGGAGATCGCACTTGCTTCAGCGTGGTCGTCGACATCCGAGGACCCCATTGTGGGAAATAATCAACATTCACCACTTTACTGGGATAGTGTTCGTGCAAAATTTTACGCCAAGATGCTTAAAGATGATCCCTCTTACTTTCGTACCGAAAACTCTCTTTCGAGCAAGTGGAGCGACTTACGAAGAAAGGTCAAAAAATTCAACGGGATTTTTCGACAAGCCCAACAAACTAGACCAAGCGGTCATAGTGATCAACAATTGCTCGAACATGCTCTGCAGACTTACCGCACCATAATGCAAGGGGGTTTCCTACATTTAGCGTCTTGGCAAATATTGAGAAATAGCCCGGTTTGTCAACATGTCCCAACATCTGGAGGGTCCCGAAAAGCGCGTAGAACATCGGACTCTAGTAACCCCTCCACTCCCGCCACTCCCGCCACTCCGGTATCGCCTTTTGCTGGAATCGATCTCAACGATGATGATGATGATCTTCACTTGGAGGAAGACCTTCCAAGACCGATTGGTAGAGATCAAGCAAAGGCAAAAGCGCGCAAAGGAAAGGGCAAAGCCGCTGCTTCTTCTTCGGGGGCCGAAGAATCACTGAAGTATATTGGGGAAAAGTTCGGGGCATTTGCTGATACTGCTGAAGAAAAAATGCGACAAAGAGCGTTAAAGGTGATCATGCAGGACACCACTCATCTCGCGGAGCCTGCCAAATCAATAGCGGAAGATGAAAAGAAAAGGCTTATCGCGAAATTTTATCCTCAATATTTGTAGTATGTTTTTTTATTGTAGTATGTTTTTTTTTTTTTAATAAATTGTAGTATTTTTTTTTTTAAATAAATTGTAGTGTGTTTTTTTTTTTAAATAAATTGTAGTATTTTTTTTTTAAATAAATTGTAGTGTTTGTTTTTTTTTTAATAAAAATACAAGTTTTTAAATTTCATTTATATAAAAAAAATTATAAATATACAACTTTTTAAAATTACACTCTCTTTCCTCTATCACTCCACATCATCACACAACCACACCACCCATTTTTATCACTCCACATCATCACACTCTCTTTCCTACAAATCACACTCTCTTTCCTACAAATCACCTCTATCACTCCACATCATCACTCCCAATAAAGCCCCACACCCCATAGTCTAAGATTTCTTCAACCCTCTATTAATCATATATATAGATATGTTATATAAATATAAATATCTACATCTCTATCTCTCCACGTCTCTACATTTTTTCAAACTTGTCTACCATTCTTCTCTATATCATTTACCATTTTGCCATTAGAGTTACAAAATTTGTTAACGAAGAAGAGTAACCGGAAAAGTAACGATACGAACAAGAAGGTGAGGTTAATTGGGAAAGCTACGTCGTTTCACGGTCAATCCGATGATGAAATGGTAAGGATATTATGGAGACCGAGAACAATACCAAATTTAATATATTGTGTTGCTTCTCCGTCTAATGATGTATTTCGTCCAAAACTAACAGTTATTGGTTAACGTGACGGCACAAAGAAGATAGGGTCCACTGCAAGATTTGATATCACCAGATTCAACTGTACATAATTTGGTCTCCAATCCCCTAGGCAATACTAAGGAAAGCATACGATCGATTTTACTGCTTAGCCCTCTACTTTATATGAACTTCATATATAAAAATTATATTTGCATGTCGGTCTTCCTAAATAAGTCCTAAATGTTACATATCGGCCCCTCAAGCCTAAATCACATATCATTGCCAAATTTTATATCTTTAGCCACCGGTCCACGCAAATCTCAATTTCTGACTTCACCTTTGTATATAGTATATTATCTAAACACTTAAGGAAGAAACAAAGGGGAAAAAAAATGCATAACCAATACGATTACCACACATACGATATGATAGTCGATGGACATAAAAAGGTTCAAATATGAAGAAAAAAAAAAGGAAAAAAGAGCAAGACTAGGAATCGAACCCGGAGCGTAAAAGCCCATTATCCTAAACATTGGGACATACACATAGTAGCAAATCTTCTTATTTTGTCAAATTAATTATATTTACAAAAATGGGTAAAACAATTTTTTTTTTTTTTTAAAGATGAAAATCTACTTGTCATACATATAGACTTGCACGGATTTAGCTTTTACATTTACTTGATCATAACATTACTCAAATAAAAATTTAATGGAAAGAATTTCTGATTTCAATATAAAGGTAATTCACTTAAAATGATTATGGTTTTTTTCTTTCAATATTTTTGATGTAAATATAATCTTTTTTTTATCAAAATAAAAATATGTTTGATTTACAAGATCCATCATTTTAGTAAGGATTATTAATTTGATCCAAATTTATCTTAGATTGTTGATATAGGTGTAGAGAATGCATATAATCGAGTGAAAAAGATCAATGACGACATAGGTCATAGGTGACATTCAAATGAGAAGATCAAGTCAGGATTCCACAAAAGTGAAAGCAAAAAATCAAGAATTTCAATATGTTAGAGATTTAATCAATCAACATTTAGACTTTGACGCAAGTTTTTTTTTTTTTTGAGTTAATTACATTGCTAGTTCTTATGGTTTGCAGAAATCTCACTAGTCATCCCTATTAGTTTTTTATTAAGCCGGCAATCCCTAAGGTTTATATTTTGTTGCGTGAATGATCCCTAATATGGATGGACTGTTAAGTTTCCATTAGTGTGTCTTATTTTATTACATAAATCGTCCTTAATTGTTAAACTTAACAATTTTCATGTTAAAAATCACCATCATCTTCTTCATCACATCATCATTCTCCCCTTAAAAAAAAGAAAAAAAAAGCAAAACCTAAAATCCTAATCCACCAATCCAAATCCATCGTCACAACTCCGGCCACCATCCCATCACCACCACCAATGTGGCGAAAGAATCAAAGCCATCAAATGGTCCACAAAAGGAGAAATGAGGTAAAACTGCAAAGACTAGATAAACTTTTGCTGATCCCGAAAAATTTGTTGTAATATCATTCTTTCATTTAAACTTTGTTTTGGTCTAAAGCTAGAGATATTACGTAACAAACTAAATGTGAGGGGTCTGGTGGTGGTGGTGATGGGATGGTGGCCGGAGATGTGACGATGGATTTGGATTGGTGGATTAGGATTTTAGGTTTTACTTCTTTTTTCTTTTTTTTCTTTTGGGGAGAATGATGATGGGATGAAGAAGATGATGGTGATTTTTAACATGAAAATTGTTAAGTTTAACAATTAAGGACGATTTATGTAATAAAATAAGTCACACTAACGGAAACTTAACAGTCCATCCATATTAGGGATCATCCACGCAACAAAATTCAAACCTTAGGGATTGTCGGTGTTATAAAAAACTAATAAGGATGACTGGTGAGATTTCTGCAAACCATAGGGACTAGCCATGTAATTAACTCTTTTTTTCTTTTCTTTTATGTATGCATGTAATGTAACTATGTACTTAAATAAATGTAGGTTAACACTAGGAAATGGAGAGGTGACTTTATTCACTTTGGTTTAAAACATGAGTTTTCTTGATTTTAGGGTTTGGGTTTTCTTTATTGATTGCATTTTAGGGTTTTTCTGATTGGAACTTGATGATTTCCTTAGGCTTATACGTACGGATCTGGCGCTCTCAATACATTTTTCCTAACGACGACATTGATGTCGTAGTTGTGAGTCTTTTCATTGACAATGATTATTCACTAATAATCAAATCTTTGTTGGTGAGTGAAGAAGGTTTTTCGAGTGTGAAACGAATTTCGACCAAACAAGTAGGTTTATAATAGTATTTCATTCAACATTTCCCACTATAGTTCTATGTTGTATTAAAATTTTGATGTGTATTCATTTCTAGGTTGACATCGTTGAGTGCTGTCTCTAGGGGTTTGGACTCGACATCCCGAACAATAAATTTCATGGTTTGGTCATTGTTTCGTTAATCGAAAAATTATGTTTAAAATAAGATTATTTCAAATATGTAAACTACTTACTGTTTCAGTTTGATCAAATAATCGGGCGCAACAATCTGTTAAAAAGAGCTATAATTCTCATTAAAGAATGGTTATCTTTCGATTCCAAGATCTTGGATTCACCAAAACGTTTCTTATTTACGTATCGTATGTCATGGTTATGCACGTTTTTAACAATTTCCATTCAGAAGTACACGAACCCGGTATTACTCTTTTTTAATCTTTTTTGTTTTTTATAAACTATTCATTGACTAATTTTATAATTTGACATTCATTTTTTATTAAACAGGTTATGCTAAAAAATTTGGAGTATTTCTCCAAATATAACCAGGACAAGTACGCCATTTCCATATACGGCCAATTAAATTGTGTAACATTTCAAATATGTTTGGTAATTTTTCATTTTTCTATACCTATGTTCATTAAAATCGTTCCTCACCTACTATCTAGTTGTTGATATCTAACTTGAAGTTAAAATGTTTGTCATGGTTATACATACTTGGAGAGAAGATCACGAACACGCCCAAATATCCGCTCTAATACCAAACAGTTACGAGGTTAGTTTTCTTAACACGTGAGGCTCTTAGATGACCGGGTATCGAGAATCTAAGTAAGCCGTGAATATGAAAGAAAGACACTAATGTATGTAAACAAGTAGTTTGATTATTATTGATCAAAAGAACAGTTGATTACAAATGAGGGGTATTAGGCTATTTATACTAGTCCCAAACCCCTTAAGGATACATCTTGAATAATCTAGATTTTGCTAATCTACATATGTAATAAATAATCTAGACTAAGTCTTTAGAACTAATCTAGAACAAACAAGGATTTATAATATATGTTAGAGTAATCTAGACCATTAGTAGAATATAATTTAAAAGATATTTACTAGACAAATCTGATATATATATCTTCATGATCATGTTGATGTCTTCGTAACAACTCTTAGTACTTGCTAAATTAAAGTCTGGTCAATCCTTTAGGAGATATTTAGATTGTTCATTATTAACTCAAAATGTCGTGAGAAACAAGACATTCTTCTTGTATTGTTTTGAAGGGTTTTGATATTACATGCATTGTCTTATTGTATTTAAACTTTAACATAATTAAAATAGTAGTTGATATTACATGGTTAATTTACATTTCGTAATGCATGTCTTAAACTTTTAGCTAGAGTACTAAATGTCAGAAATTAACGAGATGATAATAATAACGGAAAAAAAAAAACGATCAAGAACACAAAACATTTAACGTTGAAAAACCATTCGGGAAAAACCCTCGGGCACAAGCAAACGATGATATTATTGAGACAAAATATGGGGAGGGTTACAGATAGGGGAAAGTGAACATCCAAACATATAACAAATAACATCTATATATGTAGTAAACAGCTTACATTTGTATTAGATAATAACTTAGAATGTATTAAGATATAACATAGAGATGTATCAGAAAACTAATATAATTAGTTTTAATCCAATTGAACTTTGAGTCTTCATGAATTTGAATTACAATTTCAACATTAAATGTTGTCTAATGTTGTGGTTATGAAAACCATAAATTAAACAAATTACATAGTATATTTTACTAAACACTAGCAATTTAAAGTTACTACTTGCTCATAGACATCACTATAAGAATTGATTGTAATTGTATAAAACGATTTCTTTTGGTTATTGACTTATTTTTTATCAGGTTAAATGTCTTCACAGAAAGCACATCTGGGAATTATTTCAGAGGTATCACCATTATGAGGTTAAGAGACTTTTAATTAAGCTTCATATTGAGCGATTTAAGAGAGCGGAAGATGATAAAGTGTGTAAAGATTATGTTTATTCAACTCAATCACAAAACTGTTACATCTACATTGTTTTTATACGATAATTCAAGTAGGATGTAACTCACCGATCTAAGTCTACTTTTTTAGAAAGACAAAAATGATAAAGTATTCTGATTTAACATGAAGCATAACAACTATCTAACTGAAACGTTATAGCGTTGAGAGTCTCCTGTATAAGCTTTAGAGACTAGAGAGTGATCGAATCCCCTGTGTCGCTGTGTATGGAATATAGAATGTGCCTTGCTGTTGGAGCATTAAGTTGAGTACAGTCTTCATGACCTTTACTACAAGATGACTTCTGACGTGGATTCGTGGTCATCAAATCATGTCAAGACTAGGATTTATGCAACGACAACTTAATTGAAGAAAAATATAGAATATATTTGGGATATTCTAATGTCCAAAAAACTATGGGAAAATTATCTACACCCCTAAGGCCCTAACTGATATAAGAGCCGAACACAAAGATCAAACTTTGTCATTAAGGTATCGTTTTATTCTCGCATGGTATAATTTTGGGTCTGCTTATTATTAGGGCGTTTGTTTTGTCTCCAAAGTTTTGGGTGTAACGAAAAAGAGAAGTTGAAGGGGGCATATATGAGCACTTTTCGACAAACATTCATGTCGACTCCAATATGTAAATATCATATAAAATTTACTTGCTTAAGTATCCTAAGATTACTAAACGAAAGCAATTAACAAGAAAAAAACATTGGTTACATCATTAAACTCAACGAAAAATCCAAACCTAATTCAAACAATAATCTGACATCCATGTTCTTAGGAATTACCCACATAGCCACATCACACCCATTCATATCCATGTATATATATAAATAGTAACATTCCGTCTCCTTTCGATCTCTACTCTCTCACCATTTTCATCAATGATCGAGCTGTTCTCTAGCTAATTTTATGTAATAAGGGTACATTTGTATACTTCGAGTTACTTTATCAATGGAAGGAAGAAGTCAAACTCAATGTCAAAGTCAAAGTCAAAGGGTGGTGTTGATTCATGATGCTTCAAGTGGAGTGAGAATCAAGGCTGTGAATTGGGTTCTTGATGGATTTTTGTTAAAGGCTGGGGATATCTTTACTTTTCTTTCTGTTATTCATGAAATCTACCATCCGAGTATGTTACTAATACTAATTATTAATTTGTTCGTATATGATATGACATGATATGTATTTCTGAACAGACACGTTTTATCTTATAAATTATTTGAATCGTTTGTTGGGCAAACGTACTTTATCTAGTGTCGTGGCTGAGTTCTTAACAACCTTTTTAATTGTAGTGGGATACAAGATAAGAGTTGATAGTTCCATGTTCGGAGGAGCAAACCAAAAAGCTATTGACGATGAAGTTGCTAGAAAGAAAAAAGAGTATGAAGACAATCTCAAACTTGTTAAAATAACAAAACTATACAAAATGAAAGAGGTAATCAATATAACTTCGTATTTTATAACTTCGTATTTTCTGATATGATATATAGTTGAATTAGGGAACTACTTATAATCCAAAGAAAATATATGATTGACACTACAAGAAAAATTGTCTTTAGTGACTATTCAAATTTGGTCACTATGATATTTGTGACCAATTTTGAATGGTTATTTTTCGTCACTGTAGGTCCGTCACTAATTTTATTAGAGACCAAATTAGGTTATCTTGTGGTCACTAATTTTGTTTAGTGACCAATATTTTTAATGGTGACTAAATAAGGTTATTAGTGACTAAAAATGGTATCGTCACTAAAACCTATTTTTCTTTTAGTGTGATACGACAATAGTAGTATGAGTACAAACCTTGTTATTCAAGCAAGTATATATAGTTTTATTATAGAGGGTATGACACATAAATATCACAGGTTGATTTCAAGATCGAATTGGTTGCTGGGCCTATACCCAAGACTGCTGCGGTAGAAGCGTCCAAGAAATTTGATGCAACATGGGTCATTCTAGATAGGTAAATCTACAACTTAGAATATGAACGAATTGGAACAAAAGATGCAGTAAAACAGCATTTGAATTGATATGTACATAGTAAAATAGCATGTGATAGTTTCTAGTTTGTTAAAACTCAAAAGAAGAATCTAATTTCGCATACTTTTTTTGTTCACGGAATAAGAAATATCTCATGGTTTTGGAACTTGTCACAACATATTCAATGTTTAGGAGAATGAAGAGGGACAGAAACTATTTCTTAGAGAAGCTTTCATGTGGGATATCGAGGATGAAGCGTAATGACGAGATAATACAAATAAGAGGACCGGGGATATCAAGAGCAGGAAATCTAAAGCTGTCTAATGGTGAAATGTTACGGGTGGACAACAAATTTCCGACTAGGGAATCACAAAATGATGAAGATTTGTTTAGCCTCGAATTCGATTCCTCATGTAAGTTTTTCAAAGAACCTAAACAATCTTCAAATTACACGTCACACACAACATTTTACCCGTAGTAAAAGAGATTAAACAATAACTCATATCGCATTCTATTTATTTCTTAAAGAAAAAAATAACATTGATCATCGTTACATAAGGTACAAGTTCCACAAGCACAAGTACTAGCATTAGCGAAGCCATGTTAACGCTAGGCATTAATCAAGACGACAAGATAAAACAATTGTCAACTCTTCAAGAAGTATTCGGGGAAGTCGACCAAGATAATTCTCCCAGAGAAACTAATGGTAAAGAAGTTCACACACCACCAATACCAAAGGAGATAATACAGCTTGATCAAAAGAAATGTACAACTTGTGATACCACAAGACCAACGCATGTATGGCAAAGTCGAAAATTTTCCTACTCAGAGCTTGGTGGTGCCACTAATCGGTTTTCATCTCAACATTTAATCTATCGAAGTGAAAACGAGGCTGTTTTTCATGGGACACTTACAGGAAGTAAATTAAATGTCATCGTTAAGGAACAAAAAGACGTAAAAAAGTTCAAGTCAGAGATGCAAGCACTAGAAAAGACTAGAAACGAGAATGTGATCATGTTGTTAGGAACTTGTTTGGAAAACAGCACAAGATTGTTGGTGTTTGAGTACGCTTGCAATGGTTCACTAGACCAACACCTATCGCGTAAGATCATATATTTCGTAAATACTTGTACTATATATTTGCTCTCATTTTTTTAACACTATTAACATGTTCAGCGGATCAATACACCAAACCATTAACATGGGAAGAAAGGATAAAAATCGCGGTTGGTGCATCTAGAGGATTGCACCATTTACACGAGAATAACATAATCCATGGAGATATACGACCAAAGAACATATTGTTAACACATGACTATGAACCACTTGTAAGCCTACAAACTCTACATTCTATTCATGCATATGAATAATTGAATATATGTTACAAACTTGATATTATTTTTCTTCACTCCAGATTTCAGGGTTTGGGCTAGCTAGAATGCAAAACGACTCACAAAAATCCTCAGATCATTATATAATAGGTACATTCGGGTATCTAGCCCCCGAATATACAGAAAGAGGAAAAGCAACTACGAAAACAGATGTTTACGCCTTTGGAGTAGTCTTATTGGAGCTTCTTAGTGGTCGGACTCCGGGACAAAACTTAATAAAATGGGTAATCTTTGTGTCTTACTCCTATACATATTCGACAATTTGTTTCTTTTTATAAGGAAGGCCAATAATCCACACTTTTGTCGTTTACGTGAGCCAACTTACATGCTGCTAGGTTAGAAGTCATTTGGTCCGACAAATATTTTTTAAATAGATTATTTCTATTTTTGCAGTCAATTCCATTAATAAAAGAACGCAAGTTTTCCGAGTTAATCGAGCCTGGAATCGCATACGATAACAATCAGCTAATGAGTATGGGTCAAGTAGCAGGGTATTGTTTATGCAAGGACCCAAAGTTAAGAATATCTATGGATGAGGTAAATGCATAGATGACTTGTACATTATAAGCCTATTTACCTGATATAGTTGTACACTGATATATTGTTGATTGTTACTGTAGGTTGCGTTCACACTGGATTATCTCAAAGATGAGAAAAACAGCAACGAAATCCAACCTGGAAATGAAATCGAAGAGGTCAATGGTCAAAGTCAACGTGTTATTGAAGAGAAAGTCAATGAGTTTTTTGGTGGAATGACACCTTTGCCCAAACAAGCCAAGCATTTTTACCAAAAAGTGGCTCAAACATAGTTCTATTTTTATTTTCCTTCCTTGTTTATGAACAATAAAAAAAAAAAAAAACATGTACTAATTAAATTATTATTCTACTTATTATATATTGTTTGGTAACTGAAAATAGTAAGTTTACTATCAAATCTGGTTTGGCACCTGTTTAACCGGAACTGATACTGGAACCGACTGGTGCTCGGCACCATCACAAGCCATGAAAAGAAACTCGGTACCAATTTTATCCTCGAAAAATGTCAAAGATCAGAATGTCTAAAATTAAGAGTCAAAACTTGACGAACTCATATTAAAGAACACATTTTATAGTTTTACGTGAAATGTTTAATTTTTTTAATTGTGAACTCATAGTCAAAATTTTAATTTTAATTTTAACTACATAAATAAATATTAGAAAAACAAAATAATAGTCACATTTTATTCTTTCCATCTGCCTAAATATTTAAAAGAAAAATATATATTTAAGCCCAAAAGGAACTGGCCCAAAAATTAACTAATGTATATAAGATTATGAGGAAAAGGAGCCCAAGTCTCCGTATCTGTTTTTTTGCAGCCCAAACCCTCGTAGTTTATGTTACGCAAACACCATAAATAAGAGCTTTGAATTCTAGTTTACATTTGTCTCATGTTGATTATAAAGTAGGGATGCAAACGAGCTGAGTTGAGCTTGGTTCGATAAATCAACAAGCCTTGATGATGAAGACCCGAGCTCGGCTAGAAAAACCCAAAATTTTGAATAAATTTATTTTGACATTCGAATTTATGTAAAATAAATATGGGTTTTCGATAACCGTAACTTATTTGACATATAGGGTTTGTTTGGTATAGAGCTTTTAAGAGCTAGAAGCTTTTATTTACAAAATTAAAAGCTTCCTTTGTTTGGTAGTAAAGCTTTAGGATTCTAATTTAAAAATAAAAGACCCAAATTAAAAGCTTTTTCAATGAGCTCCATGATTTTAGAATATAAAAGCTTCAAAATAAAAGTTATAGCTTCCAACCTCCATTTACAACCTATAGCTACAACTTCTAGTCTCATTTACGTCAAATATACCCATACATAAAAGTTATTACAAAACTTGATTAGAAGTCAATAACTTGTTTATTTATGCAAAGAAACAATAAGATCAAATAATAAAATAAGTTTTCAAATTTCAATTTCAGAACATAAGGCTCAATAAATCGATAAGAACTCGAGTCGAGCTCAAAAAGATCCAGCACAGATCGTTATATATTTCAAGCTCAATTTATTATCTAGAGTTCGAGTTTAAACTCGATAAAACTCGGCCCTAACCTAGTCAAGATTAAGCTATCAACGAAGAAAATATATTTACGTAACTTGTTTTAATCAATTCTCACCAAACAAGCTAGAAACAAAATTTATAAACTTCTACATTGAAGAAGAGTTTTGAAATATCTAACTACTTTTTTCGAAAACGAAGGGGATATACTATATCTATATAGATATATATTTTGTGTGTTGACGTGAAACTCTACAAAAATCAATTGAACTATTGTTAGGCAACAAAGTTATGATCTAACAAGTTTGCTTATTTCACACGATGAATGTTTAATTTATAAATATCACGAATTAGTTAAACTTATGACCATATTATTACATAATTAAAAGTTTAATCTGAGTTAACTTATGACCATATTACCACATAATCAAAAGTTTAATCCGAGTCAACTTGTAAACAAAAATTTGTATCTACTATATTAAAAAGTGTCATCGCTAGAATAATAGATGACATAATTAGTTAAATGCCAACTTCATTAGCTAGGTCATGTCTTACGTAACGATTATCAACTTTTGAATCATAAAATCAAATTTGTTGATTCACTAATCTAACTCTACCACTTGTGCACTTTTTATTTCACCAAAACTCCACTTTTGAAATGTCAAAATTAAGTAACCAATAATGAATATGAATATATGTCGTATATATAACAAATTAATGTGATTACATGAGATCTAATCGTATCGTCGGAAAAAATGGTTCCAATGATACGAAGATCAAATAATTAAATGATTGATTTACATCTTATATAGGTCTTTGAGCAAACCATCTCTTAACTAACTCGAAACATTCATCGGGCTTGAACTCTGGAGCCGTGTGACCCGCTCCCTACACAATATACTTCGTTAATTTTTCATACAATAAACGATTTTTATCTATAAAATAACAATAAATAAATAAATGTGGTGTACGTACCTTCACTGTAGCAAATACTAACGAATAATTATCGCGAGCATATGTTGTTTTGTATCCTGCATCTTGACCATTAGTATACCATGCCTCCCAATTACTACCCTTAATCGCCAAGTTAAGAGAATTTATCCAGTTACGTGTGCCCACATGTGGTACCATCATGTCGTGATCTCCACTGTTCCAAGGGAAATATATATAAGTCGATTCATTTATATTGATCGTGGATATTAAAATGGTGTAAAAGATTTGATACCTGAAAATTAAAGCTCGGCAATTTCTCTTACTAAGCTTTTCATGATAAACAACGCTACTGAGAACGTTGAACTCGTATAAAGGCATTGAAGGTTTACCGTAGTTGTACTTCATGTCCAGATTACATAACAACCATTCTTTCACCGTTCCCTGATTAACAATACCGTTATACATTAGTTAGATACAATGTGGATGAAATTATTTTCTGTTTATATAAAATATTGGTGACTATACCTCGCGAACGTTAAGCGCTTTCATAACATTCTCATCATTGGCCCAAAGAGTTGCATAGTCATAGTATTCACCCTGTGGAAACAGAAACCATACAAAATATATTAAGATTGTGTTCCTAACTTCCTATGAATATTAGACTTTAAGGGTGAGAGAGCTGAGAAAGGTAGATGATTACTCGACAAAAGTTATTCTTAAGTGATGGTCGTGCAATAACCATCTTTATGGGATTAGGGCGTAGTGATTTGCGATTTCCCATTTTAATCGGATTTTCACTTCTAACCAAATTGGTTGCCGGATCACAATCTGGATCCAAAATTTGTTGAATATTGATGTCTTTAACACGCTGACATTAGAAAAAAATATCGTTAGCGGATATACTTAAAACATAGGAAGTAAAAACATAGAAAACAAATTTAAGAGTTAAATCGTAGTGTACTCTGTTGACTTCATCAATATGAAACAAGCATTGCAAGTTATTAGAATCAGCTTCCGCATACTCTCCATTACAATTATTTTTCGTCGACTATAAGAAACGAGAAAGTAAATTACTTGTGTATTAGTTGCATCCTATTATATATGAATAAAACATATGAAACCACAATGAAATTAATGAAGTTTGTGTTACCTCATATAATTCCTCGGATATAAGTGCCATACGATAAGCATACTCGAGCCTTGAGTTTATATCACCACTTTTGTTTGTCAATGGGTTTCCCGCAATGTATCCCTATTATTTCCATCATCAAAGTTTTTAATTAGTATGGTCGTGTATGTTTGTTGCTTGAAATAGAAGAAACCGAGTTATACTTACTTGAATGTTTACATGTGGCTCTAGTCCTTCATCGTTACCTTTATATAACTCCTCGGTGATAATCGGAATAACAATCCCAGAATAAGAAATTCCAGTAACATACATAGGGTTTTTAAGAAACTTTGGATGTTCCTTAACAAACTGCATTAAAAATAGAAATGATTAAAAATTATTCCTTAATGACTATGTATTAAACAACATGTTAACCTTTCACTAACGTACCTTCCTTAAGAACTCAGCAGTTTGTGACGCGGACAATGTATCACTAGAACGAACAGCTTCGGGCGCTTTTGTATATGAATAACCGGTCAATGTTGGTGCATCCAAATATATCACATTCGCCACCTAAAGAAAGCTCGTTATAGATACTATTGTGAGATGATTAACACAAAATTAATTTTTTAGAAAAGGATTGTTATCAAAAACAAAATTATTAGACGTAGGACGTACATATAATAAATATATGCCCATTGTAATATACCTTTGTCCATGAATTTGGGTCCAATTGTAATGCCGGCACATTATCCATGTATTTGCCATATTGAATTTTCATGGGACCTAAAAAAAATATTTGAATTTAATAACGCATATAGTCATAATACTTGTACCTACTTATAATAAAACTTATACATATTATAACATCACTAACCTATACAACTCTAAATAAGTTGTATAAGTTGTATGGAACGTCACATTATCATATTCTAAGTTTATACAACTTTATTTTTTATCTCCGTAATCTATACAACTTATAGAGTATAATGAATTGGGTCCTATATTATTTCCTTTATTACTTTTCTATTTTAAAAATACACATTTCTATTAGATTTATATAATTAGTTTAAGAAAAGATGTTACAACCAAAAATGATAGTTTGAAGCTTTATAATATCTTAATTTTTGAAAAGTATTTTGTAAATTTAAAAAACATTTGTGAGTCTGTAATATACGTTATCAATTTGTTTTCTAATACAAGTTTTAGATTTATTAGTTATATTAAACTTTATATGTATTTGAAAATAAATTTGTTAAATTAAAAAATAGGAAATAAAAATATAGAAGAAAACAACATATAGATCTTATTTATGCTTTGTGAAAAATATGGGCCCACTTAAACTCCATACAACGGTTGATGGGCATGGACCAAAATGACATTCGACTCGAAAAGGGTTAAGTTAGAATCATGTCGAAAACATTTAACAGCTGAAAGAGTAATTATTCGGAAAAAAAAACATTCAATAGATGGAATCACCAATTGTACTTTTGGTTTCGTAATACTAGTACAAGGGCATTATTGTTCAATGACACATCAAACGTGTCATTGGGTAAGGTATTCAAATACTTTACGTACATATAAAAAAAGTTATCATCATATGGTTGAATATACAATTTTCATGCATGAAAAATCAATGAAAGGACCAGAAAAGTAGAACGATAATTAGGATTTGACAAAAAATAAATAATTTTTGGTTTTTAATTTATTATTTTTATTGTTTTTGTTTTTTCTTAGGTAGTAGGTAGGTGATTTTTGTCGGGGTACAAGGTAAAAAGGTTTTCTACAGTAAACCGATAGACGTCAGTTTATAAACTAACACCATTTGCACCGCACGTATCGTCGGTTGTCAAAATGAGGTGATGGTGTATGGATGCAGAAATATTATATGACAAATCATTATTTTCGGTAGTTTTGGTAAATTTTTATGTCTGTTGATGTAGTGTTGAATAAATAATAGACAAAGTCGGTTTTAACAAACCATTGGAAGCGTCAAATAAAGGATGGATGCATATATGCATGTCGTGGTAATTAATTAAGAAGGTTGACGAGGAGTTGATTAGTTAATAGTTTAGACACGAGACATTAACGACCAACAATGCAAGAAGATTTTTTACGACTCTTAAGTCTTATCATATGACTCAAAGAGAACCAACAAATGAAAAGACTAAGAATATATATGCTGAAAATTTTGTACCTAATATTTAGATTTTAATAAAGTTGACAACTATAGCCTATCTAGTTGTTTTTAATTAAGTAAATACGGGTTTTCAATAGTTTGTAAGTCGCCGATGCACAAGAAAATTAACCGTTAACCAATCTATTTCTTGAGCTTTAGATTTTTTTGAAGATTGTTTGGGTAAGAGATTGATACCGATTTCAAAAAAGAATGCCCTGAGAGTGCCACAACCAGGTCCTCCGGCAAGCCAAATAATTAGTGGATCTTCTTCTGGGTTCCCTTCCGATTCCACAAAGTAATAAAATAGTTGCACTACTTCATCTTCTCCTACTCCGATATATCTGTTTCAAAATAAGTGTATGTGTGCATGTGAGCGTATGCATGCAAATATTCATGTAACGAGAGTATAATAGATACCCGGTTTCTAGTTTGAAAGGAAGAGGACCAGGATAGCCTGGTAACGTTTTGACAATTGTGTGAGAGGCAGTGAATGTGGTGAACTCCAAAAGAAGAATCAGAATCGAAAACCAAGCCAACGAATCACCTCTTTTCATCTTTGATTAGCTTGTGATTATGTAACGAAAATCCTTTGGTGATCGAAACCTCCCTCTCTATTTCGCTTTCTAGCATGGTTTGGTTTCTGCATCTTTCGAACTTATATAGAAAACACCGGTAACATTGGTAGGTTGATATATATTACATAGCAAGGAGGATTTCTTTGATAGGTTACTTTTATTGAAAGTCAATCATTTTAGTTTTCTCAATTTTTTCCTTTCGGTCCACGTCTTGTCACTTGTAAATTGTCAATTTTCCTAATTTAATTCGTTCAAATATAATTAACGTTACAATTACTAAGTCAAAGAAGAAATAATAAAGGATAAATTAGTTGTCATTTTACAAAAAGTAACCTTATTGCATTTTAATTTGTTAAACTTTGTATTTTTTTCTAGAATGGGCAATTAAATTGAGACTAACTAATTAATTTCTAAAACAATTTATCCAGGACCACCACAGCAATGTATTTCAAGTATTTGGATGACCCTTTTAATTAATATTTAATTATATACTAATTTCAAAATAAATATTAGTTTAATGCATGCTCAAGAAAATGATTAAAATCAACATCGAGATCTTAGAACATAGGAAGTGATAATGAAAGTTGTGGATGATTATAAGATTTTTTTGCTAACGTGACATCCATAATAAGAGTTGTGAATTTTTTTGGTGGATTGACAATGAGAGTTTTGGGAGATGTGGAAATCCCTAGTTTATTTTTATTTTTTAAATATTTAAATAAGATAAATATAAGATTTTATTAAAATAAAAGATAAAACTACAATACAGTAATTATAATAAAATACAAACACATACAATAAATATAAAATTACAATACAATAATTAAAAAAAAATACAAATACATAAAATAAAAATAGCTAACGTTGTCGATAGTCATCCGCAAGTGTCGAAATGTACGTCACGAGATCCTCGCGGAGTCTGCTATGTGTGCTCCTGTCTCTAATCTCTCTATTAATTCGGATATGTTCATTCAGTATCTCGTTATAAGTTCGGGGAACAACTGTAACCAGAGGAGCATACCATTCTTGGGCATCACAAATCGACCGTCTGTTGTCTTCAACAATCATGTTGTGCAATATGATACCCCCTTACATAACTCTTCTTAACTAGTTCATCTTGTAAAATCTCGCTGCATGTT
The DNA here is from genome assembly GCA_910822075.1 of Senecio squalidus. Lineage (NCBI taxonomy): Eukaryota > Viridiplantae > Streptophyta > Magnoliopsida > Asterales > Asteraceae > Senecio > Senecio squalidus. The sequence continues at coordinate 39,970,931 of CAJVGC010000589.1, read as the reverse complement.
TTATAATCACCCAACGACCTTGAAGAACACCGAATGCCCGTTCGATATCCTTTCTCGCACTCTCTTGAAAACGTTTGAATTTTTGACGTGGTTCGTCAAATGGGCACGAAAAAACTTTAACAAATATAGACCACTCCGGATATATACCGTCAGCAAGGTAATATCCTTTATTGTACTCGTGGCCTTTGACGGTGAATCTGTAATCTGGGGGATGAGTCGTTGAGCATATCATGAAACAACGACGATTGTTTAAGCACGTTGATGTCGTTGTTCGACCCCGCGACACCGAAGTAAAGCATGTCATATCCAAAAATCGTACGACGAAACAACTTTCATCATAACCGTTGGATAACTATGGTCACCTCGTGTGTATTGTCCTTTGTATGCATTTAGACATTGATCTCATTTCCAATGCATACAGCCGATGCTACCAAGCATACCCTTAAACCCGTGAACCTCATCGTGTTTTTGATATAAACGATTAACATCATCTTGTGTTGGGGTTCTTAGATTAACATTTGTATAAAAATGGATTACACATTTTAAAAAATTATCTAAGGATTTAAATGATGTTCATTATGACATTTGTAAATATTCGTCAAAAGCGTCCGGAGTAATCCCGTACGCCATCATACGCATAGCGGACATGCATTAATGTAAACAACTAAAACACATTATTTTACCCGTACAATCGGGTTGTTGTTTGAAATATTTAAAATAGTCGGGCAAAGGTTTGACGGAGTAATTAGATATACCTTCGACTATTCTGAGGAAAAGAGGTATTCTCATACGAAATCTTCTACGTAAATATTCATTCGGGTACGTGCTTTCGTCGAAGAAGTAATGTCGTAACACGTTTTCGTTTGTTGCAGTTCGATCACGGTTGATATATCGCCTTTTCCTTTTCTCAATCCGACGTGAACTTTCCGCCTCATTTTCTTCCTCCTCCATTTGTTCAACAACTTCTACCGACTTAACTAGTAATTCGACCATTTCGGATTCGGACGATGTCGAATCTGTAACTTCGGGATCGGTTGAAGAATATGAACTCATTTTTTGTTGTATATATATATTTAAAAAAAATAAAATTATAAACATTCAAGCGTTTGAAAGAAAAAATAAATAAATAAAAAACCTCAACGACTCGTTGCCTACACAACAAGGGAACCCGGAGTAATAACGGCTTATTGTAGGCGACAACAAAACGCACAACGACCAGTCTGTGTTCTCTACAGTAATTCCTTTATATTATTATATCCCCTTGCTGGTGCATTTGTTTGACAAATATCATTTGCTCTCTTCAATTATACATGTTTTAAACAAGTTGGATAATCATTCTACAAAGATGGCTAACATTAGGTATGTAACAATTTGTTTTATTTTATTATTTTAGCGTGTTATCTTATTTTGGTTCGAAAGACTACTAATCTTATCCATGCCTATGCATAATTAATAAGTGTAGTAATATGATAATTAAAGAAAAATTACTTTAGCGAAAATAAGACCCATGTTTTTAAGGGCATGCCAGATTTTGTGTATGTTGTATGAAATGGATTTACAAATAGTCGCGGGAAAAGGAGATCTCGAGTTTAATTCTCGTCAATCAACTCCTTTGATATGGCCTTCATTTTGCACAAAAAAAATGAGACTAATATGGTTTCTTCGATATTGGAATATTAATCAAGACTTTTATAACTTTTTGGATAAATCAATATATTTATTTCCCTAATTTTTGGTTGTGGGCCTTCGTCGATCTATGTTTTTGTCCTTCCATCATGTAAGCATGGTACATTAGGTTGGATGAGTAGCTTTTTAAATAACTTAAAAAACGTTTTCTACACTATAAGATATATTAAAAACAACTATTAAACGTCTATTTTTAATGCATCTTTCTCATTTAGTTTGTTTTTGACTCTATTTTTTTATCCTATTTAACAAAGTATGTGTAAAATCAACAAAATATTAATATATCATTTTCCAGGTTTTGTTTATTATGATATATAAGCTGTAAGTGAAACAAAAAATGAGTTTTGATATTCATCGCCCCCGAACGACAAATAAGACTAGCAAATTTAAATAATAAACATTTAATGAACTTCAATATTACTATATTTATAACGAATCATAACTCATTTTCCATTTATAATTAATAGATTCGATACTGATATAGAAGATGAATTATGATTCATTATAAATAAGATAATATTGAAATTCATTAAATGTTTGTTATTTAAATTTAGTTATCTTATTTATCGTCCCGGGACCGATGAATATCAAAACCCAAAAATTATATAAAAATTTGTAAAAATGTAATTAAAGTCAACTTTTTAATATTTAAAAAAACTAAGTTAAACGGTTGTCTAAATCTAATTAAACAAAAAAGGTTTAAGACTACAATTAAATAAGTTAACAAATATAGGCCAAACTATATATAAAATTTGAAAATAACATAAATGCGGGTGACCAAACTTAAAATTCATGACATGTTATGACTAGTGTGGTGGACGGCTGGTGGGTTTTTTTGTTCCAACATAAGAAAATGTCGTGACGGGAACAAATTGCTTTTATTTTAAGATATTTTTCTATAAAGTATGACACATTAGATGCGTTTAATATATAATATATTCTATATTAAACATACTTTTATGTTATGAGAACATGTAATATTAGGGCAATCCGGTTAATTAAAGACTTTAAAACAATGCCGTGATCATATCCTTGTAATGGCACATTGGCCGTCTCTTGGTAATAATTAAATCGCTCCCAATGTAAGTGGATGGATTTGGTAAGCAACGACACATGTTTTGAAGGTTCTTTTTGTTTTCTTAACGACAATTTGTATTAATTGATTAACGACTAGCGAAAGCTAGAGAAAGAGGAAAGCTATAACAATGGATTAGTTAGGATTGATTAGATGACAAATCCATTTGACCAATTAAGATTTACAAATTTGTTTTCTCTACTACTAATCCAAATGTGGAAGAAAAAAAAGTTTAATGTCCTCTTCAATGACATCTTTTTTAGTTTTTTCTAAGTTAAACATCATGTCGTTTTGATACCTCCAAATAAACTAAAGACTTGCTTTGACAAACACGTCAAAAAGTTTCCTTCTATCACTTGTGATGATAACAGAATTCGCCATATTTAAAAGATCATCTGAATGAGAGATTGATGGCATTTGAATTTCACCATTTGAATACGAATTTTCTTATTTCTTTAGCAATACAATGCGAGATTGGTGGCATTTGAATTCCGCCATTTAAATATGAATTTTCTTATTCCTTTAGCAATAAAACAATGTATAACGAAGTGATTTTCAATTGGGTATACTTGTAATTCCCATATATTGGATTATTCTTATATTAGTCTCGTGTGATTGACTCACAATTGGTGAAAAATTCACCAATGATAAATAAAAAAGTTAACATTTGTAAACACCGCGAGGAAGAATCTTTGCATCGCAAGTTTTTATGCGTCATGTTGATCACATGTACATGTCACGTTACATGACACATCAAATGATTGCATACAATTTTTCACGTAAATATCTCACGTCAACTATCTCAATATGACGAACAAAAAATATGATGCTCAGTTAGCACTGACAATCCTAACCCGATACTTAAAGAAAGGGTCAGTTTGGGTGGAAATTTAATGGCTATGGGTTGATCTAGGTGACACTCAATTCATATAACGGGTCAAACGGGTGATTTTACAGCTTCCTATTTCATGAGGGCGGGTCGAACGAGTCATGAGAGAACATTTTATGCTTGTGGAGATTGGATTGGATGGGAAGCCCTGAAACGATATGAGAGGATTGGTTGTGGAGGTTGGTAGGGAAAAACAACCATGAAAGAGAAACTAAATCTTTGAAAATATAAATAATTAATATAGCATTCAATATTTAATAATAAATAAATAATAGGTGTATTAAATTAAAAAACAAGAGAAGTTGGTAATTGAAAAGATTTTCTCTTTTCAATGATCTTTTGAACTGTTTATTTACTTTTTGATGTATATTAGAGAGAGAATAGAGGGGGTTTGGTGGTTATATTTATTTTGTGGTTAAAAACCCATAAATTTTGTGTGATATATTAGATTATATTAAATTAATATTAATATTAAATAATTAATATAATTAAACCCACACATTTTGTGTGATATATTAGATTATATTAAATTAATATTAATAATAAATAATTAATATAATTTAATTTACAATCGAATACAATATTATTTCTAGTTTTGTAGTTTTATTTTTATACACAAAGCAATACTTACAAATTTAATTATATAGTTTCTTTTATGATATTTGTAAATATTATAAGTAATAAAACTCTAACTTATATTTTAATGATTTATTTTATGTTTGTTATATATAACAGAATAGTAATATATAATAAAAACTATAATTTATAGATGCAAAAAAAGAGTAGAAAATTAAAGTAGAAAAGTTTCTGATTGACCCGACCCGACCCTATCCAACCCGTTTGACCCATTTTCTAAAACGGTCCGTTTGACTCGTAACCCATTTTGACTGTTCGAACAGAGATTGTCAAACACAAAGATTAGGTGATGTCAACCTTGGATCTCCTGTGATGATCACAGTGCAAACCCAACAAGTTCTTGACGAACCTAGGGTGATCAAGGTTGAGGATGAGAGTGAGAGTATATGAACTCTGCGTTTAAGGTTTTGTGTGTGCGTTGAGATCAGATAAGATAAAAAAGTGGGATCGATAATGATTTGGACCCTGTATTTATATGGCCAGTGTCAAGTATATGGAACGTTGTCCATTAATGATGATCATGAATACTTGAACGGTCTTAATCATTAATCACCAGTGTATGTAACGCCTTACTATTATGACGATAATAAAGCACTCACAAACGCTGACACCTTGGACAGGCGGTGACAGCTTGACAGGCGGTGCTGACTTGACAGGCGTTGACATAGCTTGATTTGACAGGCGCTGTCATAGCTTGACTTTGACAGGCGCTGACATAGCTTGACTTTGACAGGCCCTGACATAGCTTGACTTTGACAGGCCTAGCTTGACTTTGACAGGCGCTGACATAGCTTGACTTTGACAGGCCTAGCTTGACTTTGACAGGCGCTGTCATAGCTTGACTTTGACAGGCGCTGACATAGCTTGACAGCCGCGGACAGCTTGACAGCCTCGGACAACCTTGACAGAGCCGCGGACAGCTTGACAGGCGCGGACAGCTTGACAGCCGCAGACAGCCTTGACAGGCACGGACAGCTTGACAGCAGCAGACAACTTGGGCTTGGTTCCTTACTAACCTCATCATTGACCCTAACCCGTTTTGACCCATTATCAAACCCCACTTGATTCGTCTATTTTGTCACCCCTATGCTCAGTTATGATATACACCTATGATGCACAAATGTTGGTAACGTTGCATGTCACATGACATGATGGACAATACGACTTTGAGTCATGCTGCTTTATTTAAGTCTTTGAGTCATACTACTTAAGTTACAAATGTATATCTTTGTACCATATTCTTCCCTATCCATTTTTTTATATATTTTATTAAATAAAGCACTCATTATGAGATTTTTTTATAAATCAAATCTAATATTACTTATAATCTAAAGGAACTACACCATCTAAGGTGTGAGTTATTCCAAATAATGAAATGGTGTGTATTTGAAACTCCTAACTCTTTAGTTATCATATTTTCTAATTATCATAATGGAGAGTTTTACTATGTCCTAACTCTTTAGTTGTCCCATGTTAAACTCCTAACTCTTTAGTTACCTCATCTTTTAATATATGTTTTAATTAACATAATGGAGAGTTTTACTATGTCTTAACTCTTTAGTTGCCCCATGTTAAACTCCTAAATTTTTAGTTGTCCCATCTTTTAATATTTGAGTTTAAGTACCATAATGGAGAGTTTTACTATGTCCTAACTCTTTAGTTGCCCCATGACCTATAAATAACGGCTTTGTATTCCTCTTGCAAAATGATCTAGGCGTTGGCAGCTATGCAAATTAGTATTGGCAAGTTGGTTGGCATGCCATTAACCGATGGTCTACAAGACCATGTTTTCACTGTTTTGGCAACAGTTGATCGTCTATATACTCAATCGAGTTGGTGCTACAAGAGTTGTGGAGAGTGCAGCAAAGAGTTAGTTGTAAAGGATGGTTTGTTTTTTGTGATCTTTGCAATGACTTTTGCAAGTACCATATGATAAGGTTGTTGTTTTGAGTTGTTTTATGTAGGGAGTATGATATTAACCTACCAAATTCCTGCCTTTTGTAATGTTTGTTTTCGTTGTTGCAGGTATATGGTCCATGTGCATGTTGTTGATGAGACAAGTGATACAATATTTACCATTTTCAATTCCGTGGCGGAGAAGGTGTTTGATAGTTGTGCCAACAAACTGGTGAATCGATTGGGCATTGACAATGATGGTTTCCGCCGGAGTAATTCAATTTGGGTGGCCGGACTTTTGAATTTAAGGTTAGACTCCCAAATTACTTCACTAGGGACTTAGACTTCCACCATTACAGGGTTGTTGGTATGTACGAAATCCACATGCCCCCGAATTATTGCATTCGTTCTCTACGCAGGAAGAAGGTATGTGTCCTTATTGGCTACTCATATTTTAAATATGTCTAGAAATGTGTTTCCCTTACTTTGTATCCTTTTCTATTGCCTCCATCGTAGCTCAAACAACTTGCGAATTTCTATCACGTGGATCCACTGTTTCTGGTGGACACTGGTGAGGGTGCTCCTCCAAAATTGGTTGGTTATGTTGAAAGTGTTGGGTCGGTTTCCAAAGGTGGTGACGTCGCGGACATTTATGCCCCTTCAAAGAAAAGGGCATGAGCTTCAGGATGTTAGTAATAATATGTTGAAGTACGCCTAGTTTTTTTAAATCTTGAAATTCCTACAACGAATACTCTCCTCTCTCACACACACACATATACACACACACATATACACACACAATGTTGAGAAGACAATTCGATCCAAAACACATATTTTCTCATTAGGAAAAAAAATATTGTTCCAATGATTTAAACTTGGAAACATAATTAGTTTGTTGGTTTAGATTGGTCTTTGAGCAAACCACCTTTTAACCAACTCAAGGCATTCTTCAGACTTGAACTCAGGAGCCGTATGACCTGCTCCCTTCACAAAATGTTTTCTTATAAGATATTATCATCTTTTTCATGTTTATACCACCACATAACATGTAATAGTACCTTTATGGTAGCAAATACTAATGAATAGTTATCATTGGCATATGTTGTTTTGTATCCTGCATCTTGACCATTAGCATACCATGCCTCCTAATTACTACCGTTAATCGTCAAGTTAAGGGAATTTATCCAGTTACGTACTGTGCCCACATGCGGAACCATCATGTCATGATCTCGATCCGCTATTTTACACAAAAGTAAGGATATATAAGTGGATGTAAACAACCATGCTTATTCGATGAACCCAAAGATGTATGTAACACATATAAAAATACCTAAAAATCAAAGCTCGACAATTTCTCTTGCTTAATCTCTGGTGGTAGGCAACACTACTATGGACATTGAATTCATATTGCGGCATATATAGAAGGTTTACCATAGTTGTACTTCATATCCAAATTACATAACAACCATTCCTCTAGCGTTCCCTAATTTATGACATTAATTATATTCACTCGAATAAGTATTTTTTTTTCGATGATTGCATACTAAAATAAATGAACTTTGCGATTTAATCAGGTATTAGTTGTTATACTATACCTCTCGTACGTTAAGTGCTTTCATAACATTTTTATCATTTGCCCAAAGGGTTGCATAGTTATAATAGTCTCCCTGTGAAAAGACATTTATAAGCATATACCCATGGTAAAGAGAATTGAAATATACTAGCTAAATCGAGAAATGAATTGAAGCAAGGGAATTACTCGACAAAAGGTATGTTTAAGTGAAGACCGTGTAGATAGCATTTTAATTGGATTGGCACTTAGAGTTCTTTGATTATACCATATAACTGGATTTCCACTACTTCTAACCAAATTGGTTGCCGAATCACAATCAGGATCCAAGATTTGTTGAATGTTAATGTCTCCGACGCGCTAACAATAGAAAAAAGAAGTTTTAGAAAATGTGTCCTAATCTAAAAGAAAGAAAATGCATGTTTATGATAGATGAATTATTTTTACTTTGTTGACTTCATTGAGATCCAATATGCACTGCAGATTGTTAGAGTCGGCTTCCGCATAGTTTCCATGACAATCATTTTGTGTAGACTGTACTAAGTTTCAATAGTAAATTTGAGAATGAATGTGATATACTGATATGATTTGTGAAACCATGATGGAAAAGGATGTATATGTTACCTCATATAATTCTTCGGAGATAAGTGCCATACGAAAAGCATATTCAAGTCTAGAATTTATATCACCAGTTTTGTCGGTCAATGGGTTTCCCGCGATGTATCCCTTAGTTCCCATTCACAAAAATCGTTAGTATATAATGTCATATGTAAACAAATCTTGTTTAAGATTCCTACTTGTAACCTATGATATACTTACTTGAATGTTTACGATTGGCTCTAGTCCTTCATCGTTGCCTTTAGAGACGCTCAAAGAAGTAAAAAAAAATGAATTAGATTAATTTACGTACTCTTTTCATTCTTAAAACATATATGTGGTCAACCTTGATTAGAAGATATACAAAAATAAGAAGGTACCTTTATATAACTCCTCTGTAATCATTGGAATAACAATCCCTGAATAAGAAATTCCCGTAACATACATAGGATTGTTCGAAAACTTGGGATGGTCCCTAACAAACTGCATTACAAATAATTATCAGTAAGAATCCTTTGCCATATATATATTAATTTTGTGTAAACTTCAACAAACCTTTCTTAGAAATTCAGCGGTTTGTGTTGCTGATGTTGTGTCACTAGAACGAATGGCTTCTTGAGTCTTCCTATAGGAATATCCGGTTAACGTAGGTGCATCCAAATATATCACATTCGCCACCTTTCAAGTCCCAAACGAGATTTTTAGCAAAACGACCAGCACAACTTATCATGTTAAGAGATGTTATATCAAAACATATGATTTAAATTAGACACACACGTATATAAATCAATATCATGTACATTCGTCCAAGAGTACGGGTCTAACCGTAATGCTGGGACATTGACCATATAAGTCCCGTATTGTATTTGCATAGGACCTATATATAAAAACATGCGATGATAAATGTTCGAGACATATAACTGGTCCTTATAAGTATATATGGTTTCCCTTTTGTTTAGAAATCATATCATATCATATTATATGTCTATTCCGCGATTATAGCTAGTTTAAACGTAACTTTTCAAATATATAAGATTATAAAGAAAATCAAACTTATGATTAGTAGTCTAGGGAAAAATTCTGAACGTTTATTTTTGCACTATTTTGTAGAAAAAGTAACTTATAGATAATGTTTCTTTTATTAAATTTAGTAAAAAACACCCGGTTCTATCCGACCGGTTGAACTTCCGGTTCCTGTTCGACTACCGACCATCCATATTGGTTTAGGGAGATAATCATTTAAAAAGAAACCTTATGTTAGTCTAGTTTTACAAGTTGAAGAAGTTGATTATGTAAAAATTAGAAAGTTTGTGTAGTAAGTTTTATAAGTTATGAGATTTTTCTTGAAATAATGAGTTGAAGTGTTCAATTAAGGGGTGTTTGTTTCGACTTATTAAATGTGCTTATGAGTTTATGTAATTTTTTATAAATTTATAAGTTTATTTTTTCTGGCTTATAAGCTTATGAAGCTGAGCTTATGGTTTATCTAAAGTCATAAGCTCAACTTGATAAGCTAATAAGCCGAAAAAAATGGATTTATGAGCTTATTAAATATTATATAAGATCATAAGCCGATTATATAAACCGAAACAAACATACCCCAATAAGATAATATAGAATATTAATATAAAGAAAAGTCAAAGTCCACTTGGATTAAAGTATACATTTTAAGTTTGCTTTCCCTAAAAGTGTTACATTTTAAAATTTGGAACAAGTTCCCATCAAAAGTTTATAAAAATGAAGATACGTGAATGGATAATCTACAGCAAACAGATAACAAAATATTTATCGCTACTCAATGCATGCATCTTCATCCAACTATTATATCAATCATATTTTGATATTCAAATAACTATTTAAAGGCTAATTTAATTTTATCAAAAATAATTTTTATTTATGTGGCAACAGCATGTGGGTATCATGTTAAAATAAATTAGAAAGAAGACTGATATAACTGTTTAATGAAGAAATTTCAATTCTGAAGTAAATTTATAGTAATAGTTATTTAGTTATATCATTTAGAAGATAAATAATTAGAAAAGCCTAAGAAAACACAGAATATGTTACCAATTTCAAAAAAGAATGCCCGGAGAGTACCGCAACCTGGTCCTCCGGCGAGCCAAACAATCAGTGGATCTTCTTCCGGGTTACCATCCGATTCCACAAAGTAATAAAATAGTTGCACATCTTCATCTTCTCCTACTCCTATATATCTGTAGGTTTAGATTACTTTCCATTACATATACATATATGTTGCGACACCAGAATGTCAAGGGGTAGAAGGTTCGGATCCGGAAGAGCTGATTCGATGAAGACCTTCAGCCTGATCCTTATCTTCGATCTTGAGATTAGCTACACAGACAAACAACACACGAGTAAACGGGGCGGGGATGATCCCCTGGTTTACCTCGGGCGTGAGAGTAAGATATCGAAGAGTAAGGGATAAAGAGTAAATTAAAGTGAAGAATGTATGTAAACGTTACCCTCAAAATGAAGTGTAAGCTTGGTATTTATAGGCCTTGAGATTCGGATAATAGCGTGCTCTTAATACCACATCTCGTTTATCCTGAAGATATTTCGAAGTGTTGTACTCTTTGTCGAGAAATCATCCTTCGGCCTTCCGGTCCTTAGGATGTTCTTCGGATATTAGGTGTTACTTAGATTCCTTTTCTCGAAGATTGTGCCAGGTTTGTTACATCATTCGGCGTACCATCGGTTTAGCCGATAGACTTCTATCGGCATACCCGATGGTACGTCATCAGCCCCCCCTAGTCTAGTATTACGTAGTTAAGACTATGTAATGCTTGACTAGAAGAAAAAATAGAGCATTTGGTTCTTTCTTGTGTTCTTTCGGCTACAAGAATAAGGTTTCTTGTGTTCTTTCGGCTACAAGAATAAGGTTTTTTGTGTTCTTTCGGAAAAATACTAAGTGTTTAGTTGTTTAGGCGGGATAATTATATTTTAGTTTGGGCGGGAAGTTTTTGAACCGTGGTAATTAATGCTCGTGCCACTTGTCGCCGCGCGATTGGTTGAGAGAGGCGGTGGGATTATACGCGCGTCCCATCGTCTGCCCTACACTTCCCTATAAATACCCCTTTTTACCTCATTTGTAAGTTTTTTCCACCGTTTTTTGATTTTCACCTTTAACTGGGTGTTTCTCTTTCTTCAACTTTTTCTTTCGCTTTTCCTTGTTTCTTGTTCTGTCATTATGTCGAATAAAGATAAGGAGAACCTCCAGAGAAGCTTCAATACTTTAACTCAGGGGGATCTCGATGCCCTTTGCGTGAAGTATGCCATCGGCGTCGGGTACGGAGCCATTCTTCCGGGTCCGAATGACACCATTCTGGATCCCCCCCCCCCCCCCCCCCCCCCCCCGGCAAGATAGGTGTGTATGCCGAGTGGTTTGAGTTTTCTAATCTCAGACTTCCATTTTCTAGACTTTTTCTGGAGGTTTGCGAGTACTTTAAGTTCATGCCTTCACAGATGAATCCTCTCGGGGCTTTGAGACTTACTTGCTTTGAGGTTCAAAGCTGGGCTCTAGGCTATGAACCTTCATTAGATCTTTTCCGGACATTCTACAAGCTTGGGAAGGCCGGTGACTGGTTCACCGTTGATAAGAGGAGAAAACCGAACCCTGCCTGTTCTTCCGGAGCTCCCTCCGGCCGAAAGAATTGGAAGACAAAGTTTTTCTTTGTTGATGCTGGTGTGGCTCCCATCCGGATGAGGTTGAAGCACAAGGATGAGTCCGTTTCTGATGAGCCGGTTGCAAGAGGAATTGTTCCGGACTCTGCTATCGAGGCCTTCACGACTCATAAGATAGACTGTCGGACGCTACCGGAACATGTCTTGGTTATGGCTGGTGTGAGTCGGGTGTGGACATCCAACGCTACCAAGCCTTGTTTGCAGATGAATGATCGAGGCGAGTCAAGTGTTTTTGTTTCTGTTACCGATAACTCCTTGCCGATTATTATTTTGACTTTTTTCCCTTTTTTGTAGACTTGGCTCTGATCGATTTTTTGGAACTGGCTCATTGGGATGGAGTTCAGTACATCTCTCGCCCAATTCTGGATGACGAACCAACCTGGCTGGTTCGGATGAATTCCAGGGTGGTGCATATGTCCAAAGACGATCCTCCTCCCCCCTACACCGATGCTGATGCCGTTTTCCCGGCGGGATATACTTTGAGGGACCCTTCGAACGAAGATTTTGTCCAGCCAGCCCCTGGGACGATTCTGGGTAGCGGTAGTCAACCGATGAAGAGTGGTAATAATACTATCCCTTTGCTTTTCAATGCTTTGTTTGCAAAGACATCATCTTCTGTGGGGAATACAGCTGTTAGGAAGAGGAAAGCCAGTGACTGGTTCTCCCTTGATGAGGGGGCCGCTGATGTTGAAGGTGAGGCTTCCGAAGAGGAGATCGAACCGAGGGTTGAGGTACCGAAGAAGAAGAAGAAAGTTTCCGGGCCTGCTAAGGGTGTTGTTATTCGGGAAAAGCGAGGGGACCAGGGGTCCGAAGCTTCTAAAGCCGATACTTCTCAACCCAGGGAGAAGAACAAGGAAGTTGTCCAACAAGTCTCTCGTCCTAAAAGTAAGTTTATCGTCCTTGATAGTTCGGAGGAGGAAGGTTTTTCTCTAGATGGTACGGAACTCTATTGTGATCCCTCCTCTTGTGAGACTTCTTCCGAAACGACTATTGCTCTTGGATTGATAGTTGATGACGTTTTGTCAACAGGTCCTTCTGTTGATCCGGAGAAGGTTGTCGAGAGGCCAAGTACCGAAGCTAGTTATGCAGCCGAGAAACCTTCGGAAGGTACTTCTTCGGCCGGGCCAATGGAACAGGAGAATGAGGAGCCTATAGCTCCTATGTTGGTTGATGAACCTCTTCTACTAATCAGTTCGGAAACTATAGTGGAAGAGGAAGTTGCAGCGACGGAGGAGGAGGTTGTAACTATGGAGGAGGAGGTTGTAGTTACGGGGTCTTCAATGCCGGAGGATTTGATCCTTCAGACTGTACCCCTGACTGAATCTCAACCCGAAGGGTCCAAGAATCTTAGAGATGAAACTTCCAGTCAAGCCTTGGGAGGTCATGTAGGAGGTACTTCTTCTCTCCTGGACATTGTTCAACCTTCTCCTGCTTCGGAGTTGGCGGGATCTTCTGCCCGTACTCGGATTTGGGTGAAAGGTAAGAACGTGATGTCTCCCTGTGTTCTTTGTTAATTTTCTTCCCTTCATGTATTAATTTTTCATTTATCTTTCTCCAGATATGCGAAAGAAAATTGAACCTTTGGAGGATGTTAGCATTTACTCCGAAGGTAACCAGTCAGAATCCGAATCCGAGGGTCTGGATGACGCGGTAGCCGAGACACTGTTTGTGCCGGGAGTGAGCAAGGTAAAATGTGGGGATTTGATCGAAGCCGAATCTTACGAGGTGAATCGGGATCTTGTTGAAAATTTTGCTACTCCGGCGGAAACCCTTCGTCTGCGAAAACTTGGTAATGTCCAAGCAGGCCGAGAATTTGACTTTGCTCTTGCCTCACTATGTGCTATTGGTCCTGACCTCCGTCGCCGAATGGAATCATCGGCACGGGAAACGGAAGAGCAAAGATTCCGAGCCCTGGAACTTCAAGGTCAACTTTCTTCAGCGAAGAAAGATCTCTCCGAGGCTCTTGACGAGAAAAAGCATTATCGTGAAAAGAGTCGTCGATTGTCAAAGGAGATTGGGACGATGAAAGCTTCTTCTTCTCAGTTTAACGAGGCTGCTGCCAAGGAGCTTACAGAAAAACTGAAGAATGATCATCGATCTGAATTGGAGAAGCTGAAAGTTGAGCAGGCCGAAGCTGTGAAGAAATTGAAGGCCAGCCATGAGACTGCCATAGCCAATATGAAGATGGAGCATGAGGCTGCTATGGCCGAATCTCGGGCTCGTCATGATGCCCAAGGCAATGTGCTCAAGTCTTTGGAGGAGAGGTTGAGAAATCAAGACTCGGAGATGGCTGTGCTTCGTTCGGACAGAAGTTGGTTGGTAACAATGGGTCCGAAACATGTTGTTAAGAAGCTACATTCCAGTCACGAGTACTCCCGCCCTCAAGACAACATTCGGGTGCTTAACTATAGGCTTGGGTGTCACGATGGTCTGATTGCTGGTGTCAACCTGGGCCGTTTGAAGCAGAAACCTTCATCTTCTCCGTTCCATAATTCCGCAGCTGCTTCAGAATTAGAGAAAGCCCTGGGTGATGCTTCAGACCTAAGTTACCCTTACCTTGAGGCATTATCTGCCACCGATGGTTCCCCCCTTGAGGATTTCCAGGCTGTTGAGCCCGCCCCTGGTCCTCCTTCGGATGACGAATGAAACCTTGTACTCCTCTATCTTTTGCACTGTAATGACTAAACGTGTCCTTGACCTGTGAGGACATGTTTCAAAAGACATTTTTATAATTAATGCCATGCACAATTTTTGTTTGATTTTCGGATATATTTATATTGTCTTATTTATTTGCTGTGATTTGGTTTGTCGGTTAAATGCTTTGTATGAATCTTATTTAACTTATCGTTCGGAGTTAGATCCGATGCTTATTGAGGTTAGGCTCAATTCATCATTCGGAGTTAGGTCCGATATTTATTGAGGTTAGGCTCAATTTATCATTCGGAGTTAGGTCCGATATTTATTGAGGTTAGGCTCAATTTATCATTCGGAGTTAGGTCCGATACTTATTGAGGTTAAACTCAATTTATCATTCGGAGTTAGGTCCGATACTTATTGAGGTTAGGCTCAATGATTGCAAAATCTCATCCTTATTTTTTCTTAGACTATCTGAATTGTTTATATGTTCATACATTTCTTCAAATGTCATGAACATTCATTCGAATAGTACTAGTAGTAAAATGAAGGGAAAACTGGCCCTGAAGGCCTTTCATTCATAATAAGAAATTTAATCATTACATTACATCCTATCAACTAACGATGGTATTTTTGGAGGTTCATTGCGTTCCATGTTCTCGGAATTGGAGTGTCGGCCATGTCTTCCAGCTCATAGGCCCCGTTACCCTTATCTTTGGTGACCTTGTAAGGACCCTCCCACTTTGGTCCCATTTTTCCTTCATCCTCCTGTCGGCTTGCTTCATTCTTTCGGAGAACCAAATCACCTTTTTCCAACGCCAGCTTCCTTACTTTCTTGTTATAAGTCCCCTCAAGCTTTTCCTTGTACTTAGCTTCTCGGACTGCTGCTGCGTTTCTCCGTTCCTCCAATAGTATCAGATTAAGCCGAATCTCTTCCTGATTGGTTTGTTCATTTTCGGACGTCATACGATGGCTTGGCATTCCTACTTCGGCTGGGATGACGGCTTTGGATCCGTAAGTCAGACTAAAAGGTGTTTCTCCAGTACTTGTTTTCTTGGTGGTTCGGTGTGCCCATAACACATGAGATATCTGATCCACCCAGTCTGTTCCTTCTCTTCCCAATCTTGCTTTTATCCCGTCACCTATGCTCCGGTTGATTCTTTCGACTTACCCATTGCTTTGTGGATGTGCTACCGAAGTAAAGGTTTGCTTGATCTTCATTTCGCTGCACCAACGTCGTAGCGGATTTTCCGAAAATTGTTTGCCGTTGTCCGAAACTAATTCGTTCGGCAAACCGAACCTGCATACGATGTTTTCCCATACAAACTTTTGTACTTGTTTTCCGGTGATTCGGACAACAGGTTTTGCTTCAACCCACTTCGTGAAATAGTCTACCGCCACAATCAGGAATTTCATTCCGCCCGTTCCAGTTGGAAATTTGCCAACAATATCAATGCCCCACTTTTGGAAGGGCCATGCCGATAGTACTGACACCAAGTTGTGCTTGGGAAGTCTGGGTATGGGTGCATGGATTTGGCAAGAATCACATTTGCGAATCACCTCGATGGCATCGAAATGCATCGTAGGCCAGAAGTACCCCAATCCAGTGATCTTTGAGACGATGCTGCGTGGCCCGGCGTGCATACCACATGCTCATTCGTGCATCTCTCGGATAACATAGTTAGCCTGTAACGGTCCCAAACAACGAAGTAGTGGTGAAAGTGGGTTTTTTCGATAGAGCGTGGTACCTTTCATCACGTAGTTCGGTGCTTTCATCCTGATCTTTCGTGCCTCATTCGGATCCTGTGGTAAGCTTCCTTCTTGCAGAAACTTTATGATCGGTGTCATCCAAGTTGTTCCTTCGTCTTCTACGACCATCAACGTTTCTTTCGGGTTTATTATCGACCGTTGGTCTTGCGTTTCCACCATTACTTCCATCGTGGTGTGTCCAAATGCTATTGATGCTAGTTTGCTCAGGGTGTCAGCAACCTTGTTCTTCGTTCTCGAAACTTGTTCGATTGTACATGATTGAAAAGTGGCCATCAGACTCTTTGCCTTGTCTTTGTATCGGTTCATTCGGTCTTCCTTAGCTTCATATGTTTCATTAATCTGGTTGGCAACCAACTTGGAGTCCACTTTGATCTTCAAATGTTCCACTCCCTTTTCTTTAGCTTTTTGTAACCCTGCCAACAGAGCCTCATATTCGGACTCGTTGTTTGTGTTATCAAAGCCAAAACGAATGGAGAATGAAAATTCTCTTCCTTCTGGGCTAACAAGGAGAATTCCAGCTCCCGAGCCTTCTGAGCTGGAAGATCCATCAGTGAAGAGATGCCAGGTGTGATCTTGCTTCTTGCTTTTTCCTTCAAAACAGGAATCTGCCGGTCTTTTTCTCTTTCTATTCTTTGTGGGTTGTTCTGTACCCGTTTCTTCCAGACTAGTCTCTCTAGGAACAATCTCATCAGGGACTTCGGCTATGAAATCTGCCAGAACTTGTCCTTTGATGGATGTCCTAGGGACATACTCTATATCGTAGCTTCCTAACTCGATGGCCCACTTGGTAAGTCTTCCGGCTGTTTCCACGTTCTTTAAGATTTGTTTCAGTGGTTGGTTAGTGATCACTCGGATACTATGGGCTTGAAAGTATCTCTTCAACCTTCGAGAGGTGTAAACCAAGGCTAGCGCTATCTTCTCTATCTGAGTATAGTTGTTTTCGGGACCTTGTAGCACCTTACTAACAAAGTAGATAGGCATTTGCTCTCCCTTTCTTTCAGCCAGCAGTGCCGAACTAATGACTTCGGCCGTTGCTGATAGATATAAGATCAAAATTTCTCCTTCCTTCGGCGCGGTTAAAGTGGGAAGCGCCATCACGTATCTCTTTATTTCTTGCAAAGCTTCCTCGGCTTCGGGTGTCCACCTAAAATCGACCTTTTTCACCCAATTCTTTAACGTTCGAAAGATCGGCAGTGATCTTTCGGCGGATTTCGAGAGGTAACGTCCCAAGGCTATGACCTTGCCATTTAGGCTTTGAACTTCCTTCATAGTCCTAGGAGACAATATTCCTTCAATATCCCGAACCTTCTCGGGATTTGCATTGATACCGTCTGGAGTTACGATATGACCCAGGAACTTGCCCTCTTCCATCCCAAAAGAACATTTCTTTGGATTGAGTTTCATGTTTATTCTCCGGAGGTTAGCGAATGTTTCTCGGATATCTTGGATCATCTCTTCCTCTGATATAGATTTTATCACTAAATCATCGAGGTAGGCCTCCAAATTTCTCCCTATCTGTTCCGAAAAAGCCTTATCTATCAACCTTTGATAGGTAGCTCCGGCGTTCTTCAGACCAAAAGGCATTTTTTTGTAGCAGAAAATTCCCATGTCAGTGTGGAAGGCCGTCTTGTCTTCGTCTTCCCTTGCCATTTGTGTCTGATGATATCCTTTGTATGCATCCAGGAAACATTTGAACCTGAAACCAACGAGTGCTTCCACTTTTAGGTCCACTTCCGGTAATGGATATGCGTCCTTCGGACAAGCATCATTGAGATCCTTGAAGTCAACGCACATTCTCCAGGTGTTATCACCTTTCAAAATCATGATCGGATTTGCCACCCAGGTGCGGTATCGGACTTCGCGAAGGATTCCAGCTTCGGTCAACTGTTTAACCTCTTCACAGGCGGCTCTACTTCGGTCAGGTGCTAAACCTCGCTTCTTTTGTACTATCGGATTCTTTCCTTTCTGGATGGCAAGCTTATGTTCAGCTAGTCCCCTTGGTACTCCGGTCATATCCGAGGGTTTCCAGGCAAAGACGTCCCTGCTTTGCCGAAGAAGTATGATGAGTTTCTCTTTGCCTTCTTCGGTGAGTGCATCTCCGATGGTAACAGTCTGTTCTGGGTGATCCGGATGAATGATGACCTTTCCTGGTTTTGTTTCTCCCTCCTCCTTCTGTAATATTCTCTCAATCCTTTGGCATTCCAACACTTTGTGGGCCTCCGGACGTATTTCTACGATTCCTCCGGGCGTAGGAAATTTCATGAGAGAATGGGCTGTTGACACAATAGCTCGGAGCTTGGCTATTCCGGGTCTCCCAATAATAACGTTATATGGGGAGTGGGCCCGGACTACCAAGAAGTTGATTTCCACGGTCCGAAACTTGTCTTCATTTCCGATGGTGAAAGGTAGTCGGATCTGATCTATTGGCTTTACGGACTCTCCGGAAAACCCAACTAAATATTGGGAGCATCTCTCCATCCTACGTTGTACCACGACATCCAATTCTAGAAAACATTGTTCAAAGAGTATTTCCGAGGCACTCCCATTATCAACGTATATTCTATGGACCGTTTGGTTTCCGATGTCTCCTACCACAATCATTGGATCCGTGACTCCTTCGAGGGTATCGACCGGGGGAAAATACATGCCTTGCATCATCCAGGACTTCGTTTCTTCGTCACAAAGCTTACTACTTTCTCCTTCGAAGAAAACCATCTGTATCTCTTTCCCTTTTCCTTTCCCGGGGTGCACCATGCCTTGCTTCTTTTGGCCACCCTGTTTGATTCCCTCTAGTAAGTGATCTAGCTGTCCGGTTCTCACAGCCTCCTCAATTTGCTTCTTTAACTGAAAACAATCGTTTGTATAGTGCCCCTTATCCCGATGGAATTCGCACCATCGATCTAAGAATCTTTTATCCGGGGTACCTACTAAGGGGGCCGGAGTAGTGAAGTGAATTCTTCCTTTTTCGGTAGCATAGATCTCACTGGGTGTTTTGTTGAGTTCTGTGAAATTTACGTGTCGTCGAGATTCTCCGGATGCGGGGAAAGGAGAGGCACGGACAAGTCCCCGTCCGAACCTTCTTTCGTGACTACCGGGGGAAAAGCTTTTCCGGCTTGGGGAAGATCTCCAAGGAGGACTTGCAGTAGGGGACACCACCTTCAACCCTTTTCGGGATGCAGCCGTGTTCGACTCGATGTATTGTCTCGAGGCCTCTTTCCCATTAAGGAATCTCTTAACACGGTCCATCATTTCGTCCACTGTAACTGGCACTCGAGCGTTGAGCTTCGCAATGAGGGGCGGTACCCGGATCCCTTCCATGAACCCCGAGACCTTAAGTGTATCATCCCCTCCCTTAATCTGCAGGAGCTCCCTCTTCCACCTTTCCACGAAGTCCTGAAGACTTTCGTTCTCCCTCTGCTTGATCTTAGCAATGTCCGTTGGACCTCGAGTATACCTACGTTGTTGCATGAAATAAATTTCGAACTTCCTTTTCATATCCGTGAAGCTGTCTATGCTTTCCTCCTGTAGCTCCCCGAACCACACTCTCGCCGGTCCGACGAAGGTTTGGGCAAACATTCGGCACCAGATCGGCATAGGCCAACCTTCGGTATCAGCTGCGCCGGAAACAATAGCTAAGTGGTCATCCGGGTCACCACTTCCGTCGTAGGTACGTACGATGCTAGGCATCTTTACTTTTCGAGGTATGGCAAACGTTGAAATTCTTCTGGTAAACTTAGAGGCAAACTCTGATTGATAAGGAAGGTTCAAATCACCTTCTTCGTCGATATCGTCCTGCTCCGAGTCGCTCGAATAGACAATTTTCCGAACCAGTGGAGGACTCTTTCGGGAACGATCCTTTTTCTTCTTTCGGTCATGTTCCTTTAACATGGCCTTGAGCGCGTCGTAATTCTTTTCCAGGAATTCCTCCGAGACCCCAGTGGCTCTTTCCCTGTCATGCTGGTCGTTTCTCGGAGTTTCATCTTCAATGATTACATCCTTATTACTTCCTGAAGTATTTCCTGTAGAAGCCATGTATGGTCCCACGGATGGCGTCAAATGTTGCGACACCAGAATGCCACTAACACAAGGGGGTAGAAGGTTCGGATCCGGAAGAGCTGATCCGATGAAGACCTTCAGCCTGATCCTTATCTTCGATCTTGAGATTAGCTACACAGACAAACAACACACGAGTAAACGGGGCGGGGATGATCCCCTGGTTTACCTCGGGCGTGAGAGTAAGATATCGAAGAGTAAGGGATAAAGAGTAAATTAAAGTGAAGAATGTATGTAAACGTTACCCTCAAAATGAAGTGTAAGCTTGGTATTTATAGGCCTTGAGATTCGGATAATAGCGTGCTCTTAATACCACATCTCGTTTATCCTGAAGATATTTCGAAGTGTTGTACTCTTTGTCGAGAAATCATCCTTCGGCCTTCCGGTCCTTAGGATGTTCTTCGGATATTAGGTGTTACTTAGATTCCTTTTCTCGAAGATTGTGCCAGGTTTGTTACATCATTCGGCGTACCATCGGTTTAGCCGATAGACTTCTATCGGCATACCCGATGGTACGTCATCAATATACATATACATATACGTATATTTAGAGAGTGTATAATAAATACGCGGTTTCTAGTTTGAAAGGGAGAGGGTCAGGATAGCCTGGTAAGATTTTGACAATGGTTTGAGATGCAACAAAGGAACCGGAAATTAGTTGGACAAGAATAAACCATATAGATATTGGAACCAAACAATTGATTACTTTTTGCATATTCTTTATGTTTGTGTTTGTGTTTGTATTTGTGAAATAAAAAGTGAAGGGAAAGGTTGGTTTTGTAGTTAGAAATGGAAGTAAGAGAAGGCTAGTTGCATATTATTTATGCATAAACCGTAAGGGTACAAAGGAAAAAAATTGAACTTTTTACATAACAAAAACAAGACATTTGACTTGTTGAGGGGTATCCGTGGCTACCCCTTCAACGTGCTCCGCCAGAGGATATGAAACTCATTGATGATAAGTGTTTATGTAAATGAGTTTGGCAAAATCAAAGGTTTGTAATATGGTGGCTGGTTTAAGATCTTTCAAACACTATGGTATGTTTATGGTATCTTTGGGACAAAATTGGACTCGTAATTATAACTACATGTTATAGGTTTTATAGAAATTTGTTGTTATTGAATGTGTTAGATTATAAGGCTACAACTAATTATAATGAATTATATAATATTGTTTAATTATTTTATTTCTTATTGGGCTCTTGAATAAATATGGCCTAATTGAGAGAGCCTGTGGACCAGGCCCTAAAATCGAAACCCGACTATGATTTTTATTTTATTGTCTTTTATTAATATTGTTTAAGCTCGACAACGATAGATTGCAGAGAATACCCCTTAGGATTGTCATTTCATTCATCCGATGTAAATAATACAAAGAATATCACATTTTTTATCACATTTTTTATGCTATCACATTTTACAAAGAATATCACATTTTTTATGCTATGAATCTATACTACACACAACGCAAGTATAACCTACAATTAATATGACCACAATCTAATGACGAATCATTTTGATTTAAAAGAAAACATTGCACAATAAAATATCTATTGATATAGTAAACGACATTGTTTTAATAACTAGAATAAAGTGTTACTATAAGTATAGAGATAACGAAAAACCGTCAAGAAGATACATAAAAATTAAAATGACCTTAATCAAGTGTTTTTAATTCATTCCGAATTTTACTACCAATATATTTGATCGAGTTCTTCTAAAGGCTTATCAAAGTTTAAACTTATGTTTAATTGTTTGTCGATTTTATAAAAACTTATTAAAAACAATAAACCTCATAAGTCGTAAAACTATTTTATATTCTTTGCGAACACATTGATCCGTTCTCACCCAAGCATTATAAGTGGGGTTGAGATGAGCCCTTTCTTCGACCCACTAATCGTTGTTTCCAGATACGGTTGTCGGGTGACATCTCTTCTAATTCGTCGATACGAGAAGCAAATTGTTGTGTGGAGGAACCAATATCTCGACATAAGCCAAGAGGCAGATCTTGTGCCACTAAGGGCGGATTCAAGCCGTATTAGGATTAGCTGTCTTAGGGGCGTGCCCGAGTGGGGACACTAGCTTACTTGACTAAGCCAAGCCTTCACTTACTTATTTCGTAGACTTTTCTTGAATCTCCATCTCCTCGTAGAAAATATCCTCAGGGAAAGCCTCACGACCTGGTGGTCGGCGTAACAATAATGACATTTGTCGACGTGGTTAAGTTCGTTCGGCTGAGATCTTGCCTTAATAGGCTAAAGTCGGTCTTTCTCAACTTGAGTCATAAGTTTGAGCCTCAAACTACTTTCATAAAACCTTCATTTACAAAACGAGTCCTCTTACTTTATACTCATCATTGATTTCCCACTATATAACCAAAAAACTCGCACACACTCCCCTTACATCTACTCTCACCAGTCCACACCTTATCTACTCCATCTTCCCTAACTCAGCCTGCACAAAAATGTCGAAAAAACCCACCGGAGAAGAAGATGACTCATCCTCCGACACCGAAGAAACCACCCTAGTCATACCCACACCAACCCTCCCAACCCGACCGAACCCGAACCGTTTCCTGGACCCAAACGAAGAAATCGACGATTCCCCCGAAGCCTACTTCAAAAAAGTAACTCAAATCCTGGAATCAGAAGACTTCAAAAAGCTAGAAGAATCTGAAGAAATCAATGACGTGGATAATATCGAGGAGCTCTACAATTTCCCACCCGACCCGGAGAATTGGAAGGAAGAGGATTTGAAAGAGTATTGGGCGGATGCTCCAACGTTTATGATGAAACCCGGGTTTGACCCGAATTTCGTTGATAAAGAGGAATTGGAAATCATTAATGAAGAAGTTAGAGAGGGTAGGGACCCGCCCATTGCCCCGTTTTATGTACCGTATAGGAAACCGTACCCGGTTATACCTCATAATCATTATGATATTCGGAATGCCAAATCGGTTATTGAAGAGTTGGATAGGATTGAAGAGTTTTTGACTTGGCATAGCTTTGTTTTCGCTGACGGTAGCACGTAAGCTGTAGAGCCCTGACTTATGGAATGTACATATTTTCGGGGTTTAATTTGTGTTTTTTTTAGGTATGAAGGAACTGTGTGGGATGATTTGGCTCATGGTAAAGGTGTTTATGAAGCTGAACAAGGACTAGTCAGGTTCGGTTTACTTTATATTGGGAAAGGATAACTTTACTCTGAAATCTATTGTATGTATCCAACTTAAAACGCGTTATTGTGTGTATTAGATTTCAAAAATTGCTAGTGTATGTATCCAGTCCACGTATACGTAACAGCAATATTTATGGATGTTACGAGTAATTGGTCAGATACATACAATAGCAGATTTTGAAAGTTGGATACACACAATAGACTTCAGAGTAAAATGTTGGATACATTTCCAAACGCTTTCGAAAAATGTGATATTTTTTTTGATAATGTTGTGGGATGATTACAGATATGAAGGTGAATGGTTGCAAAATAATCCGGAAGGTCATGGGGTTCTTGAAGTTGATATACCTACGGATGAGCCTATTCCTGGTTCAGAGTATGTTTATAAAGTATAAGATGAATTATGGTATTGAAATGGCGAAAGAAATGTTGATTGTTTGTTTTTTATATTTAGGCTTGAAGCACAAATGCGGGCGGAAGGACGTATTTTTAAACGAGACTTTATGTCACCGGATGATAAGGATTGGTTGGAGAAAGATATTGAAGATTGTGTTCGTTTCTCTCAGGGGAGAAGTGAGATACCGTTTTATGAAAATGAGGAATGGGTTAGACAATTTGGAGAGAAACCGTAAGTTTGATTCTGTACAATAGTTGTATTTTTTATGGTTATGGTTTGATTATAATGTTGGGTTTTTGATGGTAGGGAAAAAGGTCGATACCGTTATTCTGGTCAGTGGAAGCATGGTAGAATGCATGGTTGTGGTGTTTTTGAACTGAATGAACGTACCACTTACGTAAGTCATTACAAAAATAATTAAAATATTTTTCCCATGGGCTGTTTTTTCAGTTCCATACTAAATTTTGCCATTGCACTTTGTGCAGGGACGATTTTACTTTGGAGATTTTTTGGAGGATGATCATGGTTGTACTGTTGAAACTTCAGCGGTAACTTTGTTTATTTTATTTAAGTTTAATGTTTTTCACTCCGTTATGATAATTATACTAATAGTAAATGTATTTCCAGTTGCATCAAGGTATAGCAGACGTAGCTGCAGCAAAGGCTCGAATGTTTGTTAACAAACCTGATGGAAGTACACCATCTATCTCTTACCTTTGTCATTCTTTACTAAATTATTATGAATCTTCTTTAAATTTATAATTTTATATACGTATAAACTCCATAATTGCGGCTAAAACTTGTTATTGTCTATTATAGTGGTCCGAGAAGAACGGGGTCCATATAGCGATCCTCAACATCCTTATTTATATGAAGGAGAAGACGTGTGGATGGCACCAGGCTTCATTAATCAGTTTTGTGAAGTAAATTCCACTTACATTTTTAAGTTAATTACCCTTTATTTTTACTTTTAAAAGTTGTTGATATATTTTATCTTGTTTTTTTTTAATCAGGTCCCTGATTACTGGAAAGCTTACATTGAAGACGTGGATGAAGAACGACAGATGTGGATAAACTCGTTCTATAAGGCCCCGCTAAGGTTACCCATGCCAGCTGAGCTCGAACATTGGTGGGAAAATGGTACTATATTTCAAAATCTGTGAATCGAAATTGTTATTTGATTCTAACATTTTGCTAATTGTTTCCTTAAAAATTAAATCTTTTATCCGTTTATTGAAAATAGTGTTACGTCATAAGTGAATTTATAGGATTGCAAATCACACAGACTAATAATGCTGGAAATTAAAAAACAGAGAAATTGGATGTATATTGTAACTAATTATCGACATTTAGAGGTGGCAATTTAACTGATTTACTTATGAATGGGTCAATTCGGGTTACATTTTTATCTCTAACATGTCAAACTGGTAAAGTATCAAAAGTAGCTAATAGAGAAGAATGGGTTGAATGGGTCAGAAGTCGCCCGAAGTGTATTTTTAATGCATAAAACCTCCAAAATTATTTTCTTGAAAAACTTGGCTTTGTTATTGAGATAACATAATTTTGTAATCATATTTGACACGCTAACTGTTTATTAAAATTCCAAATATGTTGGAGAAAAAGTGATCCGGATAAACCTGACACGAACAAAAAAAATACTTGTGCTGATCCATGCTTGTTGGTAGGGTTCTTTTAGGTACAATTCGTGAAGAACAGTCTCGTTAATTGTATAAAGAAATTTAGATAAAATTGTATTTATTTTGATTTCAAACAGATGAATCTCCTGAGTTTATTCTCCTTAATAAGGAGCCGGAGCCGGATCCCGAAGATCCTGAAAAGAAGATATATACTGAAGATCCTGTTATTCTACACACACCAACAGGCCGTATAATTAATTACGTTGATGATGAAGAACATGGGATCCGTTTGTTTTGGCAACCACCGTTAAAAGAAGGGGAAGATGTTGACCCGAGCAAGGTTGAGTTTTTACCAATTGGAGATGAAGAAGAAGTGTCTGAACGTGATGAGCGTAACGTTTTTGAACGTACGTTGACATCAGTTCAAGATAAATGCAAGGTGATGCTTGATAACTTGGAGAAATGGACCGAGGAGAAGAAAAAAGAGAGTGAAAACAAGTTGAAGTTAATCGAAACAGAGATTGAAATAGCGGAAGCCGAATCTGAGTTGGAGGCGATTATTAAAGATATGGATGATGAGTTGAAGAGATTGGAAAAGAAGAAGAAAAGAAGATGGAGATGGGATTAGTAGATGAAGATGACGACGATGAACAAATTGAGAAATCTGAAAGTTTCTCCTGTTGAGGTTAAAGGTGCCGAGGTTAAAGGTGCCGAGATTAAAGGTGCCGAGGTTAAAGATGACAACGATGATGAGGATGATGATGATGACGATGATGATGATGATGATGAAGACGAAGATGATGATGATGATGACGAAAATACACCACCTAGTTTTGGGTCTGTTGTTAAAGAAAATGATCAGAATGGCAAAAAGGGTGGTAAATCTTCACCGTTTGCGGCATCTTCCTTGCGGTTTGCTTCTTTGGGCCTTGTATCTATGGTGAGTTTCTAGCATCCATGGTTTTTTAGGTCAATTCTTTGACTTTTAGGATCAAGAACACACACACACACACACACACACACACGTAATTAGCAGCAAGTAGAGATGAAAAATGGTTGGATGGGTAACGGGGCAAAGTGGGTAAATATCAGTACGGGTTGGAACATATCTGGTCAGGTTGGGTTGACCTGAAACAGTTTCTGTACAAAACAATTTAATATAATATTATGTCATATATGCATACAAAATTGTTTTTCATTTGATTTATTTAGGTCATTTTTACGATTTTAGACCCAAATATCTTGTTGCCATGTATGCCCAAAAAAAGGTGAATGTTACTCATTTGACCTGTTAGAGATAAAAGATCACCTATATCGTCCTATTCACATCTAAATAGGTCAAATTACAACCTCTTGACTGTTAAAAAAGTTAAAAATGAAAAAATGAAACAATTATGCGGTTCATCAATATGCCTAATAATACATTTCTTAAGATTTTGCATGAACATAACTTCATAATTGTCTTTCTGTATTTAAATTGTAGGTTCCATCTCAGGTACATCAGTTATTTGTATCGTGGAGGCAGTCGAAGGTACAAACAAAAACTTTCTGTTCCTTGTTCTTCTCGGGGTTTAACAGATCAAACGGCCCGAAAGAGTTCAATTGGATTTGAACGAACGTTGACCAAAGTTTGACTTTAAGGACACATCACCGGGTCAACAAGTGCATAAAGGTCAAGTGTTGGTAGCCTTTTAAGAAAAAACCTTCAAGAAACACGAGTGAGCAAAAAAACCCGAAGCTTGATTTGGCCAAGCATACGTCCTAATGAAGAGCTAGGTATTTTATCTTTGCATATTCCTGTTTAGATTGTTGTTTTACAAAATTACCCCCTGGTGCCTTATTGACACTGGATCTAATTTTTTTTAGCCTTTAAATTATGTAAGCATAATCTATGCCTTCATTATTGGCAGACATAGCTGTGGCATTTTTGACATTTTACCTACAACTGTTGTACGCCTTTTGGCAAAATCGGAACTTGAAACATACCCTTTTTCCGCAAAAGAGTGTTTCAAACATTGAAATCCAACTAAGATCGTGTTTGGAACAAGTGTAACGAGAGTATTGATTTTTTAGACATTTTTAGTTTTTAACTTGTGTTAGAGCACCCGGAGTGATAATGGGTGATAATGAGGGTTGTGGTGGTTGTGGGGGAAAAAAGTGATGACGTGACAGTGAGAATGATGGTTGTGAGATTGTGGGGTTATTATGATAGGGAGGGTTGTGGAGGTTGTGGGAGTTGTGGGACCCAGTTTAATTTTTATTTTTATTTTTTTAAAAGATTTAAATAAAATAAATAATACATTTTATTAAAATAAAAATACAATACAATAATTAAAATAAAAACACAATACAATAATTAAAAAAAAATACAATACAATATTTAAAAATAAATCTAAACGTAAATAACTAAAACATTATGCCAAAACGTCAAAGGTTTTGATGAGATTCGTATGTAATCTTACATTTGTAAAAACCCCATATATAATTCATATAGGTGTGATTTATGAAATACATGATATTATTCATTTTCGTATGGCTGATTAATATACGCTAATCAAAATCGTAGAAAGTGCTACATTAAAATTTAAAACTAAAATATAAGTACTGTGATCATGAAAAATGACTTAATATAATTATAATATTTAGCATAAAATAAATAAATATTAACGTCAAAAGTCATTTGTAGTTCTTGGGCCTCTAGTGGGCTGGAGAGAGTCCAAATCGCCAAAACTGTATCTTAAAATTTGATAGCTTACATATATATAAAAAAAAAAAAAAAAAAAACCTAAAAACTAACTCCCTCCTCCTCCCTCCCTTCCCTCAGCCTCCCTCCTCCATACCTGCAAACAAAAGAAAAAAAAAAAAAACGATCAATTTGTAAACAAGAAAAAAGAAGAGAAAGAAGAAAAGAAAAAAGGAAGAGAAAGAAGAAAAGAAAAGAAAAAAAAAAATCAAACAACGAACCGTTGTGGAGTCAACGGTCTCCCCACAACGAGCCCACAACGAGGAGACCTCGGAGTGGTAACGAGCACAACGCTCGTTGTGAGCTCCACAACGAGCCCACAACCTTACCACTCCGGGTGCTCTTAGTAATGAGCATGGTACTATACATGTATTGAACCGGTTGGTATAA
Source organism: Senecio squalidus (assembly GCA_910822075.1). NCBI lineage: Eukaryota > Viridiplantae > Streptophyta > Magnoliopsida > Asterales > Asteraceae > Senecio > Senecio squalidus. The sequence continues at coordinate 39,942,079 of CAJVGC010000589.1, read as the reverse complement.
GTGTTTTTTTAAGCAAAGTATATTAAGGATAAGCTCTAGTAGAGTTATGTTTATATGTAGGTAGGTAACTGATATCCCTAGAATTGTGGTAACAATTAAGTTGATAACCCATGTACCTCTGCTAATATATCTCTTGTATAGTTATCATGTAGCTATATATTGTAATACGTAACATTCAATACAATCAAGCTTTCTTCATTCTCTACATGGTATCAAGAGCAGTTTGATCCATTAGAATTCTTATTTTTTATCCTTTAGTTCCTTTCTTCTTCTTTTTTTTTTTTCCAATCATCATGTCTTCACACACTATCCCTAATGATGTCGAGCCAAATACTCCAATCATCGTGTATCTCTCTCTAATATGATCAGACTCACCTCCTCAAACTATACTTCATGGAAGCTTCAAGTTCAAGCCACGCTTGATGGCTATGCCCTATTCAAGTATCTTGATGGGTCTTATGTATGTCCCTCCAAAAGCATTGTTAAAGACAACATATCAACTCCCAATCCTGCATACCTCACCTGGGTGCGCCAAGATAGGCTTCTTTTTGGTGCCCTCATTGGCACTCTTGATCAAAATATTGTCCCGCTCGTCTCTTTAACTACTACAACGAAGGAGATGTGGGACACTCTTGCTCATACATTTGCAAGCTCATCTCGTGGTCATATCAAACAGCTTAAAACTCGACTCAAAAATATTACCAAAGGGCCTCAATCAATTACCGAATTTATGCACGCTATCAAAGCATGCACAGATCACCTTGCTCTCCTTGGGTCCCCAATTCAGCAAGAAGACATTACTGATCGGGTGTTAGAGGGTCTGGACGAAGCTTATCAAGGAGTTATTGAAGCTGTTAACGCTCGTGACACACCCATCTCTTTTTCCGAACTTCATGAAAAGCTTATAAATCGTGAACTCACAATAAAAAATCAGCCTATCCTTGGTACTATCCCAGCCACAGCTAACCCCACATTCAACCGCTCTACTCATTCTTACTCGCAACGCCAACCCACACAAAACTCAAACTCATATCGGTCATATCAACACCCACCACCCAATAACAAAACAACGCCTTCCTTTACTGGAGGGCGACCCTTCTTAGGAAAGTGCCAGTGGTGCCACACCAAAGGTCATTCCCTTCAAACTTGTCCAGTTTTTCATGAAAAACATCCCACCATTCGTCCTCCTCCGTACAGGACACAAACACCTCAAGCACACGTTGCTACTGTTGCTGCCTCTACACATACAACCCCATGGTTATTGGACTCGGGCGCTTCTCATCATGTAACTCAAGATCTTGCAAATCTCTCATTACATCATCCATATAACGGCACCGATGAAATTGTAATCGGTGATGGTAAGGGCCTTTCGATCACTCACACTGGTTCTTCTTTACTTCCAACTTCTTCTAATTCTCTTTCACTTTCAAATGTTTTGTGTGTGCCGAAAATGCATCGTAATATTCTTTCTGTTTATCAACTATGTAAAGATAACTACCTTATAATTATCTTTACCTCTGATTTTATCTTGTGAAGGATCGACCTCACAGGGACAACTCTTCTCACGGGACCAACTAAAAATGGCATTTATGAGTTATCATCAGCCGTCTCCTCCATCGTTGCCTACTCCACTGTTAAAGTAGCTTCCGCTATAGATTGGCATCATCGATTAGGGCATCCATCTTTAGCAATTTTTAAATCTATTGTTTCTTCTTCAAAGCTCAATTGTAATGATTACTCTTTCAATTGTAATGCTTGTCAGTGTAATAAAAGCCACAAGCTTCCGTTTAATCAAAATACTTTAACTTCTCAATCTTCGCTTGATCTTTTATACACTGATTTATGGACTTCGCCAGTTTATTCCTTTGATGGATACAAATACTATGTTATTTTTGTGGACCATTTTACAAGATATATATGGTTTTATCCTCTCAAAAAGAAGTCTGACACCAAAGATGTATTCATAAGGTTTAAAGCTTTAGTTGAAAAACACTTTAACAAACCCATTAAAACGATTTATTCTGATAATGGGGGGGAATATCAACTTTCAGATTTCTCTCTATAAATGGTGTCTCCCAACTCACTTCTCCACCACATACTCCTGAGCATAATGGCTTCGCTGAGCGACGACATCGTCACATTGTCGAAACTGGTCTATCTCTTCTTTCACATGCTGAATTACCTATCGAGTTTTGGTCTCTCGCTTTTACTACGGCCTCATATCTCATAAATCGTTTGCCCACTCCAACTCTATCTCATAAATCTCCTTTCCAGTCTCTATTTGGGTTGCCTCCTAATTATCTTAAGTTACGAAGTTTCGGTTGTCTTTGTTACCCATGGCTACGTCCATATGCAAAACATAAGCTCGACTCACGCTCTATTCCGTGCATCTTTGTAGGATACTCAGCCACACAAAGTGCCTACCATTGTCTTGATCCTCTCACTCATAAAATATACACTTCTCGTCATGTTCGGTTTGTGGAAGGTCAATTTCCTTACAACAAACTTTCTTCTAAAACCTCAACAGCTTCTTATCCTACATCTAGTTGGTGTCAAGTTGAAGTACCAATCCTACCCTCTATTTCTCCGAACTCTTCTCCCATTTTAGAAACACCTGATACACAAGTTCAATCACCATCCTCACAATCAACAGTCAATCATAGTGACACGAGCTCTTCTTCACAAAGTACTTATGCAACTTCGACTTCTACCACAACACCTTCTACGGGTTCACCTTCTTTCACTGATAACTCACTATCTGATTCAGATTCCCCATCTTCTTCCACCCACCATATAACTCCCATCATCACCCGTTCTAAACATAATATATACAAGCCCAATCCTAAATATGCCAATTCTTCAATTGTCCAACATCGTCCTACTGAACCTACTAATATTTCTGATGCACTTGCTGACCCGTTATGGAGACAAGCCATGCTTGATGAAATTAAAGCCCTGTTTAAACTTGGCACATGGGAACTTGTTCCCCCAGACGTAGGACAAAACGTAGTGAAATGCAAATGGATTTTTCGCATTAAATACAACTCGGATGGTACGGTGGAAAGATACCGGGCTCGTTTAGTTGCAAAAGGGTTTCAACAACGTGCAGGTGTTGACTACACTGAAACATTTAGTCCCGTTGTAAAACCAGCAACAATTAGAACTCTTATTGGGCTCGCGGTCACACACAATTGGCCTCTACGTCAACTTGACATCAACAACGCGTTTTTAAATGGAACACTTCATGAGCAGGTTTATATGGCTCAACCCCCTGGTTTTCCTGATGCAAATTTCCCAAGCTTTGTTTGCAAACTTCGAAAGGCAATATACGGCCTCAAGCAGGCCCCGCGTGCATGGTACAATGAGCTCGCTGCATTCTTGATAAGTTTTGGGTTCAAAAGGTCAGTTGCAGATGCCTCGTTGTTTATTAATCATAAAAATTCAGCACCTATGTATCTCATTGTTTACGTAGATGATATTGTTCTTACATGCCCGGACTCATGTATACTAGATAGATTTATTGCAAGCCTTGCACAAAAGTTTTTAAAGATCTTGGCACACTCTCATATTTTTAGGAGTTGAAGTCATTCCATCTGTCCATGGGTTATACTTGTGCCAGCGTAAATATATTATTGATTTACTTGAAAAGGCCAAGATGACTAATGCGAAACCGGTTTCTACTCCCATGGCTACTGATTGCAGTCTCACCCTACATTCTGGTGCACTCATTGATAACCCAACTGAGTATCGTGCCCTTGTTGGAAGCTTACAATACCTCACTCTTACTAGACCGGATGTTGCCTTTGTTGTAAACAAGTTATCACAGTTTATGCATGCTCCGAGAAGTGCTCACTGGGCTGCTTTAAAAAGGCTTCTACGTTACCTAACCGGTACACTTGATAAGGGTGTTACAGTGTATAAAGAGTCTCCTCTTCACCTTCATGCATTTTCTGATGCCGATTGGGGTGGAAATAAGGATGACTATACTTCCACTATGGGTCATGTAGTATTCCTTGGTCGTAATCCTGTGTGCTGGAGTTCAAAGAAGCAAAGGTCTGTGGCCCAATCTTCAACGGAGGCCGAGTACAAGGCTGTTGCTTCTACTGCTGCGGAAATCCTTTGGTTACGTAATTTATTGCTGGAAATGGGTGTGCAGATTTCTCGGCCTCCAGTGATTTATTGTGACAATCTTGGTGCTACTCTTTTAAGTGCTAATCCGGTATTTCATTCGCGCATGAAACATTTGGCGCTTGCATATCACTTTATTCGTGAACAGGTTCAAAATGGCACTATACGAGTCACTCATGTACCTACGGGTGACCAACTTGCTGACCCCTTAACGAAGCCTTTATCTCGAACAAAATTTGAATTTTTTATGTCCAAGATCGGTCTCTCTAATAGGTCGTCCGTCTTGCGGGGGCATATTAAGGATAAGCTCTAGTAGAGATTTAGTTTATGTTTATATGTAGGTAGGTAACTGATATCCCTAGAATTGTGGTAACAATTAAGTTGATAACCCATGTACCTCTGCTAATATATCTCTTGTATAGTTATCATGTAGCTATATATTGTAATACGTAACATTCAATACAATCAAGCTTTCTTCATTCTCTACAAAGTAGTGGTACCAGTACCTAAATGTCATGGTCGATACGGTATCTATGATGGATGGATACCGGTACCCCTAGCATCGAATACCAAAAATTCAAATGCGAGGTGCCAAGTAATTGACCGTTTGTTTTCAATCGGTATTTTTTTTTTGCTCGATGTTAAACTGGTTTTCTTTTCATGTTTTGTGATGATAAAGTTTTATTATTGGGTGGGATATGATAATGACGAGTTAAGCATATAACTTAAACAAAATATCTTACCAAATATTTATTATTATTTATTCAAAGCACCATTAACGAGTAACAATAAATAAATCAAGTAGATCCATATTGATACACGTAAACATTTTTTTAAGGATCAAAAGATATAATTTTAACCATTCATTCTATTTTAATCTAAATTAAAACTAAAACTCATTTTTTTTTTAATTTTTTTAAATTAATTTATCTCACCAAACCGTTAATTGTTAGACGAAACAAATTAGACCGTTGCAATCGTCTCGTTTTTATCTTTAATTAGAGCAGTGGTGTTATATACTTTCAACGATTTTTTTTTTTTTTTTGGTGGACATTAAAATTGAAACGATAATATCAAATGTGATATTGACACCAATTCGTAAAACTTTATAAAATAGAATTATCTTTCACTTTTTAAAACATGAAGCTTCAAGACTAAAGCTAAATCCATTATAGTAAAAAGGTAATTAAAAGTGAAAACGTAACATGAAATCTAAGAAATAGTGATTAAAACCCGTCACTTGGGATATATACAAATGATAAATTGACAAAATAAGTGGTGGTGGGGTGGCCAAACAATTATTGTTGTAAAGAGTCCAAACAAATTAAATAAAAACCATCACCGTTATGTTATTTGTAACTCAAATTGATAAAAACAATATTTAGTGTTGTGGTTAAAAAACCCGCATATTATTTACATATATGTTAATGCTAATTATTCTCTTCCCTTTGTTGCACATATCGTTTTTAATTTTTATCTTTTGTATCTGAACCACGATATTTTTGGAAGCAATCTCTTTACTTATTGATAGAGTATGGCTGTCTACATCTTATTTTTCCTATACCTTGTTCCGGATGAAATTGAATATCGTTGTTGTTGTATATTTATGATAATTTCCAAACTTTAAGAAAGTAGTTAACATACAGATTTTCTATGCATCTCAACGTTGTTTTTATTGAATAATGTTTGTCCTAATGTTTGATTTGTTAGATAATACCCACGTATTTTGTGCTAAAATTTTGGCTAGCTCCTATTCTAAATACAATTAAATATAGTCTATTGTTTTTTTCTTTATTCATTTACGACACAAGTATAGAAATATAGCATTACCAATAATCGAAAACTTTTGAGTAGTTGTTTGGAAATCATGTACGTCAAGTATTACATAACATAGACATGGACATATCTTTCTACTCACCCTACTTGGACGGTTTGCCATATTCTTATCAACCGTCTTCCCTTTTAATTTTGGTATGTTTCAAAATAATCGTCTATTAGCAATTCTATCAATTAAAAAACTTTTAATCAGTCAAAACATTTTATTTATTAATTATACAATACGATGTTTATAATTTATTAAAGTGTGATTCTTATATGACGAGAATAACTTTTGAACGAAAGAAGTAATAGAGGAAGAGTCGGGAATCGACAGTGATGGAGATGGCGAGGGCGACATCCACAAATTGCAGGCACCACTAAACTCTATATGCCCACCCCTCTTTATCGACTGTGACTTTCTTCGTCACGACATGCCACCTATCAAGCCAACTTTTTATGCTCGTATTGGAATGTATTTTAATTTAATTTGTTTTGACATAGTTAATATTTAATTATTTCGATTTATATTATGATAAAACTTAATACACTATAAAAAGCTAACGCCATATTATATTAAATATTAATTAAGTTAATTAAACATGTGTGAACGACTTGAGTTCTAAACCATCTTAATTAGTGTTGACTTTGGTAAAAATCACATCAATTTCTTAGCATAAGGTTTTAAATGGTTCAAAAAGTACGTAAGATGATATATTAAAGTTTTTTTTAATTTGTTGAATCTCTCTATATATAACTAAGAGAGGATAATTTTGTGTACTATCATCGTGTATGTTTAATGGTGTCCGCTCACAAACTTTTCTTAGAACCAGCGCGATTATATCCGATGTCATGTTTTCTTTGCAGCGTTTTCGATTGAAATTTATGGAACCGAACTTCTTCATAGTAAGCAGCTGTAGTTTATTTAGTAACAATTGCGCTATGTTATACTGTATTTAAAGTAGAACAAATCACATTTCGTTCTTTACTTTATTCTATTTTGAATATTATTTTCTGAAATGTTTTCACGTTAAATCCTCCGTTTGAGTCAAGTTTTGGTTTACATGTCGCATAACATCGTATTCTTGTAACAATTTAAAGATTCGTCATTTGGTTCTTTTTGCTAGTTTATTTGGAGACATGTATCCTATTTATTATTAACTTGTGATCATAGTTATAAGGTTATGTTTTATTTTTTTTGATAGAAGTCACAAAATTTTACTGTATAAACTATATGTATACATTTTAACATAAAAGATATGTTTAACTTGTCCAGATTTCATATTTAATAAAAACATGTGTGGTTTTGTTAAAACACATTTTTGAACTTTCTATCTCTTAAACATTTGTTGATTTATTTGGTTTTGCTACGTATTACATATATATTATGTATCTATATCTCTCTCTATATAAATAACGCACGTCTCTACATTCTTTCAAACTCTCGTCTACCATTTTTCCTCTATATCTACCCCTTATTTTCTAATCATTTACTATTCTCTCATTGCATTTGAAATTTTGTTATGTCAACGAAGAAGAGTAACAAGAAAGGTAACGAAACGAACAAGAAGGGGAGATTAACTGGGAAATCTACGTCGTTTCACAGTCAATCCGGTGAAGAGATGGTTGGAGACCGAGAACAGTACCAGATTTAAAAAAATCTGGTTCTAGTTCTCCGTCTAAGGATGTATTTCGTCCAAAACTAACCAAGTTATTGCTTAACGTGACGGTACAAAGAAGCTTAGGTCCTTTGCAAGTTTTGATATCACCGGATTCGACTGTACAAGATTTAGTCTCTGAAGCTCTTAGGCAATACTCTAAGGAAGGCAGACGACCAATTTTACCGTCACTTGATCCTTCTTTTTACGGACTCCATTACTCACAGTTTAGCTTAGAAAGTAAGTCAATTAAATTCTAAACCTTTTTTTTATTTGTCTTTAAAGCAAGGTTAGCTAAGAAGTTGAAATTGTGCATAAAGTTATTTCTTTAAATATCGGAGACTGTTTTATATGGATAACTATACAATGCATTAGGTTATTTTTTAGGTTTAATAATTAGTTCTCTCCGTCACTTCTTTTTAAGAGAAATCTTTAGTAACAAGTTTTTAATAGGTCTAAAAACCTCTTACATTGGATTTTAACAAATTGATTGATGATCTATAGGTTTGAGTTCAGACGAGAAGTTGATCGACTTAGGTTCAAGGAATTGCTTCCTATGTCCTAAAGAAACTGCCGCGGCAGCCAGAAATGGCGATAACAGTAGTGGAGTTGGATATAGCTATGCCGCGATGAAGTCATCTAGTTGCTCGAATGAAGCAGAAAATGTGACGGAAACCGGATTTGGTTGGCTTAGATTCATGAACTTCATGTAGTAAGATTTTATTTTAAGCATTAATTAGTAAATTTTAAGCTAATTAGTACTTTAATAATTAATTAGTCTTGTATTTGTTGTATAGTGGTGGAGGTGCTTCACATATAAATTGTATAATATAAGCTTATGTGCATCATCGATTAGTATTTTATTCGTAATTGAATATTCTCATTTTGACCTAAAACATTATGAGAATTTTTGTTTACTCATCAAGATTTTTTTTTTTATCATACCAAGCTGTATCTTACCTTAGATGTTATTACAAACTTAATCAATTTATGATTTTGTTAACCGTCAATCATGTAGAGTTATTAAATGACATATTAAATATCGATCGCTAATGCTAATCTAGATTTTATATACAATTCCGCATCTTCAAGTATTTGGATAACCTTCGAGTATACTTGTTCATAACATAAGTAGTACACCGCACAATATGTAACAATGAGAGGTCGAATGATGTAACAAGACCACTTGGTATGAAAACATGAAATTTAGTCTAAAGAGTGATATTTAACCACTTACATACTAAATATAGTGTATTATCTAAACAATTAAGGAAGAAACAAAGGAAAAGGGAAAGAACCAACGCGGCAACCACACGATATGATTGTTTGTAGGGGCTAATTTAACGGGGCCAAGTGTTTGGTTCGTAGAATGGCAACCCGAAGAGACGATGATTTAATCAACTATGAAACAACTATAAGACCCTTTAAAAGAAATAACACGAAATACGTGATATAAACATAAAACACTACACATGTTTATTGTGATACAAATAATTAGATGATAAAGACAACACAAAATGATGCATAATGTCATAAATATATTGGTGTGATGCATGAATGCAATACTAGTGGGTGTGTCAAGTGGTAAGGAAGTATCAAGTCATGACCAACACATGTTTAAAAGCCTTAGACCAAGTGGATAAGTTTCCATCATACATACTTCCCATTATTGTGTATCTAAAGGAAAATATCTATAGGCCGGACTTTGTCGATATATTGTGTTCTCGAGTTTTTTTTTTTTTTATGAAGTAAGTTAAGTTACTTTGTCGATATATTGTTTCAATCATATTAGTTAAAAGAACACGTTAAGTTTTAATTAAGTGTGTGTTCGAAAACCGATTGGTGTATATTAATGAGATAAATTTATAATCATCATAACTTTGACATATTTAAAAAAAAAAGTGGATATAAATATCACACTTATTAAAGGAAGAGGCAACAAGTTGTAGTGAGTCCAAAAGAAAACGAAATATGAAGGTTCCTAAGAATTGCTTCTGTTCCTTTCTTTGAGAGGTCATTCATACCTTTTGTTTTATTGCCGGTCATATTTGTAAGTTGCAAGTGATCGTAAAGAACATAATTATTGTCGACTTGGCATAGTGTCGAATTTGAAATTGGATACTCTTTTATCAGAGGTGACGAGTCTATTGTTTGATTCTCACCGGAGGCTTCTGCTTAAAATGAATCCTTTTAACCCCAAAAGAACATACTACATAGTAATATGACTAGTTTCTAAATCATATGGTAGATTATTTGTAGCCTAAACATGTATAAACGTACTTTTACTTTAATCTAACATACGATATACATAAGTTTTTGCATAACATATGAATTGTAGCACAAGGACTAAGTATTAGAAATCTAGAATATCCATATTGTTTCATGACGAGTTTGTTACCTTTAGGCATATGATTGTTAATTATGATTTCTTCAAAACCAGTTTGCAAGGTATCTTCTTCGTGGAGTTTAGTTAAGGTTTAGATGTAGTCGTTAGTGGTGTCTTTGATTTTTTATGATCAGGGTCGGTCGGAAGTATGTGTAGAATATGCGAATTTTTTCCGAATTCGTGTATATATTTGTTTACGAATTACCAAAGAGAAAAAGAAAATTGTAATTTAGACTACGACTTTAGAGAAAAAAAAAATATTATATACGTACAAAGAAGGTTTTTTTTTAGGAAACCCATTTTAAATTCCGCATGATGCCTTCATATTTTCGGGATCAGCCCTATTTAAGATCATATGTCGTTGGTTAGCTAAGGGGGTGTTTGTTTCGATTTATGTAATGAGTTTATGAGCTTATATAAATTTTGATAAGCTCATAAGCCCAATTTTTTTGATTTATGAATTTATTAGCTTGAATAAATGTTTTCGGCTTGGTTTGTTGTTAAAATGTTTAGGCCTTTTATTGAAACCAACATAGAAAAAAAAATAGACACACACACTAGAAATAAAAGTCTATAATGATAGCCCATAAAACTTAAAAAGGCCCAGAATATATTTTCATTTTCCCAAATCGATAACCGGCGTTGAATCACGGCCGACTCTCCGGCAAATCTCAGCCCTGTTTGGCGGTCTAGCCTATGTTCAAAGGTATATTATTCTAAATTTAGTTGTTAAGTTATTGCTTGTTATTAGTTAAATATTTATAATTACTTAAATTCTTTAATTTGAAATTTATATTTCGAGAATGTGAAAGATATTTAGAATGTAATAAGTTAGGTTAGCTAATTAGGGTTTATTGTTGAATTAGTTGCAATATTTTTTTGATGAATTTATAAAATAGCGGAACTATCGTTTTAAATTGTTATAGTCATTCTAATGGGGATGTTTTCTGAATTGTTTAGAGCTTGAGGTTGGTAATTGATTAAATAAAAGTCAAGTTCTCGACTTCGCGGATAATGTTACTGCTCTATTCTCTCCATCTAATATATATGTGTTACGTCTAGTTTAGAAATCATTTAAATTTGTGTTTAAAATTGGCTCTTTGTTAGGGATGTGTTTACATAGGTGCTCGATACAAGTCCTAACTGGTTTAATGTTAGATTTTGTGTGGGGTAAATTTGCGACTGAGATTTTGCCGCTAAGCAATTTTAAATTGTTATATCATTCATTCAAAACATATCAGTAGTTAAAATGTCACTCGTTTTTTTGAAGAACTATTCTTTTCCAGTAGATATTTTGTATCAAATAAAATCCGTCACCAAAGTATGTATTTCTGCATTAGGAAAAATGACCTAAGCCCTCCATTTAAAAAGAAAGTTTTAACTGAAATGTCAAGTTTGACTTTTTTTTGCATTTGGTCGGAATTTGGCAACAACTGATCCTCAACCTTTTTGTGCTAAATAGTATAAGATCAGACTCAGAGTGTGATATCCAATGACTGAAACAGCAATTTGTTTCAAGTGTAAAAGTTTGATCTTCTAAGGACTTCACTAATATTTTACAATACTTTCTCCGTTTGTATTTTCCACCATCATTAGGATCCTCTATACCTCTAACTAAAATAGTGCTTAGGTGAGTAACGGAATGTTATTTGGTGAAACCACCTGTTTAAAGGCATAAAGCTTGTATAATTGTTTTAGCATACTAATAACCTCGTACCTCGATAAGCGTACTTCAGTCATATTTATGCAAGTAAGAATGCATGCATATTGCATGTATGACGCCCTAATATTGTGCTTCTGTCCTTCTGATATTTACTTCTGTTCATTGGTGTCAAATGTTAACAGTGATCTGATAGTTTTTCTATTTAAAAGCTCAACTAAAAACTTAGCGATACAAAAGTAATATTAAGATAAATTAGCAAACATACCTTTTAGGATTGTTCAATGGCAAATACGCAAACTATTTTTTCCGATTTGTGACAAATAAATTGAACATCATAATGTTTAATGGCAAATACATGCCTTGCCAAAAGATCTTTAGGTTGGCAAACTTAACCTCCCTACATCGTTCAATGGCAAATACGTGTTGTTAAAAAAAGTAGGGGCGATTTTATTTTTTTACTATATTTTAGATGGCAAAATTGCCCTTCTAACCAATATAAAAGATGAATCTACTAATTCTAGAATAAAATATTATCCGAAGCATTTGAGCTTTTACATTTCATAAGAAAAATTATTTTGAATTATTAGCTTCCGTTGAGTTCCAACCATTGTATTTGTCATTACGCATGTTGTTTTAAATCAATCATTCGGCTATTTAAAAGTATGATTGAAAACCCAATCATAAATTTCTAGGTTTTATGATCAAAAGTTAACAAAGTACAATCATTGTTTTGCAACGAAATGGCAAGTTAGATAGGTTAAAAAATCAAGAAATTGCTGATTTTTCTTATTTTTATTCTTTTAATTTGAATATTTTTACTTTATTTATTATTTTTTATTTTTGGGGGAGGGGGGTCCACATATTTACTTGTTTGAAATGGGGTGACGAGTATAACAATTGAAACTCTAATTCACTCATTGTTTAAACATAAGGGCACATGATGTAGCTTATTACGGTTTTGACTATCTTCAAATTTTGAATTGTAATTGGTAGTCTTGGGCTTGGACTTCCTTATATAAATTTCAAAGCAAAACGCAAACCAGAAAGGAGATAATAGAACAATAACTAAAGGATGAGTATAGAGAAGGAAGAAGTAGTTGTACTACCTAGACGGAAAGTATCATGCACTACCTCCTTTGATTCTCTCTGGTTCTGCTATTGTAAGTCTTCACTCTTCACTCTCAACTTTCCACATGTGTGTGTATTTGTGTATATATATTTATATATGTAAAATATAAATATAAATAAATTTCATGATCATGGCAGCTCCAGTACATCAATTGCAACAATACTATAGACTTGGATCACTCGATAATTGTTCTGGGAAATGGAATGCTCTTGTTGATTGTTTAAAACTCAAAACGAAAAGGTCTGAAGAAGTCCATGTAAGTTTATTTATTTTGCTATGAACATTAATACTCTTTATTTGTCTAATCTATTTCTACCATAAACAAATTACACATAAACAGTTTGATCTGTCTTTACTTGTTTGTTTAAACTTGTGTTCATAAAAAGTGACACGTGGAAAAGGGAGGGGTGTGTGTTTTTTAATCGTTGTGTACCTTCTTAGGTAAGGTAAGATGGAATGGTTTTTTTTAAAGTGAAAGCTAGTTTCATTTACTTTGGATCAGTTCAAAAGTTAGAAAACTGCCATGTGAAACTGCATGCAATTTATGTCCTACAATGTATCTTTCGTACGATATATGGTACGATAGTAACATCTAAACACACACTTTGCATCTTTCGAAAAGTGAATAACATGGTTGAGTTGATAGACTCGCTTTTGGAAATCAGAACTCTGCAGTGCTTTGAAAGCGGGGTTTTTTTTGGTATAAAGTCTAATGAGATTAAGTAATAAATACAGGAAATTCTTGAAACCCGTGAGAAAGAGAAGACGCACATATGGTCTTTTAGGACACCAGAAGAAGCGGCTTCTAATTGGAATGACATGTTTGGACATTTAGATGATGGCGAATAAGGTTTTGTAGCTTTTACATATCCATTTGTTTCATGAAATAATTCATTATAGGGAAAATTTAAGAAAGAGGAATGACTTTATAATGATCTGGAAAAAGATCAGACTTGGCCTGGTCTGAACTTCCATCTATATTTATTTGCAAAATTTGAGCGGTTTTGTTTTCGTTAATTCTGTAATAAACTTTTAATATTGATTTTGCTTAGGCAGATAGTCCATATCCTTATGCGTAGTAAAATCCTCGCACACTCTTTTAAGGAATGTCCTCATGACTTCGTATCATTGCAGAATTTGAAATTTGATAAATTTTTACCAGAAAATGAGGGGTCTAAGGTTTGATTCTTGTTTGGTCTTTTTTTTAAGGGTGACCTACAACGATACTATACCACACGGTTTCAATAAAGTGTTATTTCAATCTTTTGCTTTTTAGATTTGAAAGCATCTATTTTCTTTTTAATCATCTCTCTTTTTTATAAATTGATAATTAACGATATCTACATGTTTCTATGGCCATCTATATTATAAAATAATTAAACAATAAAAATCATACATTTTGTAGCTTTCCTAGTGCCTAGAAAACATTATATTCATATGCTAGAATATACTTGAATAATGTGTTTACTAATCGGTCTTTAATATTATCGAAAACACACTAATTAACTTATCGATGGGGTTTTCATGTTATCAAGGAATTCATAAATGGTTTTGTGTTAATTAATCATAACATTATTCTAATTTTCCTAATCATAAATAATTACACATTTTTTATTTTTTAAATCTATGAGGAATTAGATACGTGTAATGTTGTTCTTCAAGATAGTAATCATTTTTCATAAATTTACACTATTTCAAACAATATAATTGTGGGCTTTTTATGCTTGAAAGTGCTAGATCCCATAAAACACTATATTAAGTGGGCCTATATGTCTATCACTTAGGGTACAAAGCAATGAAAATGATTCAATGATGTAACAATGATATAATCATACTACATTGATTTCTAGTTTAACTCAAGTAAGATTATTCTAGTTACTTATAGAAAAGGTAAACTATAAATATTGCATTCTTTTTGTTTATATCTTTTTCGGTTGAAGGTGACGAAGACATGTTTTTCGAGTACTAAAGATGATGGGGTCAATATAATTGAAGTAACATTGGCCACGAGGTTTAGGTATTTAGTGACACCGACGATTTTAGTTGCATGAACTTTCAATTTTCAAGTATCACTATCAATGTCAATATCATTTTATTGACTATCTTATAATGTTTTTCGGCATATGCCCTTTTTCGATTAAAAAAATATAAAAAATTGTAGCTAGTGTTCTTCAAAGATTAAAAGTTGTGACATATAAAACCAAAATTAAAGAGAATAAAGCAAAAGCATTAAGAAGAAAGGGAGAAGGTAAACAAAAGCAATGGGTGGGTATATTTAGTCAATCTCAAGGTGGGAAATGTGTAGGCCCAAAATGGAAAAGAAGTAATAATTTAAGGACCCAAATATAAAGATTAAGAAACTTTGTTTTAGCATGAATTTAGGTTTTGTGAAAAGGATGTTTACATTACATCTACTAGTCTTTGATAATTTGTCTTAATTCATGGAAGTGGCTTACCTATTTGATTGGTTGAATATGCGGAAATTATCATCTTACCGCGAAATATGCTAATTGATTTGTTGATGAAGACATAAACATGAATGTTTAACTCATTCGACTTGTTTGTCCGTTTATGAATGAAGAAATAAACATAAGGGTGAAGTTACTTCTCTTTATTCAACAAGGAACCTTGGAATCAATAAAGTGGCATAAAGATAATAGTTACATACAAAAGAGTCAAATTCGACTAAAGTATACGTTTGCATGATGTTGCTTTCGTATCTTATATGTCAGTATCCTTCTTTAAACCTCGTGGTAGCAATTATATATCTTGTTATACTATTACATGTCTTTTTGAAGTTGCATGATTACGTATTTCTACTTTTTTTTTTATCTCAATCATCAAATGAACCTCATTTCCATGCTAAAAACCAAGTATCGTATTCCATATCAAAAGTACTTAAAACCAGGGGCGAGTCTACTATAACCCTGGATAGGTCACGTGACCTACTTTGCGTTTTTTTTTCATTAGAAGTATATAGGAAATTTAAATGTGAACTACCTAAACAATATGTCGTGATCTAGGTAAAATAGTCCAACTAACTTAGAGAAGAAGAAGATAGCTGTTTCAATTAAATAGTGACCTACGTGCATTTGAGTTCTAAACTCGCCACTGCTAAAAACATGAAACTCATTTGTTAACATTTGCCTTTTAACATAATCCAAGAACACCAAAACTTAAGGGTGAGATTAAAGTAAACTCAAATCACCAAGGGGTGAAACGGTATTAAAGGTGAACTAGAGGGGTGGGTATGGAGTTTGTTAAGCCATCAAATCAAAGACTAACTACAAAACACAAGGGACAAATTTTACGGCAAAAAAAGATATTTCCAAAATACAACAACCGACACATAATGTACCAAACACCCCTTTCTCTTTATATTTATACTTATATCAACGGCTATAAAAATATATATTTGACCTTTTCTTTTTACTTTCTATACGTAAAAAAAATCTATTACAAAACATACCATTCATTTAACTTGTATTTGTTTTATTTTGATAACTTATGTTTCGAAACTATGTTTAATACGTTCAAACAAATATAAAAAAAAATGTTTATCTATCTAAATGTGTTATACACAATTTTAGAACTGTATTTGTAGGAACTATCTATTTTTATAAGTTAGGTTATTGACCTAGATAACACCTCATACATATCATAGAAGCTATATGACATATTTCATGACAAAATGTGTCATGTTAGTTTTATATATTTTCATTTTTATTTTTATATGAAACTTTAGGTTAATAAGATATTGAGGCGTGATGGGTATATGTAATGAAGCAAGCAAAATAAGAATATGACATCTTAGGGGGTGTTTGTTTAGGTTTATATAAGTGGCTTATGGCTTATTGTCATTTCGGCTTATGTTTCATAAGCCCGAATTATGCGGCTTATGTAAGTAATTATGGGCTTATTACTATTTATTACGTCATAATAAACAGTAATACGCCCATAAACGGTTACATAAGCCGAAAAATCCGGGCTTATAAAACATAAGCCGAAATGTTAATAAGCCATAAGCTCCTTATGTAAGCCCAAACAAACAATCAACAAATCATTTATCTATAGAGTGTAAAAGAACCCCATATTGATGTCATGGCTTTTAAATTATTTTAACATAGACTAACAAATTCAATCAATGGTTTTCCAAAGTTATGATCATGGTTTTGAAATTTCGAGATAACTGTTTAAAAATTTATCAAACTTTATTTGGAAATATATAATATTTAACCAACTTTAAATCAATGCATGTATATGTGTCTAACTTTTCGATATCGCTATTTTTTGTATATGTGTATATGTGTCATTTATATGAGTTTTCATGTTATTTGTCAAGTCATATATTTGAGAAATTCTAATTGTTTGAATACATATAATATAGGATATTCAAAACTAGATACATATAATAGACTCAACAACAATTGTAAAAAAAAAAAAAAACTAATCAAAAATTGTTTAACTTTAATATATTTCAACAATTAAAACAATATATTTTAGTTGAAGTATTTATTATATCTATTTAATACGTGACCTGTTCTTTTTTATATTTTTATATAACTATATATAAAACTAGCACACTTGTGTTCTTTCTTCTTTTTTTAAATATGCAAAACATCCAATTGACATATAAAAACTAAAAAAAAAAAAAAAAAAAAAAAAAAATAAATTTAATGAAAAGAATAAAATATTTAATTTATAACATTGATTGACTAATTTTGTGATGTATATTGTTTTGATTTTGCTGAAATTTTTGTAATAAATGTGTTTAGGTAGGTATGGGTGATTAATAAAAAAAAATATGAAATATGAAATGAAAATAAGTGGGTTTGTCCCATTGATAGAAGATTGTCCTTTCCTAGGGAGGTTTTGGGTTTAAGGCTCCCTCTGTGGATTTCTTCTTATGTGAATATTAGGTGATAACTAACTTTGGTGTAAGGTCCGTAGGTCGCATACTGCCTAATTGGATTTCACTGTGCTCCCGAATCACTAACATTGTCGTTCAGAAAAAAAAAAAATGAAAAAAATAATAATAAAAAGAAATTATATTATAATGAAATAATAATAATTAGAGAGGGCATGTGCAAATCAGCTGTTATTCTCACACATCAACGTGACACAAAAATGTGTGCCACGTGACCCTACTCCCATGTTGTAAGCTTCTTCCTAAAGTTTTTGGGTGTATTTTTCTTTATGGAAAACAATTAAATATTTTTACATGCATATAATTTGTTAAAGATGCAAACTAAAAACTATCATTGGTCAAAAAATAAGGACTTATATTTAATTTTGTTATTATTAAGTTGACTATACCAATTTGCTTTAAAGTTTTAAAAAAAATAATACATACATAATATACGTAATCAACAATAATACATGATTTAAATTGTTTAAAGATGTTTTGTCAAGTGAGTTTTGATACTTGCATATGCGTTCTTATAAGATTGCCAATTTCTAACACGATTTATAACACGACCTGAATCGAATAGGAAATTGGTACACATACCCAACACGAAATTCACACGGGTCGACTCAAAATTGTTTAGTACAAACTTGATACGCAAAAATGAGGTTTAGAAGAAATTGACACGAAAAAATTGGGTTTGGTTCAGGTGAACCCATCCAACCCAATATTGACCTTGTTATAAATCAAAATATCAACTTTAATGAATTGGTGATAAATATTTTAAAAGAAAATATCTTCTACATTAACAAATTTATATGTATTGACAATTATCGATCCTTCATATTATAAAGCTCTATTTATTTTGATTTGTTCTAAAAGTCCAATTCTAGTTTGAATCAAATTTCGACTTTTTTGAGTTGTGTTCGTATATTGAACACTCCTAGTAATAACTAGTATCACTTCCTTCAAGTAACAAAACTCTTACTATACATATGTTACACTAAATTTAATCAAACTTGAAAAAGAATTAAAATTAATAATAAATTATCTATCCTTATAATCAGTTACTGAGGTTTTGATTTTAAAAATAAACGGTTTAATATATATATATTATGATACATGTAATCAGTGTTCTAAATAACCCGCCATGAAACCGCCATGTCTCGCCATTTCTCAAGGCTTGGAGTAGCCGCCATGGCGCCGCCATGTCTCACCGTTTCTCAAGGCTTGGAGTAGCCGACACGAAATGATGGATAACTTCTTTCTAAAGCTTGGTTACTATATTTTACATTAGTTGTATATTGATATATGAAATTATTAACTTTTTATAATTTATTGGTGTTGATATAACTTAATAATAGTAAAAATATATATAAAAGTATATATAAAATTATAAAATATATTAATTTTTTGCCGCTTTTTCACGCCTTGAAAAACGCCATGTCTCGCCATTTCTTGCAAAGCTTGAGGCTTGCTCATGCCGCCACGCCACGCCTTACGTTATCTATAACCTTGCATGTAATAACCTTTTGTTATTAATGAACGATAAATTATTGTCATAAGTAACTATATATCTAATTAGGAGAAAGAAATTACGCATATCCAATATAGAATATAAATAAATTAGTTAATTAACTAGCATGTCTATCAGACATTACGATTACTATGTAAATCAGTTTTCAAACTAATAAATTAAACTTTTTCAGTAAATTTTGCTAATATTTCACCTCATCGCTAAATACGGAAAAATAAAACCTTGTTTAAGTCATTTATCTTAACGAAGTGAATTTCTATAAGAAGAAGCTTTTAACAAATTGTACTCATAAATAATGGTTTGATTATTAAGTTGTTTAGTTTATTTGATTTGGTTAAAAAGAAATTGGATGTGTGTTTAGAAAATTATAGTTATTTGACATAGAAGTTTTGTTCGTTAAACATATACCAAGAAAACATAGTAAATTTTTTATCATGTTTCTATAGAAATTAAATTTCTTTTTTTGTTGCCTTTTATGCTACAAAGGAGCATGTTATAGTACACCTAAGTTGTATTTGTTTTTTTGCAATCATGGGTTTGATAGAGTGTAGGAGATATATATTAATAATAAAACTTTATATAAATTCTAAATAATAACAACTAATTAATGTCCAAATCTACACACTCCACTCTAATGATACAACTTTTGATACGTACAATTTGATACTTTAAGCACACAATATTTGTCATTCCATTATTGGTATATAATTTATTATTGTCCTTCATTAATCATCTTAGATTGAAACCCAATTCAATTCAATAACAAATAAATAATTCTAGATATCTTAAACTTAATCTTAATATATAATAAAAAAGAGACCTAAAATGTCACTTGGTAAAATAGTAACCATTAGATACAAATCTAACTTTAATTTCAACTATTAAATCATTTTGATGATTTCATTATTAATAATTTCATTTTAACCATTACTTTAAATAATTTAACCCTTATTTTAAATAGTATTAATCAAATAAAACTAATTAACTTTTCTACTTTAAATAATCTAACATTTGTATTTTAAATTAATTCTAAAAAAATACAAAACATATTTTTTCTTAAAACACATACACATTTTTAGGATAAAAAGAAACTAGGATTATTTTATTGTTTTACGAATGTTTTGCAAATAAACGGAAAACATATCATATAAAAAATTTTCTGTTTTTTTCGTCCTATTTACCCAATATTTTTAGTTTTTTATATATTATAAAAAGAAAATAAAATTATTTTATTGTTTTACGAGTGTTTTGCATATAAACGGAAAACATATTATATAAAAAATCTTCTATTTTCTTTTTCGTCCAATTTTACGCAATATTTTTAGTTTTTTATATATTATAATTATTTGATTTTTAATAAGGTTTTTTCCGAATTACACAGTAAATGTTTTATTTAACTTCACATTTGCTAACATGATCATTTTGTCTACATAACCAATAGCTTTTATTAATCTTTTTATATAAGTTATATGTTATTTGTTAACATTATATATTTTTTGATATAATTCTTCGCGTATTAGGCGAATTAATAAGCTAGTTTATTATAAAAGGTTCTAATCTAATAGTACGAGAATTAGGCAACTAATAACGTGATTTTGGGTTACAAAAGTGGAAAGTATATATTTGATATATAGCAAATAATTTTTTTTTGAAAAATTAGAATAAACTTTGAAAACTAATAATTGGATGTCTAAATACACGTATAATACATTATAATGTTGTAAGTGAAGTGTTGAAAATAAGAAGAAAAAAAAAGTGTTTATTATATTCAATAGATTTGATACAAGTTAATTATGTATTAAATATGTTGTTAGACATATCAATTAAATATAACGTGTAACATAACTTATCTATGTATTAGACATAACAATTAAAGATCTCAATCATATATTTTAACGTAAATAACCAAAAAGTATATATAACTTAAAAACATAGTAACTCAATAGCTTAGAATTTAGATCTTTAAATTGAAACTAAAACACTAATCGATGAAGTACAAAAACAAAAGATAACGACCAATGTAGTAATTAGCTAGTGTTGAAACCATGTACGTATTTAATCATGTGTGTTTGGTACAACTCCCAATGAGACAACTCATTTGGATTAATTAAAGATGCTACCGTGTCGGTGTACATTAAGGTCATATAAACAAACAACCCTATTTGTAGTTACACAAATCTTATGTATAGAAAGTTGTAACTTACGAATAGAAAGTTGTAAACTTATGGACAAAGTCACCTACTAGAGGTGTTGCGTTTTAGAGTTGAGAGTGATGTATAAAGTGTCGGTGGCGTTTCACAAGTCGCATTCTTGATTGATCTTGTTTAAGGACACAAATACCATTTTTATTAATAAATAGTCACATCTTTTTATTTAGGAGTGTTTGTTTCGGCTTATATAACGGAATTATGAGTTTATGTAAATGTTGATAAGATCATAAGTCCAATTTTTTCGGCTTATGAGTTTATCAAATTGAACTTATAGTTTATTTAAGCTCATAAGTTCAACTTGATAAGCTCATAAGCTGGAAAATTTGGGCTTACGAGCTTATCAAAATTTACATAAACTCATAAGCCCATTACATAAGCCGAAACAAACACCCAACCATCTTTAAAAAGGTTTAGGAGCTTGGATTCAGAGGTAATTGTGGTGTTTAGGAGAGTACTTGATGTGCTAAAACAACGTAGTTAAATACATACAGGATCGGCCTAATTATCGATTTATCTCTAACGTGAGAATTAAATTTGTGATGAGGTATAAAGAAGATGACATAGTGTGGATTTAGTGTAAAAAATGCATGTCTAAATTACGATTGATTGTCTTCTATTTATAGTGAAGCTATTCTACGAATGTTAGGCTTTGATACAACCTGTGATGCTCATACATTCCCGAACTTATTTGTGTTGAACCAATTTTTTGTAATAAAACAAACAAGTAATTAGGTTCGTTATACTTGCTTCATATTATTTTGCCTAATCACTTTGGTTTGTCGTGGTAGTGTTGACCACGAGGCACTCCATGCGCTTGTAGTTTTGCCAATAGAAATGTAGCAGAGCCTAATACAAAACTAGCCAATAGAATGTTTTGTCCAAAATTAAAAAAACAAAAGTTGTCAAAATTTGATTTTTTTTTTTATGAGTTTAGATAAATTATACATTATATAACATTTTTGGTTTTTGAAGTTTACTCATTTATGTTAAAATCATATGTGATATTAACGTTACAATTTCAATACCACCCGAAAATTGAAAAAATAAAAGTCGTCAAAAGTATATATATGGCCACTGCTCTAATTAAAAAGGAGAAAACGACGGTCACAACGGTGTAATTTGTATTGTCTAACGATTAACGGTTTGATTTAATCTTAACCATTAAATTTAAAGGTTGAAATTGAGTGTTTTTGTTAAAAAAAATTAATAGTGTTTATTAATATTTTTCCTTAGGGGTTTTATTGATTTTAATATTTAATGGAAAAATAAAATGGAAAGTAGGTCCAATGGAATGCCGAATGCCATTAAATTGTTAAAACATACATATACGCAATGTTTTTTTTTTCTTCTTCTATATTTATCTTGCAAATGAATTAGTTCCTTAAGTTATGAATAAATTATGAAGATTTAAGGTTGCGTTTAGTTATAGAAAACGTTTTCTAATTTTTCATTTTTAGTTTTCAAGAAAATGAAAAAAGTTTTTTTCTTTAGAAAACCTTTAAAAAGTTTGAAAACGTCTTTAGTTGTCAAATGTAAAACACAAGGAGTTTTCCATTTTAGAAATGGAAAATAGTTGGAAAACTATAAAAGTGAGTTTCTAAGTGTAGTTATAAATTAGAAAACTGAGTTTTCTGTTTTCATGGAAATGATTTAGAAAAAATCACATTTGAACATTTTTCTGTTTTCTATGTTTTCCTTGAAAATTTTTCTGGAAAACAACCTAGTTTTCTTCATCTAAACACACCCTAAGATTCTCAACTAGTTTTTTTCTTTTTTTGTGAATGGTAATAATCTGTAATATTAGGTTCTTATATAAATAACATCATAATTCATGAGAAAATATGAAATGAATATGAGATATAAAATATATTATGGTTGCCAAAATGCAAAAAAGAAATCATTAAAATTTTATATAAAATATGAAGGGTTTATGTTAATGGGTCACTCTCTTAATGATTAACTTATTATAATGTGACATACAAAATGTGTTAAAACTTCTTTATCAAAAGCTAAAGAATGAAAGTAGGGTTTACTTTGCATCTTAGAAATGGTCATATGCAAGCAAACACTAGAGAATCCAAAGATATGATATCACAATTTATACCCAACTTTTTTTTTTTATTAAAATTAAATGTACTTAACATCCCATCAAAACAATTAAATATTGATTCACCAAAATATACATGTGTACATTACGTTGCAAACTAAATAATTGTGATTTGAAATTACAATTATCTATGTAACAAATTATAAGTATACACGATTTAAAACTAAGAAATAATTATAAAAGTTATTCTTGACGGATTAATCCAAGTGATAATTACGAAATGAGATAAGTTGAAGAGAGTTCTCCCGCTTTAGTCTTTTTTTTTTTAGGTACCTCACATTTTAGTCTTATCTGTTACCTTATGATCTAAGAACATATTCATTTACTGCAAATGCTCAGTTGACTCGGTAAATGATCGAAGACTTTTGTTGATAAAGTGTGACAGTTTCGAATATAAATCCACCCTTAATCCAAGACGATAAGACAAAGAAACATTAACATAAGTCTAGTTCTTCGTTAAGAGTTAGGGTACTTCTAAAAATATATGACCCGGTTACCCTAACAAAATCAACCCTTTAGTTGATGAATATTTTATAAATGTTGGGGTAGTGGAAGCAAGGTATCTTTTTGTTTCCTAAATTAGAAAGGAAAAGACATATAGAGAAACTTGAATGTTACCCTAATTACATTTTTCAGACTTCTTTAAGTTGAGCAAAATGCTAAGCTTTTCCCATGAAAGGCAAACATGCAAAAATCTAAATTGGCTTATTGACGTTTGAACTACACAAAAGATTTAGATTTCCGTTTATTCGAAAAGGTAGGGTTTGTTTTATTGTTTACATTTATACAGTAGCAAATTGTGTAATTAGAGGTTAGATGCGTTTATATGTTGTCTAAAACAAACACGAGCCATATAGATGATAGATCAAAGAGCACGCACATGACCCACGAGACTAAAATCAATGACTTTTTGTGTGTCAATTCATGTCGGTTACTCGACTCCTATGTAACTCAAATTTTGTATAGATAGGACTATGAGTAATAACTTTTCACCTTAACACACATCCACTCTACGTTGTTTTCCTAAAACTACGTGTATTTTGACCTTGAGAATTACTTATCTAATATCAAAGTCGGTATCTCGCTCAAAAGTTGATCAATATATAGGTTCATTCGTCAACTCTCGGGTCACATACATTCCTATTAGGTCAATATAATCAAATAAATCTATACTAAACTAATCTAAAGTTAATATTAAACAACTAATTATACTAGCAAGTCTACTTTCTTGTTCCTTTCTTGATATATTCTTCGTAAAAATAGTTAAATTGACTATAACAAATCACTATATGTGAATGCAAATGGACGGTTAGAAAAAAGCAAACATGCAACGATTTTTGACCAATTTTAATTTTCTTAATTTCTTCATTCTAGTATTGTTTTAGTCTTTTTGTGGGTTTTTTATGTATTAATATTGACATTGATGTTGTTTATTTTTGTTTTTATCACCGCAAATTAGAGCTTGGATCAAGGGATACAAAAAGTAGTTAAAGTTTACATCACCGATAGTCAACGGTCAACCATACAATATCTCTTATTTTCCGTTGATTAAATTTCCCCACTTTTTCTGGCCCTTTTTTCGGTTTTATATTTTAAGTGGTCACTATCTTTTCAATAGTAACGGTATTACGAAAAAAATAACTGCCATTTTTTATAGACCTAAGGAGTATTATGATATTTAGTTAAAAGTGCGTTAGAGTAATGTTATATACGTCTATACTTCTAAATAACGGCTTTCATCGTTTGACGATTCTCTATGCCATAGCATCGGTCCATGTGGTTGGATGGCGGTTAGGATTTAATTATTTCTAGTGTTTTTGGCTCGAAATGAGCTCCCTCAACTGTTTTTCACCGTTGGCGTGGAAGGAATTTGGCGCCACCATTAGGGGTGTTAAAATATTCGACCCGATCCGGACCCGAATCCTATTTACCACTTTAGGGTCGGGTTATATATATATATTTCGGGTCTATCAGGTTGACACGAAACACCCGATTCATAAATAGGGTCGGGTTTTAGGTAGAGAGTTCCAGTTTGTCGGGTTTCGGGTTTGACCCGATTGATCCGAAAATTACAACTATATTTTGAAACAAAGGCATATAATATATATTGGCTAGAAGTATGAATGAGTTTCATACATGAAGCGATGTGGGACAACTTAAGTGGGTAAAACCAAAGGCATATGATATATTTAGGCTAGATGTATGAAAGAGTTTCATACCTGAAGCGATGTGGGAGTGGGACAACTAAAGTGGGGAAAATTTTCATAAATTTTTCATACTTTAGTTGTCCCACATCGTTTCAGCGTACTTTCAGGTATGAAACTCTTTTATACATCTAGTCTATATATATCATATGTTTTGTTGGGTTCTATTCATCTTGAATTTTTCCAATATATTTGCTATTTTCATTTGCTATACTCAATATGTTTTCTGTAGTTTTTTTTTAACTTTTTTAATTGTTGTGTACCCCGACCCGATATAACCCGAACCTTGGACCAGACAAGAAAACGACCCGAACCCTTATTACGGTTGGGTTAGGGTTAGAAAATTTTAGTTAAAACCCGAATGAACCCGACCCGAAAGTTGCTTATTAGGGTCGGGTTGACCCGAATAACACACCTAGCCACCATGGTGGTTGGCCGGCCGGCTTGAAGGTCGTCGGCATGGCTGATGGCTCCGATGTTGGTGGTTTCACGTTGTGTTATGCGTTTTTTATTTCTTGTTATATTCTTTGTTTTGTCTAATATATGAGTCTAAATTGGAATGTGATCATATTTTGGTATTATGTTGATGTAATAATGTGACGAACAAGGATGGTGAATCGCGCTTGCGAACACTCGAAATGTAAAATAACATGAAATATGACACTCAACAGTATTGAACGTTGTTAGATTGATTATATATATTACAGTAACAAATTAACATTTGATTTATGAAATATTTTGAGTCGAAATACTATGCACTCCTTATTTACTTAAATACATATATAGAAGATGCATTTTTTAAGTTTTTTTTATCAAAGATGTAAATGAGAGATAAAAGTATAGATGAGGGAAAAAATAGACTATTGATTTGATTAGTCGAAAAATAAATAAAAAGAATATATATACAATTATAATAAATCGAAAATCTACATATAACATTTACACTTGTTGAGTGTCAATATATACTTGTTGTTTCGGAGTTTGCTTTGATAAAAATAAGAAAAAAAATATATTAAACACGAAATTAAAAGTAAAATATAATAACATCCGGGGCAACTAATCCCAATTCATAGTTTTCTTCCATAGAAATGGATTTGTGGTCACCTTAACTAACTTAAAATTTATCTATTTTGTTAAAAAAAAAAAAGCAAAAAGAAGAAAAAAAAAACGGGTCGTGTCGGGTCGGGAAAAACGTGTCGGGCCGGATCTACCCGGGTGACAACAACAAAAATAGGAAAAGACATATGCAAGGGTCAAACCCGGGTCTCCATGCTATATTGGGGAGCCTCGACCATTCCAGCAAAAAAGGTGTTTGTTTATTTATTTTGTTTAAAATGTTATTTAAATCCGAAAACTAGAAAAAAGTTGCAGCTATTGTTGTTTCTTTTTATTTTGACGTAGGATTATAATATATTTTTTTGATTGTAAACGGCAAATTTTTGCCACAAACGACATTTTATTTTTGGTAAATATATAATATAGTAATAGTTTTAGATATGATTGTTGGAGGTGATCAAATAAAAATCGTTTAATCAAACATTTAAATCTCTTAAACATATAAAATAGAGGTCGTTACCAAACATTTTGAATTAAGTAACATGAAAACATCACCTTCCATATGATATGATTAAGATCTTGTTCTAAATCGCACCCAACAATGACACATGGCATTTGAAATTCACTCCCACTACCATATTTTCCATTATTTAATACCTTTAATATATGTTTTATGGTTAAAAGGTTGCAAAATGAATGTGCCAAATTTGATTAACATTTCCAAACTGAAAATAATATTTCAAGACATAATGTTGGCCTCAAATTCGTAACCATGTTATTAAATAATTAATCTTATTAGGGGACAAATGATAGGAGTTGAAAAGGTAATTTAAATTCTTATTCCCAAAGTAACGTTTTGAAGACCTAGGTAGACAAAATGGAATGACTAGCGTAATCATGCATTAAAAATTTTACTTTTCCTTCATTTGAGGATTTCATAAATTACTCTACTTTCTTTTATGCAAATTTACTTGATAATACATACTCTATTTATACTATACTTATTGTCCATATGCGAAACAATCATATGGTTTGATAACATTGTAATTATTATATTGTTCAAATTATACCGTACAATCAGTAAAATTTATATTAATCATTTGAAAGATTTAAATTAGTGAAAGAACAACAAATATGGGACAAAAATAGCATAATATACTTGTGTTTGTTTGTGCTTATATAAGGAATTTATGACTTATTGACATTTCGGCTTATGTTTTATAACCGAATTTTTCGCTTATGTAACCGTTTATGGGCTTATTACTGTTTATTATGACGTAATAAACCGTAATAAGCCCATAATTAATTAATTAGTTACATAAGCCGGAAAATTCGGGCTTATGAAACATAAACCGAAATGACAATAAGCCATAAGCCGCTTATATAAGCTCAAACAAACACCCCTAAGAGTTGAATCGACAACTTCGTGGTTGATTTTTCGTCTTTGCTACTACTAAGACAAATAAAAGAAGGGATTTTCTATCATGTGCCTTTAGGCATATGATAACATGTATATATTAATATTAAAAGTGTACTTTTGGTGGATTTTTAATATTAAAAGTGTACTTTTAATGTACTTTTAATATTAATATATACATGTTATCATGTGCCTAAGAGCACATGATAGAAAATCCCATAAAAGAAAACATAGTGTTCTCGTGGCGGGATGTACGCATAATAAATATAATTCCCATGAAATAAGGAGATGAGTTGAGTGTGGACAAATGGTAAGTTTTCTTTCACTTTTTTCATGTTTGTTAGCTTCCAAAGGGTTATTGTTTTGCGTTATCGATGAAGATAAAATGCGGCGTGGCTTTTTGTTGGTGCTCTTTTAGAAACATTAAGGCCCCATGTGCATCAATTCATCCATCATACGTTTTCTATTCCCTTTTTTACTTTTATAAATATCATTCTTTTACATACTTATTTTTACTCCAAATATGTATGACTATCATCTATTATAACTAAAAATGACTATGGTGTAACTGATCATGCAGGAGCTATTTCGAATCACATCACTATACCGACTCGGTCTACAAGATGTATGTGTATCGTTACAGACTTGTAACTAGGGAACATATGTATTGTATATTTTAGTGTGTAATATATTTATGTTTTATTGATTGATGACAAGATAAAATTAGATCACTACTTACTTGCATTGTTCTTTGGCCCGTGTATTGTGGCCGAGCTATTTTTGAAATAGAAAAAATAAAATAAAAAGTAATCCATTTGAAAAGTAATCAAAGCAAAATACTGGTATTTTTTTGTTAAACCAAACATTACTTTAAAATAGAAACCAACCCGAAACATTCATTAATATATATATATATATATATATATATATATATATATATATATATATATATAACAATTACCAACTCCTAAATGCACTATTCTTAAGTCCCATAACCGTCAAGTTTGGCTCGAGTCGAGTAGGAATAAAGGATATATACATATATATATATATATATATATATATATATATATATATATATATATATATATATTCAATAAATAACATTTACCAACTCCTAAATGTACAGTTTTTAAGCCCCACAACCATCAAGCTTTGCTCGGGTATATATATATATATATATATATATATATATATATATATATATATATATATATATATATATATAAATCTTTTATGCCTACTCGACTCGAGCAAAGCTTGATGGTTATGGGGCTTAAGAACAGTGCATTTAGGAGTTGGTAAATGTTATTTGTTGAATATATAGAGAGTTTTATTGTAAGTTGTCTGTTAGTCCCTGATATACATTTGTATACCCATCAATCACATCATGCAAGGGACATGTGCCTGTAAATTACCTACTCTAGGAGAGTCTCGAATCCGATACCTTCCACAGATAGGCAGCATACTATAACCACTTGGACAAGCCCTAGTAGTATTTATATATATATATATATATATATATATATATATATATATATATATATATATATATATTGATCTTTTGTTCCTACTTGATCCGAGCAAAGCTTGATAGTTATGGGGCTTAAAAACAGTGCATTTAGAAATTGGTAAATGTTACTTATCGAAGAGCAAAGCTTGATAGTTATGGGGCTTAAAAACGATGCATTTAAAAGTTGGTAAATGTTATTTACCAAATGTCCCACGAATGTGGTTCAAAGGACCAAAAGCTGAATTTAGTAATGGGTGATATATTCATTTCATTTATTGATTAAAACTCAATGTATGTTTCCTTTTTTTAATTTGCAAAACTTTATTAGAAAAACCAAAGTCTTAACTTATATGTGAAAAACGATTAAAACTAATTATCATACATATGATATTTAGAGATTGACCTTAATTCAACAAATTGATTAATAATTCAAAAAACGAATAATCAAGGAGATTGTCTCTAACGCTAGTGACCACTTGAACGTATCTTCAACAATCAACCAGATGTTAGTCCAATTAAGTTTCGGTATGGTCCAATAAAGTTTCTTATACCGAACTGTGTGTCATGATACTATTAGAACTCAGAAATCCCTCTAGAATTCGTAATTCGCCAAAGGATTGAAGAAGGAAAAAATAGAAAATTGATCGGTCCCATGACAAATGATCCAAATGATGTAGGGGATAATTATCGAAAAGGATAATTACTTAGTTCCAGTTAATTCCATATTAAGTGAATATGTGACCAAGTAAATTCCAAAATTTTCAGCCTTTGAATTTATTTGCCTAGCAAAACATGAGGCACAATCATACATTTAAAAGAAAGGTAATGGCATAAACAAATTAACACCACAAATAAATACATTGTTTATACGAAGATTAAACTCATCAAAAATATAAACCTTTTTGTTATATAAACTTATCTATACAAATGACATAAAGTTTTCGAAAGTTAATAACAAACACTAACTTAAACACATCTAATAGAGAAAATAATTCAGAAGAGGTTCATAAAATAAACCTTTTCTAATGACATATCATTGAAAACTAATCTCATTCTAAATACTCAAAATAATGCGTCTTCTCATAATTTATAAATCTACTCTCATAGTTTATAAATCTACTAGGTTATCAGCTCGTGTAATACACGGATAACCAAAATAAATTATTATTACTAAAAATAAAACATAAAATAAATATTGAGTAAGTACCTTAGTTTCTGTTTTGCCTTTTAACTTTCTTTAAAAATTAAAACTTTAGAACATATTTGAGCCACATATGTTTTTCACGTACATGTATATCAATAATAAAATGGTTCAAAAGGGTATCTTATCATTTTCTTTTATTGTTATCATAAATAATTGAAAATAAAAATGCATAAGAGATCATAAATACATTTTTGCATGATCTACATTAACGTGCCACAAAAAACTTGTATATCTTCATTCATTCATGAATTTTTCTTTAAAGAACCAAAAATAATATAGCAAACGTTTCGACTTTCTTTCTTATAAGAAAAAAAACTTAATTAAATTGTTAGCTAAAGTCTAAGGGAAATAGTAAGATTTTCAAATTGTGAAGATCAATTTAAAAAAAAAATCTAGAAATCAATTAACAGACCGATTTATAAACACGTGTAAACTTAAAGTTTATGTGAGAAATTAAATTGTTGACTAATTAAAATATGATAAATGACAATGATAAAGGCTTTTTCTTTTATTATAAGTTATAGATTATAGATTATAGATTTATGAAGACACCATAAGAAATGCTCTGATAATAAGTATTAAAACTTAATTTTAAAAGTTTTTTTAAAAGTTAAATATATAAAATTTGTTTTATAGTGTAGTATAAATATAAATAAATATTAGAAAAATATAAAAATTAATATTAACGCTTACCATTTTGTACATTTATATCATTTTCTCTTCAAAAACTAATAATTTTTTTTTTATTAATTTGAAAAGTTATCATATAATTTATTCAAAATTTATGAAATTTAACGATAATGATCATGACTAAAATTTTGACAATCTATATGAAATTTACAAATTACCTCAAGTAATAAGTGTTGAATCTTAATTTTAAGAGTAATTTTAAAAGTGAAATACATTACATGTGTTTTATATATTAATATAGATATAGATATAATGTATTAGATGTCTCAATAAACATATAATAATTTGTTTGAACGATGGCAAAATCTTACTCTTTCCGTCGTAAAAAATTGTCTATCTTTCTATTTATATTTGTCCCAAAACCATTGCTATATTTTTAAATATGAATGGTTAAAATATGGTAACTTCTCATTTTATCCTTAAATATTTTCAACTTTCAAACTATAAAAATAATCAACGCCTTTAATACATGAGCATAATAGGTAATGTAATGAAAAAATAGTTCATTAATTACATATATTTTATTTCAACCGTTTTTTATTTTTAGACTTTTTTTTGGAATGAAGGATGTTTGAGCAACGATTGACGGGGCTCAAGGGTTTGGGGTGTTGGCTAATCGATACGAACTCCTGCGAGAGCAGTGCAAACCTACCAAGCTCTTGACGAGCCTAAGGTGACGTATGATTAGCGGGTGTGACGTAAGAGAGTGGGAAAAACTGCTCTTGAACGTGTATGTGTGAGTGATTCAAATGATTGACAACCTACCCTCTGACATTGATCAGAGGGGTATTTATAGGCTTGAGATTAGGGTTTCCATTTATGGGCTGAGGCCCAATGATTACACCCATGGGCCGTCACTTTATGATCCACAAATGGGTAAGTGACGTAAGCATGTGTGCTTGCGACGTCAGGTCAACTTAAGTCAACTTAAGTCAACTTAAGTGTATACCGGACAGAAGTTAGCGTTACCGGGCAGCCAGGCCAACCGGGTAGGCTGTGCCCGGTAACGGGGCTAAAATGCTCGGCGGTTTCCGAGGTATACCGGGGTGAGCTCGAGCACGGGGCTCTTTACCCCGGTAACGGGGCTTAGTTTACCCGGGTATGGCCAAGGTGTCCGGGGTGATGTTCGAGCAGGGGCTGATTACTCGATAGCGGGGCGAGGTGTCTAGGCGGTATCCGAGAACGGCCCAGAGATTCTGGGCGGAACTCGGTAACGGCCCTAGAAGTGTCCGAGATGCCTTGGCGGGGCTACTTATCTCGGTAACGGGGCCAAGGTGTCCGAGGTTACCGAGTCATTCTCGAGAGCGGGGCTTGTTTACTCGGACAGGGGCCAAAGTATCCGAGGTGTGTCCGGGATACCAGCTATGACTCGGTCATGTGTCCGGGGTGTCCGAGGTATCTCGATCATGTGTCCGAGGTTACCGAGTCATTCTCGAGAGCGGGGCTTGTTTACTCGGACAGGGGCCAAAGTATCCGAGGTGTGTCCGGGATACCAGCTATGACTCGGTCATGTGTCCGGGGTGTCCGAGGTATCTAGGGCGGTGTCCGAGGACTGCCCTGAGAACCTCGGCGGTATCCGGTAACGGGGCTCCTTAGCCCGGAGACGGGGCTTCTTAGCCCGGAGACGGGGCTCCTTAGCCCGGTAACGGGGCAGGTTTACTTGGTACCGGGGCTCCTTAGCCCGGAGACGGGGCTCCTTAGCCCGATAACGGGGCAGGTTTACTCGGCAGCGGGGGTGTATGCCCGAGTAGAGTTCATCGTACCCGGGACATGCTCGAGATGTGTTCAAGGTGTGCCCGGGTAGCCTTGGCGGTTACCGGGGTCACTCGAGTCATAGCCGTTTAGTACTGCCCAGAAGTTCAGGGCCGTTTAAGACTGCCCAGAAGTTCAGGGCCGTTTAGTACTGCTGCCCAGAAGTTGAGGGCCGCTTAGTACTGCCTAGAAGTTCAGGGCCGTTTAGTAGTACTGCCCAGAAGTTCAGGGCCGTTTAGTACTGCTGCCCAGAAGTTCAGGGCCGTTTAGTACTGCTGCCCAGAAGTTCCGAGGTGGCTCGAGTCGTTTTCGGTTATCGGACCACATACCTCAATAAAGGAAGTACAATATATAACAACTTAATATGTAAAATGATAAAAACATGGTTATTTGAATAATTTGTTTAGATATCTTCAAGATTTATTCATGTATATAACACACTCATTTAGCAAGTGATAAAAGAAAATGTGATATAATATAATTGTTTAAAAATCCTAACATTGAAAAGATAGCAAGTGATAAAAGAAAATGTGATACAATAATATGTTTGGTAAAACTAGCTTGTAATTGGAGTTGGTAGTTTGTAGCTTGAACTTATATTTACAGCTGAAAGTTGAAGTTTTTATTTTTCGTAAATGTGTTTGGAAAGTAGCTGAAGTTGTAGCTTAAAAATGTAAAATGACTAAAAAGTATATATAATATTATAATAAGACAAATTTTATAAGGGGTATTTATGTAATTTACCAGCATATAAGTCCAAACCAGTTTTTTAAGCTATTTGAAGTAGCTTATCTTTAAATAGCTTATTTTTCAAATAAGACCCACAAATAAGCTCTAACCAAACAATACTTATTTGAAAAAAATGCTCAAGCCTCAAATAAATCCCGTTTAAGCCTCGAACAAACCTCTGCCAAACATAGCCAATATAATTGTTTAAAAATCCTAACATAGAAAAGAGACATACTTAAAGTAGACAAATATTTTTCTTGTCATTACTAATTTTTATTCCAAGTATTTAAATTACAATAATTTTAGAGTATTCTACATTTACATATTACAGTTAAATATTACATTTATTAAAACAAATATTGAATTAAAGTTATTTATTATGTCACATGATACAATGAATTTATCGTTTTTAATAACTATCTACTTTATATATTGAGATGACTTGTCACATTTTTGTGTTTGATTTTCACATGATGCTTCATGAAATGTAAACTTTTCCCAACTTTTATTTATGATTCATT
The DNA here is from genome assembly GCA_910822075.1 of Senecio squalidus. Classification (NCBI taxonomy): domain Eukaryota; kingdom Viridiplantae; phylum Streptophyta; class Magnoliopsida; order Asterales; family Asteraceae; genus Senecio; species Senecio squalidus. Next base: position 39,907,454 of record CAJVGC010000589.1, on the reverse strand, counting down.
AAATACTCATGAACTTTTTCCATTAAAAATACCCTTATTTGTATTATTCTTTTTAATTATTTTTGCCTTTTCCAAATTATTAATTTGTTTGTTATTAATCTCAAAAACATATTATACATTTTCATGAACTATTTCAATACCAATACAACACGTAAAAAAATAAAAAATAAACAGGCCGTGGAAAATAAAGACAATTCAAATACTCATTATTTAATAAATGGAACATAAAACACTCACTGTATTTGATAGAATTATCTACAGTTGAATCTATAGTCTATAAAAGATAATAAATTTCAAATGATAAATGATTCAAATGTGCTAAGCCTATGTTTGGAAGGGGTTAAAAGGGCTTAAATAAAGTTAATTTGGGGATCAAGTTTGTTTTTTTTTTTTTTTTTTTTTTTTTTTTTTTTGAAATTAGTATTGTTTGATAAACACCTAAGTTTTTTTTAAAAAAATAAGCTACTTCAAATAGCTTAAAAAAGTGTTTAAACTTATAATATGATAAATTAAATAAATACTCTTCAGAAAATTTGTGTTAATATATTATTATATATTATATACTTTTTTTTGTCATTAAGCATTTTTAAGCTCAACTCAAGCGACTTTGCTAAACACATTTACGAAAATAAAAGATCCAACTTCTAGCTCTAAATATAACTAGTGGTGTTTATTAAATGGTTTTGACCCGAAAACCATCAAATCCAAATGAATTTGGTTTATTTGGTTTTGTTTGTTCTAATTTGGTTCGAATAATTGGGTATAACCGAAGTTAACTATTGATTTTCGGATTGAATTTGGATTTAGAATTAAATTTATTGGGGCCCAACCGAATAAACGCAATATATATGTTGTAATTATGAATCTTAAGTTCTAGAATTAGTAATGCAGTACACTATTACATTTTATATTTCTTAAATGAAGATTGGAGATTGTAATTACTTATTTTGACGTTTGTTATTAAATAAAAAATGACGTTTATTAATAAAAAAAAAATTATAACTAGTAAAATGTTTGTTGATATTAATGTTAAACTAGTTGGTTTCAACTTAAAAATCAAACTTATAAGTTTACATTTCTTTAAAATATAAGTTAACATTGTTTAGTTTTGGTATTTTTGTTTCGTTTCTATGTTTTAATCACGATGAGTTGCAATACTCGGTTTAAACTATGATGGTTTATTTCCATTTTTTTATTTGGTTTTCACGGGGCTCAAATCGATTAACCCAATCGAAATTTGGTTGCAATGGTTTGGTTTTGCCTAATTTTAGTTTGGATTTGGGTGTGTAAAAAATATTTTTAAAATAAAATAACTCAATTCAAATAACATCGGTCAACCGAAAACTAACCATTTAAACACCCCTAACTATAACTCATAACTTTCACCTCCATTACCAACTAATATTACCAAACAAAATATAAATGCTAATATATATATATATATATATATATATATATATATATATATATATATATATATATATATAATAATTATAATAATAAACTCATAGTTTGATTATATTCAAAACAAGTATTGTTTGGTTAACACTTTTTGTGGAGCTTATCCTCCAAACATTTGATTTAAACTTACACTTGTAAACAAAGTTTAATTATATTCATCCAGCTATATAAAATTGTCAAAGACGAGTCTCAGTCTCGAAGAATAGCACACTATCGCTTTTGTTAGTTTAAAACACGTTTTTTAAATATTTGTCTTTTTTACTAATCAATTATTATCTACAAACTTTATATATATTATACATGAATTTATTATTGTTTTGTCATACCTGATGTCCTAATACTTAATGGTTTAAAGAGAGGTAATGTTAGCTAAAATTTATGTAGATAGTTATGAAGTTATAAATTTTACAGTATTATTTGTTTTCCGTAAATGGTGAGCCTCGTATAAATGAGGCGCGACCCTTAAACTGCGTTTCGCGCCTCAGGTTCTAGAAACTCTTGGCGTTGTTGTGCGCATATACCCTTTGACATCTTTAGCCCTATGTGAGAAAAAAAAAGTAAAAACACATCTTTAATCTTTAATATATAATAAAAGATGGGTCTTAAATGCCACATGGCGAAATAAGGGCCTTTGGATGAGTTAACTTTTTTGATTTCAAACGTTAGATCAAATTGATGATGTCATCAAATACTACTTTCATTTTACACTCTCTTACAATACATAATAACATTTTCTCTTTAATTCCCATCTCAACTAAAATAAAAATAAAATTCTTATTTACTTATAAAATCACTCAATTTGCATTATGATTTACCTTATTGTTATTTTAAAATCTCCTAATAAAAAATTACAAAACATGTGTATAAACGTAAAGGTGTATATGTTATTATAATTATAAACAACATGTGTATAAACTTAAAGATATATATGTTATTATACGTATAACATTGTTTTTTTATAATAACTTAAAATCTATATAAACATAATGTTTACAATTCAATTTTATATATCCCCGCGCTTTCGCGGGACAATAATCTAGTTAATTATAAAACAAATGAAGAATTTTAATTCAAATTACACCCAAAAAGTTACAAATATAAAAAGATATATAATAATAGAAAAGCATTAGAGATTTGATCAAAAAACCTTCCTATTAAAACAAACATATTAAAATGAAAGAAATGAAATGAATTAGGTTACGTTCAATTTTCCAATTTTCTGTAAAAAAATATATTACGTGCCCTAATTGCAGTACAAACTTATGCACCCTTTTGTTATTCTTTTATGTTTATAGTCTTAGCTTCAATTAGTTTGTTGAACATATTTCGTATATATATCTTGGATTAATTGTTTGAAAATGCATTGAACTTTACATCCAAATCTATTGTATGCATCCATATTTAAATTGGTGTATTGTATGTATCTAAATTTCAAAAATCTATATTGAATGTATCCAACTTTCAAAAATTTGCTATTGTATGTATTCAACAATACGTGTCATCCATATAATGTGCCACGTAAGTTGCCACATCATCGTTTTGCTAAGATTTCATTGATTGGATATATAAAATATCGATTTTTGAAAGTTAGATACATACAATAGACCAATTTAAAGATTGATGCATACAATAATTTTAGATGTAAAGTTCGATGAATTTATAAACAATTAGCTCTATATATCTTTACTATATTATAAATCATTTACCTAAAAGTTTTAATCTTTTAAATTTTAAGTAATTGAAATTACTTTTCTACCATTTTAATACATTTCACAAAATTCATCATTTAAAACACTTTACAATTAGTGACTTTTCTTTAATTACAACAATAACTAATAAATATATCTTTATCTTTAATAATATATAAAACATTTTCACCTTTTTATTAAAATGTTAAATTTTTAAGTAAAAATATTAGTAATATACCCATTAATGAATATAACATATAAACTAATCTTAATTTCCTTTAATTAATTATATTACTTATTTCATAAAAAAAAAAATATACCCATATAAAATAAAGGCAATTTAAATTAATTGACATAAAATTTGTATTTATGTAACCATTATTTTTTAACTTTAAACGTTATTTGATGGAGTAAATTTATCAAATATTTGATTTATAATCTAAATTTTATAAAGTTAGTTAATAGTGTTGTGGTTCGTGTTGCTCTATAATTGCAGCAAGATGGTTATCATCAGAAGTTTATATTCTTCTATTGGTCACCGATAACTCTTAATACCAATAAGTTGAGTATTATTACATTTGATACTTTTAAGGTTAATAAACTTTGTTACCATATTGATTATCCTTCATTACAACATTCGAAAGTATGTGTTACCTGGATTCATGGAAACATACTGAATTTGAATGTCTTGAAGGCAAATATTTTTTTCGGCTTGAAAAACATAACCATAAACGATTAGAAAAGGTAGTGTCTGAATGTATTTTTAATTTGTTGTTGCATCGTTGAAGGAAAATTAGATTTTGGTTATAGAAAACATGGGTTTATACGGGAATACTATTCAGGAAATAAATTTAATTCTTTTTTTGACCGAACGTGAAATTATTGGACGTCACCTATTAAAAAATAAAATGACCTGAAAAATCTTTACTATATTATAAAGCATTTCCCTCAAAGTCTTAATCTCTTAAATTTTAAGTAATTGAAATTACTTTTCTACCTTTTTTATACATTTTACAAAATTCATCATTTACAACACTTTACAATTAGTGACATTTCCTTAATTACAACATTAACTAATAAATAATAATAACTATCTTTATCTTTATCTTTACTAATATATAAAACATTTTCACTTTTTATTAAAATGTTAAATTTTTAAGTAAAGTATAATTAGTACGTAATATACCACTTAATGAATATATCATATAAACTAATCTTAATTTCCTTTAATTAATTATATTACTAATTTCATAAAAAAAAAATATACCCATATAAAATAAAGGCAATTTAAATTAATTGATATAAAATCTGTATTCATGTAACCATTATTTTTTAACTTTAAACATTATTTGATGGAGTAAATTTATCAAATATTTGATTTATAATCTACATTTTATAAAGTTAGTTAATAGTGTTGTGGTTCGTGTTGCTCTATAATTCTAGCAAGATGGTTATCATCAGAAGTTTATATTCTTCTATTTGTCACCGATAAGTCTTAATACCAATAAGTTAAGTATTATTACATTTGATACTTTTAAGGTTAATAAACTTTGTTACCATATTGATTATCCTTCATTACAACATTCGAAATTATGTGTTACCTGGATTCATGGAAACAGACTGAATTCGAACGTCTTAAAGGCAAATAATTTTTTTCGGCTTGAAAAGCATAACGATAAAAGATTAGAAAACTTAGTGTCTGAATGTATGTTGAATTTGTTGTTGCGTCGTTGAAAGAAATTAGATTTTGTTTATAGAAACATGGGTTTATACGGGAATACTATTCAGGAAATATATATTTAATCTCTTTTTAACCGAACGTGAAATTATTAGCGTCACCTATTAAATAAACAAACTGACCTGAAAAATTAGAATTTTGTTATGTTCGCAAATGAGCTTAATCTTCAAATGAGTCGAATTATCCAAAATGGGTTAAATGATCCGAACGGAAAATATTTTGCGGGGGTGTTTGTTTCACGAAATTTAGAAAAAATTGAGTGAATTTGAATTGAATTCTTTTTCCATAACATATTTGTTTGAAGTTTATGACGGAATTTAAATCCGTTAGAATCTAAATTTTTCTTTAGTTACAAATTTGAGATTCCTTAGGTTAGTGGAGAAGAATTGAGAAAATCGATCATACGACATTATAATTATTATCGTTGAATGGTCGAACCATAAATTGTTACCACAACATTCTTTTTATATTGCTTGAAAGGCAGAACTTTAAACTATTACACTCCACATATATGTAACGAGACAAATAATTAGCTACCATAAATCACCCACTGTAAATTATTGAATATGATATTCTTTTTCATCCGCTGCATCGTGCAGGTACTATACTAGTATTTACAAATACAAATTCATGACTAAGAAATAAACTCTAGCTCAACTAGTTTTTAATTTTATAGAAAAACAACAACTTGATATTAGTTTTTATTTTTAATTTTGGCACAAAAATGAATAATTTAATGCTATTATATTAATTTATTAAAATTATTAAATCATTATTATTACATATAGTATATTAAATTGTATCATATTGTTATTTTATCTTATGTTACTATATTGAAAAGTAGTGTATTAACTTTTATTATTCTATAATATTTTATTATTTTATTTTATATTATATATATATATATTTATAATAGACAGTAAACAACAAATATGAAACAAATTATATTGTTTGGTAACAATAAATGTAATAAAATGGAATTATATTACCAACCTGGGGATAATCTAAATTTTTCTTTAGTTACAAATTTGAGATTCCTTAGGTTAGTGGAGAAGAATTGAGAAAATCGATCATACGACATTATAATTATTATCGTTGAATGGTCGAACCATAAATTGTTACCACAACATTCTTTTTATATTGCTTGAAAGACAAAAATTTAAACTATTACACTCCACATATATGTAACGAGACAAATAATTAGCTACCATAAATCACCCACTGTAAATTATTGAATATGATATTCTTTTTCATCCTCTGCATCGTGCAGGTACCATACTAGTATTTACAAATACAAATTCATGACTAAGAAATAAACTCTAGCTCAACTAGTTTTTAATTTTATAGAAAAACAACAACTTGATATTAGTTTTTATTTTTAATTTTGGCACAAAAATGAATAATTTAATGCTATTATATTAATTTATTAAAATTATTAAATCATTATTATTACATATAATATATTAAATTGTATCATATTGTTATTTTATCTTATGTTACTATATTGAAAAGTAGTGTATTAACTTTTATTATTCTATAATATTTTATTATTTTATTTTATATTATATATATATATATATATATATATATATATATATATATATATATATATATATATATATATATATATATATATTATACGTTATATTTATTTTATCACTTATAGTAATAGTAATAATCTATTTATATAAATAATTGTGAATTTATTACAAGTTTATTTAACACTAGATTTCAATTTTATAAAATTTATGTATTAAAAATATCTTAAAAATCATATGTATGTAACAATGAAATCTTATTAGGCAACAATCGACTTGGTTTGGGACAAGAGAGGCACAACTTTTATTAACAATATATGTCAAGTTGTAATATAAAAGTTAAATCATTTACTATTTTGTGCTACAAGATAAGGATTGAGCTGAGTTTATTTAAAACTATTATAAAACTTGATACCAAATGAATCAATCACAATCATTTAGTTTAAAAATCTATATTAATTTATTTATTGTTTAAAATTTAATTATTTAAAAAACCCTAAATGTATTGAACGAATAAATTACACCACTAAAACGGATATTATTTCCTCTTTCTATAGAGCACCCACTTAATATACTTTTAACGAAAAAATTTCTAGGCTTTTGACGGGTTTGAAAATTTTAAATTATAAAATCACAGTTTTATGATATTAGTAGTTTGAGTTATGATTTTTGTGTTTTTCTTTTTTATTTTAGTTTAATATTCTTCATATAATATATTTAGGTTTTGAAATTCATATTTAGTGCTCATATCACATGTGATTTTACCTTACGAATATCAACATTTGACCAAAAACGAAGAAAAAAAAGTTGTCAAAATTCAATTTTTTTTTCGGAGTCTATAGATTATACCTCATATAATATTTTTGTGTTTAAAATTTCACATTTAAAGTTAAAATCGTGTGTGTTATTGACTTATTTGTTTTAAAATTCTACGTATATTATAATATCACATATGATTTACGTTAATATCACATGTGATTTTATATCTATCAAACGTGATTTCGTTGAATTTTTTTATAAGTTTAATTTAATTATATATCATATAACGATTTTAGATTTTTAAATCCATATTTTATGTTAATGTCACATGTGATATAATCTTATGAGTTTAAAGAAGTGTCTAAAAACGAAAAAATAAAAGTTGTCAAAATTTGATTTTTTTCTGGGTTAGATAAATCATACTTTATATAACATTTTTTGTTTTTTAAGTTTGCTCAATTATGTTAAAATCACATTTGACATTAACGTTACAATTTCAATACCCATTCGAAAATCGAAAAAATAAAAGTCGTCGAAAGTATATACGACCACTGCTCTAATTATAGAGAAGAACACGACGGTCGCAACGGTTTAAATTATTTTGTCTAACGATTAATGATTTGCGAGATAAATTAAATTAAAAAAAATAATTTAAAAGTGAGTTTTGATTTAATTTTAACCATTCAATTAAAAATAAATAAATTATAGAGATTGAATCTTTTGATTCTTAAAAAATTATTGGTCTTTTTTTATTTTTTCTTTATGTGTATATGTATGTATAAAATCTTATTACCAATAAATAAATAGTAACAATTATGGAATGTATTTACATACAAACAATCTATAATTTAATGTAGGAAGTAAATATATTTTCTGTAATATAATATAACTTAAATTTATATTTATAATAGACAGTAAACAACAAATATGAAACAAATTATACTGTTTGGTAACAATAAATGTAATAAAATGGAATTATTTTGCTAACGGATTTTGATTATACGCCGGAATATCCTTTTGGCCGCCGGTGGCCTGCCGTTGCTCATATATAGTAATTTTATTACAATTTCATTAGACCCCTTGTATTATTGTAGATTTATGATTTGACTCCTTTGCCTTCAACATATTTATATACACCTCCCTTTCTATTAGTTATTATATATCTCAAAGTTCAAAGTAAATGTTTCTTGAAGAAATGTCGAGTACTACTAACGTTCGTTAATATATTTCATTGTCGAAATGTTAAGACCCGCGAATTAACAAATGTATAAGCTATTATTGAACGGAAATGAAGTAACAGGTTAAATTACAAATACACTTTTAATGAATTTTTTATAGATACGATGCTTTAATTTTCACGACTCCTTTATCGTGGACATGCAAACATACGTCATGGATATCTAATAACATATAAGGAAACATATTTGTGGCTTGGTAGTCATGAATCCATGCAAATGTGCTTCGAGGGTAATTTGAAATGTCTTTTTCCACTTTTTTTTGTTCTATACGTTAAGAGCTATGATAGAAGTTGTCATCCTTTTTCTTTAATACTATAAGTTTAGTGGTTTCATCAACTTGTATCATCATAGTGATGGTTCACGGTAGACATACTATTTTACAGTGGTTCAAGAATGCAAATAAAATACAGTTGTTAAGTATAGGAGAACAAATTTGTTTTCCGAGTCTTTTGTCGGACTTTTATTGGTGTTTATTTTATGGTGCTCCGGTTTGGAGCCTATATTTTTCGGTTGTATACTCTTCTCAGGCTATTTTTCAGTTGTTGTTTCTTTTTTAATATAAGCCTTGCCTTTAAGAAAAAATAAATTCGTCTTCTGTCGTTGACAAAGTTCAAGTATTACCTTTCTCGTCGATGAATAATCAATTCAAGAAAGTTTGTCTAAAGTGTGTTGATTTTGCCGCCAACTCATTAAATCATTTTCATATACTTTCGTTTCATGTTTCTTGCTAGATTCGTTGATAAATTTTTGTTGTGTAGTAAATATCAATTAGGACGTTTTAAACATAACTAACTTCAGTCTTAAACATGTTTGTTTGTCAGTTACAAGAATCATTTGATCTTCCGACCATAACCTAAAAGCTATAAATATTAATATATCGAACAATAACTTCTCTATTGCCACGACAGACGTATTTATATATAACCAGACAAAAGTTCTTAAAAGACAATTTGCGTAGCAAGATTTAAAATCTTACATCAAGTGTAACAAATAGAATCCAATACACATTCAAAAAACCCTAATCCACCGAATCAATTTATATCCGTTATGCAAAACACCGAAGCTCAAAGAGTAAAAATAGTCAACACAAAACTACAAGGACTTCAACTAACACAATATACATTAATCTCTATGAATAAACAAGTATAGAAAGTAGAAATAATCTTATTACAAAATATTAAAAAAATTTACAAAAAAAGTTTATAAAATTGACTATAAAAAACCCTCGGTATCTCTCTCTCTCCTTCACTTGCAACACTCATATCTCTCTCTCTCTCTCTCTCTCTCTCTCTCTCTCTCTCTCTCTCTCTCTACCCTTTGTTCACTCCAACCTCACCATTTCCTATCCTCTCTTCAGCAATGCCACAACACTCCCCTGTTTCTCTTCCATTCTAATTCAATAGAATCAAAGAAACACCCCTGTTTTGGCATAATCTGTAATCAGAGGATAGGAAATCATCAAATTCACACAATTTCACAATCTGGGTAGAGAGAGAAAATCATTATAAACCTCCAAATCTCATCACATTCACAGATCTATCAAATTTCCCCTGTTTTTGCTCTGTTTGAATTGAACAATGGGGGACGTGATTTCCGGGAAGAATCTGATACCGGAGAGTTTTCCGGGAGCAACAGTGGACTTGGCGGCGCAAATTGGATTACTTTGGGACTTAATCAAAGCTCCATTGATTGTTCCATTGTTGCAATTGGCTGTTTATATCTGTTTAGCTATGACTGTAATGCTGTTTCTCGAAAGACTCTATATGGGGATTGTGATTATTCTTATTAAGCTCTTTTGGAAGAAACCCGATAAGCGATATAATTGGGAACCCATTCGTGATGATTTAGAAATTGGGAATTCTGCTTTCCCTTTGGTCCTTATTCAAATTCCCATGTTCAATGAGAGAGAGGTTCGTCTTTTCTTTTGTTTTCGATCTTATTTAAGAAATTCAAACACGCATAATAATATTGTATTTAACTGTGGTAATTATGTTTGTGTTTTTGATACCGTTTAAAAAATTCAGACACGTATAATAATGTTGTATTTAAGAGTGGTGACTAATAATTTAATGATGTCATGATGCAGGTTTATAAGATCTCAATTGGGGCAGCTTGTAATCTATCATGGCCATCCGATCGACTTGTAATTCAAGTACTCGATGACTCTACTGATTTTGTCATCAAGGTACAACTCAATTAAGCTATGTATCTAATTATATATTTATATAGTACAAGTCATTAAAGCATAAAGATGAATTTAATCATTGCTGATCTCACATCAAACCTTTTTTAGGTTTTATTTATTACCCAAAATTGGGTTCAAGTTATAAACTAATTAACGGTTTCAAGATCTATACTTTACACAATTTTGGTAATTTATAACATTTTTTTTATTTAATACATTTATGTGATAAACAATTTTATTTTTAGTATTTATTTTCTTTAATGCTCCAAACATATTTAATTTTGTTGTATTTATATAATTTATTGCCATTATTGTTTTTGTTGGCTTTATACAAATTTATTTTTATTCATAAAATAGAATTAAATAATTTTACATTTAAGATATATTGATGGAATTGTAGCTTTCAAACAAGGACATAAGTTGCTTTCATAAATAACTAATTTCATTTTCATAATCTTGTTTAAAAAAAAGTAGCATGTTTTAAGTAATTATTCGACAATTATTTTTGTTTTTTAAAAATATGCAATTTTAATGAATTTATTTATTTGTTTTTAGGATTTGATTGAGAAAGAATGTCAAAGATGGGCAAGTAAAGGGGTTAACATTAAGTATCAAATTAGAGAAAGTAGAGGAGGTTATAAGGCTGGTGCTCTTAAAGAGGGATTAAAGCATGATTATGTTAAAGATTGTGAATATGTGACAATTTTCGACGCCGATTTCCGACCCGAGCCTGATTTTCTTCGCCGAGCTATTCCGTTCCTCGAGTTCAACCCTCAAATCGCCCTTGTTCAAGCACGTTGGAGGTTTGGTAAGTCTTTTATTCTACACTTAAACCATAGCTATTAACTAATCCTCTCTTAAATGTTTATTTTTCTTTACTAACTAGATTAATTAAATTAACAAAAAAAAAAAAATTAACAAAAAAAATACATTTGCACTTGATGGCTAATGAAAAGTGTCGGCAGTCTCATACTCATTTTTTTTTATTCATTGACATTATTGAAAATATAATACTATGTAAATATCTTCATTATTATATTATATATCTTTAATACATTTATTAATACTTAAATAATTATAATAATAAATAATTATATAATATTATTCTTCTGCAACCAATTTAATGTAATGATCAATTTATATACTATTAAAACATATGAGAACAATTATTGAATAATAAATTCACTTTGAAAACATTAATGTTGAATTATCAAACATTTAAAGTCTATCTTGAAATAATATTTCAAATTTTCATTGACCCTTTACAATTTCCAACCTCTGAATATCTACCTAATAAAAAATCTTACAAATTTTAATAAAATAAACATTGGAAAAAGAAGCATTCTATTTTTTTATTTAAATACCAAAAATATTAAATAAACTTTTTTTATGTAACATTAAATATTCTTATATTTTGTCTATTTGCATTATAAAATTTGTTCCAAAATTAAACATTATTTATAGAAAGTTAGACATGGCATATTAACAAAGTACAAGGATTACTACTATAAAAAGAGTATAGTACAAGGATTTAAATTGTAAATTAAAAGAAGATATGGGTCCCAATAAACTCCGTCAATCACGGAATCCTGACCGTCCGATTGTGACACTAGTGTGTTCTTTTTTTAGTTTACCACAACATAAAAAGTTAAAAAAAACATAAGTAACTTATATGTAAGTTAGTTAGTTATAAAACATCAAATTTAACGTTAGACTGTACTAAGGGGGTGTATGTTTGGATTTATATAAAATGTTTGTGACTTATTAATATTTTAATTTATGTTTTATAAGTTCGAGTTTTCTGGTTTATTTAACCATTTATGGGCTTATTATTGTTTATTATGTCATAATAAATAGTAATAAGCCTATAAACGGATATATGCTAGAAAATTCAGACTTATAAAACATAAACCAAAATATCAATAAACTATAAACCGTTTATATAAACCCAAACAAATACCCTTTAAGTTTCAACTTACACTATTTTAGCAAAAAAACAAAAAAGAAATATAAATTGAAATAAAAAGACAAAGAAAACCCACACCATGTGTTGTTGTTTTGTTAGTTATTCGTGTTGTCACTTATGCTAAAAAAGATGTACGTAACTTATTGTAAAATGACGTAAATACCCTTGATTAAGTTACGGAAATAACTTATGGGTCACCCCATATTAGCCGGCATAAATGTTGCTGGTGGAAGGGTATTTTCGTCATTTAAATATTTATCTTTTTATATTTGTTTACAACTTTTTTACTTGAGCAGAAAGTGACCTGGATTTTTTTATAAATTATTATAAAACATAGTTTATTATATGTAAGGGTAGTATAGTAATTTTGGCATCTGTACGCCACGTGCAATTATGCTTCTATACTGTGCATTGTCTTTAGTACAGCTGCTTGGATTCTGTTTTTTCACCGACACTCCCGAAGTGTCTTAAAGTTACATTTTACACCCCTCTACTTTGAAAACTTATATTATTAATTTTATTGAATATAAAGTATTTTTTAGTTGGCAAAAAAGTGATTATAAAATGAAGTGGTTGATAGAAATGTGGTTGTGGGAAAGTGACAAAAAATAAGCTGTTCTTAGTCATGTGCTTAATGGCGTGTTGTGTTTTTGATGTAGAGACATGTGTAATGTAGCTTCTATTGGCCAACATTATATGTGGACCCACCTTTTTTTCTAATTTTTTTTTTCTAAATTTAATTTAATTTTTTTTTTTGGATTTTCTAAACTAGTTAACAAGTGTTTAGCTCTTTTTTGTTCTTTAGTGATCACTAGTTATTTATTATTATATTATATTATGTAAGTCAAATGTTATATATTTATTAATTTTTTGTTTTAAGTTGTAATTTTTTAAATTGATTATGTTAAATGTTTGTAATTTGGAGTAATTATTGATTAACGTGTGGTTAAATTGTTGCAGTGAACTCAGATGAATGTTTATTGACAAGAATGCAAGAAATGTCACTAGATTACCATTTCACGGTTGAACAAGAAGTTGGATCAGCTACTCATGCGTTTTTCGGATTCAACGGTAATGATTTTTTCTTCTTTTTCAATCATTTTCAATATTTCAAGTAGGCTAACATAATGTAATGTAATGTATAACAGGGACTGGTGGTGTGTGGCGTATTGCTGCGATTAATGAGGCCGGAGGGTGGAAGGACAGGACCACTGTGGAGGACATGGATCTTGCTGTCCGAGCAGGTCTTAAAGGATGGAAATTCCTTTATCTTGGTGACCTTCAGGTACGTCGTTTTCAACATTCTTTAATTCGGACCCACGGTTAAAAATTTATGAGAAAAGAAAAAAAATGAAGTCTTGTATTAAGAAGTAAATTTTATGGATTATTGTAGGTGAAAAGCGAACTTCCTAGTACATTCAAAGCCTTTCGTTATCAACAACATAGGTGGTCTTGTGGTCCAGCCAATTTGTTTAGGAAAATGGTGATGGAGATCGTTAAAAACAAGGTTCGTTAAGTTCATTTTCAGATGTCTTTTCTAACTTTTCTTTTTTGATCTAAATCAGTATTAATGTTGATTGTTGTCATAATGATTGCAGAAAGTGACAGTGTGGAAGAAATTGTATGTCATTTACAGTTTCTTTTTTGTACGAAAGATCATAGCTCATATGGTCACATTTTTCTTTTTCTGCGTCGTGCTTCCCCTCACAATCTTGGTCCCTGAGGTTGAGGTTCCGATTTGGGGTGCCATTTATATCCCCTGCATCATCACCACCTTGAATTCAGTCGGAACTCCAAGGTATGGTATTCTATATTATATAATTGTTAAATGTAAAAAAATGTATGCTTATGAGTTCTTATTCATATATGTGATCTTCTTGTTAAATTTCAGGTCCATTCATTTATTATTCTACTGGATTCTTTTTGAGAACGTGATGTCACTACACCGTACCAAGGCTACATTCATTGGTTTACTTGACGCAAAAAGATCTAACGAGTGGGTTGTTACTGAGAAACTAGGAGATGCAGTCAAGAACAACAAAGCAAATGCCAAATCAGCTCCTAAAAAATTCAAGTTTAATATCGGGGACAGGTAAAAATCTTAGCTTTCCCCTTTTTCTAATATGGAATTTTTTTCTTTCTAATGTGTCTGCCTTATTTTATACCATATCCAAATCTTTTCGACATTTGAGTGCTGTTTTTGGTAAAATGACCAAATCCCACTTCACTAACTACATATACACAATACCATAAAGTGTCATTTTTTGTTATCAATACCTAATCGTTTGTTGTTACGTGTTACCTATTTCCCCCTCTTTAGTTTGTTTGACAATTTGCATTTTTTTTTGTTATGTAGACTTCATCTTACCGAACTTGGATTTGCCGTGTTCCTCTTCTTCACTGGATGCTATGATTTCATGTACGGAAAGAACAACTACTTCATCTACATCTTCCTCCAGACAATCACATTCTTGATTGTCGGGTTTGGGTTTGTTGGCACCATCGTCCCAAGCTCTTAGAAACTCCAAATGGACTTCAAATTTACTAGACTGCATGCAAATCGTACTTCTTCCCTTCTCAGTATATACCATATTTTGTTTGATTGAAACACATTCCGTTAAGTTAATCGCGTTGAGAAGGGATCATGAAAGACATTCAAAGTTGGAGTTTTGGGGAGATTGTGAAAAGTAAGAAGACATAAGAGAAATAGGTTGTTTGTTAGAGCATAGTATTATACAATTGAGTCGTTGAAGAAAGATGATGTTTATGTTTTATTGGATTCTTAGTTGTTTTTTCGCTTTAAATATATTATGTCGAGTTGGTTTTTTTAGAGTTATGTTTTATGGAGGGGAATAATATTGTGGGAAATCATATACTCTATTATACTCTTCCTTTTCATTTGTTTGGGTTCATGTATTGTAGAACAACTTCATACCATTAAATTAAACAAATGTTTGCTCTATCTTTTTTTTTTCTTCAATTATATGCTTGTAGATCTTGTGTAATATGGAAGCGGATTGTACTGAATTGGATACTGAATCAGAATGATTTCTGGCTCGAATAGATGGAATTTGGAAATATAAGTATCATTTACTTTTGACGACTTTACTCTTTTATTTGAAGTGGATTGACCCGGCAACAAGTATCAATTACTTTTGACGACTTTACTCTTTTATTTGAAGCGGATTGACCCGGCAACAAGTATTATTTTCTTTTGACGACTTTATCTAAGGGGCAAAGCATTACTTGAAGTCAATATCCGTCTCCTCCCTCTATTTCCGGTATCCTCATTCCATTACAATGAGAACACTCACAAATGATCCATTTCTATGAGTGACGAGATTACTTAAAATACAGACAAACAAAAACAAAAATCTCTGTATGACATATCCTATCATCCACCGATTCCATCACACCAATTCCGTTACAAAAGTTGTTGCTTTGAGTTATCACAATCACATCACATTGAAAGTTATCACCAGTCGTCACACTAAAATTTGGACCAGCAAGTTTTTCATTTTCATTTTGTATTAACAACTTTTAGGTTATACAAAAATTATAGGGCTTAGTGTATGAAAATGTATCAAATTTTGTTCGTGTGTATCCAAGTTTCAAAACCTCTTTTGTATGTATTTAAACTCTTATTTTTTTTTTCTCAAAAATGATGAAACGGACCGAGTTTTTTGTTGACCTGTAACTGTTTAAGTTATTTCGTACATTACTTATGAAAAAATAAGAGTTGAATACTTTTAATAAAATTTGTGAAAATTAAATACACACGATAACAAATTGAACAAAGTTTATTACACTTTCATGTCCTTGGCACAAAAATAAATGCAGAACAACATCAACACACCATTCTCACCATTACTTTGGTTCCATAATACACGCCATCATACCGGCCACCGAGTGGCATCATATCACAATGGTGGTTACAATGGAGAGAAACGACAACATCTAATTTTGATATTTTTTGAAACAATATAAATTCATGATAGAAGGTAATTAATCATGTCGGTCAATAATGTATATTTATGAAATAAGTTACACACTTTAATATAAAATACACATTTACATAACAATAATATATATTACATCCAAAACTTTGTGTACAAAGTGTTAGAATTCATCGAGTAAATTAATGCTTCTTCGGTTTGATTCGTTCTTGTGACCTTGAGGTAGCTTTTCTTACCGATATAGTCCTTATAACTTAACCTTGTTAGTTGTGGCTATTAAATGCATATCCAAACAAGTCATGAAGTAAATGACCAAAAGGCTCTCTACGGTGTGATGGAGCCTGTTAACGGTTGATATCATCCCTATATGAGGGTGCTTTATATCAATTGGTGAATTGTTTGTAATGAGTGATGGTGCTTGCGTGTTGCGGCGGGTCTTAACATCTGCATATTTTATTTCAAAGCTGATAGAATGTGTGGAACTATATTTAGTACATACCGAGCATCATCCAAATATTAATGAACAAACTTATTTATCTAATTATAACCTTAGACTCGACCCTTGATATTGTTTTATAGGCCCAAGGATGTTATAAGGATAGTTGGGGATGAGTGCCTTGGAGAAAGTATGTGAAGTGAACGTGTAGACGAGATAATGATGCTCAACGTGGACTGGGATGTATGCCTTTGAAATGGAGTGAGAGACATGGATCGGGTATTAAGGAAGGAGGAGGACAACGTGGTGCGCTTGTTTCCAGAGGTTGTGGGAACAACTACACGTCTACATGAAGTAGAAATGGAAGCAATTGACTACGCCTTATGTTGGTGAAAAAGCATCGATATTAAGCATCTATAGATTCAATGAAGCCATAGAAGTCGTGAGAGGGGACATTGAAGCACACTAATTTGTTTAGGATGTAGGAAAATGATGATGTCTACAAGGTAAATTGAAAAAAAAAAAAAAATTACCATTACATGAATAGATATTGGAACTTTTATATGTCACATACTTCCCCTAGTTCAACATCCTCGGGCTACAAGAACTTTGAGGTGGTATCAGAAAAGGTCACCATCTATTTATACTACTCATATTGCAAAATGGAGCGCTAAGATCTATTTAGTTAATGGCGTAGATTAGCCATTTAGAATCTTCGTTAGTCTACTACCATCTAGAAAAATATTTACATGTAACTTGTAAACATTTCCAAACGCTTAACTTAGAGGATTCTTCTAGAGACGTTATTCATGGTTCTTTGATAGAATACTCGAGAATTGGCCTACAAACTTAGTGGGTATTTACAGTCTCCCCACCTAGCTCGCAAAGTCCTCGTCGTGTCTTCCTTGTTATATCTCTTGATCTAGACCACATACTGTCAGAATAAGTATTGGGTCTCCTAATCTGTACTTGGTATATTATATTGCAACTGTCTAACATATCTTAAATGAGTTTATAATGAAATAAATAGAAATCAAACAAACATCGGTCTCTTTTTTAATAAAATAAAAAATACATATGTATATATATATCATTTATGTGCATTGCAAAACAAATCCAACAATCTTACATACAACAATTTTTCACTTCCTTCTATCCATATTACATCATCATGCAACCTTCCTTCTACACATGATGTAAATGTTTCAAAGAATTTAAAAAAAAAAACCCATCAAGAATCAAGAATGAGAATATAACGAAACCCGACCTACCAAGACACCATCTAATCATGCAAAAAAATAATCCCCTCTCAACCCCGAAAAACCTACAGCTCTAATAGTACACCGTTTACGCGAAACTTAATTCCCATTCTAAAGTTGTTTTTTTCCTTTTTGTGACTATGGACTTGTATAATTATTCAATGAAAGTCTGTTCATGGGTTTTTAAAGCAAACCAGCAAGTAACGCTCCAGGATCTGATGCATCAATTTGTGGAGTAACTTGTTGAGGTTGTGACGGAACAGGTGGTCTAGAAGAGGTGGGAATGGTAATTAGTTGTTCCTTGATGAATTCCTTCAACCTGAGTGGACAAATAAGCAAAATGATATCAATGTGATATCTCTGTATATATTAAACAAGATATATATGAAAGTCGAAATAGAAAACATACTCAAATGTTAATATGGGATCAGGGGAACCCACTGTCATGCGTAGTTGGGTTCTGTCTGCTGGATCCGTCTCGATTCTTACCTGAATTATCATCAAGAAAAGAAAAAAAACGATACATTGTTTTCTGTTTATCTTATCATTGACATTAATAAACTTCAGAAATAATATACTCCTACTTACCAGGCATAAGATGGCTCGGGTACTTTCAGAATAGAAAGTTGTGGTTGCAACTAAATTACTAGCATTTGGATCCTGAAAATAAAAAACGGATGGTTGTTTCCCACTATTACCTGATGTAAAAAAAGTAAAAATGTTTATAATAATCATAAGCAAACTTACAAGTCCAGGGCAAACAATAAGCCTCCAACTGTTTAACAAATTGGCCATATCTCCCAAAGACATTGGTCTTACACCCCTAACCTGTTAAATTCCGCAGTGTAAAAAAACTGAAATATCCTAGAAAAGAAAAGTGAATTCAAAACAGAATTACGAACCACTTCTTGAAGTTTCAAAGGAGGTGCAGCGAGTGCTCTCCACTGTGGGAAAAACTCCTCTGCAGTTACTGGTATTGGCTGGAAAAATTTGAACAAGACTGCAGGAAGTCGAAGCTTATTGTCAACCTGCATGAGACGAAAAGTCATAAGTCGATACTGCTGACGTAGATATGTTGCAGACATACATGATATCAATAAAAGAAGCATAAAGACTTACCAAGCTGGTTCCAAACTTGTAAGAGAAGTCAAGAACTGCAACATCCCTACTTGGACGGAGATTTACTACTTCAAGTGGGCATTGAACCTAAACAAACAAATACCATTTTTAATATAAAAAAAGAAGGTAATTTGGAGTTTTACAGAGGAAATATGTACGACACCTGTGCTCGTGGAGGAATGATTTCCGGTACCGATGAAAGCTCCAACTTCAGATGGGATGGAGACAAAACCACTGCTTGAACTGAATCAAGTGAAGAAGTAGTTTTGTTCCCTAAGAAAAGAACAATATGGCCTTGATGACCTCGCCACTCTGCTTTGATACCAATCTGGGGATAATAATATTAATCATTAAAATCTTAACGTAAGAGTAGTTAATTAGAAAATTAAAAAGAGTACCTGGACATAAGGATCTTCGTATAGAACTCCACTATCGTTAAGGCATAAGGCATTAAATCTTTCTGCAATATCTCCTATTGGCTGCAAAGTTTCCAATAAAAGATCTAAACAAATTACAAAATGTTCCAAAATCATAACAATGAGCGGTAGTAATGTAATAACAGTACCTTGACAGCATTTTCCTGCTCGCCAACAGGTGCAAGAGCTAAAGCATCAACTTCATTTAGGGTTTCAGTTCCAGATACGCCAGGAGGTCCTTCAATAGCCAGTGGGCTTAAAAGATCTCCAAGAATATCGGCATCTTGTGGCTCAACTTCACCGTTAATCCCATTGGTTTGAGTAGCTTGTTGGTCCACAGAATTATTTTCCTGGGATTATACTCAAATTACAACATGTAATCAAAATTAAAAAACTTAAAAAGAAAACCTTACCACGTTATTAGTACTAGGGATCTTGACCATGCCAAGTTGGCTCCCTTGTGGAGCTTCACTTGCAGGCCGCTGATCTGTCACCACTAAAGCATTGGAAGCCTGCTGTTGTGCCCGCGACTTGATAGCACTTAGCTCTGCGGTATCAGCTTCAGTGTCTTCGGCTTTCTTAATCAACGAGGACTTCAAAAAGGTTATCAAAGTCAATAACAATCACCATGAGTAGTTATAGATTAATAATCCAACTGAGACCCTATATATACCTCACGCTCTGGGAACTTGGGCATTTCCGCTAAAATATCCATCAGGGCTGCACCTTTCCTACTTAATGCAAAGTACTCGACAGCTCTTTGTTGTATCTCAGCATCAATAGACGTTTCATATCTGAGAATGTGAATTTGTATAAACAAATATACTATTTACTAATAGCTGATAATAAATCGTATCACTAAACTAACTTGCTGAATATTGCCCAAATCTGATTCTGCAATTCCGGATCTGCTGGCTGTGAGTGCATCAATATCTTTGCGTATGTTGAGAGAAGAATGGATATTGTAGGTGTCCTGAAAAAATATAGGAATCTTAGATGATAAAGTAATAATAATCACAAAAATACATAGCTACAAAAGTGCACTCACGACACAGTAGGAAGCTTCTCATGTATAATGGCAAAGATTTCCTTTGGACTACACCCGGGTCTTCTGGCTATAAGGTGGCTGTATTCTCCAAGCAGATACGCACTAACCTGATTAATAAATATAAACTTGTTACGCCAAAAAAAACCTAAATGGCTGAAAATATTTTAGAAGACATAATATACACATACCTTCATCATCGTCTCATGTATTGCAGGCTTATCGAGATACTCTTTAGCTTTCAAAGCTGCATAAGGCTAATGAATTTTACAAGGAGTGTGAGTAGGTGAGAATACGAACTGGTTAAATTACTTTCAACAAGATGTAAAGTAACCTGAAGGTCGTCATTGTTGGTTACAAATTGCACAACACGAAACCAGATGTCATCACTAACAAAATCTCCTGCTTTGTCAATCAGCTGAAGAATAACATCTACATACCTGAATAGTCATAACGAAAATGAGAAACAGAATATAAATAAAATCATAACTATCGATTTTAATTATTAAATAAAAACAGCATACCATGATAAATCAGGGGCAAATTTCTCTGCAAGAATAGCAGCTTTTAGTGCCAACTCTTCACGCATTGTGAAGTCGGCCGTAGCAAGATACTGAAAGTAGATGTTTATCAGGTTATATGAAAAAAGGTCAACTGAAAGCAAGACAGTTCATAGAGAGCAACCTACCTGCAATAGTTCTTCAACGATCTCTTTAGCATTTGAAACATCACACATACCATAAAGTAAATCCAATGCACGTCTTCGTATGCTGTATCCGAGAAATAAAGTCAAAGATGTCATCTTACGAACACACAGAAAATAAAATAAAATTGATAATTTCAGTTAAGAGCAGTTAAGTTTCACCTGATGTCGGGATCCTTCAGTGAAGTGATGATTTGAGCTTGGTGTCTCTTTATTATTTCCTGAACGTCTGTAACCATCAGCATGCGTGTCATATTCTCCTGCACAAGCCAATTTGACCAAGTAAACCCCATCAGTATTTTAAACCATTGATACTGATAAGAACGAAAAACAAAGCTACTTACCAGCCCAAGATAACGGATATTCGGTTCACGAACAGCAATAAATTTCCCGAGCAACGCTACACATTGAGACATCATCTCTTTTTCAGCGTCAAGATGCATTACCTGTTATAGTTGAAGAGAAAAGACAAATTAACCTTCAGTTTACACTTAGTGCAATTTTTATAGCAATAATATTGTTGTGAAAAACTTACAAGAGCAAGAGCTTCAAATAAGACAGCATGAGATGCATTGTTCTTATTAACATTTTTCACAACATCGGTTCCCATGAGTATTCGTTGTAGAACCTCAAACAATGCTCTTCTTGTGTTTGGATCTTCAACCGTTGGAAAATATTGAAGAGCCCTCATTGTTTTTACCTGCAAATACAATTATAAGTCAACCTCTGACTCCTAATAGTAATAATAGTCAACCAATATGACAAGTTTGAAAAGGGTGCACAAACCTGAAGCCAGGGAGAAGGAATACCATAATATGTGTATTCTTGAGGAACGTCTTGATTCCTAGCAAGTCTTTCCAAAACTTTAACACATTTAGGAAGACAACTCCAGTATGCTTCGTGGTTATTGGCTACCAAAGCAACAAAAAGACTCATAGATGATGTTAAAACACCAACATGACGTTCATCTAAGAGTTGTGCCATTCGGTCTGACCTGCAAATTTATTAATAACTACGATTACAGAGCGAAAATTAAAAGATGTTTAAAGAAAGAAGTTGTAATATGATCAAGCTTACCAGCCATCTACATTGACAACATCGGGATTTTTCCTAAATAGCCTCAGGAGACAGAGTGCAGCCTTCTTTCTCACCAGTGGTCTACAACTACTTGAGATCTGAAGTAAAAAGATGAATGAGAAATCGTTTTTAATTTAAAGTTATAAAATCGACAAGCAGTTCAAACTTACAAGTAACTTTTGAACATCAGGTGCTAGTGATTCAGCAAATTCTCTGCCACCGATATTCCCAACCTGTAAGATAGGAAAAAGGTTTATAAAATTATAACAAAAAGTTAATAACTTACAGAATTACATTATGCATTTTATATCCATACCAATGTCAATGCCAGGCACTGAAAAGTTTCATTGCGGCCGATAATATCATTGCGAACTGTATTAATCGCTAATCTTAGAAAATCATGATTCTCGTTAAGCAAGCATGATGTAACTAGATACCCAACCTGCAGAAATCACATCATACAAAAATCAAAAATCGGCTTACAACACATGTCACGAAAACCAGTGTTCAGAAACAGATATGTATTACGTACCTGCTTTTCTGGGTATTTTGGAGCAGATATCAAAGAAACCGCTTCCATATGACCAAAATCCACATCATATCCTAGCATAAATATGTAAAGCATTTTCCAAACATATTTCTTTTTATCATATGGTGTCAACCCCTGAGATAATAACAAATGAAGATTTCATTAACAAATTCTCCACTTGATAGCTTTTCAGTGACCTAACCACAAGCATTATTATCTTTAAAATATACAATAACATGGTTTTACAAGTTGTTACTATTAACTATCTATATCGACCAAAATAAAAAACAGAATGTGAACCTATTACTAAAAACCTGGAAGGAAACTTATAGATCAATTGTGTTGCACATAATACCTAGGTTTGTCACATCAGCAGGTTAAGCCATAACCTAACTTTCGCTTTTCTTTTAAAACTGTTCTTATAAAGGCAGTGGGGAGAAATCGAAGAGTTTCATTGGTTAGTTTACCTGTTCACTTTCCTTAAACCTCATAGTGCCCCTTCTCTCCTTTGAAACTTTGGCTAATATTACAATGAGAATGTCACCGAGTTTCCACTTTTTCACCTTATCACATAACTATCACTAGTATTGCAAACATTTCCAAGTAAGAACCTCGTCCAAATGGCCAATATCAAAGAAATCAATTGATTGTATTCTAACCCATGAACTTTCTCTACGCTACTATTAATCTTACTTTTGACCACAGCACCTCTTGAGATGGCAAAGAGGTGGACTGGTGGAGGAATACTTACGATCATTTCTCTTAAACATGTCAATGCAGCTACCACGTCAGACCAGGTCGGGTTGGTCAATTACTCAATTAACAACCCCTACTCTCACAAAAATTGTTGATCTACTA
Source organism: Senecio squalidus (assembly GCA_910822075.1). Taxonomy (NCBI): domain Eukaryota; kingdom Viridiplantae; phylum Streptophyta; class Magnoliopsida; order Asterales; family Asteraceae; genus Senecio; species Senecio squalidus. Next base: position 39,883,483 of record CAJVGC010000589.1, on the reverse strand, counting down.
TTCCTCTACTTCTAATCGATAGTCAAGTTAACCTTATTGCTTCGCTTATTCCTTATAATGTGGACACTCCACACACAATTCTGTACAGACTGATTAATTTCAACTAGCATAACCTTCCTAATTGCGATAAGAGGAATACGAAGAGTCGAAAATCTATCTCAAACCTTATATTACATATAAATAATAATAAAGACGGTGATGATGATTAACGAAACTCGATAGTCAAGTTAACCTTATTGCTTCGCTTATTCCTTACAAGTATTATCACTTGTTGTTACTTTATTCCTAATCGAATGTTTTCACAACCGATATTTCTGTTAATCTACGACATAATGTAGACACTCCACATAGGCACATACAATTCTGTAGGCATAACCTTCCTAATTGCGATACAACGTATACGAAAATCATTAACATATACATATTATGCATCTCTTAAATGTAATAAACTTCCAAAATAACTAGTTCAGCTAAACTTAATTCACTAAAAATTGGATAAAACGGACCTTTTCATTTTTGAAACGAGTACGGATATTGCCAAGCTCTTTATCTACACGAAGACGTTCTTGTTCTTTGTTTTGACAATTACGAATTTCGGAAATGAAGACGGAGAGACCTCTCATGCCGGACAACGCCATCTCCGGCAATCAGATCGGATCCAAGGTGTTTTTGAAGGTGGATCTGAATCCAATTTCAATTATAAGTCAATGTAAAATCAAATCAAAATTATAGATACAGAATTATATATCTATATATTGTGTGATCTGTAGAGAGAGAGAGAGAGAAATGGAGAGGAAGAAGGTGGACTGAGTAAAAAATGGGGATAATCGTCGTCAGTCAGCCTGTTACACAAAGGACGACTTCCCGTTTACCTGCTCCTTTCAAAAATCTTTACTTTAAAATTTAATTTAACTAATTAATCTATACATTAAACTCATCTTTACGATTAAATACACTTTATTTCAATATTTATAAACAAACATCAATTTGTCGGAGTGGTTGGTGAGTGGGATTGTTATCAGGAGTGGTTGGTGAGTGGGATTGTTATCAAAATGGTGGGGTCGAATCTTGGCTCCATCGGGCTCTTCAATTCTTTTTTTTCCTTTTTTTAGTTGTTATTAATTCTTTATTAATTCTAATCATTAATATACATTTTTTTAGTTGATATTAATTCTTTATTAATTCTAATCATTAATATACATCTATACAAGTTGTTATTAATTCTTTATTAATTCTAATCATTAATATACATCTATACAAAACTTAAAATCAGATTTTTTTTTTCCTTTTTTTTAGTTGTTATTAATTCTTTATTAATTCTAATCATTAATATACATCTATAGAAGTTGTTATTAATTCTTTATTAATTCTAATCATTAATATACATCTATACAAAACTTAAAATCAGACCCAAAGCATGCTATCGAATAATTCTTTTTATATTTGGTTGGTTATTCATCTTGAGTGCGAATCAAATAATTCCGCCAAAACGAAAAATATTGTTTGCGAATCAAATAATCCCGTCAACACGATCACAGATTTCGTTTTCGCCTCGGACTCGTGCAACGCACGAGATGCAACTGGTTTAAATTAAAGTTCAACATAGTTTTGTTATTATATTTAGTATTTTGATTCTGATTTTGACTTATACATTAACCATAAATTTATTTTTAAGTCTTTAACTGTATCATAATGGGGTTATATTTAGCGTTTCTTTTATGTGTCGCAGACTCGCAGGTGTCTATTTTATCAAGAGAGACCGGACATTTAATTTTTCTAGTTCATTTTAGGATCGCTACTTCCTGCGCAGTCCGTGCCAGTAGTGATATCCTAATTCGGCTACCTCTCCCACTCATCAAGGCAGAACATTAGAAAGGTAAACTATTGCCAAGAGAGACCGGGAAACACTCTGCCCCTTCACCTGCAAAAGGATCCGTTACCGAAGTGTTGTGCTTCTCAGGCCGTCTGAGTCAGAGCAACCCCGCCGGGACGATCCATTTACCTAGAATTTTAACTATTATTCTACAACCATTGAACCGTACTAGCTTCGTTACATACTTGATACAAAACTGTTCACCATCCGAACATTCGCTAGCTAGCAACACAAATTTTACCACCTCAAAAAAGATCTCAAGTGATCAGGCGGGGACAGGATTCGAACCTGTAGTCTTCAGATCATGAGCTTGATGAGTTGACCATTCCTCCACCCCGCTTTATCCATTCCCATTCCAAAAAGTCCTTCTTCGATCTGAAGGTGTGTTAAGCATATAGTCATTGTGGCTACAGACGGGTTCTGTTTCCAATTAGATTAAGAACCTTCCGCTAAGAAACCTGCTTAACTTCTCCCCCCTGTTAGTATTGGCGCGCTCTCTCTCTCTCTCTCTTTCCGCTGATAGAGCAGTTTGCTAGTTTGCATTCCTCTATCTTAATCTCTAACACTAAAAGGCGACAATCACCAACTTCATCACTGCCTTCTTGTGACACATCGATAGGGTTCCCACCCCAGCTCTGAGTTAACTATTTCAGAGCTCTATCCCTTTCTTTCTCCCAACGCCGTTTAGTTGGGTCTAGTTTTCCTCTCACCCGAAAGGTGGCTAACTCCTTGGTCTTTCTAGTCGCTTAAGCTAACTCAAGCAGGTACCGGGATGGACGTCTCAGGCAGTAGAATCGAGCGGTGTCGTCCGGTGACTACATACGAGTTCATGAATCAATGAAATTTCCTCTTCTATTGTAGCGATACGAACTTAGAAGCAATAGTAAAAGAAGCTATCATCTTCAGAGAGTCAGATGATTGTCTGGACTGGACTGGTTCTTTTGATGGAGGCCTATAAATTGCACGGGTCCAATCTTGATTTATTGATTCTTTTAAAACTAGCTCCTGTAAACAATCTCACCATTAACATTTTCACCATTATAATGAAAACTCAATTTTGTGGTTTAAAGAAGTCCTCTAACTAGATCAGCTAAGTAGGTATATTCGCTCAATTGATTCTATAACTCACTATAGCAAGGTAAGTTGCTCTGTCTGAGTCGTTACTAATAACCGAGAAACCAGTCTCTCAGTTGATAGTTCATCGAATCATGCAGATCTTGATATGGTCATAGAAAGAAGAAAGTCTGAACTTAAAGCTAGTGTTTGAGCCAGTTGTCCTTAGTAGACTGGAAGCCAGATAAGAAAGTCTGGTCTAGCTCTCGAAAGTGGAAGGCAGAAAAAGGATAGCTGAAAGTGGGGAAAGTAGGGCTAACCAAAAGTCCTATCTTGAAAATGACATCTTCGTGAAATAGAGAACGTCGCCCCGTCTCCGACTGAGGTCTTCTAGCCCGTTGTCCCGAAGATTCGATCCCAACGACCGCCTCGCAAGACCTCTGTACTTTTTTTATTGCATTTCCTATTTTAAATTTAAGGAAATCCACTTCTTTACTAGAGAGGTCTCGATCTTAATATTTCATTCCTCTTCGGGTGGTTTGGTTTAAATATTATTTAGCTATTGAGCAAAAAGAGTTCGTTACCTTTCTGCGTAAATCTTGTTTTCGATTGAAAGGTTGGGTTCGTAGGCTGCAAGAAAGGAGATAGAGGCAGGCTATCTATTTTTGGAAGTCAGTGCTTGTATTTGGTCGCCCAGTTCTACCTATGGACTAAGGGGAGGAAAGGTTCATTTTTCACTCATCCGCGACGCCTCTATGTACTACATAAGAGGCAGACTAAGGCCCCATTAGTTCTACCTTCTTTTCTTTGTCAGCGACAAGGGATTTCTCAACCCCCACTAAGAATCCATTGCTAAATGGTTAAACATTTGAAGTTCTTTCCTTGGTCTTCATTCAGTGAAAGGAGTGAAGCTTTCCGCAGCCGGAAAGCGGAGACCCACGAAGCCAAGATGATCCCAAAGCGAGAATGAAGTTGTAGCCATTACTTGACCAAGAACGTGAGAGGATTTCACACACCTTCCCCAGACCGTGTGGATACACTTTTTGACCCTTCCGAAGATTGAACTACAATGTAAGTTTCGACAATTTTACCAATATACAATGATGTTAAATGGGTTATGTTCAAAAGGGAATTAAAGAAATGGCTAGAGTTAGAACTAAAAAAAGATATGTTTTTGAGTTCCTTCAAACATATAAACTAATTGAGAATACAGAATAGAGAAATAAAAAGTTGAACAAAATAAAAAATATTTCATAATAACAAATTTTTTGATTTATTCATATGTAAATGATCATCAATTAAAGAAGAGAAATGCATATATGAACAAATAAACAAATATATAAATTACGAAATACTTTTACTTTTTTCAAACATTTTTTTACTCAAGGTAACAGTCTACATTAGCTTGCATTTTCTTTTTATTCTCGTTTGAACTTTCCTCAAGTGGTCTTTTTTTATTCTTGTTTGAACCTTCCTCAATGTTAAATAGGTTAATACAAATAACCCCGAAGATTGAGTTTTTTAATTTCTTCCTTTCATTTACTTTCTATCCAAAAAGTAACTCAATAACAGAAATATAAGAGTAATAACCAAATCTCAGTTGTTTTATTTCATTCATCATGATTATGAGTATGTACTTTGCTCTTCATTTGGTTTTCCCCCGAAAATATGAATCTAGGCAACACGACATGAATTCTTAATAATTCATAAACCAAGGAAAAAGCGCTGGCTACACAACTGGGAAAACAGGGCCGGCATATTTCCTAAACAACAGATAAAAGAGGCAGGCTGTAAAAGCAACTGCCAATAATCGAAATGTTACAATTACAAGGCTTCAGAATTACTGCACGCCGCTCCATCTAGCCCAGTCTACAAACTGCATCCCACCATAGATGTTGTTTGCAAAACGCACCCCAATTGTAAACGCCATTGCAACTAGAGGCACCTGTTTCGCCAAAGGAGATGTTTCCACCAAACTTTCCAACCCATTGATAACTTGATAACGAGTATTAGAAGATACCGCAAGAAAAACACCTGCTTAGCCACGCTACAATGTTAAATAAAGAACACCAACCAGTAAAGAATCATTAATAACATTTAACAAAAACATACCCCAAAGAACCGCACTTTGCACCAAAGGTGGCACACGTACATTATGTACCTTATCTTCAGACGGATTCATCCTCCTGAAATTTAACAGTAGATGTGTATAATATAGGTCAGGTGAAATGATGCATATTTTGAGTTACCACAGTGGTCTTTCATAATAAATAAAATACAAAGGAAAGTGGTAGCATACCGTTTAGCGTTCATAATCGTGTTTGCAATTCCTTGGCCAATAAGACCGCAACCAAATCCTACTGAACCATACAATAGACCCTGAATCGATAATGAGCAAAACATAAGTGATCACTAGGTATCAACTGCTTGGAAAAACTGAGGCAATGACCATATGAATTATCGTATACCTTGTAAAAATATGTAGCAAGCCGTTGTTGTGCAGAAAACCTACTTCCTGGTCTCTCAAATTCAAAGACGCTGCAAAACCAACACGGTTTAAAAAATTAACAAACAAACCAGTATCTAATTAATGTTCACATTAAAACAAGAACATGAGAATAAGTTAATAACCTGCTTGGAAGAGCTGCAACGGAATTCTTCAAACCACTAAACAAACCACCACTCGCCACAGATTGTTTCCCAATTCGAGCATAAGGTGCCAACATACCAACCAAAGCAATATCAACAACTATACCAACCAAAAGATCCGCAGCATACAACTCAAACTCATCCCAAAAATCCTTTCCTCTTTTTTGAACTTCAGCAAACGTCGCACAACAAGAATCAATCACAATCTACACCATATAAACACACACTTCAAACTCCCACACCTAACTCAAAAAGCATAACAAATTCATAACAAATTAAGAAAAACAAACCTCGGTTCCAACTTTAAACAAAAACGAAGGATCAGCAAGCATTCTATTCCGAAACATCGCAAAATTCCTAGTCAAGAAACCTAAAACAAAACCTGATCCCTGCATATCAAATTACCAATAAACTTAACGTTACTTACACTATAAATTAACTTAAAACAAGCTTATGCATATTTTTCGATACGATAACTTTATTTATACAATTATACCTGCAAATCCAAATACCGATTAAGAATAAGTTTACGAAGACCAGTCCCTTTCGCAGCTTCCAACATATCAACCGGAAGACTCACACCGCGCGATTCCGCAACTTTAATCACCTCATCAAACTTCATCAACGGTCCAAACTCCTTCTCATCACTATCATCCTCATCACCACCACCTCCTCCTCCTCCTCCACCACCGTTACCAGGCGGCGGAACATTACCGTTACCATCACCGTTACCGTCATCTTCATCATCATTTCGATCAATTTTTTCATCGAAAACTTCGGTCACAATAGACATATTACCTAAACTATCTGATTTCGAACAGTTTAACTTGCATACATACAAACACCTGGTTGAATTTGTGGAAATAGAAGCATTGTTATTAATAATAATTGAAGCTTTGAATTGTTGAGTTAGTTTGAAATTGATTGAGATTTTGGGGAATTCGGTTTTGGTTGATGAATCGTTGAGTCTTATAGCGACGAAACCTGGTGACGGAAGTGCCATTGTTGATGATGATTATTTGCTGAGCTTTTGGAATGTAGGTTAAATTTGCACGACGATTATGAACAAAATTAGTGACAGTGAAAAGGCGCTATGATTGAACAACTACGGATTAAAAAAATGGTGATTTTTGTGTCGTCTTGCACGACGTTAAAAATCATAAACCCTAGCTGATTTTTTTTTTGCAGGGTGATTGGGCTTTGTTGGAGAATTTTGGGCTTTTAGCCCACTGTTAGAGGTAGTGAACTAGTGAAGAAGAACATATAAGATAAGCATGAAGAAAACAAATGTTTATGTGCAACTTAATAAGGTATAATCATTTTGGATGCATTCTTATATCTATGATTTTGAATATGTATGGAAGATGTGTGGTTGCTCGTGAGAGACTCGGTTATTTTTGCATTCGTTGTTTTAATTCTGATAGACTTGGTTATTGTTTCGTAAGGTTGTTTTCTTTGTCTATATGAATATAACACGTATAAACTCGTAGTCTAAAAGGATAAGGTGAAAAACTATCGACTAAAACTCTTTTGAAAAAGTATGTAACACATGAACTGTACATGGACTTAATGGTTAGGTTAGTTAAAAGTTTGTGATAATTGTAATGGTGAATATGTTTTTATCTTTAGATTGCGCTTCCTGGGTGATAATCGTGTTCTTCATTTGCATGTTTGTTAACGAATAAATCGTTGATTTAACATTTGGATCCCTTAATTGAATTAATGACTTGCGATAAGTCAAAGATGGTGATTTTGGGCATACTAGAGGTCAACAACAATCGGTTGGTTTGATAATCAAGATCTATTTTCTTATGTTCAAGCGATATCTTGGCTGCAAATGAATCTCTCATGGCTGAATTGTGGAATTGTGGCTATTTGAAGGGCTTGTTCTTTAGCACTCATTTATAGTTCGCATCGTGCTATAATTGAGTAAGACTGTAAGCGGGCTATCTCTTTGATTTCTAAAGATTTTGATCCTTTATGGGCCTTAGCTGCTATTTTGGTTGACATCAAAGTGTTGGCATCCCAACTTGCACTCTCGTTTTCATAGGTTAATCGTGAATGTAATTTTGCGGCTCATCAAGTTGCTAAAATAGCTTTCATTTTGAACGATGATTTCTTATGAGACGTAAATTTTCATGTTGTAATTACCTCGATTGTAAGGAGTGATTCAATCTATTATGTGATTTCATAGGCCTTGTGCCTATCTCTTGCTAGAAAAAAAAGATGTGTAACTCATTCTTAAGATCTGTAATTATCAAAAGTTATAGTCATCGTACATGTATGACAATGCTCATTGATGTCATTCTCAATTTATAAGAACTAAGGCATTATCGTTCACTAGACGTATTCCCGCGCGTTGCGCGGTGGCATTTTCTAAAGAGATTTGTCACGAACAATGATCAGAATAGGAAATTTTGTGTCTTTAACTTCCAACAATAACACATTTATTTACTCAAACACCTTCTCCGACGGAATTGAAAATGGTAAATATTGTATCGCTTGCCTCATCAACAACATGCACATGGACCCTATACCTGCAACAACGAAAACAAACATTACAAAAAGCATGAATTGGGTAGGTTAATACCATAATCCCTACATAAAACAACTCAAAACAATAACCTTATCATAGGATACTTCAAGTTTACGAACCGATGTTGCAATGTTGAAACGGATGCGGTATTGATTCGGGACAACTTTATATCCCATTTGACCTTCAATCACTCTGAACCTCGAGATTTGATATACTTGGCCCTCTTCGAGAAGAGCCTTAAACTTTCGTATATGATTTCTAGTGATGAAACCTTGTATCGAACCGCCCTTTTTGGTTAAAAAAAAAACATGTAAGAAACTAATTTAACCCCCCACATTTTCCACATTTTCGTGGCGTACCCTTTTTCCGGGTTTTAAAATTTTCAAACAAATTAGAAATTAAACAAATTAGAAATTACCTCATCATCAGCCATAACCATCTCCAACCCAAGTAAGAAATCACCGAGTTTCGTATTTACTGCCTCCCACATTCTACAAACCCTTACATGAACAACCCAATCTTCTCTAGTTTGGTCAAGGGCGCCAATCTTGGAGTAAGACATGTTTTTCGAAAGAGACATAATTGTACGTAGTTATGGGGTTTGTTGATGCAAAAGTAACTAACTTATATAGAAAAACACAAAACCACCAACATTTGGAGTACCTAAAAACGTTTGTTAATCACATTATGGTAATTAGAACACAATAATTATTATGCCATTAATACCACCAACTTTTGGAGTACCTAAAAAACGTCTGTGTTATTAACTTAGGGTAACTAAACAGTTTAAATATCATTATATCTCACATTATGGTAATTAAAAGACAGGGCAACCAAAGAGTCAGAAGTTTCAAATGTGTTATTAACTTAGGGTAACTAAACAGTTTACATATCATTATACCTCACATTATGGTAATTAAAACACAGGGTAACCAAAGAGTCAGGAGTTTCGTGTTATTAACTTAGGGTAACTGAACAGTTTAAATATCATTATATCTCACATTATGGTAATTAAAACACAGGGCAACCAAAGAGTCAGAAGTTTCAAATGTGTTATTAACTTAGGGTAACTGAACAGTTTAAATATCATTATATCTCTCATTATGGTAATTAAAACACAAGGCAATAAAAGAGTCAGGAGTTTCAAATGTATACCATTCCACTATTTGGAATATCTCACACGTAATTAAAACGACAACTCTAGATTATAGTAAATATAGATATAGATATAGATATAGATTGTGTGGAGTATTAACAAAAGGTCCATAAGAGATTTAGTGTTGTATACGAGGATCCTTTAGGCGATATAAAAAACCGAAACAATATGGCTCAATTAAGCAATAACAAGTTGAGTTTGATGTGTTGTCAAATATCATTAACTTAACTGGAACACCAACCATTCAACCCACATAACTTGTTTATGTTTACTCATTCTCATGGTTGAAAGATTCTACAATCAATAACGATAAGAAGAGGTTCAAACCAATTCTACATACTCCAACATGAAGATTTGGTCACATTTACTTCAGTCAAGGTAGTACTTAATAACATAATAGGTCTTTTCAATCTCACGATAATGACTTATTAAGTCGTGCGTTGTAATGTATGTAGGATAAAGTACGATAAATGACAAAAGTGTAAATTAGCCACTTAGGGATGTTTGTTTTAGCTTATAGAAGAGACTTATGGACTTATTAGCTTATGTAAGAGAGATAAATTTATTTTAGGTGTTTGTTTGAGCTTATTAGCTTATAAGAGAATTTTTATAAGCTCATTTTGTGTGGCTTATAAACTTATCAAATATTTTTATTTTTAGATTGTCATAAGCTAATAAGCTTATAAGATACTTAAAACAGTTCATAAAAATTTAAAGGTTATATTTTATAAACATAACCCCTTATGAAAATATAAACACGCACTTAACAATCGTGTTATACCCTTGAATAGCAAACCCTAGTTCACTCACTTCGTCTCCTTCAAATCCCTTTCCTGTGCCGTGTCTTGTCCCATTTCTGATCTAACCTGCAAATCCTCCAACAATGGCATCTATGATGGTAATTAATCACTCTCTCTCTCATTTCCATCCTTTATATCTTCCATTATTACTGCTTTTTTATAATAATCTGTTGTAACCTAATTTACAAATCGATTATCTGAATTACAGCAACCACAGATCATACTATTAAAAGAAGGCACAGATACATCTCAAGGAAAACCTCAATTAATCAGCAATATCAACGCCTGTATGGCGGTTGCTGATGTGGTCCGTACAACGTTAGGTCCACGTGGTATGGATAAATTGATTCATGATGATAAAGGTAACACCACTATTTCTAACGACGGCGCTACTATTATGAAGCTGCTTGATATCATTCATCCTGCTGCTAAGATCCTTGTCGATATCGCTAAATCGCAGGACTCCGAGGTATCCATTTGTATTCTCTATTCACTATTGTGCACTAGATCTAACCAAATAACGATAATAAAGTGTTTTATCTTCATGAACACTGAGATTACAAATAATAATAGTGAGATTTTAAATAATATATATGTACTACAAAAATGTGTCCGTAGGCTCCTGTGCGATCGTTAATAAGGCCTAGCCCTATAATATAGTTTTTGTTTATTGTTTGTATAATATAGCAGGCCCGGGGCCGAGATTTAGGGCACCTAAATACATTTTATATATATGAATGCAGATTTAGTTTGTGCAATGATGTTTGTCATTGAAATTAAATGAAACAAAATAACGATAATAAAGTGTTTTATGTTACGTTGTTACATGAATTCTGAGATTTTTATTTCCATTTTTACACGGTCAAATATGTATATGTAGTAACAAAATGTGCTGCGGCCGCCAATATTGCACGCGATAAGGCTCAGTAATGTAATATAGTTTTTGTTTTATTGTAATGTAATTAGGTTGGGGATGGAACTACTACTGTTGTTTTACTTGCTGGTGAGTTTTTGAGAGAGGCAAAACCGTTTATTGAAGACGGTGTTCATCCTCAGAATTTGATTCGGAGCTTTAGGACTGCTGCTACTATGGTATATATATTATTTGAGTTGTTTGTTTGTGTTTTGGATATTGTAGATGAGGTGTTTATTTGATTGTGATATGTGATTTAGGCGCTTGAGAAGATTAAGGAGTTAGCGGTGAGTATTGAGGGGAAGAGTTTGGATGAAAAGAGAAGCTTGTTGGCTAAATGTGCTGCTACAACGCTTTCGTCGAAATTGATTGGAGGAGAGAAAGACTTTTTTGCTAAAATGGTTGTTGATGCTGTTATTGCTATTGGAAATGATGATAGGTTGAACATGATTGGGATTAAAAAGGTATGAATGATTATTGCCGGACTTTAAATTTTTGAATTTTTGCTGGCGTATTATTGAATTAGGGGTTTTTGCTATTATGTGTTTGTACGTGTATATGTTGGTTAGTTAAAAAAACTCTGAATATTGATGAATAAGCGTAGATTACTACATGATAGGCAAAGAAACGTCATGTTTTATTAAAAAGTCTAAATGTTTTTTACTCTGTAGTTGCCTGAAAATATTCAGCATGCATCTTTTTAAATTTCAGTTGCAATTCTTAAAATTATGTAGAGGTCTTGTTAGCATTTTGGTCATAAAGTGATAAAACAAGTTATTTAGAATGCATATTTATTAAATTTTATTGAAGGACTAAGCTTTTTATGTTTCCGAGTCTGACAGAGGGCTATATCTTGTATATATTTGCGAAGAAATTTCAGGAGATTGAATATTAGGTGTGGACTCCACTTTTTTAAATGGTTGTAGGGATATGAGATGCTGTTTTAGTGTTCGATATTCCATGTACATAACTTGTGGTATATTTCTTTTATTGAACATGAGACAAGAATAATTTTCTGTGTGCACATTCACAAGTTACCAAATAATCTCTTGATTTGATTTTGAGAATTCCGTTGGATGGATGTTGGGTGGCTCGGTTACTCTAGATACTATTTAAGAGTATGACATCAAATGTTAACTAGCATCTAAGTAAAAGGAATATTTCCAAACGAACGGTAGAAATTGATGTTAGTTGTTGAATCGAAGAAAATTGTTTAACTAGCCCATAGACAATAAGGTAAAGTAAGGATGTACCAAGTTTTGTGAAATTAATACTTCACATATTACCAAGCTGAATAGTTTGGATCTTCTAATATTCAGATAGTACTTGTTCACACAAAAAATGGACAAATGGGAAATTGTTTTTAGCAAGCAGATAATAAAAGTTTTTATGCTAATGCATTTTATCAGGACTCGTTTCTTTTCCCTAATTTGAGTTCCTTTTTGTAGGTTCCTGGTGGTACAATGCGTGACTCGTTTCTTGTGAATGGTGTTGCTTTTAAGAAGACTTTTTCATATGCTGGGTTTGAGCAGCAACCCAAGAAGTTTTTGAACCCAAAGCTCCTACTGTTGAACATTGAACTGGAACTAAAATCAGAAAAAGAAAATGCTGAGATAAGGTATATTGTTTATTACTTTTCTTAATTTGCATTTATCATGGACTTCGTTAATCATGTTTTGATATTTTGTTTCTTTTGTTAACAGACTTTCAGACCCGTTGCAATATCAGTCCATAGTTGATGCAGAATGGAATATCATTTACGATAAGTTGGATAAATGTGTTAAAAGTGGTGCCAAAATTATTTTATCGCGTTTGGCTATTGGTGATCTTGCAACACAGGTATTTCACCCTTTCTGTTTTAACTTACCTTGGTTTCGAAGTTCTAACTGACATTATGGTGTTTTTTTGTCGTCAGTATTTTGCAGACCGAGATATTTTCTGTGCTGGTCGAGTTGCTGAAGATGATCTTCACCGTGTTGCAGCTGCAACTGGCGGTGTCGTCCAGACATCGGTCAACAATGTTATAGATGAGGTCCCTTCTTATTTATACAACTTTTTAACTCTATGTTGAATGTATGTCTTTGTTTTTCACTTTTATTGTCTTACAAATCTGATTTATTTTAACGTTTTTGTACATGAAAAAAGGTTCTCGGGTCTTGCGATGTTTTTGAGGAAAAGCAAGTTGGAAATGAACGTTTCAATATCTTTAGTGGATGCCCTTTAGGTCAGACAGCCACTATCGTTCTTCGAGGCGGAGCAGATCAGGTTTGTCTATCATTGCATTTTGATTTTCTCTTCACTCTTCTTTTTCAACCTTGTAATTTATTTATTTACTTTTTTGCTTTTTGTTTCTGAATATTCGTTGGATGTCGAATTTGATATGATATCATTTTTTATAATAATAGTTTATCGAGGAAGCTGAGCGGAGTTTACATGATGCAATCATGATCGTGAGGAGGGCAATGAAGAATTCCACAGTGGTTGCGGGTGGTGGGGCAATAGATGTATATTTCTCTCTACTTTTAAAAACTGATATATTAACTCAGTGAATTTTTTTTTTAACTTATGGTGTCTCGGTTTTTATATTTATCTGCAGATGGAGATAAGCAGGTACTTGTGGCAACATGCACGCAATATAGCCGGGAAGTCCCAGTTATTTATAAATGCCTTTGCCAAAGCACTAGAGGTACATATTGTCAGATGTCATATGTTGCATAAACTATTATCATCTTCTATATCTTTAAAGGTAATAATGCTCTATATGATGAACAGGTTATTCCACGACAACTTTGTGATAACGCTGGATTTGATGCAACTGATGTCCTTAACAAACTGAGGCAAAAGCACGCCCTTCCTTCTGGTTGATCTTCAATACTCTATTTTATCTACTTATTTTTACTTTATGTTATTCCATTTCTTTCGATAAGTCTGACTTATGTTGCAAAATGTTTTATATACAGGTGAGGGTGCTCTTTACGGAGTCGATATCAATACTGGTGGAATTTGTGATTCTTTTGCCAACTTTGTCTGGGAGCCAGCAGTTGTAAAGGTAATGGTTATTTGTTGAATCAGCTGTTTCTTTGTTGATTCTGTTTACTAATTTTTTTTACAACAGATTAACGCTATAAACGCTGCCACTGAGGCAGCATGTCTTATCCTAAGCGTTGATGAAACAGTGAAGAACCCAAAGGTACCATTTTGTTCATATTTTACGCGTTAATTATGATGAGAAAACGACATTAATATTTAATTTTGTTGTACTTGTTTGCATTGTAGTCGGAGAGTGCACAAGGAGATGCTGCTGGTATGGGTAGAGGACGTGGTGGCGGCGGCATGCGTGGTGGACGTGGAAGAGGGATGCGTAGACGTTAGACATATTTATTGCTTTAGTATCATTTAAACTCGAGTAATTTTGGGAAGTGTAACCTCAAATGTGAGATGAAGTAGTTTTGGTTTTCGAGTGAAGATTTTCTTCCAAGTTATTTGCTGATTATGTTTTGTTGTACTGATTTTGGACGGAATTTGTGTTTTGTAGCTCGGGTTTATTAGGATAATTTTAAAGTCACGTCGTTTGAGTAGTAGGTATGTTTGTTTATACGACTTGTTTTTTTTAGAGCTTCAGTTATCAAATTTGTAGTTGCCATATGCGTGTTAAACTCTGCATAAGGAACATTTTAAAGATGTTCTTATGACAATGTATAATGTGATAACGATTGTGACTTGGTGCCGGGCAAACAAATTTGCGCACTAAATACGTATATGAGATTGTCATGTTGTATTCATTCAATATTCCTTCAAGTTCATATGACGCTTGTATCGTCATCTACATTTTTGGTATTAAGATCGTGTGTTGGTTTTATATGTTACTAAAAAAGAGCTGGGAAATAATAATGAACAATTGATATGTTATCAGCTAATTCAATCAATAACTGTCTATTAAAGAAGTCATCTAGAACGTTGTATAAATTTTGGTGGTAGTTTATTGGTGAAACTTGCCACTGCAATAATTTAGCTGGCATTGTATATCAGAATTCTGTTCATGGCCATTACAGCGACGGGAAGCAAGTGGTATGAGTGAGAAGCGGCCCCAACCCGAAGAGGAAGCAAGTGGTATTAGAAGATCCGGGTTATGGCACACAATATGTACATCCCCTTCATACATAGTCTGCCATAGAAGATCCGGCTTAAAGGGGACACTGATAATTTCCTTTTTTTTAGTCTAAATATGGTTGTGTAAGACGAGTATTTTGGTATTTTTTTTCAAAATTGATCTAAACTTCATACAACTAAATTATAGTTTTATTTAATATTACATTAGACTAACTTCATTAAAACTAAAATTATGTCCCACCAGACGACATAATACATGATGCATTAGTTCTAGAAAATGACATCTCACTTCATATCAATATCATGTCGACATTATATTCCATTATTCCTAGAAAAATTTAATACACATGCTATAGTCAATATTAAACTCCTCGTATTATTATTAAGGCAGATAAATCAACCCATGACATGGAGTATATACTATACCTTTTTATTTGATATAGTGCTCTTTTTTTTGTCTTAGAAAAATATTTAAATTGACTAAGGGGGTGTTTGTTTGGGCTTATATAAGGAGCATACTTATTGAAATTTCGGCTTATGTTTTATAAGCCCGAATTTTCTGGCTTATGTAACTGTTTATGGGCTTATTACTGTTTATTATGTCATAACAAACTGTAATAAGCCCATAAACGGTTGCATAAGCTAGAAAATTTGAGCTTATAAAACATAAACCAAAATGTCAATAAGTCATAAGCCCCTTATATAAGCCCAAACAAACACCACCTAAATCCGGGTATTAGGAATGGTACTAGAGGTTGTCTAAATCGACCCGGATAGATACTTAAGAAATCAGAAACAAAAACTAAACCAGAAACATCAATATATACAACGATCACATCTATTGATATATAAACCACATTCTAGATCTTATTGTAAAGTTCATTTCATATATTTTCAGGATTCAATTTCTATAGAAATCACATATACACCATATGTTGACAATCATGTGATCTTATCCTAGTAGAGAATATATGAACATTACTTATTTCACGCAGCAGTAGTTGGTTCAGTGGTGTTTCTTGCTTCAAGTGTCTTCTCATATTCTTCGATAGATTTGAAGAGCTCCGAGAAGTTGCCTTTACCAAATCCTCCACAGCCTGCCTTCTGGTAAACTTTACCTTCATTATCTTTTAGCATACAACCTACCCGCTGAATTATCTCAATGAATATGGTTGGCCTGTCGCTCAAACAATTTGCATACCATATTAGATCAAAAACAGTTTTTTAAGTGGGTGTTTGGAAATGCATTTTAAAAGTATTTATGTGATACGGAATAATCTGTGACAAAACAAGATGTAGAGGTAGTGTTCTGTTATTCTTCTGCTTCAATATCCTAAAATATAATCATAGCAACAATCTTGAACATAAGCACGTTGTTGAACTATCGAACCATTACAGTTACAATAAATAGGATGGCTACTTTTCTGACCTATCCATTTCATGCTAGCATTCTTGTTATATTAGGAACCAGTCTTCTTCAAATTAATTTGGTTGAAACTGCTCCTAAATAAACACTACAACCGAGAATCGCGACTTTAAAAAGCAATAAATAGATAATAAATCACTTGGAAACACAAAACCCCAAACATAGGTGGATAGCTAACTCAGATTACTAAAGAAACTAATAAATACCCAAATTAGGCTCTTTGACAATCACTTTTGTTACTGTTTATAAGAAACTAAATACCTAAAACTAATTACTAAAGTCATAAACAATCAAATAATCATAACCGAATATGTATTTATACTCTAATAGAGCTCAAATACCATATTATACAATCCTAACAATAATCTTGATTATAAGCAAAACCATTACACGGTTTGTGACTTGTTCATTTCATGTTTGGCAATCTAACTATATTAGGAAATAGTCTTTCTTTTTTAATTTAAAACATACGCGCTGTAAACAACCTAACATTTTTGTTACTTCCTAAGATGATAATATTTCTCTAATTCTTTTAAAAAACTTTGGTTAGTGATCATCCATTTAACATTCAATACAATATTCTCTATGAATTCAACAAAATTGACCGAGTTCAGAAGGCATTTTACCTGTCACCAACAGGTTTGGTGAAAATTTGAAGCAGAGTCCCCTGATCATCTCTATCAACCAATATCCCCAATTCTTCACATTCCTTAATCTGTTCATCTGTCAATACATCTCCAGCTCTATTCTTCAAATTCCGATAATAAGTAGGAGGTGGAGACGGCATAAACTCAAAACCACCAACTCCACTACGTTTCCTCATCTCTCTCAATGTCCGAAATATATCCTCACTAGCCAACGCCAAATGCTGCACTCCAGCACCTTCATTATGCTCCAAATACGTCTGAATCTGACTCTTCCTTTTCGTTCCATACACCGGTTCATTCATAGGAATCAAAACCTCTTCACTATTACAAGCTAACACAACCGAATTAAGTCCACTCTCACTCGTTCCAACATCCTCGGCGGTAAACTCAGCAAACTCATGAAATCCAGAAAACGACTTCACATAATCAACAGCCAGAGCTAGCTCCGGCACATTCCCTACCGCGTGATCTAACCTCCGAATACCATAATCCAACTCACTAAACGACGCCGTCCCTTCAACACACTCAAAACCTGGCAAAAACTTCTGACAATCAAAGTTAGGGTTTCGATAACTCACATATCGTAAAACTACATCACCATATAGTTTCACTTCAGAAACAACAACATCGTTATTTCCTAGAACAACAGGAGCAGAAACCGGATTGGCACCATTAGCAACACTAACATCAAAAGCAACCTCAGCATTTTCAACTTCAACAGCTATCGCACGAACACCGAGTCCATGCGAAGCCGTAAAAGCACGGCAATCAGTATGAGAAAACGACGGAATAGAAGCCGAGCTTACACAACCAGGTATCAAAGCAGAATACGGAGCAGTAAACAAAAACTTCAGCTCACCGGAACAAAGCAAATAGCTAGCATGAATCGAGTTTCCGGTAGACAAATCCGATTTCATCACAATCGGCATACCTAATCCCCAACTAAATCGCCGAGCAGTATTCGTAGCATCGGAACACCAGAATTCAACATGATGAAACTTTTTGACGGAAAATTTGTCAGAGTTAGGGTTTTTCCGAATGAAGTTTTTGAATCCAACTAATTTGAATTCGGAGGAGGAGTTAGTTAGCTTCCCGGCGGATATTCCGTTACCGTTAGGTTCTGTTCCCATTTTTGAAATGATTTTTTTTTGGGAGGAAAAGGTGTAAATATAGAAGTGTTTATCAGTACACGTAGGTTGGGTTGGAACAGATTATGAAATACACGGAAGTGTGAATGATTTGTTTGGCATACTGAAAAAGATGACATTTGACACGTATGATTGGTTTATCTTCAACAAATGGATTTCAGTTGGTTATCTTTGAAAATTGGCTCCTTCTATATTTTTTTTTGTTTTTAAGTAAAACTATGTGCTAATGTATTTCATATTAAATACTAGTCATCTATACTTTTATAAAGTACAAGATTTTTCGCATCGTCATTTTGTTTTAGCCATAGATCTTAGTAGAAGTGCACAAAACCATGTCAAGCCGAAATTCGGATTGAGGCTTTAAATATGTATGAAAATATCGCGTAAATTTAACAATTGCATTTCTTTAAAAAAAAAAAAAAAAAAAAATCTTTTTAGACCTATTAGACTAAAACATAACTTTTAGGCAAGACATAGGCCCAAGCTCAGTCTAAATGAAGTGTTTTTATTGTTACCATACAAATTCTCATATATACAAACACTCAAATCATCACCTTCATCTGTTGTTGTTGTTGTTGTTGTTGTTGTTGTTGTTGTTGTTGTACTTGTTAAAATGATTGTTTCAATTGAAAGAGAAAAAAAAAATCAATCTAAAGAAGCCCTTGATGCCGCTAACATTTCTAGATCTCAATTCAATTCATTCCTTTTTACAAGTAGCATTAACCATCAAACATGGATCAACTAGCGTATATATGATGTTTCCAAGTCGAATTTGAATATGAGGAATCAATAATCGAAGGTCCACCATGTTTGAGAAACTAGGTTTTATGATTTAGAAAGTGTGTCGTATTTAATTATATTTGTTTTTAATAGTGAAGTTGAAGCCACAAATTGTTGGGGTTGTATGGATCTTATAGTCAACGTTATATCGAAAAACCTAGCGGAAATAAGCTTACGATTATCTAGCGAATATGAAACCTTCGGAAACGGAATCTAACCAACGGTTGTTGATATGATCGGACCTAGGGAAGACTATTCGGATGATTGTTTAGACTTTACTAAACGTTTGGAACACTAAGAAACGGAGCAGCAGCAATTCGGTACGCACCACAAAATTAACCAAAAACCTTACCGATGCAGAAACCCTAGCTGAGTATATATAGGCCCAGCTATTCATTCGTACGAATGAGAATTCATTCGTACGGATGAGTTTCTATTCGTGCGAACCACATCTGGTTCGTACGAATGGACAATGTTAATAAACAAACTGTTTAACTTTCCCATTCGTGCGAACGTAACCTTCATTCGCACGGATTCATCCTTATCCGTACGAATGAGTTAGAATATCATTTAAACATCACAAAACACATATTCGATCAATTCAAACTTATAACTAATCAAATATTCAATACCGATATTCAAATACACAATACAAAGACTGATATAAAACGTTAGTTTACATATGAATCTAGTAACTACATAAATGCACCTACACAAATCATCGATAAATGATGTTTGTAAGCTATAAGAGTCATTAATTTAAAGATTAGATGATTAATATATCAATTATAGTGTTTGTTTTTACACATAGTAAACACACACACAAGAACACACTCATGACTTGTACGAAATGCACTAATAGTCATATGTACCATTTCAACATGTTATTTCAAAGTTTTTTTAATATCTAAACAAAATAGTCAGTTTTAAATATGAGTTAGATAATAAAACAAGTTTAGGTATTATGTTGATAAAAAATGAGAAGTTAGTTGCTATTTTATGACTTTAACTCATGTTCGTTTAGACGTACAACTAGCTTATAACCTGGGATAGCACAGAAAATATATGAAATATATTTAACAACTAGCTAATGGAAGTATTGACGTACTATAGAGCCATGTAAAAAAAAAAACAAGAAAATAAATCCAGTTCTTCATAAAATGAAACTAAACACATAATTAGTAAAGAAAATATATCATAATAGATTGGGAGGAAAATACTTATTATTAAAGAAAAAGTATCATAATAGAATGAGAAAAATATACTCACAAAACTTGTAATTTTAATACATAAAGAATGAGATAAATCATTGGTATGTAAAGATGGTAAACTTTGACTCATTTACTAAAATATGCGTTAATTTATACTATGTTTTATCACTAACGGGTCATCGCTATATAAGTACTTTAGAAGATAACATAATAGGATAAATTTCGAATTTTGTCAAACCAAATGGTGATAAAACATGTTGGGCGAGTTTCGACCCATCCAAATTGTTTTATTTTAAGCTATTTTTCTAATATCTTATTCGGTTGAACCCTTAGAAATGAAAACATAAACCAAATCAATAGTGGATCAAAATGGCCTTTTCTCCTTCAAATGTCCGAGATATGTAATTCTCTTCAATGGTGGCAAAATAAAGACATTTTCATTTTCGTCAACCCAAAACAATAACCCAAATGGCCTATCTCCTTCAAATGTCCGAAATATATAGATTGCTGTACCGAAACCCGTTATGCTCGTGATAAGCAAAAACAGACATCCACTTAGTTTCTAGACCTAATTAGCTACGGGTTTTTATCTAATTTGCATTTAGAGGTTTTGTTGTTTGGTTGGTATGTTTTGAAAGAGTTTATGTTTGATGAACTTATAAATGGATATTATAAGGTTTACAATCGTGCAATCATAACAAGTACTTGTAGTAATTGAACGAACACGTGACATTTTATGAAAATTTTCGTATAGACAACTTCTCATGACAAATCTACTGATGTTTCTTTTTTTTATACATTCAAAAGAATGTTTTGATGTTAAGACGTTGTGCGAAACCTTAATTGTTGGTTTTCACTAAAAAGACATTCCCGGAAGCATAGACGGACCTTCATGGAGGGCCAGGGGGGCTGCGGCCCTCCCAAAGTTCGGCAAAATCGTGCGTTTTCACTACCTGAATCCGAGGAATCGTGCTCTACTTTTGAACTTTTGGTAGTTTCCGAGTTTTGGCCCCCCGCTTAAAAATTTCATGTTCCGTCTATGCCCGGAAGTGTTTGACAACAAATATTGAGTTAACCTGTTGAAATGGACAATTTGACCTGCAATAAATGAGGATGATGATTTGTGTTAGGATATTGGTTTGGGTTTCTTGGATAATCATCTTAAAATCGTGTCCAATTTCAATTTCACAATAAAATATTTCGACCCAATCCTATGTATTTGGATAATCATCTTGAATCGTGTACAACTTCACGTTCATAATAAAATATTTCGACACATTACTTTCCTTTTTCTATGTAAATTAATGTAGTTTTAATGGATTTGGGTTTTATGAGAACCTCAATTACTGTTGTATTTAGTTTGTATGGGCCTAGTTTGTTTTAAATTATATCGAGTCAAAATACTTTTTCTAATACGATTTAAAAAAACAAAATTTCTTAGGAGTGAATAACGTGACTATGTAGCCCTGTCTTGCACCTGACCAATCTCGATAACTTTTTTTTTTCTAAAGTTAAAAGATTACAACACACTTTTCACGTATTTTATCTTTTATTGAACTTAAACCCGCAACCTTAAGTTGGTTAGTTATTCATATCTCGTCAAGATAGAAATTATTTGTTTCTCAAGTTCTTTTCTATTGAAACTATATTCACGTTTCTGATTCTTCAGTTCAGTTTCCCAATAATCTAAATGAAACTTACATTTGTTAATTTCCAAGATCAATAAAATTCGCAGACTAATATTTTAATTTAAAATTTAATTTAAATTGCGTATTTGTTAGTTATAATTACTCTCTTTAGGAATCATTTATTTGTTAGTTTAATCCTCAAGAAGGAGGTTATGAAATGAAGCCAATAGTTTCAGCCAATGTATCCACCCTTAAGCGCTTGATCGAGAAAATATTTGTTCTTGTTTGGACGACCAAGAATCCATGTTATCACCATAGAAAACACAAAAGTATGACGGTATATGCTTATTCACCTGAGTTGGTATCAAAATAAGCGGTAAGACCATGTTGCCGAGGAGCCATGCACAATTGTAAGCGGAGGTCTATACATAGGATCACGACCATTGAATGATACAATTGAGATCGTTATGCATATACAAACATTCAACATACTCGTCCGAGTGCATACAAAATAACTAAGCGGACAAAAGTAAGGTTCCACAATGTCCCGATCTAACAAATGATCTACGATAGGGGGACCACTAGGCCCAAGCTTGGTGTTGGTGTCGATTAGGGTTCTCCAAGGAACGGAATTGGACATATGAGTACGATCAAGCATGCATATGTATAAAGTTGTTAATATAGAATGTGTCCATCTTTCTACGATTAACCGAAATATTTAAGGTTCACAATTTGTCATAATATTTAATTAATAAGTCGCATCATATTCTCCTTAAATATATTAGTTGAGAACTTTTATGTCGTTTGCAGAAGTTTTAGTTGTCGTTTTTGTTATGATCTTACTGTTCATAACTGGATAATTATACCCTACACCCGTTTCTATTTTCCCGTTTGTACATCAACGTTTAATAAATTACTTAATTAATAATAAGAGTTAATTATATAAATCGTACCTAAGGTTTATCTTAAAATATAGATTTCGTCCCTAAGTTTAAAAAGTTACATAAATCATCCACTTTTAGAAACTAATTACATCTTTTGTCCCTAAGATTTTCTCTAATTACGGATTTTGTCCCTAAGATTTGTCCTCAATCACGGATTTCGTACCTAAGGTTTTACCCCAATTACGGTGCAAATTAGAAATTATGGACGAAAATCGTAATTAATTTCTAAACTTGGACGATTTATGCAATTTTTTAAACTTAGAGACGTAATATATAATTTTAAATAAACTATAAAAACGATTTATGTAATTAACTCTTATAATAATAATATATAGCCTATTTTTGTTGACTCATAAAATGACATACAAATTGATTTTATCAACAGACACGCCACATATGTTTTTTGTTATTTATAGTGTCTTACATTTGACACATATTAAATTCATCCACACACACCAAATAGGAAGGTATTGCTTCTTTACGTCTTTTACTAAAAGCATCCATAATCTATATAATTTTGTAGAGTTATATAAAATACTACATCATCAAATTAGGTTTTATAAAACTTTTACTTTTAACATTTTTACTTCATACAACTTTGAATGTTTAATGGAGTGGAACCCATTTTAATTTGTTTACATCACTTTATATATTTATTTATATAATTTTATCAATATTTCAAAAAATTCATCAAGATATATAGTAATTTTCAGTTATATAAATAATAATTTTGTCAGATTTTATATTTATATCTACCTTACTGCTTTAACACCTACTCGAAATTAGTTTTGTCAAAGGATAGTTTATTTCAAAATTAATAATGTTGTTAAAATACTTCTAATATAAAAACATAAATCTTGAAGTACTAAATCACAAATGAAACATAAATATTTTTATAAACAGGTGATTAAATTAATTTAATTTTACCTTTAAAATATGGTTTATATTTAGTAGTGGATTTTTAACACCTTTTTTTTTCTTAATATATATGACTACGATTAAACATATATATGACAACATCCTAACAAACACAAGAACATTGTAAGGGGAATAAATATGTCATAATTCTTATGATAGGAAACATCGATGATCCATTTCTTTCCATCTATATCGATATTCCTAATTTGATAATTGTGTGCATTAGGTTGACAAGAATCCGTTCATTACTTTAATAATCAGTTAAGAGTAAGATCGGTTACACTAATTTTTCTTTATAAAAAGATACATCAACACTTCAAGAATTGATCAAATTGTATTTTTGCTCCCCTTTTGTTTACTACGATGACCAAGGACGGAACTTCATGGAGGTCCAGGAGGTTGTGGCCCTCCCAAAGTTCGGGGTTTATAGTGTAAATGTATTATAACTTAAAAGTATTTTTTGTAATTTTCGTGTTTGGTCCTCCTGAAAAGTATTAGTTGTCTTTTAATATAGTTGTTTACTTTTGAACTTTTGGTAGTTTCAGAGTTTTGGCCCCCTCTTAAAAATTTCATGTTCCTTCTATGACGATGACTATATTGTCTTTTACTTACCCGCCACTTTAACAATCTGTTACTACTTCAATCCCAATATCCAAGAAATGGAACAATCGATTGTCCAAAAAAAAACTAAAATTTGTCACTAAAATGCATTAAGTAAAACTGAACTAAATATTTCATGTTTTATAAGTGCAGGTACAAGACCAAATTATGTTTTGAATACGCAATTAGAAATTTGTAAACAATCTCTAACAAGATACTATTGACGACACAACAAATATCTAAGGGAAAGAACTATTTGAACCAATAATTAAGTTAACAAACAAAATAGAGTTAATTACATAATTGGTCCCTGTGTTTGTTCCAAAACAACGGGTCCAGTCCCTGGGTCGCAATTCCTTCGGACCCAGTCCCTGGACCCTATCTTTGGTTGCACGTTTGGTCCCTCCCACTAACAATCGTTAAAAAATCCCGTTAAATACATCACATGCCTGGCACGTGATGGGTAATAAGGTAATTTCGCCTTTCTTTTATTTTTTAATTCAATCCAATTCCCACCCCCCACCCATTTCTTCCAGAAACCCTAATTTCCACAATTCAATTCCCCCAATCCCCAATTTCCCCCAATCCAATCATCTCCGCCACCTCACCACCACCACCACCGCCACCTTCCGTCACTTCTCCACCGCTAGTAGAAATTTTTAAAATTACAGCTGAACAAGTTGTCGCTTACCTCAGCATACTCCCTCGTAAAAAGAGAAAGACGACAGCTGATGACATATTGAATTTCATAGCAAAGAGAAAGAAGCAAAGCAGAGAAAATCTTTGCATACGAATTCAAAGTCTGGGGTATGGAATTCAGTGTTATTTCCGATAGAAAGTTTCTACTAGAGGGTATATCTAAGTGTTATTTCCGATTGAGCAATCCGTTTTCTGAATTTTGTTGAAATTACAAAATGCTTTCGATCTTAAAAATGATTGATGGGAGCTGAAAAGTTCGGTGGAGAAGTGACGGAAGGTGGCGGTGGAGAAGTGACGGAAGGTGGCGGTGGTGGTGGTGGTGAGGTGGCGGAGATGATTGGATTGGGGGAAATTGGGGATTGGGGGAATTGAATTGTGGAAATTAGGGTTTATGGAAGAAATGGGTGGGTGGGTGGGGAGGGGTGGGAATTGGATTGAATTAAAAAATAAAAGAAAGGCGAAATTACCTTATTACCCATCACGTGTCAGGCATGTGATGTATTTAACGGGATTTTTTAACGATTGTTAGTGGGAGGGACCAAACGTGCAACCAAAGATAGGGTCCAGGGACTGGGTCCGAAGGAATTGCGACCCAGGGACTGGACCCGTTGTTTTGGAACAAACACAGGGACCAATTATGTAATTAACTCAACAAAATATATATCAAAATCCTATGAACTTTTATCTCAAAATTATTTATAAGGGATGGTATCTGTGAAACTAACAACCAACAATGTGCAGGTCCTATTGAGACTAGACAAAAAGAAGAAAAGGATTATCGACACAACCAACAAAATAAGAAAACAATCACACCAGGGAGTGTGTTTGACGTAAGTAGCTGGAGCTGATGCTTAACCTTGATTTTAGGCTGAAGCTGAAGTTTGAGTTTATAATTGGGGTTGGAGCTTATTTATAAATATGAAATACATGTTTGGTAAAGTAACTAGAGCTGTAGTTTATTAGTGTAAAAAAACATAAAGTGGTATATAAAAATATGTAATTTAATTAGTATAAGGGGTTTTTATGTAATTTTATGCATAATCTCAAGTCCTTTAATAAGCTACTTCAAGTAGCTTATAGTTTTAGAGCTTATCGGGCTTTATATTTTTAATAAGTCCTTCAAACCAAACGAGACTTATGAATGAGCTTATAGAAAATGATAAGCTTAAGCTCCTATAATCGTCTATAAGTCTCCATATCCAACATACCCATTGTCGATTAACAATATAATTTAACAAATATATCTAAAAGTAATAACTAAAACTAATTAATATATGAAAAACTCATATTGCAAGCGATCGATTTTCAAAAAATTTGACTGTAGCAAGTACACGATCGCAGAACCACGACGCCCTGTATATAGCTAAAGTCTAGCTCCAACTCTTCTGCAATATACAAGCAAATACATATTTAGGGGGTGTTTGTTTTAGCTTATAGAAGGGGCTTATGAGATTATTAGCTTATGTAAAAGAGATAAGCTCATTTTAGGTGTTTATTTGAGCTTATTAGCTTAGCCTTATTAGCTTATGTTAGGGGATTTTCATAAGCTCCTTTTATGTGGCTTATGAACTTATCAATCATTTTTTTTTTATAAGCTAATAAGCTCATAAGCTACTCTAAACACTTCATAAAAATTTAAAAACTTATATTTTATAAGTCATAAGCTACATATAAATAATAAGATTAAGCCCAAAAAATAAGAAATAACACAAACGCCCCCTTAGTTTGCTCTCTTTTCGTGTAATTAAGAAATAACACGATGTTTACTCGATTGCAGACGCCTCCCGTAAATACATATTAGATTTTCAGAGTCTGTCATCATATGTACCGATTTGTTATTGTCGACAATGTCCAAAGCGGTCATACCCACAGCTAAGCATACATATGCAACCCTCAAACAGTTACTGTGTAAACTCTTACTTACTAATTACTCTCTCCCATATTTATTATATAAATTTTCTATAATTCTCCACTCAAATCTCCATTTTATTAGAGAGACATGTCGCGAAGAACGGGTAACACTTTCTAGTTGGTTATAACCCTCTCAATCGTTGCGTTATACCGATTTTTTACCCCCCTAACGCCGTTATGGCTGGGTGGGGGGGCGTTATAAGGTGATTTCCGGCGTTGTGGAATTTTTTTTTTTTTGTTGCTTTCGACCGTTATTTGATTAAAAAAAAATTATTTTACAAATTTAAAAAAGAGTTAATTACATAATTGGTCCCTGTGTTTGTTCCAAAACAACGGGTCCAGTCCCTGGGTCACAATTCGTTCGGGTCCAGTCCCTAGAGCCTATCTTTGGTTGCACGTTTGGTCCCTCCCTCTAACAATCGTTAAAAATTATCGTTAAATGTCCCATGTGACAGGCACATGATGGGTAAAATAGACAATTCGCCTTTCTTTTTCCCCCTTCATGTGTTCTTCCCCAAATCATCTCCAATCAATTTCCCCCAAATCAAAAACCCTAATTTCCCAATCACCCAATTCCCCCTTCATGTGTTCTTCCCCAAATCATCTCCAATCAATATGTTCTTCCATGAAGCGTGGAAGATACAACTCGAGTTAACTCGTGCAGCCACAAGTGAAGATCCCATAATCAGTTCTATTGCGAAACTAATTCACGAGAATTTCGATAAGTACTGGAAGAGTTGTTGTTTGATACTGGCAATTGCAGTTGTTATGGACCCGAGGTTTAAAATGAAGCTAGTCGAGTTTAGTTTCACGAAGATTTATGGTGATGATTCCGCTAGTTATATCAATATAGTCGATGAAGGAATCCATCAGCTTTTTCTTGAATACGTTGCACTCCCATCGCCACCTGTCCCTGCTTACGTGGAACATGAAAACGGTGGATCAGGTTCTGCTGGTGACATGAAATTAGGTGGATCAGGTTCTGCTGGTGAATTGGGTGATTGGTAAATTAGGGTTTTTGATTTGGGGGAAATTGATTGGAGATGATTTGGGGAAGAACACATGAAGGGGGAAAAAGAAAGGCGAATTGTATATTTTACCCATCACGTGCCTGTCACATGGGACATTTAACGATAATTTTTAACGATTGTTAGAGGGAGGGACCAAACGTGCAACCAAAGATAGGCTCTAGGGACCCGAACGAATTGTGACCCAGGGACTGGACCCGTTGTTTTGGAACAAACACAGGGACCAATTATGTAATTAACTCTTTAAAAAATGTAGCCGTTGGGATGACCGTTTTTTTTTTTTTTTTTCTAAAAAACTCTATAAATACTCAACCAAAACACAAATTATTTACACCAAATCATCTTCTTTCTCTCAAAAAATCACAATCTATTATCCTATTTTATCTTAAAAATGGCTTTCAAAATGAATTTGTCAGATTCCGACTCTTCTGACGATGAAACAATTTTCATGATGGCGGCGATGGCCGGAAAGGCTTATTACGATCAAGAGGAAGCTGTCGAAGCTATCGAAACCTCAAACGCTCGGGCTAAAAGAAGATTTATAAAAAGAGATCGAGTTGGGGCAAGCGAACGCCTTATGGCAGACTATTTCAACGAAGGTTGCATTTTCACACCGGAGCAGTTTAGACGAAGATACCGGATGAGCAAGCCACTGTTTCTTCGAATAGTCGACGGTATTCTTGACTATTCCAAGTTCCTCTTCCTAGTCATTTTAACTATTTTACATCCCGACTTGATGCTACGGGCAAACCTAGTTTTACCGCTATACAAAAATGTTCATCCGTCATGCGTATTTTAGCATACAGAATCATTTCCGATGCATTTGATGAATATCTACACATGGCGGAAACTACATCAAACGAGGCTTTAGATAACTTTTGTAAATGTGTTATGGATTTATATAAAAACGTTTACTTAAGAAAGCCAACACAAGAGGATATTCAACGTATTTATGCAAAACATGAAGAACTACATGGGTTCCCTGGGATGCTTGGGAGTATTGATTGTATGCATTGGGGATGGGACAACTGTCCAAACACATGGAAGGGCCAATACACACGAGGTGATCATGGATACCCAACTGTCATGCTTGAAGCGGTTGCCTCATATGATTTGTCGATTTGGCATGCTTATTTTGGTGTCGCGAGCTCTAACAACGACATCAATGTTTTGAATGCCTCGTCTGTGTTTAGGGAACTCCTCCACGACAACGCTACACCTTCTAATTTCGTGGTAAACAACACTACCTATGAAAAAGGCTATTAATTCACGGATGGAATCTATCCAGAGTGGGCGACATTTGTGAAATCATTTTCTCATCCACCAGACGAAAAGCGAAAGAAGTTCAAAAAATTTCAAGAAGGTGCAAGAAAGGATGTTGAAAGATTGGTGTGCTACAAGGGCGATTTTGGGTGTTAAAAACTGCCACAAGATACTACGAGGTAAACAAGTTAAAGTGAGTCATGTATACTTGCATCATATTGCATAATATGATTATCGAAGACAATGCATTTAATATCAGCGACTGCGAGGAATACTATACTCCAATACCAAGAGAACAAGGAACTTCACAGGAAATGTGCCAACATCAAATCCGATTAATGAGAGAGATACGAGATCGTGATACAAACAATTGTCTTCGAAGCGATCTCGTTGAACACACTGCTAGGCTTCCTGATGACTATCGTTATAGAGATTGATTTCTATTTATCTATTTAATTATGTATGTTTTAATTTATGATTTTTAAAATTTTAATGTAATCTTGTTAACTTTATTAATATATTTTGTTTTAATGCAATTAGTTTTTTTTTATTATTATTAATAATGTATTAAAAATAATAAAAGTGGTGGGTTTCAGATTTTGGTGTTATGATTAAGGGGTTTTGTGATGTTATGTTATGGATGGTGTTATGGTGACGTGACACCCATAACATAAAAAATGGTGTTATTTTTAAGAATGCTCTTACATATACCACAAGAAGGATATCTTTTACATTTTTTTATTATTTGGTTGATTGTTTTTCACTCTCTTGCGTGGTAGACTGGTTGGTGTATGTTTCCTGCATGCACCTTCTATTTGTTTATCATATCATAATTGTAAACTTAAAGTATCCGTTGGTTGACCGGTAGCTGTGGGGGTGGGGGTTGGGGTTGGGGTTGGGGTTGGGGTTGGGACTTTTCTAAATTTTGTTATTATGAAACTAAGATATCAATGTTGATGTTAATAAAGTTAATTACAAAAACCTTTCCTATTGTTTCATTGAATTTTTGGTTTTTACGTTTTTGAAAATACAAGCATAATTTTTGTGTGAAATATTTTGTACGTAAATCGTTAATAACAAAGACAGTTTATGTAATTAACAAATCTAAACATTTTATATAAACTGTCTTTATTATGGTTGACATTCACACAAAAGTTTTTTCATATGGACTATGTTTACACTTTTGTAAACATAGAGACGAAAATTGTGATCTGGTGTAACTATAGAAACGGTTTTTAAGATAATTAACTCATATTAAGAGATAATTTATAGATCGTTCATTATTTCGGGGAGATTAAAGTTGGTGTTCCGACATTTTCGAATATGAAAATATAGTTTATGTGAAAAACCTTTTGAACATATATCATCTTAGGCAGTAACAGTTTATACAAAAGGGATATTATTTTGGCATGAACAGGTTATGTAAAAAGTTTAAACTTGTTTGAATTCTATAAACCGTCACTTATATAAACAAAAGGTTTCTTACATGAACTATGCTTGCACTTTTATGAATTGTGTTTGCACTTTTAAAAAGGTAAGGACGAACAATGCAATCTGATTAAACAATTAGGGCAATTTATGCATATTACTCTGTAAATATGTGATGTTCTGCTCTTCTAAAATAAAATAAATTTATTCGAACTTTTAAAAATATTTGCTAAGGTTCTGTCACTGTATATATAGGACCTTCATTGTAATATCTTCCTCGCAACTCATATCTCATTACTTTAGTAATCATATATAGATAAATCTCTCGAAATCTATAGATATGGGCACCGAAGGTAACCTTACTGATATTGATAATGGCTCTAGTTTTAAGCTTGTTGATTTCAACAATTTCATTCGAAAAAACACTATGTCCGATAAGTTTGTAGTCAAAGGTTACCACCATATAGAGTTCTGGTGTTCCGACGCCACCAACATCGCGTGTCGTTTCTCTTTAGCCCTCGGCATTCCCATTGTTCAAAAATCCGATCTATCTACTGGAAACACTACTCATGCCTCGTACCTTCTTCGTTCGGGCCAAATTAACCTCTTATTTTCCGCTCCTTATTCACCTTCTGTGTCCACAAACACCCCCAATGCTTCTATCCCAACATTTTCACATGCCGAATGCAACAAGTTCACCGCCTCCCACGGTCTAGCTGTCCGCTCAATAGCTATTGAAGTCGAAGATGCTAAAATCGCTTATTCCATAAGTGTCTCAAATGGTGCTACACCATTGTCTAACCCCATCACACTTGGAGACAACAATGATGTCGTAATGTCTGAAGTAAAACTTTATGGTGACGTCGTTTTGCGATACATTAGTTACAAGAATCGAAACAATGATACTTTTTTACCCGGGTTTGAATCTATTGAAAATACTAGGTCGTTTCAAGACCTAGACTACGGGCTCTTTCATTTCGATCATGTAGTAGGGAATGTCCCCGAGCTCGGTCCAGCCGTAGACTACGTGAAATCTTTCACCGGGTTTCATGAGTTTTCAATATTCACAGCTAAGGATATTGGAACAGCCGAGAGCGGACTCAATTCGGTTGTATTATCGTCCAATAGCGAAGTGGTTTTGATTTCCATGAGTGAGCCAGTACATGGAACAAAGAGGAAGAGCCAAATCCAAACGTATTTAGAACACAACGAAGGCGCTGGAGTTCAGCATTTCGCGCTCGCTTCTAAAGACATATTTCGAACATTGAGAGAGATGCGGAAACGCAGTGGAGCTGGTGGTTTCGAGTTTATGCCTTCACCACCGCCTACTTATTACCGAAACTTAAAGAAGAGAGCCGGAGATGTATTGACCGATGAACAGATTAACGAGTGCGAAGAATTGGGAATATTGGTCGACAAAGATGATCAAGGGACTCTTCTTCAGATTTTCACTAAGCCAATAGGTGACAGGTATGTTTGTAGGCCAAAGTATAGATAGCATAATTATTTTACGACCAATTGGGTGGGGCAAACATATAAAAGTCTAAATAAATTAGGCATGGCGGCACCGATTTTATACCAATTTTCTCTAATTTTTTTCTGACCAATGGGGGCAATTGCCCTCCCCATTAGTACACTAGATTCGCCCCTGCACGCGATATAGCGACGATAATAAATATATAAATCGATGGTACATATTTTGTTACAAATAATTTACGAACGATAAAGATTTTCGGTTTATCAACATTCAATTAGTTAGAAATTCTAAACATTAATTCTATTTATTTGAAATTTTAAACACTAAAAATTGATTATTTTAAGTTTATAGATTTTTTTTTTTTAATTATTTCAAAATTTTAAGTATATAAGGTATATGTGTTATGGAGTTATATTTGTAATTATTTAATAAATGTTTAGTTAAAAGGGTAATTTAGTAATTTTATCATACTTAAATTTCAACACTTTATACCAAAATGTTTTATAATCTTTAATATAATATAAAAGAGAGGCCTTAAATGCCACATGGCGAAGTAAGAACCCTTAGATGGGTTAACTTATTTGATTTCAACCGTTAGATCAAATTGATGATGTCATCAAACACTATTTTCATTTTAGTTGTCCCACATCGCTTCAGGTATGAAACTTTTTCATACTTCTAGCATATATATATCATATGCCTTTAGTTTTTCCTACTTTGTCCCACATCGCTTCATGTATGAAACTTTTTCAGACTTCTAGCTTATATATAGCATATGCCTTTAGATTAAAATATAGTTCGACGGTAATTTTCGGGTCAATCGGGTCAAACCCGAAACCCGACAAACTGGAACTATTCTATCCGAAACCCGACCCTATTTATGAATCGGGTGTTGCCTTAAATGCCACATGGCGAAGCAAAAACCCTTAGATGGGTTAACTTATTTGATTTCAACCGTTAGATCAAATTGATGATGTCATCAAACACTATTTTCATTTTACACCCTTTTACAAAACATAATTACATTATCTCTTTAATTTCAATCTCTACTTAAATAAAAACAAAATTCCAATTTACTTAAAAAAAATTCACTCAATTTGAACTATGATTTACATTATTTTTATTTAAAATCTCCTAATAAAAAATATTAAAACATGTATATAAACGTAAAAGTGTTTATGTTATTATAACTATAAACAACATGTGTATAAACGTAAAGGTATATATATGTTATTATACGTATAACATTGTCTTTTTATAATAACCTAAAATCTACATAAACATAAAGTTTACAATTCAATTTTTATTTTTTTCCGCGCTATCGCGGGACAATAATCTAGTGTATATAGATATAGATAATATTATTAACTTCTTTATTTTTTTGGGATGTATCATGTATGTTTGTAGGCCAACTATATTTATAGAAATAATTCAGAGAGTTGGGTGTATGCTAAAAGACGACCAAGGTAAGTTGCACCAAAAGGCCGGGTGTGGAGGTTTTGGCAAGGGAAACTTCACGGAACTGTTTAAATCTGTCGAGGAATATGAAAAGTTACTCGAAGCTCGAATCAACACACAACGAACTTCTGTTGCATGAGAACTACCATGATCGATATAGTTATATATGAACGAGTTTATTTTAGTATATTTGGATTCTAGAGAAAATAGATTCTCAACATATATGAAATGAACTTGACAATAAGATTTTTTTGTCGCGTTTTTATTTGTAACAAAAATTTAGGTATTTTTCATTCTATTAGTAAATGTGTGATATAAAGGTGGGGCAGTGTTATTGAAATCTCCTGTCTCCACACCTTTCATAAACTTTTATTAAATATTACATATGGGTGTTGTTTCGGTTTATGAGCTTATGTGCTCACGATATTTAGTATGTTGGCCTTGCCTGATGTTTAAATATTCGATTCGATCGAACCACCATTTAAATGGTAGAACCGGTAACACGATTTAAGTAATACTAGGTTTTTAGTGATCTATCGCTTTTTTCGTTCATTGTACCAGTCAAAAGATTTTTTTTTCTTTTTCTTATCTTGATATTAACAACTATAGTTGTTTATATATTAAAAAGAAATTATATTATAGATAATTTGATTGTATATTCGTTATTTATCTATGATTCTTGTTGATGATTTTTTGTTAATATACAAACAAATAAAATAATTCGCTTTCAATATTTAATCACAACCTACATAACTTTCAACATAATTTTCCTACTTTTTTTGGTCTTTGTTCTTTTTTTCTACTCTATAAATGTAAAACCTTCTTTGAATGTGTTTTTGACTTTGTAATTTAGTCCATTTCCTTGCTTGGGTTGTTAAAATTAATTCTTATTCTTGTTCTTTTATATAATATAATAGATTATATTATATTAAATAAATTATATTTATTATTTTTCTTGATGTGATAATGATTTAATATTTTATATTTTCTTTTTGTCTAATGATGATATCCTATTAACTTTATAATTTTTATAACACAATTTAATTGTATTCTATTATTCAAAATCTCTTAATTTTTATATACATAACTTCAATATTTTTTAGTTTCAACCAAAATTATCATATCGTTTAACGTCAATTAGATTTTTGATCATATCTTAACAATAGTTAAAAAAAATGAATTTTTTTTAACTATTTCTTCTTTTTAAATATTTAATTGCTTACTATAGCAACTTTCAAATCAAATTAAAAATATTACATGTAACTTTATAAAGTCTAATAAATTTATAACAAGGAATATTTAGTATGTGAATAAACAAAAAAAACAAAATTTATTAATTAAGTTAATTTAAATTGTCTGTATGTCTACACGAGTATAAATTACCTACATGATACACTCCGTATTATTTTGTTTTTTCTCAATTAGATAATATTCTATTTAACCTTACCTATTTATTCTCTTTAGTCATATTTTTTGTTTACTACGTGACTCGTTATTTAATAAATTACAAAAAAAGTATAATATATAATATAAGTTAATAAATAAATATTATAAAATTGTTCTTATATATACACGCATCTAAGAGAGAGAGAGAGGGAGAGTTAATTTCGAATGAGCATAATCTGCATGTACTTATAAAAACTTAGGTTGCGTTTAGTTACAGAAAACGTTTTCCAATTTTCCATTTTTTGTTTTCAAGAAAATGAAAAAAAAAATTTTCTCTAGAAAACCATTAAAAAGTTTGAAAACGTGTTTAGTTGTCAAATGGAAAACACATGGAGTTTTTCATTTTAGAAATGGAAAATAGTTGGAAAACTATAATAGTGAGTTTTCTAAGTGTAGTTATAAATTAGAAAACTGAGTTTTCTGTTTTCATGGAAAATGATTTAGAAAAAATCACATTTGAACACGTTTTCTGTTTTCAATGTTTTCCTTGAAAATTTTTCTAGAAAACACTCATAGTTTTCTTCGTCTAATCCCCTTTTGAAGTTTAAAATTTTTA
Organism: Senecio squalidus; assembly: GCA_910822075.1. NCBI lineage: Eukaryota > Viridiplantae > Streptophyta > Magnoliopsida > Asterales > Asteraceae > Senecio > Senecio squalidus. The sequence continues at coordinate 39,847,825 of CAJVGC010000589.1, read as the reverse complement.
ATTCTTAGTCCTAAAAACCTTGCAAACATACCCTAAACAAAATTTAAGCCCCAGTGGTATTATGGAATTCAAACCACACTCGTGGGCCAAAAAGCATAGTGTAGACTGTAGAGTATAAACACACCATAAATGAAACAAAAACATAATATAAATGAGCCATTTATTGCCTAAACTAGTTTATTTTTTTTTACGTATACGGGATAATATTTGTATTTTTATATATTAACAATGTAGGATAACATGTGTTATGATGCTAAATATTTGGTCGTTTCATTTATATATATATATATATATATAGAGGTGGGTTCATTTAGGAACCATCAATTATTTAGGAACCATTAGGAACCATTTTTAGGTAAGGTGGCAATTTTGTAATTAAGTCAAATCCCCAAATTGGAAATCAATTAAAACCCACTTTAAAATACTAATTAACTTTAAATTAACATATCTAGAGTATAACTAGGTTTTAGGAAAAACTAAATACACCATTAAAACAAGCATTTAATTATCTTTCCAACGAGCACCCACTTGATATACTTTTGACGACTTTTTTTTTTTTTTTTTTTTTTAGTGAGTTTCGGTATATACACTAGTGTATATACTAAATATTCACCAGTGTATATACTAATTCACCAAAAACACATCTAAACCATATACACTATACACTAGTGTATACACTATATTCACTAATGTATACGAATCTTTATATTAATTTCCTTTTAATTGTGAATACGCAATATACAAAAGTGAATATACAATATATATATATACACAAGTGAATATACAATATACACCAGTGAATACGCAATATACACAAGTGAATATACAATATACACCAGTGAATACCATGTATTCAATAGAGAATACATCTTATACATTAGTGAATATAGTGTATACACTAGTGTATATTGTATAAATACACTAGTGTATAACTATACATTAGTGAATATAGTGTATACACTAGTGTATAAATACACTACTGTAGTGTATAAATACACTAGTGTATAACTATACATTAGTGAATATAGTGTATACACTAGTGTATAGTATATATGGTTCAGATGTGTTTTTTGTGAATTAGTATATACACTGGTGAATATTTAGTATATATACTAGTGTATATACCGAAACTCACTGTAAAAAAAAAAAAAAAAAAAGTCGTCAAAAGTATATCAAGTGGGTGCTCGTTGGAAAGATAATTAAATGCTTGTTCTAATGGTGTATTTAGTTTTTCCTAAAACCTAGTTATACTCTAGATATGTTAATTTAAAGTTAATTAGGATTTTAAAGTGGTTTTAATTGATTTCCAATTTGGCTCTCAATTTTGACTTAATTACAAAATTGCCACCTTGAGTTTAATTACAAAATTGCCACCTTGCCTAAAAATGGTTCCTAATGGTTCCTAAATAATTACATGGTTCTTAAATGAAACCAACTCTATATATATATATATATATATATATATATATATATATATATATATATCTATTTTCAGATTCACTTTTAGATTCGTATTCGTAGAGAACTCTATCAAATATAAATAATTAAACTAACCATGTAAGTCAACATCAATTAAATTATTAAATATTATGTCGTTTCATGTATACACAAGTTTTTTTTTATAATTAAAAAATGTATTAAAGTGTGTTATTAAATATAATGTAGTTTCGTTTTTATTCATGTAATTGATTTTAATCTCACATATAAATTCGTATTGATACGCATTTTAATCTCTTAATCATATTCGTAGTTATATCTAATCTCTAATTAGTAAAACTTTTAAACAACATCAAACATTTTAAAAGAGAATTTCCCAAAACCTTTAATATATATAACCAATACAACTATTCATTTGATTTGATAATTAGAGCGATAAGATAAAATCTAAGCGTGTATAAAAAACTAAAATATATTTATGATATGTCTCATGTTTAAACTTTACTAGATAAAAGATTAAAATCTTTGAATTAGTTAGATAAAAATTCATAAACGTTCACGATTATATTCGATTAGACCATATAAATTTTACTCAAAATGTTTAGATTTATCATCGTATATTCTATTTATATCCTACAACAAACTAAAAATTGTTATAACGTGACAAAAACAGTTTCAGGGCACGACAAGAAGACAAAAGAAAGCGGTGACAATCGTGTACAATTATGGTATTTTAAGGAAGAAAAAACAGAAATGATGTCGAAAACAGAAAACTTTTCTTACAAGAATAAAAAAAAATGGCTTCTAAAAAGAACTTCAGTATTTGATTCCCACATGCATTACCTAATTCGGTATATTAAGCGGTGGACGAATAACATCTCATAAATAAAATATATGATTTATTATATATACTTTGAAAATTGAAATTGCTGAAATAATAATTTTTATTTTTTTAGCTATTGGTGTAAGAGAAAACCAAATTGGTATATTGTATATTTAACATAGAATCATGTCCAAAGTTGTTTAATAATTAACTTTATCACCATTGTTTTTATAAAATAGTTGCATCTCTTTATCTCTTGAGATTAACATTATTTTGGTGATGTGGTACATTTTCAGATAAGATAGTGATGTCATAAACTGTATTTTATATTTTCTGTATTGTTTTTAATAAATAAATAAAAGCCATGATGTGTATAACAAAAGTTTCATCTTTTTTCTATCGCCAAAATGGTTAAATGAATATTTTTTTTGAAACACGAGAGTAGCTCTTTAATCAAGAATTTAGAATTGAAATTCAAAATCTTTTCTTAATTTAGATTTCAATTTCAGATTAATTATTATATCATCTGCTTCTCCGTCTTTCCTTCCTTTTTATCTGATTTGAATCAAATCACCTTTCCAAAGATTTGAAGCAACAAGCTTTCTATCTCATTTATTTATATACATTTCCTACTAATGAGGTGTACTTACGATGTTTACTTGTGACACATGCTTACGTTGTATGATTGTGGATGATGACATCATGTAGCATAATTTGAGTTTTTTTTTTTTTTTTTTTTTTTTCTTTTTGAATAAAATAGAGTCCCCATATGCTAACTGGTTCGCATATACGACCTCCGTAACATTTTATAAAATAATTTGGAAAATTTAACATTTTGTAAAATACTTCGTACCATTTACTATTTTCATAATTTTTCCTCTTACTTCTAATCAATAATTTGAAAAAGAAACAAAAACTTATTATACCAAATCTTTTATTTGCTTGCACATGTGACAATTTATAACATAAACAATGCTAATTAGATCTCTTAATTACGTATAAAGTTTATGAAAAACAATTAAACATAACATGCTCCCCTCAACTTTGGAGAAGTCAATCTAAAAAGATTTCCTTTTGTTGAAGAATCAATTTCTTTTTCTAGCAGTTTCCACCTTATCTTTTGTACTAGACACCAAAAAGTTGTGTATAGATGAAGCTAGAAACAAGGTACAACTTTAAATACTTTAATTTGTATGTATTGAGAAAATGATTTATTAAGAGCTTAAATTTTGTTAACAATTACAATTACAATTACAAGAGCATATTATTTTAGAAATCAAATATTATAAATTAATATTTAATTATTTAAATTTAGTTGGATATATAAACTAGTCAAGTCATAATTTTCACTCCATAATACATGATTTTTCTTATATTTAAATAGTTTGATAAACGATTTATATACTAGAATTAATTAAATATTCTCCTTAACGTTTGTTCAAAGTATTGGTTTTGTCTATGTAATATTCATGTAAAAAACTGTTTTGTTCGACTTTGTATACGAGCTAGTTTATACAATTAATAAGTTTAAATCTTTGGATATTTTGTCTTTATTATAAATGATATCAAACACAAAAGGTTTTCACAAAAACGATACATGTATTTTTAGTAGTTTCAAGATCGAAACCTACAATATTAACAAACACTATAAAATAAATGCAAGGATCTAAAAGTTCGGTATCCCAAATTTTATAAGCAAATTCATATCAAAAATTAAGCTTAAAATTCTAAGAAAAAAAGGAATATGATCATTGGATACCAAACTTCTCATTTCTTGATTAATGTGCCTCAAACTATACATACACATATTCTGTATGTATAGAATATTATTGGTATCTTTTTGTTGTCTTCTAGCTATCTCTGCGGAAAAACCCAGGCTTGGCTAAGACTTTTAGGTCCATATTACCATTGATTTAACCATTTTGGGTTTTGTGTTTTTAGTAGTGTGTGCTTTTCTTTATCACTATATCTTATCATTTTCACAATTTCACAATATCAGTTACTTCTATATCTTTATATCATATATTAACGGGCTTATAGTCTAGCGTTATCAGTAATATTATATCACCGTCATAGTTATATTATTGGAGTTAAATAAATTTACAGTGGGTAAATAGGTAAATTACAAAAAGGTTCATGTAAAGAGAGCTAAAAAGAGGGGTTGTGTGATGAGGTGGCAGCTGAGGAAGGTTATTGCATTGAAATATGTAAGTAAACATGACAAGTGGCTAACTTTGCTGAGACAGCAAAAAATTTTATACAATTCTCTCTCTAACTACTTCACTTTCTCTCTCTATATATATACGTATATATCATATATGTATATATATTTTTGACAGCTTGATCATCACCTTTTCCCCTTGTTTCACCGCCTAGTATTTCTTTTCTTAAATATAGAAATAAAATCTAACTAAATTTTCAATTTCTTTTTGTGAGATCTTTATCAATTTTGAGGTGATTTTGTTTCCCAAGTTGCAATTTTTATGGTAAAGAATGTTGATTCCAAACATGGGTAGTTCTTATTTCTGCAAAATTTGTGTTAAATTTTTATCTTTTTGTAATTTTCTTGTTTTTTTGGGGTGATTTTGTAAGCCAAGTTTCAAACTTTATGTTGAAACATGTTAATTCCAATCACGGGTAGTTTTTATTTTTACTAAATTTATTTAAAAATCACAACTTTTTCTTGTTTGAGTGATTTTTGAAGTGATTTTCTTGAAAATGGCTTCGGTTCTTCGGTTTCGAAAATTGTGTTATATTGAGCCAACATTGAGAAGCTATAAATCATCTGAAACTGCCAAAGATGAGAAAAAACAAGAAAATGGTAAAACAATTGAACAACATAAGAACAAGATTAGGAAAAGAGGATGGAGATGTTTGGATTCTTGTTGTTGGTTCATAGGATGTATGTGTACTACTTGGTGGTTACTTTTGTTTTTGTACCATTGTTTGCCTGCTAATTTGGCTGGGCTTAAAGGTCCTGAATCACCTGGTGCAAGGCTTAAGAATGAAGGGCTAACCCCACTGCACCCTGTGGTTTTGGTCCCTGGAATTGTTACTGGTGGTCTTGAGCTTTGGGAAGGAAGGCCTTGTTCACAAGGGCTTTTTCGGAAACGTCTTTGGGGCGGTAGCTTTTCCGAAATCTTTAAAAGGTTGGATCACTTTCAATGTTGGTTTTTTAGTTGTAACAAAGTTTGATTTTGGTTTGAATGATTGTATTTTACTACATTGTTGAATTAGTGGTTAAAAAGCTTGTCTTCATGCATTACTAATTTTCTTGCTTGCTTAATGTTGATTAAGTCCCATAAGTTGCTTGATAATATGTGTAACTTTAAGTAGTCAATATAGAAGAAAAAGGTTTACTAGATTTACCCATTTTTTGGGCGTAATGACTCATTTTGAGCCGGTAAATATCCCCATAATGAATGATATCGGTGGGAATCTAGCCTTGGAGCACTCACCTTTGGTGAGAATTTATCCAATTTTCAAATTGTAATCAGGGAAACTCGGACAACTTTTGTGGATAGATTACCATTTTAGCAAGTCTACAAACCAAATTACTTGTCTGTCCCTGAAATAGGTTTACTATAGATTACACATTTTGTCAATCGTAGTTATGACATTGAATAATAATAATGAGATGTTTCTTTAAATTGTCGCGATACCGTTTAATCAAGAATAAGATAACATGTTATTTAATTAAGAGTGTGACATGACGGTGTCATTTATTCAAAAACCATTAAACACAGGAACTTTACCATACAACACAACCCAATCAAATTTGCTAAATTTTGATGTGATTGATCTGTTCATCATACACCTTGCGTACTCGATTTTGTTATAACGACAAAAATACTTAACTTTGATTGAATTTATGAGAACTTATTTGTGTAAATTGTGAATGTTACTATGTTAGGCCATTGTGTTGGATGGAGCATATGTCACTAGACGATGAAACCGGACTTGACCCACCAGGCATTCGGGTCAGGCCGGTTCCAGGATTGGTTGCAGCAGATTATTTTGCTCCTGGCTATTTCGTGTGGGCTGTTCTTATAGAAAATTTGGCTAAAATTGGGTATGAAGGGAAGAACATGTATATGGCTGCTTATGATTGGAGGCTTTCTTTTCAAAACACCGAGGTGAGGGATCAAGCACTTAGTAGATTGAAGATCAACATTGAGTTAATGTATATAACGAATGGTAACAAGAAAGTGGTGGTAGTCCCACATTCGATGGGCGTTATCTACTTTTTACATTTTCTTAAATGGGTTGAAGCTCCTCCTCCGATGGGCGGTGGTGGCAGTCCAGGGTGGTGTGCTAAGCATATAAAATCAATCATGAACATTGGACCGGCATTTCTTGGTGTTCCAAAAGTGGTTAGTACTTTGTTGTCTGCTGAAGGCAAAGATGTTGCTTTAATCAGGTTTGTAAACCAACTTTCAACTTCAGGATTGAAATGCATTTATTCCATCGAAAGATTTTTTTAATTTTTAATCTACTGCTGAAACCTACATAACTTTGACTTCAGAAGTCAAACGGGTAGAATAAAAAGATTAGCTTGTAAGGAAATGGGTCATAGGTCGTTGAACGTGCAATATTGAATAATAAAAAACGTCCAAAATCATTTTATATCCGAAGTAATATTTTTAGTAGTTTTGAACACAAAGTGTTCTTTTGACCCATTAAAAATTTCACGTTTTGACCCGTTTTATACCTGAATCTGTTTTGACCCGTTTTATACCTGAATCTGTTTTGACCCATTATTCGGCTACCAGTCAAACTGATATTTGAATCGTTTGTAACTATGTCGACTCATTAGGTTGATCTTGCAGGGCAATGGCTCCTGGTCTTATAGATTCAGAGATTCTCGGGCTCCAAACAATGGAACACTTGATGCGTCTATCTCGGACATGGGACTCTCTAGTTTCATTGCTACCTAAAGGAGGAGACACCATTTGGGGCGACTTAGACTCATCCCCCGAAGATGGCCACGAGTGTGATTTAGAAACTAAAAGTTATTTTCAAACAACTTCAAGAGAAAACAACAGCAGAAACAAGGATACAACGCCTCAGTTCCAAATCAGACAACAAACAAACTATGGACGAATGATCTCATTTGGAAAGACGACTTCTGAGCAACATTCTTCAAAGATTCCCACCATTGCTCCAAAGGTACGGTATTTTTTAACAACAAAGGACAACATTTTCGAGTCATGGTTGAACCAACCCTTACAAAGTTGCGTGAATGTTTGTGAATTTGCAGGAATTAATGCAGGTGAATAAGGTGTTGAATTCTAGCGCAACTTGTGGGGAGGTTTGGACCGAGTACGGTAAAATTAACCGTTTACATATTCAGACTCTAGCAGATAACAAGGCGTACACTGCTGGAACGTTGATCGATCTTCTGCGGTTTGTGGCTCCAAAGACAATGAAACGAGCAGAGGCTCAGTTCTCACATGGCATAGCAGACGATCTTGATGACCCCAAGTATGACCACTATAAATACTGGTCGAATCCGTTGGAAACCAAGTAAGTCGATTTACTGAACTTTTTTTGACGTTTTCGTATAATGTATAAAACCTCCTGAATTATTCATTTATTCTAATCAGAAAATAGATTATTTTGAAATAATATAATTTTTGTTTTGGGTAAATGATTCATTTTGAGCCGGTAAAGTGGGAATCGAACCTTAGACCTCTCACCAAATTTATAGTTATAAATCGCCACCAAGACAATTTATAACTATAAAAAATCATAATTTTGGAGCAAAATTTCGGGCCAACCCAAATCGGCTGTTTTAACCTGCACCAAATTTTACTCGTTTTGACCTGTCACCTGACCCGCCCAGTTTACAACATGTACTGTAGTTAACCTATAAAGTTATAATCCTATTTGTCCAGGTTGCCTAATGCTCCAGATATGGAGATTTACAGTTTGTATGGGGTTGGAATCCCAACAGAAAGATCGTATGTTTACAAACTCTCAGCTTCAGACAGATGCAACAGTATTCCATTCAGGATCGACAGCTCAGCAGAGGGCAACGTTGGTAGAGGATGCTTGCGTGGAGGGGTTTACTTTACTGATGGTGATGAAAGTGTGACAGTTTTAAGTGCGGGTTTCATGTGTGCAAAAGGGTGGAGAGGTAAAACGCGATTTAATCCATCAGGGAGTGCTACTTATATACGAGAGTACAGACATAAACCACCAGCAAGTCTGCTAGAAGGACGAGGTTTAGAAAGTGGGGGCCATGTTGATATAATGGGAAACGTTGCATTGATTGAAGATATTTTGAGGGTAGCAGCTGGTAGCTCCGCAGCGGAGATAGGTGGTGATCGGATCTATTCTGATATATTGAAGATGTCAGATAGAGTAAATATCGAGCTGTAGGTGCAAGTGTTTCAGTCTAAAATTGGAAAAAGAAACTGCTACCGAGAAATGTTGCTTGCAGACTTTCGGTTGTATAAACGGAGTGTTGGATGAGTGCTTCAAAGTCTACAACAATAGGCGATGAGGATGGTTAAGGTTCTGCCAACGATTATCAATGCCTTTAGAGCAACCAATAGATAGTTGTTCTATTGAGAGAGTTTTTTGCCGAGTTTATCGTCTTTTTTGTTGTTTCATCATAGTCTTAAGGGTAGAGTTCTTGGGTAGGTTAATGAGAAGTTGTAAATAATATCGTTTTCGGGATCAGATGCTTTATCTTGCTAGGAAATAATAAGAGGAAATGATATGTGTTGTTAGCTGTAAGATATACAAATTTCAAGAGTGCAACAAAAGGAAAAATAGACGGGTGATTGTGTATATGTTCAAAAGTCCTGGCCTAAAATGTAAATAAAACGATACAGAAAGTTATTCGTGAACTTGATGTAACAAACACAAGAGGAGAAAGAAATTGTCAAGAAATTCCCCGAACTCATTACCTGACAAGTGATATTTCAAAAATAACATCTCATAAATAATCACGAAATTTCCGTGCTACTTTTGTCTTTTTCTTTACGGCGTGAGAACGAATTTTTTAAAATAAGTTGTGTGCATTATGTCACGTTGTCGCGCCATGTTTTTATGTTAAAATGAGAGGTTTAAATTTTGTCACGTTATCGCGTTATGTATTCTCGCCTTTTTAAATGTGTCGCAAGAATTAAATTTACGTCAATTTGTCAAGTAACTATTTTCGTGATTTTCTGATTTTCTCTATTATTCTAACATGACAATAACATTTTCGGTACGAGAAGAAGACAAATGACCGGGTCATAGTTGTGTACAGTTATGGTATATTAAGAAAGCAAAAACAGAAATGATGTCGAACTACATGCAACCTTTTTAATAACAACAAAATAAAATTGGCTTTCAAAAAGAATTTGCAGTTATTGATTCCCGCATGCATGACCTCAGTTCGGTATACTCGGGGGTAAATGTATACAACTTTTCTCTAACGTACACGTGGCCTCGTTTGGTTCGCAAAATCTGGAGGAACTGGAAGGAATTGAAATTATGAATTCATGTTGCATCCTGTTTGGTTGGACAACAGAAGGAATTGGAATCTGCCAAAATTCCATCGAATTCCATCCGTTGTAGAATTTAGAATTTCTTTCAGTTTCTGAATGAATTCAAAATTCCTGATTTCTATGAATTCAAACCAGTTTACTAAAACGTTTTTCAAACAACTTCAACAATTTTAATATAACCGCTAATTTTTTAATTTTTCTTCCATCTGTGTCGCATATCAAATCCGTCATAACAATTTTTACAATACTAAAATGTTAGATAAAATATGTCATTTAATAAATATATACCATTTTAATACAACTTACCGTTAAATAAATTAATTTTGACAACAATTACTAGAAATAGCAATTTATTTTTCTTCATTTACTTTTCGTAAGTCGTTTTTTTTTCAAAAGTTCAAGCTTATCTTTCATTTAAATTTTTTAAAAGCTCATACTCTCATAAATCTCCTATAAACTCTTCCAGTTAATTTGAAAGATTTACAAATCAACATGAATTATGCAAAAAATTGCAAACTGAATTCCGTTGAATTCTATCAACCAAACATGACAACTTTTAATCAATTCAGATTTCAGTTCTTTTAACAGATTCCAATTCCTATAAAAACATTCTACAAACTAAACGGGTCCTCAGTGTTTACATTTTGTCTTCAACAAAATTAGAACCATATATAACGTTAGATTAGAAATCATTATTAACCTTAATACTAATTGGAATATATACTTTTAAATGTCTTTTAACGTTTTTCTTTTTTTATAATCTACATTTGTAATTAATTTATCAAATGTCTTTTTATCTTTTTATATATAGTTCTAGTACCAAATCATAAACTTAAGTTTCAACTCCAAATAATTACGCAAACGCACATTGTATTTATCGATTTGGTGGCAGCTGAAGAAGCTTTTGCATTAAAATTTGTAAGAAAACATGACAAGTGGCTATCTTTTCTGAGACAAACAAGTAAGTAAATGTGTACATATTTTGACAGCCAAGTTGCAATCTTTAGTTTTCTTGTTTTAGTTCTGTTTAAGTGAGATTCTTGATTGTGGTAATTGACAATGGCTTCGATTCTTCGGTTTCGAAAACCGCGTTATATTGAGCCAACATTGAGAAGCTATGACTCATCTGAAACTACCAAAAATGACCAAAAACAACAAGAAAATGGTAAAACAGTTGAACAACATAAGAAAAAAGGATGGAGATGTGTTGATTCGTGTTGTCGGTTCATAGGATGTATGTGTACTACTTGGTGGTTACTTTTGTTTTTGTATTATTGTTTGCATGCTAATTTGGCTGGGCTTAAAGGTCCTGAATCACCTGGTGCAAGGCTTAAGAATGAAGGGTTAACCCCATTGCACCCTGTGGTTTTTGTCCCTGGAATTGTCACTGGTGGCCTTGAGCTTTGGGAAGGAAGGCCTTGTTCACAAGGGCTTTTTTGCAAGCGTATTTGGCTCGGTAGCTTTTCCGAAATGTTTAAGAGGTTTGAATACTTGTCTATCCTTAAAACTAAGTACCCGTGTGATACACGTTACTGTATTTAGAAAGTTACTTTAAACTATTGAAATAGGTTTACAAGATTTTCCACTTTGTCAATCTTAGGATGACATTTGATTAATAATTAGAGACATTTCTCTTAAATAGTCTCAATATCATTAAATCAAGAAGAGGGGCGGAGATAGAATGGTTTCACGTGAGGGCAAAGTAAAAGATTATATATCAAGTGTATAAATTTTTATTGATTAGGTGGGGCAAAGGAAAAAGGTATTTTGATTTTTATAGCGGCAATTTTTTTAAAGATAACATAAATATAACTATTTTTTACATTGTGAAAAAATTATAATGGGTCAGTGGGTCAAATATCTACTCTCGTCATGGTTCCGGCCGTGATCAAGAATAAGATGTGACGGTGTCATTTATTAAACCACTATTAAACATAACAAATTTACCATACAACATAATCAAATTTGCTAAATTTTAATTGAATTGATGAGAACTTATTTGTGTAAAATGTAATGTGAAATGTGAATGTTAGGCCATTTTGTTGGATGGAGCATATGTCACTAGACGACGAAACTGGGCTTGACCCCCCAGGCATTCGGGTCAGACCCATTCCAGGATTGGTAGCAGCAGATTATTTTGCTCCCGGCTATTTCGTGTGGGCTGTTCTCATAGAAAATCTGGCTAAAATTGGCTATGAAAGGAAGAACATGTATATGGCTGCTTATGATTGGAGGTTATCTTTTCAAAACAACGAGGTAAGGGATCGAGCACTTAGTAGATTGAAGATCAACATTGAGCTAATGTACATAACAAATGGTAACAAGAAAGTGGTAGTGGTCCCACACTCGATGGGCGCTATCTACTTTTTACACTTTCTTAAATGGGTGGAAGCTCCTACTCCGATGGGTGGTGGTGGCGGGCCAAGGTGGTGTGCTAAGCATATTAAATCAATCATGAACATTGGACCGACGTTTCTTGGTGTTCCAAAGGCGGTTAGTTGGTTGTTGTCTGCTGAAGGCAAAGAGGTTGCTCTTATCAGGTTAGTAAACCAATTTTCAACTTCAGTATTCAACTGCATTTCTTCTAGAGAAAAGATTTTGTTGTTTTTCAATTATGACCGAAACATGCACAACTTTGGCAATGGTAGTGGCGCATATATGAATGCATCATGAAGTTTAGCAATGAATTCGATATCCAACGAGTCACCATGTGTAATCACATCTTATCCACCTCTGAAACATCCCATGATTAGTATCCTGGTCCCCGGTACCGAACCGGTTTATTTCGGTACGGTACTCGGTACCAAAAAAAAGACTAAAAAAAACTTGGTACCACGACACTCACCCCTACTCCTAACTACAACTAACGATTATATACTCTAATTACACTGGTATATTGTCCATACCAGTTAAACTAGATTTTTGAACGCTCTGTAACTATCTTGACTAATAAAATTAATCTTTCAGGGCAATGGCTCCTGGTCTTATAGATTTAGAGATTCTCGGGCTCCAGGCAATGGAACACTTGATGCGTCTATCTCGAACATGGGACTCTCTAGTTGCATTGCTACCTAAAGGAGGAGACACCATTTGGGGCGACTTAGATTCGTCCCCAGAAGATGGCCACGAGTGTGATTTAGAGACTAAAAGTTATTTTCAATCAGCTTCAAGAGAAAACAACAGCAGAAACAAAGATACAACACCTCAGTTTCAAATCAAACAACAAACAAACTACGGAAGAATGATCTCATTTGGAAAGACAACTTCCGAGCAGCATTATTCGAAGCTTCCTTATACTGATCTAAAGGTACACTTTTTTTATCACCACGTCAAGGGTTCGATTCATTGTTAAACCGAATCTTACAAATTGTGTGAATTTTGTGATCTATAGGAACTGATGCAGGCGAATAAAGTTTCGAATCCTAATGCAACTTGTGGGGAAGTTTGGACGGAGTATGGTAAAATTGATCGAATAAGCATTCAGAAACTAGCAGATAGCAAAGTGTACACTGTTGGAACATTGATTGATCTTCTGCGGTTTGTAGCTCCGAAAACGATGAAACGAGCAGAGGCCCAGTTCTCTCATGGCATAGCAACGGATCTTGATGACCCAAAATATGACCACTATAGATACTGGTCTAATCCGTTGGAAACCAAGTAAGTCGCCTAAAAAAAAATCTACATTTTCTCGTCTTTTAAATAATTATGGTTAATCAGGAGGTGGGAAAAATGTTGATACATTTACTGAATTGGTCAACTTTGATTATGTTTAAGTTCTGATGGGTCAAAAAGTATTAATACCTCCTATATCATTTTCATAGTATCAGAAAGTATTTAAATACGTAATAAAGTTTTCAAATCGAATTATTAATAAATAACCAAAAAATTTGGAGAAAAATGTTCCGACCCGAACCACCCATTTGACAACCTCTAGTTTGACCTAAAAAAATAAAAATTCCATGTGTACAGGTTGCCTGATGCTCCGGATATGGAGATTTACTCTTTGTATGGAGTCGGGATTCCAACAGAAAGATCGTATGCCTATAAACTCTCCGCTACAGACAAATGCAACAGTATTCCATTCAGGATCGACAGCTCAGCAAAGGTTAACAGTAGTGGAGGATGCTTACGTAGAGGGATTTACTTTACTGATGGTGATGAAATGGTGACAGCTTTAAGTGCGGGTTTCATGTGTGCGAAAGGGTGGAGAGGTAAAACAAAGTTTAATCCATCAGGGAGTGCTACTTATTTACGAGAGTACAAACATAAACCACCGACAAGTCTGCTAGAGGGCCGGGGTTTAGAAAGTGGGGGACATGTTGATGTAATGGGAAACGTTGCATTGATTGAGGATATTTTGAGGGTGGCTGCTGGAAGCTCTGGGGCGGAGATAGGTGGTGATCAGATCTATTCTGATATATTAAAGATGTCAGATAAAGTAAATATCGAGCTATAGGTGCAAGTGTTTCACTCTTAGACCTCAAAAAAAGAAAGTTGCTACCAGGATATGTTATTTGCAAACCTTCAGTTGAATAACCGGAGTTGTGGGATGAGTCATGCAAAGTCTACCACAAAAGGCGATATGGATGGTTATGGTTCTACCAACCAATATCATTGCCTTTAGATTGATCGGTAGACAGTTGTTTGATTAAGAGACTTTTTTGCTGAGTTTATCGACGTTCGTTGTTTCATCATAGTCTTTGAAAAAAAAAACAGTACGCTAATGAGTCGCTGTAAATAGTATCGTTTTAATAATATGGGAAATGATATGTGTTGTTAGCTACACGGATCTATAGATCTTAGAGGGCAACAAATGCAAACTTCAATAAAATGAACATTCTACAACTATTGATACACATATACAGGTCTAGAACAAAGGAACTAAAAAAAAAAAAAAAAAAAACCATAACGTAAACCATGAGCGAGTTTAATAAGCAGGGGATTTAGGTATCAAACCTTGTTCTCTGATAAAAATTTAAGACCTTTGGTAATCAACTTGATCTGATATCACTGTCAGTTCGTAAGCACGTCGGGGAGTTAGTTCAATAACAAATCAAAGACTGGCAAAAAAATAAAGAAGAAAATGTCTTACTTGCTATATTTACGACAACATTCCTTTAATCTATCAAGATCTCGTTCATTAACCGGATATTCCAAACTGGTAGAACCATCGCGGTCCTTCATAGTCAACCATTGACTTGCAAAACAATCAATCCTTTTCAGCTATAACAAGATCAAGGAGAACAATGTTTTGACCTCACAAGTCTGTATCGTATATTTCACTTCATAACAGAACCAAAAATTGAGCAGTTTTCGATTAAATATTATAAAGGATACAGTTGCAGTTCTTATGTGTAGGTTTCTGTCAGAAGGGGTTGAAATTTCTTTATCTTTATTTGAAGCAGTTAACTGATGATCAAGAAGCTCTTCTTCTATCAAATCTGATTTACTTGCAAATATCGATATATATTTTTGGAGATTTAAAGGACTCGTTTTCCCTTCTTCAAGTCGAGTCAATAATCTTGATATTATGTCCCATATTGCATTTCTGGCTTCTATATCATCCGAAGCAAAAGGGAAAATATCCAGGAGACCCTGTAAGAAAAACATATCTGGATGTATCTAATGCGTCAATATTGATTTGATGCAATTTTTACCATTCACCAAATTAAGCGGTCAAAGATGTAACTTGTTACCTTCATATATCTCTAAAATTAATTCATCAGAGTCGCTCAAAAGATTGGCAATCAGCACAGCAGCAGTAACACATGAGGTGGCCAGCTAGAGTATATTATATAACAATAAAAATTACTCGTTCCAAACTTATAGCATTACCTAACTTAATCACATTACATACCTCGATTTTATCAGTAAGTTTTATCAGAGTAGCGAGTAGATGAACTAGTTTCTTACTGGAACAAAGTTCTTGAGAACAACTGTCTATTACAGATAGGGCTTCTATAGCGCGGAGAATAGTATCAAGAACCAAGTACCTGATACAAGCATTCACATTTCATAATCAGACCTGCAAATATGACACCAAAATCATTTGTAAACAACTTAAAGAAAAACATTTGTTATGTACCTTTCAGGTTGTCGTTCATCTCCAACTAGTTTGCTGATCTCAAAATCCAAAAGATTGATTAGAATAACAGGAAGACCTAATTTCACCAAGCTAGGAAGAATAAGATCTCTTATGACATCCTGACTTTCTGATACGGTTAACAGAAACCCTACGCTCTTTTAAATTTTAGTTCGTGTCAGATATAGTAAAAATTCATAACGGAAATTCCAAACCAAAGAAATCAAAAGGAGAATTGCAGCTACCTTTTCTATAAGTTGTGGGTTCAATGTATTTTCTGCAACCCATAATATACGAGATAGAACGTTCTCAGGTTGTAAAGCCTGAGCCCATGTTCTAGCTTCACAACCTTGAAGACATAAAGTTAACAGCCTGAGGGGAAATTCAAAAAAAATAAAAAAAATAAACGTTTAATAATGTATTTTTCATTATAACTAATACTTGAAAATCGGATCTTTTATAGCAAGAAGTTACCTAAATTCTTCAGACAGACATGGTGTATCATTTACAAATAATTGATCCACAATTATTTCAACAAGTCCTTTTACGGAAGCAATTTGTTTCCGAGATACTTCATGGCAAGCAAGGTTCCCAATAATCCCAAGACTAATTTCCTGAAAGTATAATTAAATCAATCAGTTCTATAATGTTGTATAATTACACAGCACGTGAAAATGTAACTTACCGTAACACGAGATGATTGGGAAACCATAAGAGTAGCCAAAATAACTTCAAGAACCAGATTTTGAACCTACACACGAGTTTCAAACCAATTGATAACGCCAGTATCTAAGTAGCAATATGAGTGTGAACGAAAAGTAATGTACCATGAGTTGAGCATGTGTTGGAGTAGTTGCAAGATCCCACAATATACATCCATGTTCTTCCCAACAATCATCTCCAACCAACCGAGACACATTAGAGTTAGCATCACCATCTCTTGGTTCTTCCTCGCTTACATCGGCATTCATAGTTGGTGGTAGAAGTTTCCTTATTAAAGATATAACATAACTAGGATCAACCGTAGTCGAGATATCAAATAACTGCACCACACACAAACACAATCCTCAAAGATATAATCATGTAATATACTATTCTGTTATTACTTATTTTTACATATTTGTCTCCAACGAGACTCGAAACGTAAACCTCAAAGACACACTTACGATATCGGTAGGCCAAAAGTATTAATAAAAGTTATATCAATATGAGGTTCAAAATAGCAATTAAGAAGGGTGTTACCTCATCGGGTGGAGCAGAGGGGTTTTGTGCCAGCTGTTCGATTTGTAGCTCTTCTTCTTCACTCACGAATTCTGATTGTATTGACATTTTTATTTTAAAGGTTTTGAAAAAGGGCTCGCTATTGCTTTCTTGTTTGTAAACTGCAATTTCTTTTCTTTTTTTCGACCCGAACTCCAGTTTGTCACAAAACGGTCAAAACCCATTATCCCAATCATTTTACCTTACTTTTAATTTTAATTTTAATTGATTTTTAAAGTTTATCCGAATTTTCAAAAATCAAAAAAAAAAAAAAAAAAAAACTTTTTTTAGTTATTCATAGATGTAGATTTTATTACATACTTACATACATATATATATATGTAAGTATTTAATATTATAATTAACAAAATAGATAATAAGATATAAAACAAAAATATATAAAAAATATTATATATATAATAAAATAAAAATAAAAAATAATTTTTTCAAATTTTCGGATATTCAAAATTTTCTATAAATGACAAATAATGTAAACAGTATCAATTTATCTTCATAATGAGGTGTGTGTGAGTGTGACTATTATTTATGTTTAATTCAAAAAATAATGAGATAAAATCTACGTGGACATAAGATAACCAGAAAGAACAAGTGTCACAAATTTTGGATTTCCTAACTAAATAAATTTCACTAACTAATTCACACCAAATCCAAAAAATGGCGATTTCTTCATCTTCACAGTTATTCCAGTTACCACTAATCCATCCACCTTCTCACATTCCGGTTACCCGGTCAAAATCTCACCTGATCACTCTACGTACCACCGGCGATTACTTGTTTCCGGTTTTATCAAAATCGAGTGTCAAATTCAGGAGATTCTGTACAAAATCTACGGAGGAGTTAGCTTCTGAGACGTTTATTAGTGATAATGATGATAATGATGATGATGATTACCGTGAGGAGAATCATAGGAGATCTGAGGATGTGGAGAAGGTGGTGGAAGGTGGTTTAAGGAGGAACACGACGTCTTCGTTAAGTGATGCTTTCAACTTAGGGCTTCGCGAACCGGTTTATGAGGTTTGGTACCCGTCGCTATGTTTAAATTATTCAGACACGTATAAGTGTACGTTATTTTTAATGTACAATACAGTTTAAGAGAGACGCACGATGTGGTTATTATTAATATACAATACAATAATGTGTGTCTGTGCTTTTTAAACAGCTCTATGGCTATTAGTAAAATTATATATTCTAAGTACACAATTGAATTTCTATTGTTGTTGAAGGTTGTAGAAGTTAGTTCAAGTGGAAAAGTGTCAACAAGAAAAATTAGTAGACGACATTTGCTAAAATCGAGTGGTGAGTAGATCGTTCGGATAATATACATTATACACATACGTGCTCTTCTAGTTGTGTTTTTCATTTTCTTATTGTTTTATTTTGAGGACTATTTGTATACGAAAACTTAGTTAAGATTATAGGTTTTGCGTTATGTGCGTTGTCATTTTTTAAATGATGTTTTGATTGTAGGTCTTCGCCCAAGAGATATTCGGAGTGTTGATCCTTCATTGTGGTTGACCAACACTATGCCTTCGTTGCTGGTATGACACCAAGTCAAGTTACCATTTTGTTGTTTTAGTTCATGCATAGTCGATACCTCTCTGAAGAATTTCTATGAATACAATCTTCCAGTTTGTAACTACGAAATGGAAACTTGATTGATGGCCAAAACTCATATACATAAATTTGGTTTGTTTACAGGTTCGTGAGAATGCCATACTATTAAATTTAGGCTCGTTGCGAGCAATTGCAATGCTTGAAAGTGTCTTTATATTCAATTACAACCGGTAAGTATAGGTATTTGCAAATCTTATTATTTTATCTCAGTTCCCTCTTCTATCTCATGGAAAAAAACTAATTAAAAAACATTGTTTTTTCTGGTTTATTTGTTGGCTATTATAGGCGAGCAGGAAAAGCTTTTATCGACGCATTATTACCTCGCTTAAATCCTAAAACTATGCACGGAGGTCCTGTAATGCCATTTGAACTTGAGGTTGATTCTAGCCTATTTGGTTTTTCTGGGTTATTAGTAATGTCAACAGATTGTAATAATGGGTTTGGACCAACGTGTGAGTATTTACAATTCTACATTTGTTATATCAGGTAGTTGAAGCTGCCCTACATTCACGAGTGCAACGCTTTGAGGATAAACTAATGGATTTAGAACCACGTGTGAGTATGGAAACATAGTGAGTATATACAATGTAATTCATTCACCACACACACGTTCATTGGTTATAAAGATCATTTTTGCTATGCTTCAGGTTCAAGCTTTACTTGAGGTTTTACCAAACCGATTAACAGCTGGTATATTGGAGCAACTTCGTATTAGCAAGCAAACCTTGGTACCATCTGTTATATCACATTAATCTGACTTCTGACATATACTTGGCTACATGTGTAACTGAAAATAACTAGCCTGTTACTTTTTTATTTTATTTTTTGCATTAAAGGTTGAATTAGGATCCAAAGCAGGAGCGCTCAAACAAATGTTGCTTGATATACTCGAGGATTCTCATGAAATACGTCGCCTCTGTATTGTTGGCAGAAATTGCATCCTGAGTAGAAATGACGATCTAGAATGTTCTGTTCCACAAGAGAAGCAGATTGCTGAGGGTAAGCATGGCAAAATTGGGGAAACTGACTGTTTCAGTAGTTAAGAATACTTATATTGGTTTGATTATCATATGCAGAAGAAGAGGAAGAAATTGAAATGCTGCTGGAAAATTATCTTCAAAGGTAACTTCTTGTCCCCTGAAACATTTGAATATCGTAGTGTTTTATCAAATTGTGATTTGTGTCTGCTTATGATTGCAGATGTGAATCATGTCATAATCAAGCAGAAAGGCTTCTTGAGTCGGCAAGAGAAATGGAAGACTCGATTTCAGTTAACTTGAGGTTTGTACGTGTCTGCTATATCATGTCTTTGAGCATTAGCTTTTAACAGAGTTTGAACCAGGACAATAATCAACCTCATATTTGTGTGCTCAAGAAATATTATTGTTGTTATCGTATAATTAATTCATGTAAAAATGTGATCTGTTTCTTTACCAGCTCTCGGCGGCTTGAGGTGAGCAAATTTGAATTGCTTCTTCAAGTTGGGACCTTTTGTGTTGCAGTTGGTGCTCTTGTTGCAGGTTAAATCCTAGAACCTCATTTTTTTTCCCAATTATTTGATTGCGGGCTTTCTAATTTGTCTAACAATTTTTTCTGAAACTTTCTCGTAATTGTGTTAATGGTAAAAAAAACCTTTTTTTTATACTACAACGAGTGCTCATTTGTGTTTTCTGATTTGGTTATAGGTATATTTGGCATGAATCTAAAGTCCTATCTCGAAGAGCATGTGGTACGCTCTTTTTAAGTCCCTTCAGGCTTTCTTTATGTTAAACGTTCTTCGTTTCATATCTTGAAAATTGCCACTTCTGATAGTCAATTACAAATACTATGGGGGTGTTTCGATGTGATTACTGCAGCATTCAAAATTAAAATCAATGCAAATTAGAATTTTAGAGTGTTGATGACATAGTCATATAAAAATTTTATTTTCTTGTATGCAGTTTGCATTTTGGCTGACAACAGGAGGGATTATATTTGGTGCGGCGATGGCATTCTTCATCATGTACTCATACCTCAGAGCAAGGAAAATACTTTAGGCTTCACGAATAACCTAACACGCAGTATATATCAACTGACATTATCTACTTGATTATCATCTTGGCTTTCAAGAAGGAATTACCCGACTACACACAATGGAGTGTACTGATAAGAAGATACTCAGAACATAACAACCTGCGAGAGCAATCAAATTCACTACACAAGAGAATGTCGTAATTCTAGCAAAGATGAGTGTTGATTGACGCAACAGATCATACGCCATTTGTGTATCTTCTTGTCGTTATATTTACATTAGATGATACAGAATCTGAGTTATTAATACTTATATGTTTCATTGGGCGTGCTTATATGTTCTCGAGGAAGAGATTATGCTTTTTAACAAATGTGCTTATTAGATTGTCTATTGTATCACAAAACAGAATGAAGATTCAAATTTCGTTGAAAATAACTAAAATATGCTTATAATCATAACTAGTCTCGTTAAGCTTTTTAGAAACATCTTAAGCAAAGTAATTCCTAACAACCTCTAAATTTAATGTCCTTTATCAATTAACCTTTCGTCTTTTCACACACATACCATTTAAATAGAACAATGAATCGTACTTTCAACTTGGTTCACATCATATAGCTATAACCAAAATTAATACAACAAATCCAACCAACTTTAATCAAAGCCCAAACTCGCTGTTAATCGAGACAAATGAGACATGAGACCAAAATGATTCAGCTAACTGAAAAGAGTAATGAAAAAAAAATCCAGAATAATACATCTCTCAACACAAACTAGTAAATTATACAAAGAATATGCGGACTTCTAGAAAATTGGCAATGTTTCCTTTTTCCACTCTGGCAATGGTTCTTTTTTGCAACTAGCCCACGGTCAAAAAATGAATTACAAAAGGCGCGCTTCATTACTGAAAAGTAGGAAGAAAACAAACGAAAAAGTAAAACATGCATTACATCTTTTAAAGAGCCATTCTATTGTCGGAACCATGTCGTATTATCAAGAATAAAAACAGAGTTATGAAGCTTACGCATCAAACTCAGCAAGCTTGTTTTGATGGTGACTTTGAAACTCCCCCGATAGCAATATTTCCCACTCCAGCCTCCATAGCTTCCCTATCATCTTTCTCTTTGGTTTTCTCGGAAGTCTTATTATCATTGGCTTCAGGAGTAGAATCAGCAGTGGCAGTAGGAGCAATACCCCGAGATGGTACTCCAGTAAACCACGGGTGATTAAGGCATTGAGCAGCTGTAGGCCTTTTCTCAGGGACAAAATCAAGTATAGGAACAAGAAAATCAGCCAAATCAGTTGCTTCCTGATCAGTAAACTCGTATTTCTCCTTAAGCACTTTATGCAGAGGCCAGAAACGTAATCGCCTGATATGCCTCAAATCACCATGTCTGTTAAAGAAATCACGAGAGTAACGCCCACCTAAAGCTATCTGCAGAATATATACTTGTCAAGTATGAAATATAAATAAAGATCACACCTAATAATTAGAAAAATCGAGTAGAATGAGATGATAGTAAATAATGCTAAACCTTTCGCGGCATCATTCCAAGAAGTTCCATCATTAGGGCCAAGTGATCCTATAAAGTACAAACGAGTTTTAATATTAATTTTTCTAAACAATAAAAAGAACATGAAAATTTAGGCGAAATATACCTCATCTCTGTCATAGTTATCACCACTATGAGGATCAAAGAGAACATCACCAGTTGCCAACTCGAAACATATGCACGCAAACGACCATAAATCAGCAGAAGTCGAGTATTTGGATCCTAGTAGAACCTCGGGACATCTATATTGTCTGGTTTGAATATCACCAGTAAATTGCTTATAAGTCCAACACGCATTACCAAAATCAACTAACTTGCACTTAACATCAACTTCCGCCAATAGCTTCTGTCTTGTTGAGCGGCTGCCTCTTCCACGAAGTTGAGTGCCTTGGCGGGAATCCCTTCCTTCGGAATGATTCTTGGACTCGGATTTTACATCTGATGATGTGGCATGTTCCTCGAGAGAATCTCCGTTTGATTTCTCATTGGGATTAGAATCAGCACCAGTAGTCTCGTTGTCGGCTTCAACTTCCTCCAAGTCTTCCTTTCCAGTACCGTTTTGAGCAGCCTTTTTCGCCTTTTTCCTGATTTTCTTTTTCTGATTTTTGGTGAGATCACCGTTATAAACTCTAACTTCTTTAGAACCCCCAGATTCCGCCAAACTATTCTCCTTACTAGATGATAGAACAAGAGGTTCGCCTGTTTTCGTTCTATCTCTTGCTGGATCAATCATAGACAGGAGTAAAATATTTTCCGGCTTAAGATCAGTATGTATAATAGAAAGCTTACGATGTAAGTAATCCAAACCCCCTAGCACATGGAAACAGATTTCCTTAACTTTATCAAGAGGTATCCCTCTGTAATCTGAATACTTAATCAACGTCAACAGATTATCACCCAAATACTCAAAAACCATACAAACATGTTGCCCATTCGGCCCTGAATGTTTAAAATGATCCAAAAGCTTCACAACACTTTTTTGATCATCTGGATCCCCCTCAGCTATCTGTTTCAATATCGTAATTTCGTCCATTGCTGCCTCGGTGTAGTGTTGTGCACTCTTTTGTACTTTTAAAGCTACATATCTCTACAGACCAAATCAAAATCGTATCTTTCAATTCATTCACTCAAATTTATCACAATCAAAATAACAGATAACACTATAACAGTTCACATTAATGCAACTAATTTATGAGCTAAAAATTAACTAATTACATATAATATTTAGAGTTAACATTTACATAGGTTATTATACCTTGTAATTATGTTCAATTAGAGTAACCATTTATACTTTCGTTCATTTACATTACTTAACCTTTAAATCCCGCTATCAAAAGTATTTATGATGTATTTAGCAGGTTAAAAATGAAGTTTTTTTCATTAGTAAACTAATGTTAACAAAACAAATTTTAAAAATTCAGTAATGTAATGAACGGAAAAAAAATACCAGAATAACCTAGTTGAACAAAGCTACTAAGTATATACTTTATGTTTTGCTTAGATATGGGGAGTTTGGAATTTGCATACTTTTGAGAAACGCATGTTTAAAATAATCACCAAGCTAGGTACACAAAATAAAGGTGTGTTTCCTTATAAATAGGAGTTTGCTAACCATATGGATAAGGAATCCAGACACACATAATAGTATTGTAGTTAGAAGCCGTTTTGTATTTTACAGGGGAGCGGTTATTATTAATGTGCTACACAATTATGCCAACTTATTAAACATAGCCTCGGGGCTATATTTTGCAAAATCCAAATAAAATAAGCCAAAACGCAGTTTAACCCAAACACTTAAAACTACATTCTGCGTTTTAAAATATGCAATATGCAATAAGCACCTAATTACTAAGTAGTCGTTTATTTACGTTACAAAACCTTTAATCTAGCTATCAAACAAATATAATGTGTTAAAACTTAATAAAGGAAAGCCTTTTTCACTAACGAAAACGAACGAAAACAAATAGTAACTTAAGGTAATTGAACAAAAACACAAAGTACAATAAGAGGCGAAGACATACAGATTTGTGAGTATCCCAAGCAAGCCAAACAGTAGAAAAATGACCCCAACCAAGTTTGCTTTGAACAATATATCTAGAATGTTTAAATTTATCACCAATTCTAACAGCATGATACCCTCCACGCCGGTAATCCTCTGTTCCTTCGTCTTCAGATGTATAATCGCTTGTTTCACTCCGATCATCCTCGACATCGCCGGCGCCGTCTCCGGTGCCGGGGTTTCTTCTGTTGGTATTATTATCCTCAGCCATGGAAAAGATCTAGAATTGAAACCCTAAAATGAAGAATATCTAGAAACTTCAAATTAGGGTTTTGGTTTCTTTTCCTAGTTTATGTTGTTTCTGGTCTTGGTTTTTGTTTTTGTTCTCTTATGCCAAGACAGAAGATTAGTTAGTTTTTACTTTCTTTTATAATATCCTTACTTTAAAATCAATACTTAAAAGATAATCTATAAAATAAAATAATAAATAATTCTTTTTAAATATTGTTACATTTATTTATGGCTCAAATCAATAAAATATACTCGTAATATGTTAAACATAGTCCAGTTCTTCTGATTATGATTAAAAATAATTAAATTTTAAAGATTATTTTTAATATGATAATATTGGCTATGTGATTTATTTGGATTCAACTGAACCTTTCTTAGAGAACATCTCAAGACGAACTTCTTTTTGTCATCTGAAAACTTCGAGAGAGTTAGTACATATTCGAACTTTTGATTTGTATTTTTTTAAAATCATATTTCAACTGACATCACAATACATTTACAATAGGGAACATGATAATGTCAAGGTAAGTCTCTTTGATGGTTAAATTTGGTTTTAACGGTTAAATTATAAGTAATAAAACATAATTGATGAATAAAATACAGATAATTTAAATACAAGATTTACCTATTAGCAACATCCTATATATATTTGGATATTCATTCTAGGTCTTTTCCTTCTTTTGTTCTTTCAAAGCTAAATAATCAAGTTGTAAAGTATAGTTGACATGTCACTTACAAAGTCTAATTTAAGTAAATATTTTCCTTTTCACCTTAGAAAGATATTTATTATATGATTGTTCTTGGTTTCAACTTTTAAGTTTGGCAATTCTATTTTAGTATATGGATTTTATTGAATTTATTAAAGTATAGATTTTATTAAGATATTGTTAATGATTTATGTACCAATATTAGGTGTAATGGGATTAATTTATTTAACCAATGTAATTTTGATAAATATCGAACAAGTTTGTGAAAGTGTGGAGTGCACATTTGTTCGACCTCATCTTAATTGTTTAGGGGCGAAGCCTAAACAACGGGGGTTCAGGGGCAGCGCCCCCAAATAGCGGGGTCCAAGGGGTAGAGCGATTATCAAACTCCCTAAAACTCCCGAAAATTTGGTTAATATAGAACTGGTTCGTTTTGAATTCATTCCTACGCAAAACGATACACAGATCCTCGTTCCTAAATACTGAGTTTTATCCGATTGAATATTTCGATAGTACCTTCGAAATATTTTAATATAAAAGTGAATCACGACTCTCAATAATCCAAAATCAAAATCTCCAAAATACAACAAATACACATTTTGAAGTGGTATTTTTGTCAGTTGGTTAGCTAAAAGCAAGAACAATTATTTCAATAAAAAGAATTATGTTTTTTTTGTAAACAATGCAACTTAAGATGGCTATTGCCTTTTGGTGTAAGCAACCATCATTTTTTCATAATTATATGTTTGTCGACATAAATAATATATCTTTTTGGAAATTAAGGATAAAAATAACATATCTACATTTATTATTTTTACTCCAAATTTTCCCAAAAGAAAAGTACCCAAATTTGTATTTTCTAATAGCAATAAATCAAATCTAAAATAAATTAATTATTTAATATTTGTTTCATGTTACACACTTTTTTTTTCATATTTAAATATATTAATCATCTTTAAACAAATAAACAAACAAATATTCAAAATAATGACCACTTTTGGATAGTTTTGATTAAGATAAAAGTTACAAAAAACAACTCAATATGGATGTTTTTATATTGTTGAGTAGGTAAATGGTGCTATCGTATATTATTAGCTTTGAAAATTATCATTAATAGATATATTATTAAAAAAAAATATATTCATTGTATTATTTTAAGCAACTTTTTAATCAAATGAGCTAACACTAGGGGAAATCAAGTTGGCAAAACAGATGGTTTAAGCAAGATTTAATCATATTGTTGTTTTCATTATGTCACGGCGTATGTTTGGTACAATCATCTAAATTAGATATACGAGTTGAAACTATAGTTTTATTTACTAGTTAGAGATAAAGATTATTTTCATAAAAACTATTTCTATTAGATTTTTATTTTTCTTTAAATATGCTCAAACTCCTCACACAAACTAAAGGAAGACACTTTTTGAAAATTAGTTTAATTTTTCAAAAATAAAAGTTTCGCCTTCTAAAAGCTCTAAAAAATTTCCGCTCCAAATGTACCCATAGTATATTCGCAACCATTCATTCCGTTGAGTAACATCTTAAAGAAAATAAGATTATTGGGTATTGAATTGACACGTTAATTTTGAAGACAATATCTCTTTGTTATTCTATCAAAAAATTTCTTGTAGTTATACAAGAAGTTGGTTACCTGAATCAAGTTACTTTTGTCATCCAAAGTCCGAACCCCCTTTATGGCTTTATGTGCAACTAATCATATTTTTGTTCTTAATGTACAATTTTAATGTGGACCGATGTAAAACCGTATCAAATAAAAACCAAATATCGGTAAAAACAATTTTCTATTGCTTTTCAACATTATTGAAGTATGTGGTCCGACAACCGAAAATAACTCGGAAGCCTCGAGCCACCCCGGAAGTCCCAGCGCGGTCAAACCGCCCTGCCTCGGACACACGCTCGAGTCATAGCGGAAGTCCCTAGTCACTTTGACCTTGCCCGGGATAAGGAGCCCCATCACCGAGACAACACGCCCCATCCTCGAGCTTATCCCGGAAACCGCCGAGGTTCTCAGGGCAGTCCTCGGATACCGCCCTAGACACCTCGGACACCCCGGACACATGACCGAGTCATAGCTGTGTACCCCGGACACACCTCGGATACCGCCCTAGACGCCTCGGACACCCTGGACACATGACCGAGTCATAGCTGTGTACCCCGGACACACCTCGGATACCGCCCTAGACACCTCGGACACCCCGGACACATGACCGAGTCATAGCTGTGTACCCCGGACACACCTCGGGAACCGCCCTGGCCAGCCCGGTATGTTAGCCCCGTTACCAGGCACAGCCTACCCGGTTGGTCTGGCTTCCCGGTAACGCTAACTTCTACCCGGTATACACTTAAGTTGACTTAGGTTGACCTGACGTCGCAAGCACACATGCTTACGTCACTTACCCATTTGTGGGTCATAAAGTGACGGCCCGTGAACGTAATCATGGGCCGCGGCCCATAAATGGAAACCCTAAATCTCAAGCCTATAAATACCCCTCTGATCAATGTCAGAAAAGGTAAGTTGTCAATCATTTGCATCACTCACACATACACGTTCAAGAGCAGTTTTCCCACTCTCTTACGTCACACCCGCTAATCATACGTCACCTTAAGCTCGTCACCTTAAGCTCGTCAAGAGCTTGGTAGGTTTGCACTGCTCTCGCAGGAGTTCGTATCGATTAGCCAACACCCCAAACCCTTGAGCCCCGTCAATCGTTGCTCAAACAAACATCAGAATTTGAAATCTGATTAAATTAGTAGACGGAAATCACTTGTGTATAAAAACAAATCTATGTTCTATACTTCCAAATAAATGGAATCCAAAAACACAGATTGATAAGACATGAAACATAGAAAAGGTTGTTACCCTAAAAGTAGAGCCGTAACAGAAGAAAGAGCAATGTCAACTTGTATTTCTTTATATGTACGAGTACAATGTATAAGCTATGTGTGCGTATAAACACGTAACGTTACAAGTTATGCATAAAGTTCAAGCGGAAACAAGTAATGTCTTAATCAAACGCCTAGTGTGAATACTAACAGTATGTAACCAGTTAAAGCAAAATAAATTGGAGAAAAAGAATGGAAAATTTTTATAAAGAAAAACCACCAAATAAGTGTAGTATGGAAGCAAGAAAAAGGATCGGAATAAGTTGAAAATGAGTAATTTGTAATGAACTGCTGCTGCCCATCTGACCAGCGTTTACGACTTCACTTCTGCCGCCACTTGAAGTGGAAGAGACATTTACAGACGAGGAACCTAACAACATGACATTAACAACACTCAAAATGTAAATATATTATTTTTGGTAGCAATTTTGACTCGATTATTTTTCTCACGTCACGTAAAAAAACATTGAAGAGAACTTACAGTCATAATTCGCCCATCCAATCCGTTGACCACCCAAATCATAAACAATAATCTTATCTTTAAGAACAAGGTCTGCATCAAAACGTAAAAAACAAAGATCAAAACAAGCAATCAAATGATCAGAAGATGAAAGGGACTTTAGAGTTTCATGATTATACCTCCTAAAATAGTAATCTCTTGATTTGGAATCGTCTGAAAGCCAATGCACCAAACCTCAGCCCCACCCTGCTAACATTTTTTTTTTTTTGTTAGCGAGCAAACAAAGATTCAAGTCAAAAAGAATAAAAAGATTTGATTCTAGTGAATTAAAAGAACGTCAAAACATACAACGGAATTCTGCTGAAGAAGGTAGTCTTGAGGTCTTAATTGCATTGAAACGCCACCAGCAAAGTTTAGGCTCGCCGTTGGAAATATGCTTTCCACACTGAAATAATGTTAAAAGCTTTTTATAAAATTTAACCAAAAAAAAGTAGCAGATAAAAAAGCCCAAGTAATTTCTTCCACTTATAGAGTTTTTGTTATGTTTATCGTATATTTCTTAATCTTATAACATACACTTTGACCGAGTGTTATTAACTTATTGTTATCCAAAAAGAAATATGATATGCTAAATTCCTGAATTAAAAAACCTATGAGAATCAAACATATTATTGACAGTATTGTCTTTAGTCTAAACAAAAGAGACGTATACTTGAAATACTTTTATAAATGTTCTTATTAGTATACGTTCTTAAGTTGATATATTGAATCGTGATAGGTATCCGTGCATGAATTGTTCAAGACCTAAATTTACCAAATTAACCGTTGAATGGTCCCATGTCATGTTTCTAAAGCCCTTATATATACGAACAAATAGCTTATAAGGACTAAAAAGGAAGAGGTATAATTGTCAATAAAGTTTGGGTAAGGAAGAAAACCTTGAAGTGATTAAATAACAATGATTTCCCTTTGAAATAAGCGGTTGTACAGACTGTGAAACCGATTGAGTAATCTGCAACAACAAATGAGAATTTAGTTTTATAAACATGTTTGGCCATTAGTAAAATAACTATAAAAACCCGTTCCTGATGACAAAAAGAAAGAATCTTGTATACCAAATTGATGTCGTATAAAGGGCAACGTTATTATTACAGAAGGGAATTTCAAAAACATAGAAAAGATGAGATTTTGATCTATAGTACTTACTGCATCCACAAAAGGGGTAAAAGCGTCTTTAGCAAGGTATGCCAGAGTTGTTCCTGAATCAATTATGGTTCCGCCTTGGTTATCCGATATTGCAAATGTTGATGGATCAATTGACAATGTTTGACCGTTTACAGAAATACTCTGCAAATTTACATTATAGTGTGGCCTGAAAACGTTCATGGACGAAAAGCAAAGTTAGTCTACCACTCTACCTTCAAGTTCACAACAAAACCATATACCTAAGTTAACAAAGAATGAAACGACATTCTAATCAGAAAAAAAGAACTTACTGTGATTGGACAAGTGGAGTATAGACCAAATTTGGCTCTATTATTTGACCAATGACCAAAATACCACCGCCACTATCACTACCGATGAGACAATGAGAGAACGAATCAGGAGCAATCCCTTGTGAAGAAAGTTGTGAAATTACGGACATACCCTGCTGACCGAATCCAAATATCCCATCAACCGCTCTATCGGATTTAGTCAAGTCTCCGGTTTCAGACGTACTACAGCTGTTACATAACTAATAACTCAGTGAAATAGCTAATTAACAAATAACAACTACCGGAATAAATATGTTAAATAAGTTGAGACTTGTTAATAACTCACCCAAATATAACATTGGCTGAAGAATTTGATGATCCCGAATCAATACCAAGTGTGTTAAGATGCATCAAATCCGACACATAAAAACCTGACGTTCCGCTACCATCTCCATATTGAAATGTATAACTACACTGATTATTCGAACAACCAGAATCAGAAGATTGACCAGCTTGAGTACACCGTTTGTCTGAACAAGAAATCGAAGAACTTGTTGATGAGCTCGAAGGGTCATAAAACTGCATCGGAATCTGTTAAAAAAAACTCTAATTTAGTCTTTCCATTACTTCTCTATATTCAAAAACATTACTCAAGAAACAATAAAACCATACATTGAGTCCGCTTAATGTAGGACAACCGCTGCATTGGTTGCAACTAACCCATAACACATCACTTCCGGTGTCGATTTGTACATAATAGTCCTTTGCAGGAGATCCTAATTGTACTTTTGTATAATAAAGCCTACAAAACATAACCAATATATCAAATACATAATTCGAACACAAACTTAAAGTTCAAAAGAAACACGTCCACCCGGCAAGGAGCATCAACGTCGAATAAAACACAACGCCGAATAAAACACCTGTCCACAAACCACCCACACGTGTTGGACCACTGATTCGAATCCATGACTTTTTCCGTCATACATGTGCGGCCTGGACATTTGCGGTGACAATACCGATTCAGCTATGTCCAATTGGTAACTTAAATTTTTTGTAAACAAAGAAATCCATTTTAAAAATTTATTATCGTATATGTATCTAACTATTTAATATTATCTCTATATATACACTCGTAGCATCTATATAAGTTGTCATGTCACATGTCCTATATGTATCATTTCTTATTAGTTTTTAATCATTCATATCTTAATATATATATATCTATATAGAGGTGGGTTCATTTAGGAACCACTAAATATTTAGGAACCATTAGGAACCAATATTCACCAGTGTATATATATGATATTCACCAGTGTATATAAAGCATATGTATATATATATATATACACTGGTGAATATTATATGTATATACACTGGTGAATATTATATGTATATACACTGGTGAATATCATATTAAATATACACTGGTGAATATCATATATATACACTCGTGAATATTGGTTCCTAATGGTTCCTAAATATTTACATGGTTCTTAAATGAAACCAACTCTATATATATATATATATATATATATATATATATATATATATATATATAAGATTTCTTTGAGTTTATAAAATCAATTTAATCCTTTATTTTTAACATTTTATTCAATTTAGTCATTTATATTTTCTAAACAAAAATTCCACCATTTAACTAAAATATCTCCATATAATTCTAATAATCCCCTTATTAATCAATAACGATAATAATAATCTTTTTTCAAATAAATATCAAAACTTACTTAAACTAAATAATAACAATCGTTTCTCTTTAATTTTTTCCAAAGATACCTAAATACGTTTTTAACTTTGTAATTTTTAAAACACAATTTAATTGTCTCCTATTATTCAAATTTTCAAAACCCAATTAAATGTCTTGCTATATTCATTCTACAAAACACAACGTAATGACTTCCTATTTTTCGTTATTATCGATATACTTTTGTTTTGTTATTAACATATTAATTTATATTTAGTTCTACTGTATGAAACAAAAAACCAGTTAAAATAAAACATACTATTCGATTATGATTTAATCTCATTCAAAAAACTAAACAAACAATCACATCAATAAATACGTTTTTAACATTTTAATTTATATTTAGTTCTACTTTATGAACTCAAAAACAAATTTAAAATCCAAAATACTATTATCCAATCTAATTCAAATAAACAAACTATGTCGTCAAATCCAAATAATCCAATTGTTGAATTGGTTTTATTCAAATAGTGATCACGTCTAATTTAAATGTAACTTTATATATCTAATATAAAATGTGAATAACTTATTAAAATTAATCATTTAATTCACAATTCAACTAAAAATCTTCATAAAATTGATCTTTAATTCATTTTTTTTAACAACTTACTTAATAATCTTAATTTTTACATACATGGCTCCCATATTTTGTAATTTCAACCAAAATTATCATATCCCTCGACGTCAATTAGATTTTTGATCATATCTTAACAATAGTGAAAAAAAGTATGAAATTTTTTAACTATTTCTTCTTCTTAAACATTTTATGCTATGTATTTTTAAATAATACATAATGATTTTTTTTATAAAGTCTAATAAATTTATAACAAAAAATATTTAGAATGTGAATAAACATAAAAACAAAAATAAATTAAATTAATTTAAATGGTACTTATGTCTACACAAGTATAAATTACCTACATGATACTATTATTTTGTTTTTTCTCAATTACATAATATTTCATCTAAACTTTTTTTTCTTTTCTCTTCGGTCATACATTTTGTTCGTAATACATTAATTAATAAATTACCAAAAATTATAATATACAATATTGATTTATAAATAAATATTCTGAAACTACTCGTGTATATATACGGGTCTAAAAACTAGTATATAATAACAATATTTGAGAATTAGGTACATACAATAAAAACGAAAAAAAACAAATTACCCGACACGATAAGGATCATAAGTGCCTTCAACAGGGAAATCAACAACAGAAGACTGTTGTTGTAAAATTCTACGGTGCCGGGAAATATCTCTATCTCTAAGTTGACTCAATTCAATTCGATGGTTGACCGGAAAAGCTCTCTCTAGCTTATAAGTCGCCGGAAAATTACAAAGTACAACCGCCGCCTGTAAGAAGACGAATACGGCGGCGCCGGTTAACGTTAAAGTGACCGGATTTCTGACATGAAAAGAAACCGGCATTCCTTATATCTGTGTTCCCCTTTTTTATTTGATTGTTTTGTAAGATGTTTTTTTGGTAATGATTTTCAGGGGAAATTAATGAAACAAAACAAAACAAAACACAGAGAGAAGTTTGAAAACTGTAATTCGCTGGAATTTCGGAAGAATAATCGACTTAATCAATTAATTAAATACTCCTTTGGTTTGGTCTAAATTCTTGTTAAAATGTTTTTTTATGGACTTATGTTAGTGGCCCCTTATCTATGGTTTGATTTACATGTTTAAAACTAAACTTTTTTTTTTCTTTTTCAACTACCACGTTGTTTTATTGTCAGTTACTTTTATATATGTTTTATACAAGTTTAAGTATTGGGAAGCTAATTATCATATGTTATTCATTCAAATTACAAAATGATCGGTTATCTTTTGTCAGCATTTCCGACATGTAACTTAAAAGCTAATCCAAGTCATATACTCGTATTATGTATACATGACGTATTTCATGTATTAATTATTAACTAAATGTGATGTATCTATTCATAATTATAGAGACATATAGTTCTTATCACATATGAACATATGTGCACCTACTTCACTCCTTTGCATAGTTATCAAATATGAACATATGTACATCTTTGGTTATAACAAAGATGGTATTCTATTTTTTCACAAAATCACCAGCCTCGACCCTTTTCAAATAGACATCTTCAAAGTGACTATGGAAAGGGCTCGAAAAACAATCATAAACGTATCCTGTTAGGTTGTGTATATATGAGTAAAAAAAAACTCGTTCATCTCAAATAACCTAAATAGGAATAACCTCTTTATTTATCTGCTCATAATATGGACTCGAGTGACCTATTTTATAGGGTATGCATC
Source organism: Senecio squalidus (assembly GCA_910822075.1). NCBI lineage: Eukaryota > Viridiplantae > Streptophyta > Magnoliopsida > Asterales > Asteraceae > Senecio > Senecio squalidus. The sequence goes on along the minus strand of CAJVGC010000589.1, from coordinate 39,813,634 downwards.
TATAAGTAATATAATAAACTTTTTAATATATTCACAAATCAAACCAAACCAAACCATTATATTTTCGTCCATTGCGTGTCTTATAACTGTTAAGTCACGAATATATAAAATTTATTTGGAATATAAGGAGAGCAATTTGTGTGACTTATTTAAGTAAAGGGGGTATTTAAAACATTCTCATAAAATCCTAAATGGATCATTTTTGAAAAACTAAATGTATAACTTGCGTGCATTCCATCATCATCATATATACCGACGTGTACACACACCGGCCATTTCCTCCATATGTAAGCACACACCTGTTTCTCCCTTTCAATTTCGACTAAAAAGACTTGTACCATCTTCATAATTAGTTGTACCCTACCAAATGTTTGACTCTCCTTTGCAATTTATTCCTAATCTTTGACTTGGTAAATATCATTTGTTTTCTTAGCAATTTTATTAGTCAACGAGCTTAATGCAAATTAGGTAAACTAAACCAACTATTGGCTAAATAATGTGATTTTTTTTTAAACTATTGAGGTCGTTTTCGGGTTTTGACTATAGTAGTAGTCGTCGAATTTAAGGTTGTAATCGGACGGATGCATTTGGAGGTAATTCAAATTGTTGTAGAATGTTAATATCTTGTATGCGATATTGTGTGATATTGACACATATATTGGCAAATGGCTATTGTCATTTATGATTCGGATAGGCTATTTTAGCACGGATTTAAAAAAGTAAAATAAAATAAAGTTATTATCGTTGATAAATATGATACTCCATAAATCATAAAATCATGATAATGATCAATTATTAGACGTTTGTAGGTCATTGTAATTTTAAAATAGTTTCTAAAGAGTTTTGTTAACCACGTTTTTATAAATTGTGGATATGAATAAAATTATGTATGATTTTAACTTATTTTTTATCATATGTAACTTTACTTAGCATGGTGGGTTGTCCCCACAAACTAAGGTGAATATGAATCACATACCAACATTCATTCACAAAATTTAAAATAAACTTTATATTATGCACTTCAATCTTTTCTATCTTTTTCTTCTATTTATAATCGGCTACATATATGATTGGCGGAACCAAAAAAATTTCCTAACTAGTTCAAAGTAAAGGTTATGTTTTAAAGACAGAATTCAAAAAATAGTTTCGATAATATATTTTTTCACGCCATAACAATATCCGGAATATGAAAATCGCACTTTTCACAAGTATACAACCTTCGAATTGTTTCCGACCTCGAATTTGAGTTTCTTTAACATTCCAAGTTAGCCATTTTCAAATTTTCATTCTATGATACCCAAAAAAACATATGATTGATATTCCCTTTTTATTCAATTATACAACAATGAATTGAAAGCTCACCAACAAAACTTGTTGAACATAGCCCAGTGCATAAACGGGCCGGCCCGTTTAGGACCCGCCAACCCGGCCCGGCCCGGACCGGCCCGACCCGCTTATCTCTACCCGGTCCGGTTTTCGGGTATCATTTTATAGTGTTATCGGGTATCGGTCCGGTTCGGTTAATACCCGGTTATAACCGGGTATACCCGGTTAACCCGATTTTTTTTTTTTTTTTTTAAATTAAACTTATATACCAAAAAGTGTCACAACCGGGATTCGAACTCAGGTGCTGAGGTTTTAAAGTCAATGACTTACCACTCCACTACAAGGGGTTTTGATGTAATGTCTAAACAGATATTATTTATTATTATTACAGTCACATTATTTTGGTCAAAACATAAATCTAAACACTAGAAAAATCTTAACTATATTTATTTTAAATTTAAATTTAAACTAAATAATATGGTTAAGAAAATAATAATTACCATTGAAAAATGTAATGTGACTCACTGCAAAAAGTTAATTCCTTCGGTTATTAATATGGATGTGACATTAAGAATGCAGCCTTGAAATCACTATGTTCACTTTGCCACACATAATTTATCTTAGAAGACTTTTGAAGTTCAAGGATAGTAATACAAACTTTAGTGAAGTTCCATTGTTTTCTATATGAAGCGTGTAGAAAATAATAATTTCCATCAGCTGTAATAATATTTTTTTAAGTTCGAGTACTAACATGGGAGTGAAATGAAGTTTCATTGTTGTTAATGTTGGCTGAATTATGGAAATTGCTTTGATTATTCATATCTTTTTTTTTCTTGAGTATATTCTGCTGCTGTTTAAAAACAATTTCAGAGTGATTATGCATCACTCAAAACCAAATGAGTTACTATCTTAGGCTGCTGATCTCACTTATATAAGCGTTCACATACATTGTTCTGGTTTAAACACGACTTTACTACTTCTCACATGAAGCTTTACTTCACAGAAATCTGGATGGTATAACTGACTGCAAGTTGTTAGTTTGCACCCAAGAGAGGCAGTTGTTCGACGAGTTCATGAAAATTATTTGTAATCATGATCCGGATATACTAATCATTGATGGTAAACAAACACGGATGTTCACTTGTGTTCAACAAACATTTCTTCTTTTCCCCAAACAAGAGATTTGTCGTGATGTAAAAATCAACATAAGAAAAGGAAAAAAAAAAAAAAAAAATACCAAAAACCCGGGCCGCCCGACGGGTTTTACCCGACCCGACCCGGTCCTACCCGACCCGACCCGGTCCCGATCGGTCCGGTCTTCGGTCTTTGATTTTGAGGCTTAACGGTCTCGGGCCGGTCCCGGTCCGGTCCGGTCCGGTCCGGTCCGACCCACTATGCACAGGGCTAGTTGAACAAATTTAAAAGTTGGTATTTGATTGACAATAATTAAAGATTTAAAATCTTGATACTTTATGTTATATCTCTATTATTATATTAAATGTGGGATACTCTTTAAAGTAATATATTAAAAAAGATTCAAATTCATCTAAGTTTTAAAGTTTCTATAAAAGATTAAGGGGTGTTTGTTTGGGCTTATACAAGGAGCTTATGACTTATTGACATTTCTGCTTATGTTTCATAAGCCTGAATTTTTCGGTTTATATAATCGTTTATGGGCTTATTACTGTTTATTACGACGTAATAAACACTAATAAGCCCGTAATTAGTTACATAAGCCGGAAAATTCAGGTTTATAAAACATAAGCCAAAAGTGCAATAAACAATAAGCTGTTTATATAAGCTCAAACAAACACCCCTCAATACTCCCATGAATGGGATATTTGTAAGACAATTATGTACTGCAAATTTTATCTTCTGACTATGCACTTTGCGAAAAAGCATAATCCCCTAATTTTTGTCACAAATCATTAACTTTATTTGGTGGATTGTCTTTTAGGAAGGCAAGCTATTCTTTATATAATAATGTTTTTTTAAATAAAGAGTTAAGTAGTTAACGACATATATTGTTTTTAAAGTTTACTCCAAATTAAATCGTTTTTTCTTAACTTTTAAAGTTTACATAAATCGCGTCTACTTATGGAAACTAACTACCATTTTCATTAGTTTTTGTTAAAACTCATTGTGAATTAATTAAAAAAATTCTCTCTAAAATGGATGCCAGAAATTAGAGACGAAAAAGATAATTAATTTCCGTAAATGAATGATTTATGTAATTTTAAAATTTTAAAGACAAAATATGTAATTTAAAATAAATTTTAGAAGGAATAAAGTTTTAATCAAATATATGAGTCCCTCAATGCTATCCTGCATAACTCGATTTCCAAAGATATTATGTTCAAAGTATTTACTCCACCCGTTTCAAAGTAAAATTATCCACCTTTTTATTTATATTTATCCCAGAAAATTGTTGTCTTGTTTCTGTTTATAAATGGTTAAAATGTTAGTAACTTCCTATTTTTTCTTAAATATTTTTAATTTTTCAAACTCTAAAAGTCAGTGACGTCTTTAATGCAGAGGCATAATAGGTAAACTAATGAAAAAACACTTCATTAACTGTACATATTTTATTTCGACCGTTTTTTGTTTCTAGACACTCTTTTTAGGACGGATGAGGTATATAAAAATATGAACATTCGTGTTTACCATTAAAGCACCGACTTATGTAACATTGCATTTGTTTGTTGCAAGTTTATATGTTACATGTAAAATAACCTTTATAAATATTTTACTCGTAACTATGCCACACTTTTATTGCTTGTATATAACATGATAACTTGCTTAAAAGGCTTTATAAAGACTGATCATATGAGACTTTTATTCGACTCGAATGTTAAGTCGCTTTTATTAAAAACAAACAAAAGAATTTTAACACGGGTCAAGCTTAGTTTATGTAAGGAATGCTCTTTTGACCTTGCCCAACTTAAAGTCTTAAACCACAAACAAAGAAGGTTTCTTTTGCTGGCATTTTGAAAGGCCTACTTAAACCATAAACTGATTAAAACTATATGTTTTAGTTTAGACAATAGAATGACTTATTGAAACCAAAAAAGAATAACATTCTACTAATTTAGATTTTATCTTTTCTAACTGTTTTATCAAAACTCAATATTTTCTTTACTCAACCCCCTCTCAATCCTTAGAATTTATCGACAGAGGTTCATGAGCATCAGTGGAGGATATGAACATGTGCGACATGTGCGATCGCACATAGTCACCGTATTTTTAGGACCTCCGATTTTTAATGTATTAGTATAAAACTTTTGATTTAAAATTGTATATTAGTTAAATAAGGCATAAAAACTAACCATTCCTTAATTTTGTTCAGTAAATTTCTTAAAAATGACAGGTAATTATGAAAATCCGTGTGGTGTTAATATATTTTATCGCATTTATTTTATTTTATTTTCACTTTTAGGGGCCTCTTATTTGATTACTGCACGAAGCCATCCAAATCCATTTGCCGACCCTGATGAGCATGTTCGTTTCTTTTTATAACATGCTGGTATATAGAAAGAGAAATAATAAAATACATGAGTATAAGAGCTCACATCTCATTGGATCGGATATTAGTCAATAAGAATCTGATAACCTGTTAGGGTTGTTACCAATGCGACCTATTTTCACAAGATACCAACTGCTCTAACTCGTCTGTCAATTTTGAACCTCAAAATATAATCATCCTAACAACAGAGTATGTTATTAGATGAAGAACTCGTGGCCTAGGAAATATCTTTATCTTTATTATTATTATAACACAAATATTTTATTCCACATGCATGACTCGGTTTTAACCCATGGATGGTTTCAACTTTCGATCTAAACCTTTGGATGAGAAAAGTGACATCAACTAATGTCATAGCTGAGTAATTAGGTTTTCATTCGGAACACACATTTGAATTTCAAAAGAAAAAAAAACACATTTGCAATATCGTATTTGACTATCAATGTCGTATGTATATATTCACTGACGTTGCATAGCACGACTTCGTTTTTATCATATTAATAAATGTATTCAATTTTACTGATTATATTTTTTATGTTGTGCTTAAATATATACATTTCATGTAATTTTTATGTGATAAGTTATATTCACTCTAATATCGGAACTAACAATAATTATATATTTTAATATTGTATGATTTCAATGTAAATAAAATACTTCCAGCACGTCCATTTTTTTGTTACACCGTCGCGTAGCGCAGTTACGATATACTAGTAGTTGATAAATGATAACCTTTTGTTGATATAAAGTTTTTTTGAGTATTATCTACAATTTAAACCAGTAGCTTTCAAGATTGTAGTTCTTCCTCTACGACTACAAGTCATGATATTTACTAATCATGACAGGTACTTTTTTAGTACATATTATTATAGGTTTCAATGACTCACCTATTAAATGAAGTTCATGAACAAGATGATGAATCTGGTTTAGAACCACACAGATGATGGGAATGTCTAATCTAAGATATGCTCGTAGACAGTATTGTGATCATGCAGATTCAATCTCAAGCCCTAATGTACTGTACCATATCAGTGTGTCCACACGAAAAACTAACATCAAGAAATAATAACTTTGGTAAATTTACATTTCAAGGATTTATTTGGCTCTTAGGTAATATGTCGGGAAAGACAATATAACATCCTTTTAAACATAACACAACACTCCCCCACCAAGACCCATAGGCGCTTCTAAAGAGGGGGGCAAAGTGGGTGGTTTCCCCTACCGAAATTCTGATACGAGTAGTAATTTGTGATGAAAAATATGACTTTTTCGTTTGCCCCCTCAAAATACACTATTTGTAGGAATTAATAACTAAAAAAATATCCATCTGTAGTGGTAAGACACCATATCTCATTCCATGTAGTCATGGGTTCAAACCTCTACAACTCCATTTTTTATGTTTAATAATTTGTCCCCTTAGATATTTTTTTTCTGACATCGCCCCTGCCAATACCTGTATTGGCTCATAAATACTATTCAAGAATATAAAGTCGCCTTGTTTGTTATGAAAGCTTAACTGCATACACGAAATCACACAATAGAGTCGATTATGCAAGAGAACCAAGTGGCAAAAAGTGGAGCATTTAAAGTAGAATTTTTTTTTCTGACATCGCCCCTGTCAAGACCTGTATTGGCTCATAAATACTATTCAAGAATATAAAGTCGCCTTGTTTGTTATGAAAGCTCAATTGCATACACGAAATCACACAATAGAGTCGATTATGCAAGAGAACCAAGTGACAAAAAGTGGAGCATTTAAAGTACACGGTTCAACAGTATTTAGCACAATATAGAACCTAAAAATTCAGCATCCAAAAGCATACGTAAAAAAAAGAAAGCTATGATAGTCAGCATCCATAATATAGAACCTAAAAACATAAATTCAACAAAATATGTAATAATACTATTCCTAAATCTTGTAACTAGTTCTGTCAAGGATCATTTGATATCAGTGTTGTCTTGTTTGATCACTTAATGAGGCTTCAACTAGAACATACACATAATCAAGAGAGGTAGAACCGACAAAAGAAATGTGGTGTAAGGGACACAAAAATCATTGTTGTTGTCGACTTGTCGTCTTATGGTGATGAACACACACATGTTTTCAAAGAAAATAATACCCAACTAGAACCCAAAAGAAGCCTGATTGAAGAAACAATCCAGTCGAGGTTATCAGGTACAAATCACACAATCACACAATCACAAGCCAAAAAGGCGCAAGAACTGTCGAGAAGCATCCAATACTTTTCAACACGGTGTAATGAATATCCTTCGTCGAACTTCGCAAAAAGTAGCGTGTGAAAATCAAAGTCGCAGATGCGAGTAAAGCTACGGAGGATGAGGCAATGGTCATGATCATAAAAAACATGAGCAACACTAGTGTTGATATAAACCAAGCATAGTTAAGACATACAAAACTCCAAAGCAGAATGGATCATAATTAAGTTTATTTTTTGGTAATACATATTATGTTAAAAAACAATGATGGTGTAATTTATCACTAGGTTACGTCAAAAAGGTATCCTAATTTCATCGTTTGTACTTGATTAGACGAATTTGTCATGCTCGCAAAAATCCTAATTTGATTTACGTTAATTGATATTTATAAAATGGTTCATTTTATGTGACTTTAATGGAGAAGCAAAATGCGATAGCTTTGGAAGTAAACGGCAAAGAAAAAACAACCAACATGGCAACTTGGAAAATAAAAAGGGTTGATATTTAATTTAATTGAAATTAAAAACTCTAAAAAGTTTTAACTCTTAATAAATAGCAAGTTGCAAATGATCTCCTGCCTAGCTGGTTGTGATGCACCGGGTTTTATACCCATGTGGGCTGAGGTCGGGGTTCGACCCTTGTGGTCGTCGCAATAACGTAATTTAACCCACACCTCTTATGGCACGCATGGCGCTCCGATGTACAAACATTTGCCGTTTCCAAAAAAATAAATAACAAGTTATAATTGAATGGTTTCTTTTTTTTTCTTTAATGTTTATCTAAATTATATACGTAAACAATATCATGTAACTATACTATTAAACATAACTTGGAAAGTTTAATAGCACTTAAGACATAAAAAATAAACATGACTTTTCACATTTTGTTGGTAGTTTCTTAATGGTTTGTAAATGATTAATCTTTAATAACATATGGTTAAAAAAATCTGGTCGTGACTTGAGCGATTAGGATGCAAAACCATATTTCTTCGGTAACAGACATTTATCCGACGACACTGGTCGCACCTAGAGACGTTTTTCGAATCAATAATCAATTCATTCATCAATAAACTAAATTATTGTTAAAAATACATTAGTAGATAACATGTTATTGTACTTCTTATTTGGTAACTGTGTCTATCTATATACTTAAATCTAAAATAATAATTACTAACATGAAAAAATAGGAACAGGAAAGTCAAGGTGAATCAATACACAGATGATAGTGAGTACTCCGTGTATGAATTGTGATCTGTAAACCCTTGATTCATCGATCTGCACACAAATGGAGTTCCAATTAATTGATTGATTATCGATGCAGCCAAACACACCATTTGCTCTCATTCCACTTGCTTTAAATCACGCTAATCTCAATCTTACCACACCCGAGGGTTTCGAAATTTCTAGGTTTTTATTTCTAGGCTCACTTCTCTTATCTCCACTAGGATCCACCGCCAACGCCGACGGGTACGGTGACAGTGACGGTGGAGGTATGGATTTTTCAAAAGTCGGTGAGAAGTTTCTTAGTTCAGTGAGGTCCGCTAGATCTCTCGGTTTCCTTCCTTCGAGTTCCGATCGTCCCGAGGTATATCGAAACCTTAATGTACTCTCAATTCATTATATGTAATAGATCATGAATGTTTTTTACAGTGAACTAGTATTAATTTTTAAGCACCTGCTAGTATGCATTGCGATATCCGATAGTTGCTTCAATTAGGATAATATCCGATCGTTTATATCGAAAGCTTATTGTGTACTGTTAATTCATTATATGTTGTGAAGGAATTAGGTTTTGTAATAGATCATGTATGCTTTTTGTTTGTGAACTATTAATTTTTAAGCACCGGTTTGTATGCATTGCGGTATCCGATAGTTGCTTGAATTAGGATAATATCCGATCGTTCCGAGGTCTATCGAAAGCTTAATGTGGTGTCAATTCATTATTATATGTTGTAATGGAATTAGGTTTATGTAATAGATCATGTAGGTTTATGTTTGTGAACTATTAATTTTAAAGCACTGGTTAGTATGCATTGCGGTATCCGATAGTTGCTTGAATTAGGATAATATCCGATCGTTCCGAGGTCTATCGAAAGCTTAATGTCTACTGTCAATTCATTATTATATGTTGTAATGGAATTAGGTTTATGTAATAGATCATGTAGGTTTATGTTTGTGAACTATTAGTTTTAAAGCACTTTTTAGTATGCATTGCGGTATCCGATAGTTGCTTGAATTAGGATAATATCCGATCGTTCCGAGGTCTATCGAAAGCTTAATGTCTAGTGTTAATTGATTATATGCAGTAATTGAATTAGGTTTTGTAAATATGTAAGTGATCATGAATGCCTTTTGTTTGTGAAGTATTAATTTTTAAGCACCTTTAGTATGCATTCCAGTATCGTATCCGATAGCTAGGTTAGGCTCCATTGCGGTTTAATAATATTGTTTGTTGTTTGGACTAGTAGCTTGAAGTCTAAAAGTAACGTTTCTATGATAAAAGGAGAAATTTAATGATTCACGCAAATGCTTGATATATTTGTATTTAAACTATAAACTATATTGAAATCCTTAGTAAGTTAAGTGTAGAATGTTCAGGTTATTCGAACAATGAAAATATCGAATATCGTTCGTGCTGATAGAGGAATTGAAATTTAAAGTTTTAACCGAAGGATATGAATTAAGAAGTGTTCTGAACTATAATCAATTAATTCCTATCTGAATAAGGTGCATATATTGGCTTTTCCTCATCAAAGTTGTGAACAGAGATAAGATTGTATATGTCTGGTGGTTTGAAAGATTAAGAGAATACTGAACATGGTTGCTAGAACAGACGCTTGCCAACTGGTGCATTTAAGCTGAGATGCTGTATGAATCTTAGATTCGGAAGGAATCAATAACCTCATAATTTGAGAATACTACAATTTATAATGTATGAATCTAAGATAAGCTCAAAGATGGTATTGTGATTATGCATATTCTATATCATATGGTTTCAAGCCCGTGTAATGTACCATAATTATACTTGTGTCCAGCAAAAAGCAAGCATTGTTCGAGTACGCAGAAGGATATTTCACTCATAAATAGAAAAGTAGAGATATAAAACGTAATAGGTCTGGTAGGCTTTATTTGGCTCTTAGGTCCTCTGTTAGGAAAGAGGATTTAACATTTGTAAAGAACATTTCAAAAGAAGCCGCCAAGGTATGAACTGTGGAAGAATTTACATTTCTAAAGACTTGATTAGCTTGTTAAATTTATTCCCAGTTACCCTCGTTCAAGAAGTTAAAGTCACTTGTTAGTATAGTAATGAAAACTTGATTTCGGACACGTTAGAACAACATGGAATAGAGTCTGTAAAGACTTCTTTACGAAGTCCCACAGACCACAACTAATGCTATAAACTTAATTTCCTGGATCGCAATCAACTAATGCTACATAATTTCTTCGTTCAGTTGCTGATTTTAGCAATTAATCAGAAAACGGATGCTCTCAAGATGATACAATAACTCAGTTGATTTTAGTTTCTTGAGACAAATTCAGGATGGTTGTTCAATAGGATTTTTATATGATTTTTAAGTAAATTATTTATCTTGCAGGTTCCAGAACGTGCTGCAGCTGCAGCAACTATAGCTCGTGCGCTTGCTTCAATCCCTCCACATCAGAGACACAATATCGCTTCAAGCTCTGCAGAGCTGAGTTCTATATATGGTAATGAGCCCGGTAGTCAACCACTGGAAGAACTTGAGGAAGAATTTTATGAAGAGGTTTGACATTTATGGGATTTTCATTTTTGCAAATTTTTGATGCTGTCCTTTCATATGCATATTCATTACTTGTTGCATTTGCTAAATGCTGTTGGAATTCTGTGCATAGGAGTTTGATCCCGTCCGACACACGTTAGAGAATTTTCCATCCGAAGAAAGTGATCTTGCATATTTTGAGGGGAAGGTAATTTGATCTGTTTCCTCCATGTCATGAAGCTAGCCAAGTTTCTACTTATTGTTTGGCAAACCAAATGTTTGATTATCTTACATGGCCTTATGTAGTTATGTGTTTTGGCAATTCATTGTTTATAGGCTGCTCTTAGATTATTACAACTGGATAAAGTAACAGAAACTTTGTCGCGCCAAGTGATGGAGCACCACGAAGTAATGGGTAAGATTAATGCTATAGTGTGTTCAAACTTTTGTTTTTGGATATATAATGAATTTTCACGTGCCCCTTTCTTAACTTCGTACAAGTTAACATACACTACATTGAATCTTTGTCAAACATTTTGCAACCATTAAGTAGCATTCTAAGAATAGCTCACATCTAAGAATGATTATTCCCTGTTTTTCAAAAAGTAAGCTGATACGAGTTATTACTTATTTGCATTTAGTGAAAGGAATGGACTTGGTAGGCGAGCTGGAGAAAGACTTGAAGGTTGCAAATGTCATTTGCATGGTAAGCATGTGGTTGTGTTAGCGTTTATCTTCCTATGTGTGATTAGGCTGAATCATAAGTTGTAAACCAAAAATAGCTAGAACTAGTCTTGCTCTGTATATTAAATAAATATGATGATCAAAGGCAGACTGTTTTTTAGCGAAGAAGTCATCATGCATGTTTATTTTTTATGCACAGAATGGTCGAAGACACCTCACGTCGTCAAGGAATGAAGTATCAAGGGACCTTATTGTTAACACAAATTCTAGAAGGAAACAAACTCTTCTGGTATTCTTCACCCCTTGGACCCTTAATTATTAGCATGCACATGTTTAAATTAATTTCTACTCCAATGATTCCTTTGAAACTGACCACATGTATCTAAGTATCTTGGATATCTGTATATATATCTCACAAAAAATGGCAAAATGATCTTGCAGGACGTGCTTCAAATTTTAGCAACTCTTCGTCGTGCAAAGGATATGCAATTAGAACTTGAAACGCATGTGAATGAAGAAAATTTCTTTAAGGTTCACCTTAATTGCAAGAAGTTCTTATGTATCTATGCAATCTAGTTAATTTTTGTGGGTTATTTCAAAGATTATAAATCTTGTTATGATCTCTCAATTTGAGATTGCAGCTTTATGCTGGACTCGTTCACTGTACAGGCATTCCAGGTCCTTTCTGAGTATCTTCAACTTCTGGATAGCTTATCAGAGCTTTTGGTTATACAGGAAATGAGTCGTGGTGTGGAGGTACGAAATTCATAGATAGTAAAGTAGTGTAAAAAATTATTATCCTATTTTTGTTTTTGTTATAATGTTTGTTTTAAGGTTCTTTTATGTTTTCATTGCAGATTTGGCTAGGAAGAACTTTACAGAAGCTGGATTCACTATTATTGGGAGTGTGCCATGATTTTAAAGAAAAGAGCTTCTTGACTGTGAGTATGTTGAGCTGTTGTTTACGCCTACCTGTTTCAGTTTTGTAATTAATAACTGTTACTTATAATCTGTATATTTTTTTTTTTATCAATATGAAACCTGTTGCCATCCTGCAGGTCATCGATGCTTATGCGTTGATTGGTGATGTTTCTGGTCTTGCTGAAAAGATACAAAGCTTCTTTATGCAGGAGGTTATATCTGAAACCCATGCCGTTCTTAAGAGCATTGTGCTAGAGGTACACAGTCACTCTTACCAATATCCTGTTATAGTTGCTAATGCGCAAATAGGTTAATTAGGATCGGAATCTTTCCGATAAAAAAAATGAATGATTTTTTGGGGGATAATCCAAATAGAAAGTGTTGTATTTATTTTGGTATGGAGGGAATATATTTTTGCGATTTACTAAAGTATTTTTCAGCTGTAAGTCAATTCCATAATGTTCATAGCTATAAAATATATATCCTTTTGTTGATATAAAGTTCTTTGACTAATTGAATATGACAGGATCTGGAAGCAACTGAAATTCAAAGCACCAGGTATGGTTTTCTTGTCTTTTCATCAAATTACTTGTACTTCCTAAAGTTATATTTACTTGAACTTTTTCCCTTAAGTTGTCTTTATTTTATTTCTCAGGCTTACATACAGTGATCTTTGCACTCGGATACCTGAATCCCAGTTTAGGCAGTGTTTATTGGCAAGTCTAGCTGCACTCTTCAAGTTGATGTGCTCGTATTATGCAATTATGAGTTTCCATTCAGAATATAAGGTGTTTTTCTTGATTTATCTAAAATTTTAACTAGCAGCTGGTAGTTCTTCTCCAGGGAGTCATGATATTTATTAATCATAACGGGTTCTTTAATATATTTTTTCAGGTTTCAATGAGTCAATTATCAGATGAAGTGCATCAACAAGATGATGAATCTGGTTCAGAACCAACGGATGATGGGAGTGTAGCTTCAAGCAGTGGGTCCCCATGGTTTCAACTGCGAAATGATGCCACATTATTTGTTTCACAGACGTTACAAAGAGGTCGCAAGAATCTTTGGCAACTCACAACAAGCCGTGTGTCAGTATTGCTTTCTTCTGCTGCTGTTTCTTCTACTAGCATTCATCAGTTTTTAAAAATATACGAAGATCTCAATATCTTCATCTTGGCTGGCGAGGCTTTTTGCGGGGCTGAAGCATTTGATTTTAGGCTGAAAGTCAAAGCTATTTGTGAAAACTATTATCATGCTTTTCACAGGCAGAATATACATGTGAGCTGCCTTGTGGCGTTTTTTCGTCATTACTAATAAGCCTGTTTAACTCGTATATTATTGTAATAATGGAATACCACATTTCATTTTCTAGGCTTTAAAAATGGTTTTGGAAAAAGAGAGTTGGTTAATGATGCCACCAGAGACAATTCAAGTAGTGAGTTTTGCAGGCCTTATTGGTGATGGAGCGCCATTGATAAGTCGAACTGGTCAAGATCTGCAGTCGCACAAGTCATCTGGTTCAGTAAAAACTAACACTAAGCAAGGTGGATTTCCTCATTGGATTAAAAGTGGGAATCCATTTTGTTCAAAATATGATTCAGAGGAACGTGACGGTTCCCCCAGTGAAAAACCCAATGGGGTATGTCACAAGAATGATGAAAATCATACTAATGGTCATGCGAATACTTCAGAAGATGAAAATGAAGATCTTCTTGCAGATTTTATTGATGAGGACAGTCAACTACCAAGCCGTATTGTTAAGCCCAAACATTCAAAAAACCACTCTACATCTTGGAGCGCTGAAGATACGACAGCTCACACAGGATCATCAATTTGTGTGCTAAGGTAAATTATTTCTCTATATTTTCTTAACTAGTAAGTGTCTTGATTGTACTGAACTGCATTTATTGTATATACAAAATAGGCTGATGGATAAGTACGCTAGGCTAACCCAAAGATTAGATATAATCAATGTTGAGTTTTTTAAGGTATGTTCTATAAATAATTCTTCCCGTTTTGCTTCCTTTTCTTTGTTATATACTTGTTATACATTATCTAAACAAGTCAAATTCTTACAGGGGACGTGCCAATTGTTTGGAATCTTTTTTCATTTTGTTTTTGAGAGATTTTGTCATAACACCAATCTTAGTGGGAAAGTGAATACTGACGCTCTTCATTGTGAGTTCTTTTGGAACCCCTTGCTATATTTGTTGGACCCTTTAATCATATTTTGTTTTTTCTTACCACTTTTTTATGTGTCAGATCGGCTGAAAACAGCTTTGGCCAGAATATCGCAAGATTGCAATCAATGGCTAAAGTCCCCATCTCCTTCAGACACTTACTCTTTGAACTCCCCGTTTTCTCATATGGAAATCACACCCACTAGTCCGCCTAGTGCAAGTTCTAATCATGTGCCTGGCACACCTTATGGCCTCAAGGTAATCTACCATACTTTGTATTATAAATAGATTCTGGATTATTATTATCACTAAATATAGTTTCAATGTTCCGATGATGCTGCAGGAAAGATGTGCAGGAGCTGATACTATATCTCTTGTTGCTCGATTATTGTATAAAGCTAAGGCTCATCTTCAATCAATACTTTTGACCAATAATGCAGCAATTGTTGAGGAATTTTACTTGCATTTGGTACGCTTTGGTGTTTCCTATAATCTAACTTGTATTTGATTTTTTTTCATGACATAGTTAAAATTCCCAGCCTTATAAATATATAACCTTGTATTTAAATATCAGTGAAAATCTAAGAACAAAATATTATATTGAGACGTGTTTGAAACTATAAAATTGTTTCCTACTTTCGTCCACTAGGTTTATATTTCTTTGGAATATTCCATTTGTATGGTGGTTGATGAAGAAAAACTTGACCTCTTAACAGGTGGATTCGGTGCCAGATCTCACAGAGCAAATTCATAGAACGACTGCGAAGTTACTTCTTCATATTAGTGGGTAAAACATGACAAATGCATCTTCCGTTCATTTTCTTTCTATTATTTACTTTACTTTATCGATCAACTGCTGGTATTTTGGTTGTTCTCAAGAGGAACCCAATCATATGCTCAACCAGAAAAAGACATGAATTATTCTTAAGTATTTGTGTGTGTGGCTAACCTAAACTTTATTTGCAGGTATGCTGATCGAATTGCCAATGCAAAATGGGAAGTTAAAGAACTTGGAATGGAACATAATGGGTAACCATCTTTTGCACTAACATCTTTGAGCACTTATTTATTATTTCTCGAATACAATTCCTTAGTCAAAAATGTTGTATCTGTGCAAGTGTTACATTTTACCTTTATGTTTCAGTTATATAAAATAATAGAGATCTTCTTTTAGTGTGTTGAGAAACAATTTTTCGAAGGATTAATTTATTGTGGTTAATAGGTATGTTGATCTGTTACTGGGAGAATTTAAGCATTACAAAACAAGACTTGCTCACGGAGGTATTCGGACAGAGGTATGCTATATAATGACTGCAAATTTAAAGGATCATTTATAGTTCTATATTAAGATGTTGATTTATAGATACGACTCTGAATTGTATTCTTGTAAACCAGGTTCAAGATCTTCTAATAGAGTATGGACTTGAAAATGTTTCTGAAACTCTTGTTGAAGGACTCTCAAGAGTGAAACGTTGTTCTGACGAGGGTCGAGCCCTGATGTTATTGGATCTTCAGGTTTTTTTTCTTAAACTATTATCAGCTTATTGTATTCTCTTGTTGGTATGCCTACAAGATTAATGTTTCTGTTATCATTTCAGGTTCTAATGAATGGCCTTCAGCATTTTGCGACTGTTAATGTTAAACCAAAGTTACAACCTGTTGAAACTTTTATTAAGGCATATTATCTTCCAGAAACCGAATATGTACATTGGGCGCGTGCTCATCCGGTAATCATATACATGATCTTTTAAAATAAAACAGTAATATCAGAATGCCCTTTACTTAACTATTAAAACAACGCTCTTTACTATGACCCAGGAATACACAAAAAGCCAAATGGTGGGATTAATCAACCTCGTGGCTACGATGAATGGTTGGAAAAGAAAAAACAGATTGGAAGTGTTGGAAAAGATTGGCGCAACAGGCATGTAATTAATATTAGTTTTTAAAATTGCACCCCATATAAATGATCTGGTCTGTGTAAATTCAACCTCACGAGTCAAAGGTTGTATAATATAAACCGCTTCCCTATTTACTACGGGCTTGCTGTATTGTGATTTTAAGATGTTTATGTCCAAAATGTACATTTTATTACATTTGAGAGTTACTGATTACCATAACCTTTTTGAGTGAAAATAATAAATCATTTTTCTCATACATTTTACTACACAAACTACATAGGTAAAACAAATGTTCATATTATTCGGGAAGGGCAAGTCTTAATGTACACGACCTAACCGGAACGGCATGCAACTGTTTCCGAACTTTATTATTAATATGTTTTTTTTGTTGTCGGTGCATCTAATAAATTCATCGAAAGTATTTTGTCCATAAACGTGCAAGTAACGTGAAGAATGGATGACCCTGACATAACATAACTGCCAGTACCAGTCGAGTAAATGTACTTTTTGTTTAAAGCCATTTTTCTGATTTTAATAATTCGTACACTCCTTAAAACTTACTGACATAGTCTACAAGAGTCATGTTCATGGGCCATACAAGTTTTTTATTATATAAAAATACATAAAAGCAAAAACTACCAATTTCTTTCTGGTTCAAGAATAATGTCGTTCTAGTTTCAATAAGTATTTGAAATTTCCAAGCTAAAAATTGAGCTCTATTTGTTTATTCTACTCTAAGGGCTTCTGTAGTCGTTATTCATTTCTTCGTCAAGACTTATTTAGTTGTTATCGGCGAGTGAGTGATGTCACCCACCATATCCAATGTTACACACGGTTGATCCACCGGCACCTAAAGATCACAAAACAAAAAAATGTTTTTAGACTCGTTAAGAAATTTATTGCATAATTAACATGTATTTTGCATATGACAGTTTAAAACTTACAAAGTGACCGGCTCCAAGGATCCAATAAAAGTGGAAGTTTTTGTAGGATTTTGTAAATCCTCTCGTTTTCTTGTCACCATCACAATACATTGGAGTTCTATCCATGTTCAAAAATGTCTTTAACCCGTCCCATCTTTTTTCGGAAAAAAAAAACCCGACATCAAGCAAGGTAATATGGTAATTTAACATTAATAAAAAAATTGAAATAAAACATCAGAGTTAGCAGAAAGAAAGAATTTACCTGAGCTTTTCAACCCATGCTTCAGCTCCCTTTGTTGCACATATGAGATCAAGCTACAAACAACAACCGCTCAAAATTATTTACGACTATGCATTCTTACCACGACAGGCATTTAAAAGAAGGTATCTTACTTGACCATTATATACGGTCACATTGACACCCGCATTCAAGAGTTTATCGACCTATAAATAAACATAATGTTAACAAAAACAAAACATCATTTCATTTGTATAATCTTGTCATTGATCCTTAAAAACTCACCTCCTTGATTCTCGGTTTCATGAAATCTCCTGATAAGTACTCGAAAACAAGATCTGACTGCCCTCCCCATCTGTAAAGAAACCAAACTTAGATTGAAATTTTTTTTTTACTACCAAAAAAATAGAAAAAAGGCGAAAGACTCACGTCACATTTTTTGGGATGATCTTTAATTTCTTTCTGATGACACCTTCCATTAAAGTGCCGACATCACCATCTCCGCCTGGTAAGACTCTCAACGAATTAAGATATCTTGAGTATCTATTCATGCCGGTCTTCCTTGATAACTCGGTTATTGACATTGTCGTTGATCCTCCGCCACTCCCTAAATCTAACAGAAAGTTGTAGAAATCAACCGAGTTACTGCTAGCAATTATCACATCTTCAAGATCACCCCATGATTTAGTAGCTTCTTTCATTTTCCCAGTTGCTATTTGTTGCTTTATCGTTTCAACTAGACTGTTTTCTGAACAATTAAGAACTTAGAAAACACACACAACACCAAAATTTACAGAGTTAACGAACCGAAATTAACCTGTTCGATTTCTCTATGCCACTGTTGTCAATTCTTGAAACATCTTTTAAAAGAGGAGCCCATGAACCCTATCAGTTTCAAGAAATGTGTGCATAAAAACAGTAATTTTACAACTGAAAAAATAACTTACTTACCACAAAATCTAATGGTGACATCCAACTATTTCCCAGTGCAATTCCTACAAAACCACATAAAAAGTTATAAAATTCAGTAAATTTGATGATTTTTTTTAACTTTACTAGCATTTACTACTTTCAAGATTCATAAAAGTAAATACCCATATAGAAAGTTTCAAACTTTAAAGTAAATTTGATGTTTTTTTTAACCTTTACTAGCTAACAACTGCACTTTCAAGATTCCTAAAAGTAACCCATATAGAAAGCTTCAAACTTTACAGTAAATTTGATGTTTATTTTACCTTTACTAGCTAACTACCACTTTCAAGATTCAGAAAAGTAAATACCCATATAAAAAGTTCCAAACTTTTCAGTAAATTTGATGTTTGTTTTTAACTTTAATAGCATTTACCAGTTTTAAGATTCATAACAGTACATACCCATATAAAAAGTTCCAAACTTTACAGTAAAATTTATGGGTTTTTTTAAACCTTTTTACCACTTTCAATATTCAAAAATGTAAATACCCATATAAAAGTTTCAAACTCTACAGTAAAATTGATGTTTTTTTAAACCTTTTTACCACTTTCAAGATTCATAAAACCATACCCATTCAAAAAGTCTCAAACTTTACAGTAAAACTGATGTTTTTTTAACCTTTTTAACTTTTTTACCACTTTCAAGATTCATAAAACCATACCCATTCAGAAAGTTTCAAACTTTACAGTAAATTTAAAATATACCTCCAAGAATAAGCTTTAATTTCCCAGCTTTAATAGCTTTGAGAGCTGATAAACCAAGAGTAACTGCATATTTTCCTCCATAAGATTCTGCTACAATATATAGAGGGCTTTTTTGAAGCGTTTCGTTTCGATTAAATATTTTAATCAATAATGTAGTTAAATCCCTTGCAGCTTCTTCATCAGTTTTCACTAATAATTCTTTATCTTCAACAAAACTATATCCTGTCCCAACTGGATTATCCTAAAAAAAAAGAAAAAAAAAAAAAAATCTCAATTTTTTTTTCTTAATATTTTGATATTGAATATTGGTGAAAATTTCATACCACAAATAAAAGGTCTGCCTTTTTAAGCCATGTTGAGTTTCTTGGATTCAAAAATGTATCTAATGGTCCTACTTCTTCAAAATTTCCTATACCAACTCCTGAAGCACCCTGCATTGCAATATGTTCGTAAAACGATAGTCGTTTTGAATGTAGACACTTAATATGGGACGGAGGAAGACTTACTGGTCCACCTTGTAACCAAAGAATAATTGGCCAAGGCTTATTTGGATCATCTTGAGTTCTATAAGGACTTTTATAATGCCACCAAAACATATGTGCTCCTATATATTTTCACACAAGATTCAAAACCCACAAATAAAAATCCAATCTTGATAATGGGTATTCTTTCTTTTTTCCAAATTTAAAAAAAAAAAAAAAAAAAAAAAAAAAATTTTTTTATTTTTTTTTTACCTTTTCTAACTTCAACATAACCCCAATGTTCTGAGCCATCTTGTGTGCCTGCAGCCATGGAAAATCCTCCAAGAAAAACAATGCATATTGCTGAAATTATAAGAATTATAGCAGTAAAATTGGGTTTAAACATTATGTAAGAAAGATGGAAAAAATAAAATATGAGTGATTTATTTGGAGAATTAATGAGTGAATGTATGCATGGAAAAAGAAAAGTAGAAAAGGGAATTATTGATAAGGATTGGGGCGTGGTTTTCTAGGGTTAAAACTGAATTTCACACAAAATATGGGGGGATGATTACTGACAACAACAATGTGTAGTAATTTATTATAGTTTTGACTTCGTATCTATATCTATACCAACAAAATCGCCTACTTGGATCGGGATTTCTTATGTAAGGTTTTTGATACTTACAAAGTCACAACATTACCAACTATACACAAGTGATATATACGGAATAGAGTTTTGATAGTGCCACTTTATAAAGAAGTTGTATTCCATAAATGTAGTGAGTGAAATACAGGGTCCGATTATGATTATGTACGGAATATTATATGTATTTGTATATAAGTGATATCAATATCAACTTCAATATTATCTTTTGTTGATCGGATACATAACATATCATATGAGTTTTGATATTAACACTTGTATAGATTGTATGTGAAAAACAAAATTTTGTATTACTTTGTTCTACATCATCAATAATTACCCCATATAGTTAAGGTATCACTTTTGAATTAAAAAAATATATATAAAATATTAATACATGTCCTGACTTATAAACTAGAGCTTGTAGGATTGTGATTATCAATATTTTATTTTATAAAAGTATTTTATTAAATTTAAATAATTAATAAACTCTTATTATAAATTATTATCTTTTAAACTTGTGGTTATTGATTTTTTATTTTTAAACTGCTTTTTATATGCTGTAAAAAATATACATATATTTTTTTGTGTATAAAAAATTCGAGATTGTTTATCTAGAAAATGGTTTAATCTAGATGGATTCCAATTTAGTAATTTACTCAAAGAAGAAAATGGTATAAGAATATATTAAATATATTTAAATTTAATATACCTAACTTAATATTTTTATATGATTGGTACAGAAAGACATTTTGCAGTTAAGTTTTGTTGAGAAAAAAATGGCCAAGAGTGAGAATTACGTAATAACTAAATAAAATGTGAGTGTACTTTATTACTTCAATTATCAAACAGATACATATATAACTGAGATAACTGTTTTGAAAATATATCAAACTTTATTTTTAACAATATATAATAATTATCAATATCAATTTTAAATGAATCTAGTGTATATGTAAACTTTAAATGAATCTACTGCATACATATAATAGTAATATTTTTAAAATTTCATGTAAATTGTCACATAAGATGATATGTTATATATTTAGATGTTTTTAATTAATTGGATATATGTTATACAGACAATATATTTTTTTTTTTGGAAACGGCAAATGTTTGTACATCGGAGCCTACTCGTAATATTTCAACGACGCTATTACGACGACCACAAGGGTCGAACCCCCAACCTCAGCCCACATGGGTATAAAACCCGGTGCATCACAACCAGCTAGGCTGGAGATCATTTGCTATATAGAGAGTATATATCAATATATAATTTGACAACCACTATAAACCCGTATAAAGACAAATATTAACATTTTTTATGGTTGATTGTTTGTCATTGTGAACCAAGTCACGTTTAATTGGTCACATGTCACATGGCATGAATTGCCGATTAGTCTTAGTCACACGTAATACCCATTTTTTCCTTGATCTGTTTAAAGATTTTTGCGTCTACGTACTAAAACCATTTCTTCTATCAAACGAGACGGATTATTAATGCAAACTATCTATCTGAATAATCTCTTAATATTCCCGAGGGTTCTCAAGATAAAGACAACCTTAAGGTGCTAACTGCTAACGGACTTTCCCAAGGTCTCGTGGTCAATGAAGGTGCTTGTCTTGTGTTATTGGACCAGTAGTTTGGTAGCTATGAGAGAAATATTTAACATTAAGCAGAAGTCTAAATCGCGCCTTCATGTCTCTTGGTCGTGGTTAGCACCAAGGTGAAGCCATGATTTTTCAATAGAGGGCCGGGAATGTGCCGAGCCACTATAAGAAAAAGTAAAATTATTATATTTTCTTATGACACCTTTGTTAAAATAACATGATTGGACAATTTTCAATTTACGTATGGGGAACCATATAGTCTTGGACCGACCCTGATAGCCGATAACTGTTCTATGTAATTTTAAATTTTGTTAACTAGTTTATGATTTTATTAACAACTAGATTATTGTCGCGCGATAGCGCGGGTAAATATAGACAAAAAATTGAATCGTAAACTTTATGTTTATGAACTTGTTCTTTTAAGTTATTATGAGTATATAATATTGCACGTATAATAACAAATACATATTTATGTTTATACACATGTTGTTTATAGCTACAATAACATATATACATCTAAGTTTATATACATATTTTAATATTTTGTATTAAGAGATTTTATAATAATAATAATAAGGTAAATCATAGTTTAATAAGAGATAAATATTTTTTTAATTATAGTGGTGATGAAATTGAAGAAAGAATGCAATTATGTATTGTATGAGGGTGTAAATGAAAAAAAATGTTTGATGACATCATCAATCTAATCTAACGGTTGAAATTAAAATATCTAACTCATCCAACGGACCTTACTTCGCCATATAGCATTTAAGGCCACTCTTTTATTATATGTTAAAGATAACAATTCATTACTGCGACACTGCCCAAAATCAAACTTGGGCTCCTTAAATTTTGTTGGTCACTAGCCCAACAAAGTGGATATTTGAACCCACCAAACAGCCCAATTAGAATATAAACTTATAAGTGTTGATTTTTTAGAATAATTAACTTTCTTTTCTATTTTTCTCTATTGAATAACCATATTTATTGAGTATTATAAAACAAATATACTTAAATTATTTTGTTAATCTTCGATCTTGAATCTACATGCGTTAGCCATTGTGGCCATTGTGTTTACCAATATCGTAGTGGTCCGTTAATTTAAAGGTTGTGATTTCGAGTCTTTTATAACAAATGGTATATATTCGTGATTTATAACGAATTAGTGAGTTTTTAGTCTGTTGAAAATAAGAATACAACTGCTGGAAGTTGTTCATAACCAATTATAGAAAGCTAAACACTTATACATAGATACATACATAAATACATGTGTGGGGAACATATGAACATCTACATCTACACAGGCATATACACGAACACAAAATAACATTAAAGATAATTTGAAATAACAGACGTTACAAAAATTTACCGCCATGTACTTTAAGATATTATTGGTACGTAAAACATGTTGGTTACATCTTGGCTAAAATCTCGTACAAGTACCTCGTAACATAGAATATCCGTCATAAAATAGACCCGACACATTGAGGCATATTTTAAACTTCACCTATTGTACTCATACAAATTACAAAAACAAGGACAAAATACATCTGTGGAATTTTGTGGGAAGTTGCATGTAATGATAATACAGCCATAGAAATGGTGGGGTGTCAAATTTCCATATTTACGCTGTTTTTGTGTCTATACTCTCACCATTCGAATTGAATGGTGTTCCGTTAACAATAACATGGTATCCTATGTCATCATCCTACTATGCTAAACCATGTGTGTAGACGATAGTTAATAACATTAATGATAACGATTATGACATGTCGAAGACATAGTGAGGAAATAGTAGACAGTTGTCCCACTATAATTTGTTGCAATATAAAAAATATAGATTTATTTATGTTGTGTTATTTTTGAAGTTAATATTCCCTTAAATAATCGATCAAATGAAAATGGCCCCTATACTTTGCCGTATATGAATTGTTTTTAATCCGGTTGATAAATACCAATTACTTTGATCCTACGTAGAGATTCTTCTCGCTCCATCCCTAGATTTATGACCATTAAATCAAGAATCAAACTAAATTGTCCTTGTTCCGACCGTAACATGATGTTACTGCAAGGTTTGTGTTAATCTTTTTCTTTTTCTAATGTAGAAAAGAGTTTACACATTCATTATTGCTTAATTTTACCGACAAACAAAAAACATAATTAACGAAAGAAGATTAGAAGAAAAAAAATCCACTAAAGGCAAAACTTTCAAGTTCATAATAAGTACTTTGTAAAGAAGATTAGAAAAGTTAAGAAAAGAATAATGTCTAATAGTCAAATTTTCGTCCTTAGTTAAAGCTTACTAGCCCCGACTTCCATAGGTCCTTGGTTCGACCTCCTAATGAGAATTGAGGTCCTTGCGCGGGCTGGTGATAATATTCGAACAAAGAAAAATTCATCAGAATAGAAATATCAATATACATTTAAAAAAACAAAAATCATAATTGTTTATTCCAAAACAACAGCTATGTTCTGAAAATAACTTGTAACCCTAAAATCAATATGGATTTTATTGGAGCTTTAATACCCATGATGTGATATATATGGGCACTTGTCTAGATAGAAGTTTGATTTAATTAAGTTAACTATCAAGTGATTCATACTTTTTTTTTTTATAAACTTAGTAATACGTATCTAAAAAATAGTGTTTAACAAACTAATACAAATAAATTTCGCTTTCCTAGAGAGTACGAAGATAGAAAAAGTAGGTTAAAACATGTTTTATAAAACACGTCGTATTGTTAACTTTGAACTTCTTGTGCAAATACAATGGCGACAAACTATTTGTATTCGAGGTACGAAAGTAAACTCAAAAGTTATGATAAAACGTTGAAATGGACATTTAAATGTGGGAGAAAAAAGAAGATAATAGAAGTGACCCAAAGTTGTGCTAACTTCAAATAAGATTGACAAGGAATCTCTCTCTCTTTTTCTAGGTGAGCTCAGCCATGTCTAATGGAAGTTTTTCGAGCTTAAATTCCATGGCAAAACCCGTTGACTGGAAAGATGAAGATGATGATGACGATGAAGCTTCAAAGTCAAACAACAATCGGTTGCTAGAACCAAAAGAAGATGATGATTACAATTGTCAAACCCCAACCTCAGATGATCATAAAATCCAGCCACTACGTTCACCACCACCACCACCACCGCCATATAAGCTGTTACGGAAGAGAAGGAGATCATCTGAAGAAGGACCCAGGTTAGAATACTTTGAGAAAACAAGGCGCCAAGAGGTAGATGCTTTTTTCAGATTGTTTACGGTTAGGTTTTCTTCTTCGTCCTCTAGGAAAAGGCGTAGCCATAGTATATAATCATTGTATGTGATTTGTTAACAATCTCTTTGTTATTATTACACTTTATCCAATTTATGATCCGAAGTATAGATGTAAAAAGTACAAGAAATTTAAGAATCAAACGACGCTTATTGAGATTATTTACACCAATTGTTGTTCCTATATGATTGTCGAATTTATTTCTCAACGTGTTTAAATTTAGTATCATCAAAGTACGTCGTTACTGTGTATATTCGGTCATGTCTTTAGTGTTGGTCTCTTGAACAAGACGGTTCTATAAATCTGTTTGGGACCATGCTTAAGGGCTCCAATAGAGTTCACAGTGTACACGAATTTGTTCTTTTTCACGATTACAAGTTTAAGAAAAAACATCTATAGAGTTTATATTAAAAAGAAAAACAAATTATTTGTCACAAACTATAATACCATACTTAAGTAAGATGGAAAAATCTTATTATTTGAATTATTATATTTTAGACACAAAGTTGCTAATTTACTTAGTAATAAATTTGAATTAACATCTTTGATCTTTTAGTTTACAATACTAGATTATTTACCCATATTATAACGTGAGTTATTTTTAAAAGTTTTATGATGATTTCATTTATTACTCAATAAACATAGATCCGATAATATTTATGAAAAATGTAAACGATGAAAATGATAAAAATAAATAAAAAGATCTATTACTTAATGAAAATCTAAACGATGAAAATGGTATAAAAAAACAAAATCTATTACTTAATGAAAAATCTAAACGATGAAAATGGTATAAAAAACAAAATCTATCTTTAATATATAATAAAAGAGAGGCCTTAAATGCCACATGGCGAAGTAAGGACCCTTAGATGGGTTAACTTATTTGATTTCAACCGTTAGATCAAATTGATGATGTCATCAAACACTATTTTCATTTTAGTTGTCCCACATCGCTTCAGGTATGAAACTTTTTCATACTTTTAGCCTATATATATCATATGCCTTTAGTTTTTCCTACTTTGTCCCATATCGCTTCATGTATGAAACTCTTTCAGACTTCTAGCTTATATATATCATATGCCTTTAGATTAAAATATAGTTCGACGGTAATTTTCTGGTCAATCGGGTCAAACCCGACACCCGACAAACTGGAACTATTCTATCCGAAACCCGACCCTATTTATGAATCGGGTGTTGCCTTAAATGCCACATGGCGAAGTAAGGACCCTTAGATGGGTTAACTTATTTGATTTCAACCGTTAGATCAAATTGATGATGTCATCAAACACTATTTACATTTTACACCCTTTTACAAAACTTAATTACATTATCTCTTTAATTCCAATCTCTACTTAAATAAAAACAAAATTCCAATTTACTTTAAAATTTTCATTCAATTTGAACTGTGATTTACATTATTTTTATTTAAAATCTCCTAATAAAAAATATTAAAACATGTGTATAAACGTAAAAGTGTTTATGTTATTATAACTATAAACAACATGTGTATAAACGTAAAGGTATATATATGTTATTATACGTATAACATTGTCTTTTTATAATAACCTAAAATCTACATAAACATAAAGTTTACAATTCAATTTTTATTTTTTTCCGCGCTATCGCGGGACAATAATCTAGTTACTCAATAAACAAAGATCATAATATCCTATAATAATTATGAAAAATCTAAACAATGAAAATATTTTAAAAAAACACATTTATCAATCTTTAAGAGACTTAAGTGTAAATAAAAAAGACGAAAAAATATAAGTGAGGAATGATGTGGTGATTAAATGTGCCAGATAGATAGATATAGATATATATTAGATTCCACCATCTTATACACAGAACACATATATAATTTTCTTTCCGAAACAAGGAGGATCGGAAGACATTTCAGTAACTAAAATAATTATACAACAAGCTAGTTATCGAAAACGTTGAGAGTTGGTTCACATGTCTCGCCAATCACCATTAGGACAATATATGAAAATATAACACATATTTTTTCTTCAAACCGACTCAATAGCGAACTTAAGAAAGTGTTCGTAAATAATAAAAAAATATGATCATATTGGTTAAATTTTGAAACACAATTAAACAACCGGTTGTAATTGTCATGTTAAAAAGAAGTTTATTATCGAGTAATGTGTATTGGATTCTTAGTGTTTCTTTGTTGTGGTGCTCTCCATGTTGGGTGGTCTGGTTTAAATAAGATTTGGTGTGTGTGACTAAACTTCGTATACAAACAATTAAAATGAGGGCCCACCTGGGTCCACCTATCTCTAAAAACACGGCTTACATTGTAATCCCCAGCTCACGTTTTTATTAAAATAAAGAATAATATTAGGATAAATAAAATAAATTGAAACACATATAAAGCTAAAAGTGGCAAACTTAAACCTTATTCTCTCCAATTCTCATTTTAATTATTCGTAAAGATATTAAATATCTTTAAATTTACATTTGAATAATAAAGAATTCAAAATTCATGTTGGTATTTATTAAAAAGCGAAACAATAACTTATTAATTTAATGAGTTGAGATCATAAAATACTATTAAAACGGTTGAAATCAAATAAAATAATCATAATTTTTTATTTAAAAAATTCATTTTAATTTAGTTTTGTTTAAAAACGAATTATCTCAAAGATTATTAATGTATTAAACAAATAAATTGCATCATTGCAACGAGTATCATATTTCTTTCTTAATAGAGCACGCACTCGATATACTTTTGACAAAAAAAAAATTCAAGTTTGTTTTTATAGGTTTTGAAAATTTATATTATAAAATCACATGTTTATCACATGCGATATTAGTAGTATAATATGAAATATTTTTGTTTTTTTTCTTCCTTATTTTAGTTCAATATATATTATTTAACGTGTCCACATTTTTAAATTCCAATTTAATATAAAAATCACATGTGATATTACCTTACGAATTTTAACATTTGACCAAAAACGAAAATATAAAAAGTTGTAAAAATTCCAACTTTTTTTCGGGTCCATATAGGTGTTATTGTCTTACGGGTATTTAAAAGATTACATAAATAGTAACATCACATATGATTTACAATAAAATCACATGTCATTTTAGTTTTATCACTTGTAATTTTAAACTATCACATTTATGTTAAAAAACAAATAGAGAAAAAAGGAGTCACAATTCAATCTTATTCTAAATTTAGGTAATTTATAGGTTTATATTAATTCTCTTTTATAAAATTTTACGTATTAGTGCTAATATCACATGTGATATTATCGTTCTAATTTCGATGCCAAAAAGAAAAAGTCGTCGAAAGTATATAACATCATTCTATAATTAAAGATTAAAACGAGACGATCGTAATTACGTAATTTGTTTCGTCTAACGATTAACGGTTTGTGAGTTAATTTAATTTCAAAAAATAAAAGAAAATGAGTTTTGGTTTTGATCTTAGTCATTAGATTAAAATGAAATGAAAGGTCAGGATTGTGTTTTGGTCCTTAGAAAATTATGTGTTTTAAGTGATCATTTCTCTTAATTTATAGTAACATTTAAAAAACAAATTATTCTAGGACGAGCAATAATTATCCTGAAAATTGAATTTAATAAGATTTAGAAATTAAGGCATGACGATATATATCGTTAAGACTGAAGATAATATAAATAAGGGTTATGATAACCACATCTTTATTGGTTGTGGTTAACATGTTATTTCATGTGAAGGTTGGTTGTATATTCACCAAGGGAAATAAGATCCCGAAAATACAAAGAGTCACATTTATTATACATAACATATAAAACTGTTTTTATTATTATTTCCGTAAAAACATAATATATTGTAACAAATTGTATTCCTATAAATAAAATTGACATAATAATGGAATTTTACCATTCCTAGCTAAATGTAATTATATTTATTTATTTTAATTCTATTGAGGTGTGGTCGTGACATCGAAAAACAACTCGAGAACAAATGATCCGACTAGACCTTTTGCACTATGCTCGGACAAGGCTTTAGCCCCGTGTCCGGACTCGAGTGACCCGACCTTGACTTGACTTGTTCAAAGCCCGTCAAATGACTAGTGGCATAGCAGGACACACTTGTTGTGTACCCCGACAAAATGGTTTGTTCCATACCCAGATGAGAGTAAGCCCCGTGACCAAGAAAGCATGACCCATGACCGGATATGCCTTGACATGCTAGCCGGACAACGCTTGTGTTGTACCCGGACAAGGCATAAGCCCCGTATCCGGGCTAGAGCTACCCGAACTGAAGCCGGAAAACACACAAGCCCCACTAATGAGTAAACTAGCCCCGGGCTCAAATCCTACCCGACACACTCTTGACCGGACACACTCGTTGTGTACCCGACACATATAGTTTGTGCCAAGCCCGAACACACTTGTTGTGTACCCGACATGCATAACTTGATCATCCCGGGCGGGCAAGGCCCCGTGACCGAGCAATTTAGCCCCGGCCTAGGTCGCTACCGGGCAAAACAACCCCATGCACTAGGAAATGAGACCTGTTTGGTTTCGTAGCTTGTGTAACACGAACGTTAAAGTGCACTCTTGTCTCGTTCACACGAATACAATAATCAAACGTCATAAGCACGACGCTTACGTCAATGCTATTAACGACTACATTATCCTCGTTGACTTAAGTTGACCGAGTGTCATGCATACGTATGCTTACATCACATACCCATTTATGGGTCATAAAATGACGGCCCTTGGACTTAATCATGGCCCATTGCCAAGGTTACAGATAACGTAAGGCGTGTCGTGGCGGCATGAGTAGGCCTCAAGCTTTGCAAGAAATGGCGAGACATGGCGTTTTTCAAAGCGTGACAAGGCGGCAAAAAAATTTAATATATTTTATAATTTTATATATATTTATATATATATTTTTACTATTATTAAGTTATATAAATATCAATAAACTCTATATAGCCGGACAAGAAACTCTATATAAATATCAATCAATTATCAAAAAGTCTGTTACAATCAGATGATTTTATAGCCAAAACTATTTTTAAACTTTTTTTGTTCTTTTTTTAATTTTTTTTTTTCATAACTCTTTACAAAAAACTCTCGTTAAGGCAAGCTATGGCGTGCCATGGCCACGTTTTTTTGTAGCCATGCCTAACAAAGACGTCTTGCATGTTTTCGTAATTTCTCGTCGCGTCTCATCGCCATGACACATTATTTAGAACCTTGCCCATGACCCATAAATGGAAAACCTAATTATTGCCTATAAATAGAATTCTAATCATTGTGAGAATCCATTCAATTCTAATCATTTTCATTTACATACACGCACAAGTTCAAGAGAGATTTTTCCACTCTCTTACGTCATCAGACTTAATCATACGTCACCTTAGGCTCGCTAAGAGCTTGGTAAGTTCGCACTGTCCTAACAGGAGTTCGTATCGATTTAGACAACACTCAAAACCCTTTAGCTCGTCAGTCGTTAACCAAACAAATTCATTTAAGATAATTTACAATTATTTATTTGATGCGGAGTCCTAGATGGGCATCCCAATATAGATATCGTATTATTAAATTTCAAAATTCATGATTGGACTATGTTGTGTAGACATGATTAGATTTTTGATTATAAGTTTGATATTTGACCATTATAAAATTCAGATAATTCATAATTTAAAATTTAAACAACAAATTGAACATGCCAAATTCATACAGTATAACATAGTTGAAGGAATATTAATATTCACTATTGTATTATTGTTCCCCTCGTACCACCCACCACAAAACAGTAGATCGAATCCTACTAAACAACACCACCGATGTACACCCACCCGACCCGATACATCACCCTTACTCATCGATTTCAATCATCATTTAAGAATAAAATAAAAAGAACATAAATCTAATCAAGAGTCAATCAGATCTAACAACACGATTAAAAGATATAATGAAAGCTCAAGACTCGAGAGGTTATATATAATTGAGACATCTAATTACGCTGAGGATCATAACTCCCACAAATGTTTATATCTAGTATGTTTGACAAAATTAGTATGTTAAAGTTAGAGTGTGTAATTAAAGCCTTTTGCAAATATTGTATAAATCATAAATTAAAAACTTTCGTGCTACTAAAAGAAGGTATAATAACGTTTTGACTTTAAATTTTGCAACCTTTAGTAGACTTTATAACTTAGACAACGTTATCCATGAAAGAAGTGAAATGTCCAAGACTTCCATAGGAAGCTTTGATATGCTTATATGTATGTGTTATTTTAAGAAAATATTGGCATTAACAAATAACAATATGGTTTAATATATGTTATGGGGCATATATTAGAAAAATCCATAACAATAAGGCCTAAACTAACTTTGCTTCATAGATTTTGATAGATAAGAATTGGAACATATCTTTAAATTAAGTTTGTATCATGTTTACATATAAAATTGAAATCTGCTTAAATTAAATCAGATTATTGAAATTAAAATTTCCTTCATTTCTCTAAAGTATTTCAAGAATATAACAATTTTTACAACTCAGGTTTCGATTTATTCAAATTCCAATTTTATTGACAAATTTAAAATTTTTAACAACATTTCATGAATCAAACGGATCATAAGATTTTTCTAATGTTTTTCAATCATATGTTTATCAAATAGCATTACAAAACATAAGCCTAAAATGCTTAAGAAACAATTTTACACATTGAGTCGACTATTTTTTTTTTTCTCATTTTCGTCACCTTTCATCTTGTCAAGTATTTTGATATTTTTTAGACGTCTTTTAAGACATACATTTTAGACATATGGATCATTTATCTTAATTTATCAAGAAGTTTTATTCAAAAATTATATAGTTAGTTAAGGAAAACAAATACTCATTTAATATAAACTAGGAGTGTACCCGCACTACACGGCGGTAGTGAATAAAAAAGAGACGATAGTTGTTAAACACGATAACTAATAGTAAGCACGAATATGTTAGAAACGATAACCAATAATAAATACTAATACGTTAAACACGATAACCAAATGTGTTTTATTTTAGCTACTGTTTTATAAAACAAATTATATAAAGTATATAGTTGAAAGTGGCATCGGTGTCCATCTATGATGAATAGCTGACGATAGTCATCCCTACTGAATAGTCATTAATACCTAATTTATAATGTATAATAATATATATTATTTATTTTTTTTACATTTTTTCTCGAAAGTTCGAATATGTTTTAGTTTTGCTACTACTACTTCTTACGAGACTAATTAGAAAAATATTTTATTATCGATATTAAAAAATATTTATATATGAAAATAGTTAATATTGATTTTGTATTAAACAAGGATTATTATAATTTTGTGCTTAACTACTTTTATAATAATTTTGAACAAAACAATTTTTATTAATATGCATTAAATGAAATTTAATATAATTTATTTTAAGGTTATATAACTTATGCATTTAATTTATTTTTATTTTTTTTATTTAAAATTTTGGATGGTCTAGATTGGTTTAAGGATAAATGGTTAGGATTTAGTTTACTTAAATATTTACTTAAAACAAAACAAGCTAAATGGTTTATATAGTATAGATTAAATACATTTACGTTTTAAAAGAAACCTTGAAGCTCAATTATGACATAAATATATATCTTATGCGGATTAGGGTATCGTTTACGACACAATCGATTTTCACCTCATGGTCATTTTTTCACTTGTTCAGTATTTTGAGTTGAATGATTGTCTTTAAATGGCATGTTATACGTGTTGTGTAGGTTTAAACAACAAGAGTAGGGATTCAATAAGGACCAAAATTTAATAATAACCGTAAAAACCATTTGAAGTCATTCATTGTTGATGCACAAAAGGGAGATTTGATGCACGGATGATTTATGTCAACTCATTTTATTAAAATTTAAATTCTAATGCATAAATGTTAAGTTGTGCATCATGAATGTGTGACTATAAATTACTCCCTCCGTCCCAACAAAACTGTCCACCTTTCTATTTATATTTGTCCCAAAATTATTGTCGTATTTCTAAATATGGATAATTAAAATGTAGTAACTTCCAATTTTACCCCTTAAATATTTTCAAACTTTCAACCTTTAAAAGAAACCGTTGTCTCTAAGGACAAAATAAGTAATCTAATATAATAGAAGAACACTTTATTAACTATACCTATCTTATTTCGACCACTTTTTATTTCTAGAAACTCTTTTTGGGATGGAGGGAGTAATCCTTATGGTTCTTATTAAATTTTGATTTTTATTTAATCCGATTTTTGAACAACAAGGGTTTCTCCTTGATGATTGGACTTTTATAGTCGTAATCCTAGGGTCGTGTAGTTTTGGAATCGTTTTAGTTGTAATGTGTTTTAAATAAAACTTAAAAAAAGATATAGTTAATAAACATTATAGGAAGTAAGATGTGACCCAATATAATACACAAAGAAGATTGCGAAGGAAGCTCTCTTCTCTTTCTATCTCTAGCTAAGCTAAACCCTGTCATATAACGAACCTAACTCCAACCTGAAATCCATGGCAGAACCTTCCAATCAAAAAGATGATGATCATGATGGTGAAACATTCAACTCAAACAAGAACCAGCTGGTACCTCCCAAAGAAGTAGAAGACCATATCGATGATTACAATTGTCAAACTCCAACATCCGATGATCACAAGATCAAGCCACTTAGCTCACCACCACCAGTACCTCGTAAAATCTTACACAAGAGAAGAAGGAGAACATCGGACGACGGAACAACAACGACCGGATTCTTTGAAATAACGAGGCGTCAAGAGGTAAATGATTTTTTCAGATCATTTACAGTTAGGGTTTCTTCATCATCATCATCATCATCTTCCTCTAGAAAAACGTTAACGCGTAGTCGTAGTATATGATACTGTATGTGATTTAATAATTGATGTATTTACACATGAATTAATATATATGAACACCACATGAATTCTTTTTGTAACAATAAAAGAAATTAAAGAATCTAGCACAGTATTAGTAGTTCCATACTTCCATGTTTTATTGTACGTATCGATCAAATATTCTGATTTTTATTTTATTTTTTTGTTTATCTATAGATATGAACGAATTTTTCTTTTATTTCCAAAGATAAATTGTGATCATATATGCATTATGAATTATAAAAATAATATGGAACTTTTTAAGGAAGAAATATTTGTATGATCGTATAGTAAACGTACAAATTAATGTTTATTACCTATGATTCTTTTCGATACTCAAGTCTATGTTGTATATATAAGTTGTCATTGTTGTTCGAAAATTCTTATTAATTTCAAGTACCCTTGAATAAGCAAATTCTATGAAATCTTTTCATTGGCATGGAGTTTTGAGAATTATATATTCAAGCTCTTCACTCGCAAAGTAAATTAGCAAACGAATGCGTTACTAGAATTGAGTGTAGTCTCGTAGTTAAATAAATCACTACTACCCCAAAGGGGTTGTTGATCGGACCCTTAACTGGTTGATGGATCCTTCGGTCTAAGTATTCTTTCTTGGTTATACTCTCTTTGTAATAAGTAAGGCAACTGTTAACTTCCCCAGGGGTAGGGTTCCCTCGATCATAAAGTTTGGACGTTGGAGTAATGTTTTATTAGAGAAAGAGAGGGGGTCAGTAAAAACGAATATTAAGAGTACGTTCGGAATACTTTAAACTATTCTGATAATGGCATGTATCATAGCAGGTGGTTCTTTTAACGGTAAAAGTTGTATTGTTTGAACTGTAAAAATTATTCCATAGATATAGTATCATCAATAGCGGCGTACCGTCGATTTGGGTTATATACAAATTTTTGAGTTAAAAGAAATATACCAAAAACCAATTGATGAGCAGCATGAATGTTGCATTAACAATCAAGGCTTTACTCTTTTATATTTCCCTTTTTTCTAGTCAGAGAAACCATGAATGAGCAAAATCAATGCTGCATTAATATAATGAACAAACTGGACTTATGGAGATATTAACCGCTATAAATGGTTGATCTTTTCTTATGTTAACGACCCCTACTCTAATCAAAAACCGGAAGGCCCCTACTAGATATTTCACAAGAAAGTCGACCCCTACAAAGGCCGGTATCAATACATACACCTATTCTATTTTAGGTTTCGCGTAAAATAGTGAACGAAGTTTGAAATAGCCACTCATTGGAATTGATCTGTGATTCTAATTTTCTGATAGAATTATTTATTCAGCATAAGATGAAATCTATTTCTTTCTTTTTTTTGTGAGAAAAACCTTGTATTTGGTAGCTCCAAAAGTTTAGATATGCATACACATTTGTTTTCAAGAACATGTACATATGAGGCAAATTTGAGTTTAGCTCAAATGTGTTTAAGACATTAATAATCATATAGAAATCTGATTCATATATCATCAAAGCGAAATTATATCTTTTTGATAGAAATAAGTGTTTAAAAATTTGTTTTTTATGTATTTAATTTTATACGATCGATTTATTGTAACTTATCTTACTTTCAAATATAATTATTATATGTATCCGGACATATATGACATTCATATAAAAAATGGATACTTTGATAATGTCTTTGTATTGTTTTTTATTTATTTATAATTAATTAATTAGACATGCAAGCCAATCTTTTCCTTATCATAAAACTTCCATTGCTAAAAAAAATTGGTTTATGCTAATGACACCTCTATCGGTATTCATTAATTAGAAGTGATTTCGAAAATACAGTGAATTGTCTTTTATTAATATACAATTAAAGCATGTAAT
This sequence comes from Senecio squalidus, assembly GCA_910822075.1. Lineage (NCBI taxonomy): Eukaryota > Viridiplantae > Streptophyta > Magnoliopsida > Asterales > Asteraceae > Senecio > Senecio squalidus. The sequence continues at coordinate 39,777,562 of CAJVGC010000589.1, read as the reverse complement.
AAGTTCTTAGAGACGATTTTGTAATGATAACTTTATATTTTTTCCAAGAAAAATTACTAGTAAAAGGTTATTTGGTAAACTACTACTTATGCAAGATATTGTTTTTTGTTTAGATATGGTGGTGCTCAGGAGCGGAGCCACGATGAAGGCAGCGTAGGCAGTTACCACCACTAAACATTTTTCGTAATATAAAAAATAGTTGTATTTATGATATTTTTAAAGTTTTGTCCCCATAAAAATAGAAAATCTAAACTTTTGCCCCCACGTAAATAATGAAAATTTATACATTTGATAAATTTGTTTTAATATGTCTCCGCATGAAAAAACTTCTGGCTCTGCCCCTCGTGGTGCTGTCCATGTAAGAGAAAAATGGAGAAAACTAGTATAAACCGGACTACTTTAAATGAGCTGGAACCTTAACATAAAAATATATTGGGCCGGCTGCAGTCGATTGGTCCGATCATCTAAAAAACAAGGCTTAGCCTGCAATGTCCTAATAAGCCCCAGCTCACATTTTTATCATTAAATATATAATTAGTGAACATGATTCACACTAGTTGATTGTTTTTCATGAAAATAGAGCTGTTCAAGAAAAGTTCAATATGTTAACCAAAAACTTTAGATATAAATACATAGTCTTGATCATATGTATTCTTTTAATCCAATAACTTAGGTTTAAATTTTTTAATATTTTTAAAATTGAATTAAAACCATCAATCTAAAAGAACAAATTGCATCATTACGATCTTCATATACTCATCTTTCGTTAGAACAATGGTGTTATATTAATTAATGATATCACATTAACTGATTGTTTTTCATGAAATTTATTATGCTCCATCTTCGAAAGTTTTTATAATTGATCACAACTCTCAAATTTATCGTTATCAAAATTGGATATACTTGCAATTTAGTATATTAACTATGACAATTGAAATCTCTTCATATATACCGAGCATAACACTCTATATTCCTTAATAACTAGTTACCTAAATGCTCACTCCAAACACTTACCGAACATCAACATCAATAAGTACGCTACTTATCATCTAGCCTAATCAGTTTATTTTTCCTAATCAAAAACTAGAATATATAATTTTGTAAGTAAGTGATTTATTGCATAAAATAACCTAAACACTCGTTGTTTATTAGTCATATATGAGAGTTTGTTGTGTTAAGGCTCCATTGTATCGAGAATGTTTTCCCATTTCTCGATCTTTTCTAAGTGTTTGAATTCTTATCGTTTCAAATCGTTATGAAGTATGATATATCATGTAAAATACTTATTCTCTAAAGTATGATATCCTAAACATTTATAAAATTGACAATTTACAACACTGCAATACTTATTAGATGTTATATTTAATGAGTATGAGTATGGAAGATTTTTAAAAATTGAATAAAGTTTGGTTAACTTTTTTGTATGTAAAGATTTGGGCCAAACCATACCAAAATTTGCTTGTGTGGTGTAAAACCATATATAGAAGAACCTAATCCACCACTTTTGGTTGTGGTGCTACTTGTACCAAACCCTACTCATTCCATTCCCATGACATCTTGTCTTTCTCGACACACTTGTTCGACTTCGTGCTCCACACAACTCTCTTACGTACTTTCACACACACCACAACTTGAAAGAGTGCAAGTTTTGGCCGAAACCAAACCAAAAATTCGGTTTCTTAACCATTACTAAATCAAGAAAGTTAGTCTGTTTGCTTTAACTAAGCCTTAGAAACAAAGTTCGTTTATGGTTTCGACTTCATAATATAGCAACTCGTCCACATGTCCACATCTTTTTATAACCGTATGAAGGTTTGGTTTGGTTTGAAAAGCCGACTTTTGTTTTGTTTAAAGACTAAACCGAACTATAAGTTATGGTTTTCAATTGTTTAAACATGTCATCATCATGAAAAAAGCTAATAAAAATGGAAATAAAGTTTAGAGATAAAGAAAATATCAAAGGAAAAGATGCCTATTTTATGTATCACTCACTTTTCGTGAATGAAAGGCAACAAATGACATGCATCACATTACTAGTTCGACACTGACCACTTAAAGTATTCCACACTCACCACATCACTTCGACACCAATATATACCAATCCTACTGTTTAAGTAACTAATTTTGCCAAATTATTTTATATATCTATATCTATATCTATATTCTATATATACTTGAATATAAAAGAAAAAGTTGCTCACATCGTATACAAAATTTGACAGATAATCATCACCAAATGGTCTAATGGTATGACGACATGATTTCTTCATAGTTGTCTTTAGTTTGAACCTTCCTTAGATAAACATCTTGGAGGTGGCCGGAGACAAGGGTTATAAAAGGTCACAAAGATACCTCGTAGGTTGTGTACATCTGAGTCAAAGACTCGTTCTTATTAGATAACCCGAATTGGGAGAAATCTCTTTGTTTACCCGTTTACATTTGACTGAGCAGTGTGATTGTGTGATCAATAGTTTACTAAACGAGTATAAATGAGATATTTTATAATATGTACTATGTATTTAAAAGAAATCTACATAGAACCTTAACTATGTTCCGTTAGGATAGGTTTATGTAATATAGTGCGTTAGGGCTTATGGTTCTCGAGGTATGACATACATGTAAATAATTTCGGGTCATGATTCCTGATTAACCACGGTTACGTTATAAATTCATTTGGGACGATATACATTTCCGTATCACACTTTAATAAATAATAAAGTTTATTTATTAGTGTCAATATTTAACATTTAATCTGAAGTAAATAATCGTAGTTAAATCTAAAGGAAGTCACACCTAAAATATACTACAATGAAAAATATAAAATCCAAGTATCCTTGTTTTGTTCAGTAATGGCAATCCACTAGTGAAGTGGCGGAGAAGCCAAGTGGTTGTTGTGATGAGCTTGACGGAAACTGATACTTTGAGTGCACGTCTTCCACAATCTCTGGCGCAGGAAGGTTTAGATCTAAACATACAGGCAACTTCTTGATATCTTGACTAGAACTTGTATCATTCGTTTGATTGGTCGTTGATGGCTGAGCTGATCGGTGTCTCCTCATGTGACCACCTAGAGCTTGTCCTGATAAAAACTCTGATCCGCAAATTGAGCATTCATGTACTTTTACTTTGCTGTTCTTATATCCTGTCATATGGATAAAGCCAGGCGGTGTAGAACACGCTTTGCTGATGTTGTTGCACGTACTGTTACCTTTGTTTTGTTCGTATTCAACTAGAAGTTTTGGTTGATCTTCGGAAACAGAATTGTTGTTATCTGGGACGTTAACTCTGGGTTTCTTGTGACTGGCTCTATGTCCACCTAATGCTTGGAATGACTGAAAAGCACGATTACAAGTTTTACACTCGTAGTTATCAGAACTAGATTTAGTGAAACTCTCGGTGTTGTGAGAATTTAGATCTGGTTGGCTAGGATAAACACTGTGAGATAACATAATCAAGCAATTCGCCATATCTTGTTCCTCTTCATCAGATGAAATCTGAGAGGTGTAGTAGGAGCTTGAACTTGCTTCAAGGTTAACAAAAGTGTGGTTTGTACGCTTTCTTGCTGTTATGATTTGGTGGGCTCGATCACGCCTTGTGGATTCTGGCATGAAATCCATTTCACTAAATTTGTGTCAAATTCTTAAGTGAAGGGTTTAAAGAGAGAGAACAAGTTAGGAGTGGTTATGAGACAAGTGAGGGTATTTGGTTCCATATATGTATAATTCCATAAAGTAGAATATTATTTTGACTTTTATAAAAATCAAAAAGATTTTTCCGAAAATTATTCACCACCGGATCATGTTTTATTGGTATTGTACGTACCAAACTTATAAAGCCAACCAGGGAAAATGACCCGTTCTTGTTGTAAATGTTATCATAAGCCGATGTTTAAAATAATGTACATGGGATATAATTAAGTGGAAAAACCGAAGAACTTTAAATACTAATACAACGGCTTTAGTACATGTGTATTGTCATGTTTAAAGGGATGGATACGTATTAAAGCTTAGAAATCACTACAAACGATGTGAGTGGACCGAAGGTTCAATTTTATTTTTGAGTTTGTAGTGGAGCAAGTGTTGCAAGATTTCTTTTAGGAGTGTGATGTGTAGGAGAACCACTTGGACAAGTGTTCCAAGGTTTATTTTAGTACTAGGATGCTAGACGCCTACGAGTTGAAGTACACTACGCAAATAATTCACCTTTATGTCACAATTCTTATCTGAAAAAGTTTATAAAGTATTGTGAAATCGAAGAGTAATTATAACGAATAACCATATTGGCAATTAGATGATCATATTGGAGTGAAAACAGCAAAACATATGAAGAAAACGGTTAGAAACTGGCAATTAGTCCAAAATCACAGATGATTCAAAAGGCAGATCAAAGGTTTGATATGCAGTAAAGTCGTCTCACGAGAGATTATAACTTATAAGAACATGTGTAAATCAATTTATGCATAATGACACAGACTAGCATATTCTACCATTGCAAAACAAGTGGTCAAAAGGTTATAAAGTAATAGTTCCATAACAGCATATATATAATTTCTAGCACTCTCTTAAATTGTCTACCAAAACTGCACTTCAGAAAGCAACATTTCGATCATAAATTATGCCGTAAGGAATCTACATGGACCCGTCTAAGATTGATAGCTTGTGATTAAGAATAGCTTATTCGAAGCATAATAAACCAATAAACAAATGTAGAAATAATTCAAGTAAGTGCTGTCAACAATATCACCTTCATTATGTTGGTATGTTCTAATGTTTCATGACAACTATATATATAATGTTTTTAAATGATCCAGCAGATTAACTTACTTTTGGAGCGAAACACGGGAAACTTTCTAACCAACGATGGTGTATGTGCAAGTGTGTTCATCTATTGGATATCCCTAATGGTGTCCACTTTGAATCATACCCATTGACGTATTACTAGGTTTACAAAATGGTGGTCCAACCATTAAGCATACTTCAGTGGAAAAGACTTTGCATAAAGCTATTATTCTGTTTACTAAACTACCTCTAATGAACCTATGCATTGTGACCGTCTACATAAAAAAATGAACCGTTTAGAGTGATGAAGGGGTTTATAACTTAGACGATACAAATCGTCTACCATATAAGTGCTTTTTTACAAGATTCCTCTTCTTGCCATTATTGGAGGGTAAACAAATTTTAACTAAAAAGTCTATAAAACTATAACATCAACATTTTCGTATGACGGTAGAGTGAAGGTTGTTTGATGTCTTTTGTTGAAGAATCAATTATATTGCTTTAGTTTGGTTTTACATGTGATATTCTCATCATCATGCTTTCCATTTTTCTTCTTTATTTTCGACTTCATAATGGCTAATAATCATGTTCTTAGGTTTTACATGTGATGTTAAATCCTACATACATATGGTAAGTAATCATGATCTTAGTTAGTTATACATAATAATCATTGTCCACTTGGAGATGAAGGTAATCTATTCGTCTACTCATGGATTTATAATTAGCTTAATTAATCATCATGGGAGTGGCCATGAAAATGGTTCGGAAACAGTCACGAAGATATACCAGTTAAGCGGCATGCATATGTGAAAAAATGACTATTAATGCATACTTTTTTTTATATTTTCTATACTTTCAATTCTATTTTATTTTTATATTTTTTAACCAAAATTTCCGATCCCTCCGCAACGCACGAGTCCTGAAATCCTCGTTATCAACATTACATGAGAAAATGAAGTTATAGGATTAATCTTGATTAACAAAAAGAAGTCTACGGGCAACTATGGGACTAAAAAGCCCAATTCTAATACATGAAAAGAAGGCAACTATGGGTCAAGTGATCATGGGCCTTTTTTGACTTTGTTTGTTACTTATATTTTTTTATAATTAATCACTAAACTTAGATAGTGTGTGTTTTGTAATTGAGTTTAGTAATGGTTTGATAATGGGTATATGAATGAGAGATACATAAAATAAACAACATTAAAGTTTTTGAATATAAGGAATTTAAATTAAAAATAATATTTAAGCATAAATATAAGAGACAAAGATAAAAAAGAAAGTAGGGCATATGAAATTGCCAAAACCCATCCTTTTAGCAGGGATTAGGAATTCTTTACTTCGTCGTGTTCCCATGTTTAGATTTGATGGATGGTAATTGGACCCCAACGACGACGTATACCATTTTTATTTAGATCCTTCACTCGAATATTTCTCCCATGTAAAATGGGTTTTCACTAAATAATTTTTTTTTCTAACTTTTTTTTAGTGATAATAGCATTTACACCTTTATGATCTCTATTAGATATTTTCTTTTACGTTTTGGAACCTTAAACTTTCAGCTTTATCTTCTTGTAGTTACTCCACTACCAACTTAAATGTGCGAGTAAGTAAATTATTGATCGCACACAATGAATAAAAATATACTAGACCATCACAAAAAAAATTCAAGGGAGTGTTCTACTAACACACTAGCACCTAGGTGGTGGTAGTCCTCTACCATGGGGTAATAGATAAGCAAAAATGTATCTTATTAGTGCATTTCTACTGGATTAATACTAGATTATTGTACCATAATAGCGCATACATATATAAAAATTGAATTATAAACATTATATCTATGTAGATTTTAAGTTATTATGAAAAGACAGTCAATGTTATACGTATAATATATATATATATATATATATATATATATATATATATATATATATATATATATTTACGTTTATACATATGTTTTTTATAATTACAATAACATATACACCGTTACGTTTATATAAATGTTTTGATATTTTTTATTAAGAGATTTTAAAATAACAATAAGGTAAAACATAGTCCAAATTGATTAATTTTATAAGTAAATTAGAATTTTGTTTTTATTTTAGCTGAGATAGAATTAAAGAGAGAATGTTATTATGTATTGTAAAAGGGTTTAAAATAAAAGTAGTATTTGATGAAATCATCACTTTGATCTAACGGTTGAAATAAAAAAGTTAATCCATTCAAAGACTATTACTTTATCATGTGTAATTTGAAGCTAATCTTTTATTAAAGATTGCGTTAAACTTTTATAGATTATTCTATAATAGAAGACCATATGATACACAAATAATGCACCAAGCCAATAGTAGTGTAAATCAATGAAAACAAATCACAATCTAGTAGATCTTTGACTCTTTGATTTGTGGGTCTAGTCGGCAACCTATCACTCACCAACCTCTTTTCTCCAATTTCACTTCAAATCATAATTCTAAAAATTACAACAAATATCAAAAAAATTGGATGAGAGTTATGCTAAATCATATAAACCTTAGAGTTAATTATAAAAATTGTCCTTAACATTTATTCAAAATTATAGATTTTGCTCCAGATACGAATTTTATTCAAATACGGATTTTGTCCCTAAGGTTTGCCCCAATTACGGATACAAATTAAAAATCGTGGACAAAAAACGTAATTAATTCCTAAACTTGGACGATTTATGCAACTTTTTAAAATTATGGACGAAATCCATAATTTCAGATTAACTATAGATACAATTTATGTAATTAACTCTAAACCTTATTTAAATCATAACTATTACGAGTATAATGATTTAAGTCTAAAAAACAACGTTATGCATTTCAGTAGTCCGGTCTGACCAGTTGAACGAGTTATAAATCCGATTTTCAAAACATTGCTAAAAATAAAATATATTTCTCCTCTTAAGAGAAAAATAATAAAACTTAAATTAGCCTAATTCTTTGATATTTAGCCTCAGAAGAAGAATCACAATCTTCATAAAACCCCCTTTTCTTGTTAAACGGCGGCGACGGAATCTGGTGGCCGTCCATCGGCGGCGGAGGGTGGCGCCAATGTGGCAGAGGTCCGGCCAATAAAAGATTCTGTAACAAAGGCCCTGCTTTCATAACAGCTTCTAAAAACTTCCCTTTTTCCGGCAACCCATTTTCCGGCGCCGGTACTGGAGATGAAACAATACTTTCTTCACAATCTGAGGACGAAAACCCACAATTGGTAATGGGTTCATCTTCAATACTCGATACACCGGAGTACGGCGGAGCTACAGTGGTTTTACGGTGGCTGTGATGAAATTGTTGTTGTAGAAACTTGTATTTATTTTGAGCTTCATTTCTTTCATTAATGACGTCATTAAGACGGTTTTTGAGCTGATTTAATTCGTCATCTTTTGATTTAATCTCTTCTTGAACTCGAATTCTTGTTAATTCAAGCTCCATTGTTGTCGACCAAAGTGATTGAGTCAACTCTTCTGTACTCTGTTTCAAAATCAATATTTTTCAAAATTAGTAAATTAATCATTAAGTTTCAAACTTTTTTGTAAATTTAGATAATTTAGTTAAAAATATGAAATGGGTATGGTTTATTTTTTATTATTGGTGATAAAATTAGGGTTCTTGATTATGTAATTGTAGTAAAAAAAAGAAGGGATAAAGGGTAGTTACCTTTTGGTTGTATAAGTATGGCCAATCAAGAATGTTGTTGGGGTGTTGTTCTTCCATGATCTTGTGTTTGGATAGTGAAGAAATTGGAACATTGAATGTGTGTTTTAGTGTGTGTGTGTGTGTGTGTGTGTGTGTGTGTGTTTTGGAGTGAAGAAGGGGTAGTTATAGTTGTTTTAAAGAATGCTATAATGTTTGTTTTGGAGTGAAGAAGGGGACTAGTAGAATAGTCTCATAAGAATTTTTAGAAAATTTTAGTAAAGAGGGGTTTGTTTCATTGGTATGAGATTGGGGAGATTTTGGGTTTGAGCTTCTCTCTGGGTTTGTGGGTTGCATATTGTCCAAATTGATGTCATTGTGGCCCCGAATCACTAATATTGTCGTAAAAAAAAAAAAAATTTAAAAAAATTTATAAAATTATCTCGTTTTTCGAAATGATTATCAACATTATCCGAATTTCTGAGTAAAATTGGTAAGAATTTTCAATAGTAAGTTATAATTGGTAAGGGAAAATGATATTAAAATTCATCAAGGGAAAATGATGTATAGATATTTTTATATTTTTTTTCCTAGAAAGGTTCTTGATATGGTTTGTAGGTTGACGAAACACATACTGATAGGCCAAAGGTTTATTGCTATTTTCAGATTTGTTGATTGATCATAACGATACCGTTGGATTAAAGTCTATTGATAACTTAGATCAATTTAGCATTACTCTTTGATTAAGTATACGCAAAATTAAAATTATCTATGATTAAAGATTGTCTTGTACTCATCTAAAAGGCTATGTTGATTGATGACGTACCATTGGTAGCCGATAGAAGTCTATCGGTCAAACCAATGCTACGCCGAAAGATCTTGTAACTGGGCACAATCTCTAAGGAAAGGAATCTAGACAACATCTATTATCCGAAGAACATCCCAAGGACCATCAGGCCGAAGGATGACTTATCGACAGAAAGTACAATACTTCGCAATACCTCCAGGATAAACAAGGTATTGTACTTAGAGCACGCTATTATCCGAAACTCAAGATCTATAAATACCAAGCTCACTCTTCATATCAAGGGTAACGTTCACAAATACTCTAGACTCTTATTTTATATCTTTACTCTTACTCTTCGTAAACTTACTCTTACGCCCGAGGTAAACCAGGGGATCATCCCCGCTCCGTTTACTCGTGTGGTTGCCTGCTTGTGCAGATAGTTCGAGATCGAAGATAAGAACCAGGCTGAAGGTCTTCTTCGGATCACTCCTTCGGATCCGAACCTTCTACCCAGTTGTACTTGTGATATTCCGGTGTCGCAACATTTGGCGCCATCCGTGGGACCTACATGGCTTTTACAGGCCCATACACGCCTTTTGTCGGTAGTACCTCAGGAAATACTATGGAACCAATAATTGAAGACCAAACTCCAAGAAATGGTCAAACTGACGTAGAGAAAAATATGGGGATCTCTGAGAAGTTCCTTGAACAGAACTATGACGCGCTTAAGGCCATGTTGGAAGAACATGAGCGAAAGAAGAAGAAAGATCATTCCCGAAAGACCCCTCCGGTTGCCCGAAAGATTCATTATGTGAGCGAATCGGAGCGAGAAGATAGTGATGACGAGGAGGATCTGAGCCTCCCTTATCAGTCCGACTTTGCTTCTAAGTTCACCCGGAGGATCTCCACATTCAAGATGCCTCGAAAAGTGAAGACGTGCGCACTTATGACGGAAGCGGTGACCCTGATGATCATTTGGTCATTTTCTCCGGCGCAGCCGATACCGAGGGCTGGCCTATGCCGATTTGGTGCCGGATGTTCGCCCAAACTTTTGTGGGGCCGGCGAGAATATGGTTCGGTGAGTTGCCGGAAGAAGGCATCGACAGTTTTAAAGATCTGAAGAAGAAGTTTGAACTCTATTTCATGCAACAACGTAGGTACACTAGGGGCCCTACAGATATTGCTAAAATCAAACAAAGGGAGAACGAAAGTCTCCAAGACTTCGTAGAGAGATGGAAGCGGGAGCTCCTCCAGATCAAAGGAGGAGACGATATGTTAAAAGTTTCGGGGTTCATGGAAGGGATCCGGATACCGGCTCTCATCGCGAAACTAAACGCCAGGGTACCCGAGACGGTAGATGAAATGATGGAACGCGTGAAGAGGTTCCTCAATGGGAAGGAAGCCTCGAGACAATATTTGGAAGCTAATACAGCTGGAAAGGGATCGAAAACGGTCTTTCCACCAGCGAGTCCTCCATGGAGGCCTTCTCCAAACCGGAAAAGTTTTTCTCCCGGCAGTCATGAAAGAAGGTTCGGACGAGGATCTGTCCGAACATCCCCTTTCGTTTCTTCCGGAGAATCTCGGAGACAAGTCAGCTTCACCGAACTAAGCAAGACTCCTAGCGAAGTTTTGGCCACCGAAAAAGGAAAAGTACACTTCACTGCTCCAGCTCCTTTGGTAGGAACTCCAGACAAGAGGTTCCTCGACCGATGGTGTGAATTCCATCAAGACAAAGGACACTATACGAACGATTGCTTTCAGTTAAAGAAGCAAATTGAGGAAGCCGTAAAGACTGGTCAGCTGAATCATTTAATGGAAGGGATCAAACTAGGAGGCCAGAAGAAGCAAGGACCGCAGTACCCCGGAAAAGGAAAAGGAAAGGAGATACAAATGGTTTTTTGTGAAGGAGAAAGTAGTGAACGCCGGGAGGAAAGAGGAGATGTCTTTTCCTCCGGTGGGCACTGCTGAAAGAACCACAGACCCAATGGTCGTGGTGGGGGACGTTGGAAACCAGACGGTACACAGGATCTACATCGACAATGGAAGTGCTTCAGAAATACTTTTTGAACAGTGCTTTTTGAAGCTAGACCCTGAAGTACAAAAAAGAATGGAGAGATGCTCTCAGTATTTGATCGGTTTTTCCGGAGAAGCAGTGAAACCAATAGGACAAATCCGGTTACCCCTCACCATTGGAACTGATGAAAAATTCCGGACAATTGAAATTGATTTCCTGGTAGTTCGGGCCAGCTCTCCATACAATATCATTGTTGGAAGGCCCGGGATAGCAAAGCTCGGAGCTATAGTGTCGACAGCACACTCCCTCATGAAATTCCCTACTCCCGAAGGAATCGTTGAAATCCGTCCGGAGGCGCATAAAGTATTGGAATGCCAAAAGATTGAGAGGATACTACGGAAGGAAGAAGAAGAAGTCAAGATGGGAAAGGTTATTATTCATCCGGATCATCCGGACCAAATAGTTACCATCGGAGATACATTCACTCAGGAGGGTAAGGAAAAACTTATTACGCTCCTTCGACAGAGCAGAGATGTCTTTGCTTGGAAACCCTCAGATATGACGGGGGTACCAAGAGGGTTAGCCGAACATAAGTTAACCATCCAGAAAGGGAAAAGCCCGATAGTACAGAAGAAGCGGGGTCTAGCACCCGACCGAAGTAGGGCTGCGTGTGAAGAGGTTAGACAATTAACCGAGGCTGGAATTCTCCGCGAAGTCCGATACCGGACCTGGGTAGCTAATCCAGTTATGATCCGAAAGAGTGACAATACATGGAGGATGTGTGTCGATTTCAAGGATCTCAACGACGCTTGTCCGAAGGATGCCTATCCACTACCGGAAGTAGACTTAAAAGTGGAAGCTCTGGTTGGCTTCAGATACAAGTGTTTTCTGGATGCGTACAAGGGCTACCATCAAATACAAATGGCCAAAGGACAAACGGCTTTTCACACCGATATGGGGATCTTCTGTTACCGAAAAATGCCTTTTGGATTGAAAAACGCAGGAGCAACTTATCAAAGATTGATAGATAAGGCTTTCTCGGAACAGATTGGAAGAAATCTAGAAGCATACGTGGATGATCTAGTTATAAAATCCACATCGGAAGAAATCATGATTCAAGACATTCGGGAAACGTTTGCCAATCTCCGAAGAATCAACATGAAGCTCAATCCCAAGAAATGCTCTTTTGGGATGGAAGAAGGGAAGTTCCTGGGTCATATCGTCACCCCAAACGGCATTAAAGCAAACCCGGAGAAGGTTCGGGATTTAGAAGGTATACCGTCTCCCAAGACGATGAAAGAAGTCCAGAGCCTAAAATGGCAAAGTTATAGCCTTGGGACGATATCTCTCAAAATCTGCCGAAAAAATCATTACCAATCTTTCGGACTTTAAGAATTGTGTAAAAAAGGGAGACT